>OX454334.1:32061711-33261711 GCA_949716465.1 Chalcosyrphus nemorum
AACGAATTTACATTTTTTTTTAAATCATAGTAGTTACATATTTAACACTTAAAATTAATATTACAATTTAGTCATCTGAACTAAAAGCAGTTTTAATCTAGTGTGATGGAACTACTGCAATCGTTAAGCAAATATTACTTAAGGAATCGGAATTTTGTTTTAAAAGTGGGCGTGTCAATATTTCCGATTTTGACTTAAATTCTTTATTTTCCTCCTAACGACTGATATGATGTGGTTCACGGGGGTCCAATTTGATTCCCTTCTAATTGAGTTGCCATCTATCTATTGCTTTCCTGTCGGTTGATCTGGAGCCAAGTGGTTCTTGCGATAGGTCCTCTAGCTCATCAAAGAGTCTGTTTTTTAGGTAGCTGAGGTGAATATTGAACTAATCACACTGTAGGTGTTTGATAGTTTCTATTTCTTCCGTATCATGGTAGCTCCTGCAATAGTCATGTGATTTAAGGCCCAGTCTGGACCATAGATTTGAACAGGCAGTGTTTAGTTTAGTTTACACAAACCTTCCTTCATTGATTAATGGCCACAATTTGTATCTCTTGCTATGAAGCGTATTTCTTTTTTGATTACTTTTATAAGAACTGGTACCAGCGTGACGTACCTAAGGCTTAAGCTCTTAGCGTGTATTGTCTGTGCTGTTAACTTGATGGTGAAAACCTCGGCTTGAAAGATGCTTCAGTCACTCGGGAGCTTAAATGAATCCTTGTTCTTGAGCCAGTTCCTATATTCATTTCAAAGAGCCGTCCGTGTGGAGTTTAACTTCTTCCACACAGCTTGGTATGTTGGTGTTCCACTCCTACTTGGGAATAGCTATGGAGTGTTTCTTACAAAGGTTCAGGTACGGTACATAGTCACATAGACATAGTTCTGACATAGTCTTTTGTTCTGACGATCAGTATCTTTGGTTCATACTAGTTTTGTTTCAATGTTCTTGATTGCCTTAGAAGAATCGCGCTTACAGGCTCTGCTTGAGGCTTTGATCATTGTGCCTGTTATGCTTACACGTGCTATTTATTGTACTTTGGTACAATTATTTGAGTGGCTAGCTTTGTTTGTGGCTTTTCGTCTACATATACATCCAATGGAATTTGTGAAAATCAGTTCGATTTTTGTTGAATAAACTCCTAGACTGTTTAAGATCCGCTCACGAGGATACCTAGTTCTTTCAGTGAACAAGGAAGTAAGAAGGTGTTTTCCACCTGCATATTCCACTGTTTTAAATGCACCTATTACGACTATCAGCCATTTTGTTACATAAGTTACTTTAGCTACATTATATACTCCAATTAGTACTTTTTGATATTTTCTTCACTCGTTCAGGGGAGCAGCATTTTGTATCAGAGGTACAATGTTAGAGGTAATAGATAGAAATTGTATTTGTATAGGTCTAAGAGTAACAGTTGCAATTCTCATTGCAGCGTTCAGTTTGGTTTCTACTTGTGGGTTTGTTTGGCTCTACCCCATACAGGGGCACTCAGACTTGAGTCAGGCCAGAAGTTCTGTATGAATTTGCACCTGCACTCCAACCAGTTAGGCTTTTTTATAAGTTGTTTTTCAGTGTTTAGTTTTAGTGAGGTTTTTTGTAAATGTGCTCTGTGGCACTGTGGATTGTGCGTGACGGTTGCTCCATAAAAGGTTTTGTACGTTTCTCTATACTCTTGGATGCCTGTTATCCAGGTGAAAGTAGTGGCTTCAATCTCCACCTTTGAATGTCCATACATACATATGTATATATTCTGAGATTAAAGGTTTTCAATGAGTTCATTCTTAAAAGCTGTGCCTGCGTATTAAATTACGCTTCTCGTGAATGTATGAATCAAACAGTATGGGGGCCGGCACTGCACTTTGAGGTAGGCCATTTTTTTTAGGACCAATAGTTATTTGGAATCTGCTTTTAGTTACACACTGACCAAGGGTGCCAAACTTCCATTTTGGACCTTTATCGATGGCTGCAAGGCACCGATGTGTGTTCTGGGTCTTGTCTAATCTGGAGCGTACCTAAGGCCATATGATCGGAATCAAACCGTAAGAATTCGGAGAAAATACAAATCAGAGGTTTGATTTGAATTCACTCTGGACATTCACTTCTGAAGAAGAACGCCAGCATTTGAAGATAAACAGATACATGCAAGTAATGCGAAGGCGGATATTGCATACGTAGAGTGTGACTGTGAGGTGCACTTTTAGAAATAGATCAATGGGAAGCTCCTTGTTTGGTAATCTAAAAGGAGGTAGATTCATTAACTAATTAAAGGATCTATTTTATCAAGGAGGAGGACTTTGTACCACTTATGTTTGAACTAGAGACCGTGTCGAGCCTATTTTGGTACTTAGTCTTTTTATGGTAACCTACTTAAATTAATCTAACCTAGGTTACAAGGGGTAGATGCAGTTACAGTCTACTCGCCCTCCCGGAACCCATCGTGGAGAAAAATAGTAGAAATTATATTTTTGGGCTTCTCAGTCAAGTTAATAAAGATATGTTTTCACCACGGATCGCCTTTTTGGTTTTCCCAATGAAGGGCCATAGGAAGTGGGCTGGATTATCGCTTTCTCGATCTGAACTGAACGGTGCTCTGACAAAGTTGTTCAAAACAGTCAAACAATATTCCAAAAACTTGTACAGCACTTTATGAGAAACCTTTGTACTCCCTCCATTACCAAGTTCTATGACTTCTTGGCTTCCATCAGTCAAGTGCAGATTAAACAGAATTTCGTTTTCGAATAGGATACGTCCTAAAAAAAATTGTATACTTTCAATAAGCGACAATCCAATACTAAACATTAGAATGCTTCGCTTTCATATTCTGGTCTATAAGTGCGAGAATATTGAATTTCATCGACGTACGCAGAAATAGATAAACAAATTTTTACTGAAGTTTTGTGTTTCCTCATCGTTTTGTGAAATTTTGTTGCATTTTATTCGATATGACCATTCTGCTGAATTTCGGATCGTTTTGTGTGCGATAAGAAAGAAACACAAAATGATCGATTTTATTGATACAAAATGCATATGTATGTATCTACGCACACAAATGTAGTAGGGGAGATGCATGTGTGTCGAAATATTGATCGGTGGTTTGGGGGAAACATATAAGTAAGTAGTATGTAAGTATTTATGCGTCGTAAAAGGATCCTAGAAAGGTCTATTGGGATTTCCTATGGCGGTAACATCTGCAATCGCACTATGCCTCGAGATTGTAAGAGGTTCTACCATGAATAAAGTCAAGCAAGCTTTAACATACTAATTGTTGGCATTTTTCCAGAATGTGTCTTAGTGGGATAATTGGTCTAATATCGGGCAAAAACCAAACTGATACGTGTCCATGTGCGTGTATTGCAGAAAGACCTTCACAAAATAGATGGGATGGGACATTGTATGTGACATTTAGCAGGGATATGCCTCGGTAGTTATTAAAAGACATAGGATCGTATTTTTTAAAGATAGGACATACATATAGACCTGATACTCCAGTCATCGGGCATGATTTCCTCCAATTATATTTGATTGATGGATCTTACCAAAAGATCATCCCTGCATTTCAAGAGTCAAGCAAAGCCAACTACTTTGTGGTACTTCAGTTTCCTACTGACTTATTAACTTCTTCATTGGATCGAGGTTGGTGGACCTCTCCTTGCCTGATGTTGTTGCGCTTGCGATATCCTTGACCAGGGAAGCTGCGTGGTCCCTTTTCTTTTTTTTTCCCCTTCTTCTGGTCCGATACTCCTCTCTTGCTGGTTTTCACCTTCGCTGGAGCGCTTTCTTGTGCGCATTTCACTCATCGCACTCTTGGTAGCCAAGGGTATTCACAGTTCTCCCTTGATGCTGTTGCGATATCGGTATCCTGAATGTTCTGTAGAGAGTTTATCAGTCTGTTGTTCTTTCTCGTGGCTTCTTCTCGTTGGACGAATGTTCATAATTTAGCCGCAACAAAAAAGTTGTTAGAGTTGAAATTTGCCCCTTGAAAGGAACGCACATGTAAGATGTTGGAAGCGTGTCTTGCATCGATAAAAGATAAGATATGTTCCTTACTGAGACGGCAGACTCTATCGAAGAGATGATAGAATTCCTCCTGGGCAAGATCTTCAGCGTCTTCAGAGCAGCATAGGCACATATTTAGCTGACGTTGCTGAATGTGCATTGCTGTAGATCGCTTATCGGCTAAAAATCAATGTCCATTGTGAGTCCGCATCCTAACTTTTACAGTCCTTCGTTGGAGCTGGGTCTTCTTTGCATTCCTCATTCTACCCATTGTAAAAATGTATCTCTTGGATCGCAGTAATGTCTGCTTTGCACTTGCTTTCAAGTACCAAGTTTGTACATTCCAGTTGTACACCAGTAAGTTAGTGTCCATGGAAGTTTCGGGTGTAATTGCCAATTGAGGGCGAATGTTCTCAGTATCAGAGGCTAGAGTCTCTCTTATAACCAGCATTTTTTTTAGAAGGGCCAGTTTTCTCGTTTGTAGCCCTTGTAGCCCGAAAGAACGGTTCAAGAACTCATTTTGGATGTACGACCGCTACCGTTGGCCCATTTAGCCATCATATCTATTCCATAACCTATATGCAACTATAGAAATCTTTCCAGACCTAAACTTCGTATTTCTTGAAGTAAGATGTCTGCCAAAAGGTCTTCTACTTCCCATCCTTCTTCTTAGAGCTCTTGTTAAACATCTAGGACGCATTTCAGACGTTCAGGTCAAAAGGAGATACCTCATACGGTCCCACATGAGTGCTAAAGTTCAACCAGCAGTGCTTCCTTCGAGAGTTCACCTTTACATGAATAGACGGATTTGGCATACGGTCATGTATGTATCTTTCCAAAATCCACCGAGAATGATGCTACATTTCGTGTCATTATAGAGTCAGATAAGTTGAGGCGGCCTTTAATAGGAACCAACATGCGTATCCCTAATAACCATGTTAACATAATTCATGCATAAACCTCATATATTAAAAAGTCATTGGACCCAAAGTGACCGCATTGCGTATCTACATCCTTAAACACACAAAAAACCTGAAAAGATTTTCTCAATTGGATTTTCACCCTCGATCGGATCACTTAAAATGATAACAAAAGGATCACAAAGTGGTTGAGAAATTGCAAAACAATTGGATTATTCCTCAGGTCAATTGAGGATGAAACTAAAAAAAAAGAGAAGACAATGCGTCCTTGCACGTGTTGGCTGCTCATTTATTTACGATCAGTAGTTCAGGCGGCTTCCTTTTACATTCTCCTTGCACAAGATCGTTTTGTCCAGCACAATCGGAAGTGAAATTGAAAACGCCTGCACTTTTGTTTGAATACGATGCAAGCAAGGATTTGAAAGAAGAAGATCCCATAGAGCACGTTCTTGAATGAGGTTTTGAGGATGATTTAATGCACATCTGTGATAGTCCTTGTGACAGTTGATAAAGTGGATACATAAGTTCACAAAAAACCAACTTATTTGCAGTAAAACGCCAACAATCCGTGCACATTTTGAGTACGTATCTTTTCTCGAAAAAAAGGCTTAAAAATCAATGACATGATGAAAAATTGAAAGTAAGTCTGTTAAGTCTGTTGGACTTAATCGCCCCACCGACCGACCGATCGACCGACCAACAACAAAAGCTCAGTGCACGATAAATACTTGAACCTCTGGTCATTGTCACGTCCCATAACAAGAGATACCCACCAAGTATCTGTGTATGTCTGCTCCTCATTGTCGTCGTTGACCATTAATCACATTTAATTAAAATATCGAATTAATAAACCAACAAAAGACGAATACGCGCTGACAATCGACACATCCAACAGATAGATATTGAATCGAAGAAAGAATGACAAAAAAAAAAAAAAAGAAGAAATGTAAACGGTAAGCCACCAACCATCATCATGGAATTCCTTCTGTGTGTCTTGGGAGTTCGCATGCAATGTACATACATATCTCTCTCTGGATACAAATGACTCGGCGTTTTTTTGTTTTGAGCTCGCGTTGAGTTCTTCGTCAACGCGCATCATCCACCACCAGCAAACGGGCTCTGATGGTTGATTACAAATCTTTTTCCACTTGTTAAATACTCCGATTGTCAATTGTCAGCACAAATTTCCTTTATCCCCCTTTGGGCATTTGGGAGGCTTTTCAGTTGAGAGATAAAGAGAATTCCTTATGCGCTGCTGCGGGGCCAACTTACTAACGAGGTTATTGACGAAAGTATCTCTCGAATGATTCGAATAAAGAAATGTGAATGAATTCTGTTCTTTTTTTCCCGATGCAATGGACGAAGAGAAGGTTCAAGAATGCAGTCCGGATGGTGAATCAATGTTGGATTTGGGGAATTTTTTAGTAATTTTGAACGAATGCTAATTCAACTTTGCAAAGGTATCTAAATTAGGAGACAAATAAGTTAGGTTAGGTTAGAGTTGTACCCAGATACAGTTGGGCCCAGAGGGTATGAGGATCCTTTGTGTTATCACCAGATCTAGACAACACTCACACTAAAGTTACTGAATACTGTGTGGCATGGCGCGCCTCCCTGCATGAACCAGAGGTCGTCCAAGTCCATGTCTTCCATTTCACTTAACATGGCTCTGTAACACCATTTCATTTCGGCTAAGCCTTCTTTTCTAAAAAACACACTGTTTGGGCTAGACAGCATTCACTTTGGAAATAAGCAACTCATTTCGTTCCGTAGAGACATGATATTGACTTTCTGTCAAGATTTCGACCGAGATACAGTTGTCAGTGTCAAGATAATTTACGACTTAAAAAGACACTAGTAGGTACCACACCCTGTACATTACTACGACACCGAAAACGAAGGGTTAAGTGAACTCCCCTGAGCTATTCGATTCATTTCAACCTGATACACTCTTTGAAACCACTGTGGTGAAGGTTAAGCTAAAGTGGCTTTGAGATGTTGCATGTATTAGCGTTTTACCATAGCAGAGTTTATTGTCAATAGCTTCCAGCCTAAGCAAAAGTTTAACTAGTTGAAAGAGGCATGCCCAATTTGCTTTTATCCGGAAGGATTTGTAAAGGACTCCCTAACTATGTATCGTCAGTTATGCGGTTTCCTAAAATGTCTTTGTGGCCTAGCACACAATATAAATGAGCGTTGAATTGGCTCAACATCTCCTGACACGAACGGCAATAGATGATGACCTTTGACGAAAAAAAAAAACGATTCCATTGATTCACTGAATTGCTGCTTGGCAAATGTGAAGATGCTGATTTATCCTTAGCATGATATTAAAATACAGCAGATATTACAATACATTACACGTGAAGAGCAGTTTCTACTGAATGCTACAGTAACCGTGGTTGTAGGTCGAAAGCAAATCTGCATTCGTTGGTGTACAGTATGAACAGTAGAAGTCCAAGTTTCCTACTTTGTGCCTCGATAGGCATTACTGCAGTACTCCTTGATCTCCACCTTAAAGGTCCTTTCTGCCAAATTGTCTTCTATACAGTAACTCCAACTCTTTGGACAGTCGGTGCTGGGAATATGGAAAAACTATTTCTGCAAACTGTATAACAGTGAGGGAGTCCACCTGGCAGAATGCACCGTTCAACATTGACGATGATGGGCGAAACCATCTTCCTCCTAACCTAAGTGAAGTGAGGATAGCAATATCCAAGCTGAAATCTAACAAAGCTCCTGGATCTGACGGATTACCGGCCGAACTTTTCAAGGCAGCTGAGGATGAACTGGTAGGGAGCATACACCAACTCATCTCTATGATCTTGTCAGATGAATGGAACCTCAGCAGTGGTGGGTGACGGTGGAGTACGCTCGCTGCTCCATAGAGGTCGGTAATGACCGTACTGAGACCTTCGATGTCAAAGGTTTCAGACAAAGTGATGCGCTGTCATGTGACATCATACTTGAGCGGATTGTGCGGACATGATTGGAAGAAGATAGCGGGCTGTCACTAGTGCGTTTGCAAACAATGAATCAGAAGCGGCCAACATGGGTTTAGCGATAAACGAGGGCAAAACTAAGTATATGCTGTCAACAAGAATGGACAACCGACAAAACGTCACTGTGGGCAGCTACAACTTCGAGGTAGTAAAGGACTTTGTCTGCCTTGGCTCTGCTATTAACTCGAACAATAATACCGAAATCATGCGAAGAATAACACTTGCCAACCGCTGTTTTTTGGGCTAAAAAGGCAATTCAACAGTAAAGCCCTATCGTGAAGAACTAAAGAGATTCTGTATAAGACCCTGACCATTCCAGTCCTATTTTACGGCGCTGAAACATGGACTTTGTTGAAAGCGGATGAAGATATCCTTTGTCGCTTCAAGTGAAAAACTCTTCGTAAGATTTCGGTCCTGTTTGCGTCGGCGAGCTTTGGAGGATAAGATTCAACAATGAATACAATGATACGAGCTGTACAGTGACATCGACCGATTAGACGTCTGAGATGGCTAGTACATGTAGAGCGAATGGACAACAACACTCCGGCCCACAGAGTGCTGTGGCCCAACCAGATGGACGAAGCAGTAGAGTGCTTCCTCGGCGCAGGTGGCGCGTACAAGTTGCACGGGACCTCGACCAACTTGGAGTGCGCAACTGAAGTCAATTAACTAAAAACTGAGCTAAGTGAAGATGCTTATTGGTTGAGGCCCAGGATCCCCCCGAACTGTAGCGCCATACAAGAAGAAGAAGCACCGCTGATACTGGTGGACTATGATTTGGTTTCAATATTTATTTTCATTGGATAGTGTCCAGTCCACAACGAAGTTAAGCTCGACTCTGTGCTCCTGCATGTATACATGTATGATACCGCCGATCAAGATATTCTTTCGTTGGGGCAAGCACCAGCCTTCTTTATATGTTCTAGGGTTCTCCCTCGGCTCTCGGTGTTTGGTTCGCCTCTATAGCTTTTGATTTGCTCCCTGTTGAAAGTATTTTGCCTTAGTCCTCCAATGTTTGGTTTTAGCCGGGATATTGTGGCAACTATCCTATTCACACTTATGTGGGTTGGTGCTATGCAGAACTCTTAAGCAGCCTGAGGTGCGCATCCATATTTGTATTGCTTAGTCGTGTCGCGAACAAGCTCCATGCAAGCATCCCACGAGCAGTACCATAGCAAGCCAGGTGGGATCCGACGGCAAAAGCAAGATGGACACAAGAAAACACACATTACACAATTTTCCATTGCAGACGCTTCACAGAAAGAAGGGTGACTTTGCCAAGTCTACAGGTTCAACCAAGGAATTATAGGCAACAAATTTGCAGATAAACTACCGCGTGCTGGTTAAGGATTTGTGTTAGTTTGTTTAGTCCCCAAAGAGGCTTTCGCACGACAGTGATAAAGGCAAGCGGTTGGTGTACAGGGAGTGTCTCTATGAGCTAGGGGCTGTTGGTGTGGTTGATGATTTAAGGGTCACCTGCCAATATGGCTACCAGAAACAGATTATCCCCTTCTTCAATAAGGTTTACATTTTAGAGTGAGGGGCTTGTCTATTCTTAACATCCCAAACGGGTCTATGAAGCACTTTATTAAATAAGGATCCTTGGCATTGCAGAAGCAAATCCTTGTTGCCTTTCGGAGATGTTTCTTCGGCGGCTTTCGTGGCTGCAAACCAACCAACACCTAAGAATTGCCAGGCAGCATTACGCGGCATTAGGGCTCACTAACAGATGTGCATGGTTATCAGAATACTTTCATCTGAAGATTCTGCTTGGACAAATACTCACTTGAGTGGCGCCTAAAATTAAGATAGTTGACACCGAAAATGTTTCCCACATCTCGTCTATAGGTACCCTTGTATTTTTCCCCCGACATTAAGCAGTAAAAAAAACCGAAAATTCCCCTGACCTATAATTCAACGTAAGCGCCAACAAAAGAAATCAATCAGAAATTATAAAAAAAAATGTTCGCAAAAACCGAAAATAATCACAACTAATTGGATCTATCCAATCCGAGTGGCATACCACTCACAGCGTGTAAAATAAACCAGTCTCTGAGTCCATTCAAATAGGTCCATTAATTATACCCTCGGATATTTACGCGCTAATTATATCTGTAAGCAACTACAGTATGTACATCTCGCTACCGGAATTGGATCCAATTTCACGCTTTTTACTTTTGTTCTCCCCTCTTCTTCGCCTCAAATGATGGGGTTTTGTTTCTTTCGGTAATTTCGATGATTGTCAATTGCTTGCAAACAATCAGAGATCGATACATTGATGGATACCTTGTTTAGATACTTTTTATTCTCTTTGTCGTGAGCGAATATGGCTGAACGGCTGTTAGATGAACATTTTACCGTTGATCTATTCGGTTTTTTGGCGAAAATAAAAAATCAAGAACAACAACCAGTCGGATCAATCGATAGACGCGCCAAAAAAATTGAAGCTACTGCGCCACAACGACACGATTTATTGAGGAGGATCAAAGGACAGGCTAACAGACAGTCAGACAGACAGGAGTGCAGTGTGAGATGGATTTTCACCCCCGAAAACACCTGACATGATAATTTATTGATGATCGCGCGGCGGGTGAAATGGAAAAATTCGCTCAGTTTCGCGGTGTGTGCGAGTGTGTATCTAAAATCGGCATTTGATTGAGATGGGTGTGCGCGTCGCCGCTTGTGCTTTTGATCTTTCTTTCACAGGACGTGCGCCGGCCCGTGTTAGTTATTTGTTTCGTTTATGATCATCGGGGGTGCGCAGCGGCACAGTACAAAAAGATACATACCTACTGTATCTAGGAAGATTATTCCCAACAAAACGCCAAGTTTGTTGTTTCAAGAGCGGTGGCCTAAACGCCACCAGATGCGATAATCATCGATGATAGTGCCGCTCTGATGATCATGTTGATGATGATTGCAACGAGAAGAGATTAAGATACAAAATTCCTACAAAAAAAAAAAAGGCGAAAAGAATTGCTTATTTAATTAGTGTATTTGTTTATTTCGTTTGCAGTTGGAACCAGAGCGCGAAGCGCGTACATCTCTTTGATATTTCAAATGTGATTTTTGATGATTTGTTTTATTTGTCAAAGATCCATATTTTGTTTTGCATCTTTGTGTCAATATTACCTCACCACCGGGGCCAAGCGAAAAATTGTAGTCGGACATGTGAAATGTATCCAGCTATCTGTCCGCAGGCTGTAACAAAGCTATGCAAACAATGCCATTCTGCTTCCGTGTCGTTGAGAGATTGAAACTATGTATCTACGGTATAATATTTACATATTTCCATATGGAGGACGATAGATAGCAATTGTAAACGTCACAACACGACCATTCGCCGTCCAACCGACCGACATATGGGAACACTTGTGTACGGTGGCGTACTAAAATGTTTTCAACTTCAAACAATACAACAGAAGAGGACCCGGCGAAAATGAGAAAAAGAATGACAAACTTCTCTGACATGTGGGTGGTCGTAGATATCGATACTTTTCCTCAGCCATACGCGAACTATGATAAGTCCATTAATTGAAGTGGAAATGCAATTTTGTTGCCCCCAAAATCTATGGTCACAGCTGGACGCCAAATGAGATCAGAGATACAATTTGAGATAGAAGAAAAAAATTCTATAATTAGTTCGCCAGAGACAACAACGGTGAGTATTATTTTTCAACAAAAATACCGCCAGTATAATGTACGTTTGTCAATATTTTGAAAGTGAATGTGTCCCTTGTAGTGTAGCCACTGACATGTTGTCAGAATTTTTGACAATTGTCCAATGGACTTTTATGCTGACAGTGCCAAAGGGGTTTGTCAATGAAAATTTTGCGAAAAACGTGCAAAGACTTTTGGGTGGGCGGACACATCCTGAAAAGCATTGTTTACGAAGAAACTAAAAATATGGAAGCTCATTTAGGAAATAAACCTTTTGTTTGCTGGGCAAATGGTGCACGATGGGGTGGATGACGTGTGACGTGTATAGGTTCATAAAGTTACGAACTTCCATTATGTTCAAGCAAAATTGTAGGCTAGATAAAAGTTTTGTCATTGCACGCAGGTGTTTTCTTGGTTCTGACGACAGAGACGATCTATTGGTCCTGGTGTGACGATATTCCACGGATTATACTTTTTCGATTACAGGCAATACCATTCTGAGCTTACCTCTCGCATAAGAATAGCTGCTGAACCGAAGGAGACGAAGAGCAATCGGTAAAATGATCATGCATTAGGAGATCCCTGGCTGGAATGGACACATAATACTGCTTCTTTAAGATAGTGGCATATACTACTACTAAAAGGAACGACTTACGACGATGTTAAGTACTATGACAGTTCCATATGGTCCCACAAGTTAGCGGGCCCCTCCTGCGGAATATAGCAATCAATACCGTTACCAAGCACATACAACCAATAACAGAGAACGGGCCAAGGAACTAATCCATCGAGTAAAACGACATCAAAGATGCAAACCGGCCTTATAATACCAAGCATTGGTTAGATCCCTTACGACAAGAGGATCCTTTAATCAGAGTGGTAAGCTTAATCCTTCACTTTCCTGGTCTGGTCTTACTTTACAACAGTGGCGTAGCGTACATAATTTAAAATAGTAAGTCGAAGAAAAATGCGTCATCCCCAAATGTGAATTGCAAATATTTACCTACATTTTTTCAAATAGATAGAAAAAGCGTATTATTGTTAAGCGGGCCATACACACCACTCCTTTCGTACAGACCGGTGGCTTTCACCTAACATATCGAACTTCAAGTGTGGTGTGTGTGGGCCTTCACCTTTCCCACTCGATACACCTGATATGATACATGAGACCAGCATTCAGGATACATACAAAATTCACCAAATAACTCGGAGAAAAGCGGGTTCTTTGTCGAGGAAATTGTAAAAAGCAGGATTTCCTGGCTGAAATGGTTCACGTCGTACCTTGAAAACCGATCGCACGGAGCTTAGGAGCTTAATCAAATTTTTCAATTTTGTTGTACCCCAAGGCTCTGTTTTGGGAACAATCTTATTCCTCATCTACATAAACTCACTATTTTCACTTAATTTGAAAGGTACACTTACTGCTTTTGCTGATGACGTTGGCTTTTCCTATGGCTTAATTCGTCCTTTGGATCTAGTTTCTGGCATTAATTAGGACTTAAATCTATTTTTAATCTGGTTTGCGGAACATAATTTGGTTATAAGTCAAACTAAAACTAAAATAATGTTTCTTAATTTGCCTTCCTTTCATAATTGGTAAGCCAATGTTTGTTTTTATTTACATGAGTGCCAAAGATACAAACTATATACATAGGTGCAATTGTACGTTTGGTCTTTCTTCGCCCACTTTTTGAAGCAGTCTAAACTGCAGTGATAAATGCTTTTAATCGTGAAGGTTGATGTGTTCAAATACCTGGGACTCACCATTGACTCAAAAATGAGTTTTTCCAATCATGCGTAAAGTAAGTAAGTACAAAGACCGACAAAGACTGAGCTAGTCCTGTTCACTAGAAAACACAAACTCCCCGACTTTAATCTCCCAAAGCTAAGAGGCACCCCCTCACCCTCCCAAATAGTGCAAAATACCTGTGCCTGAAGCTTGATCACAAGCTCCTTTGGAGAGATAACGTGCTAGGAAATCTCTACCTGCCCTATATCTTTGCAAAAAGGCAGTAGGCCCCACCTGGGGCCTGCAACCAAAAATCATGCACTGGTTGTACACATCGGTAATAAAACCGATACTCATGTATGAAGCACTGGTCTGGTGGCCTGCCCTGGAAAAGACTTCCAACCTAATTATAATGGAAAAAACTGAACGAGTGAACCTCTCCTACTGCAGCGCTCCAAATCATGCTCTACCTACTTCCAACTGACATCGTCAGCAAACAACTGGATGCATTCTCAGCAATAAGACTGAGAAGTTCCAAACAATGAAAACAACAACACACTGGACACGACAGAATACTTCTGATGCACCGCCATCTTCCAAAGGTCACCGACCACTTGCCCAGTGAACACAACTTCAACATGGGCTACAAATGCATAATAACCGACAAAACAAAATGGATACAACGGGATGTCCTTCGCCATGAAGCGCTGACAATCTCCACAGACGGCTCCAAAACCGAAGAAGGAGTCCGTGTTGGTATATTTTCAAAAGATCTGGACATCCACCTCTTCTTCAGCCTTCCTCGAAGCCGAAGTCACTGCCATTCGTCAAGCAGCTGACTGGCTGGAGGCTAATGCAGTATCAGTATCGGATATTGTCATATACATCGACAGCCAAGCGGCCATCAAATCGCTCGGATCCAGCACAACGAGATCCAAGGCAGGGAATTGCGAAGCTGACGAACTGGCCCGACGAGGCTCCTCAGGTCATAAACGTCACCGACATCGAGGCGACAACGTCCTATGCTAAATACCTTGTCCATGCCGATGCGGTGAGAGAAGCCAACCATCGGTGGTAACAACTTGGCCACTGCCGATACATCGGCAGCACAATAGACCAACTCCTGGTCAACAACCCAACCAACCAATTAGTACAATTCTTCTTGTTCCAGATATGTATACTACACCATATATTATTTCTGGATTTACAATTGTTTAACATAGGGTCTACCCACCCAAAATTAATGCTAACTTTAAAAACCTTGAAGGGGCATTTAAAACTTTTTTACAAAATACAGAATGTCACCCAATTTCTTATTCGTATGTATTGTCTTATAGTTCTAAGAATTGTACTTATAATGAATTAATGAGAAATAAATAAAATAAATAAAATAATAAAAATAAATAATCTTTGTATCAAGTAGATAAATTCTGTCTCATCAACGGTCATCTCTACGATGAGAAAATGCTGTTGCGATGAGCGGATAAGCTGTGACATACTTACAGTTACAGATACTTTGTATAGAAGAGAATGTATCTATCGCAGAACAAAACTGCACCAGCTAGCTAATTAAAAATCGAAGTAAATCTTTGTCCCCATTCAGCGTTCCGATCGATCGATGGGTTTCATTTAAAAAATCGACATAAAATCTGCTTACGAAACCAAACGACCATAAAAAGAGAACCAAATCGAGGAGGAAAAAACTGATTGTTTATAGAATTAATTCGATGGACTTCTGGGAGAGTGTGTAAGTAGTGCGCACTCTGCACATTTATACGGTCCTCATAAAAAAATATAAATTCAACTCGATCTGGCCGTGTTGTGTAAACAGGAAATCGACTCCCTCGAATCGATTTGGTTACCTTTCAGTGTTGTGTTGCCCCATACTGCAATTCAAGGAAGCATTTTAGAGTATCTATCATGTACACACACACTCCTTGCTTCACCCATGATAGACGCACTGTCTGCTTTGACTTTTCCCAGAACCATTCTCAAAGTTATGATTGCTTTTAGTTGTTGCTTCAAAAAAAAAAAAAATTCTATGGAACTGAACAACAACTGGGGCTATAAAACTCCAATTAGCTTGAATTGCAATCAAGTTTTGTGTACGAACATCTTTTTGTGTACTGCATCGAGGAGATAATAAACTTAGCGCCGCTACCGGATGCTAGACTATTTTTCAACTTTTCAGCTTGTCAGCTAGAGAATGGGATTAAAAAAGGAGGAAAAACGAAAAACCGCACGCACAAGGAGCCAAATGGTTTTCTATTTTTTTATTTTTTTTTGTGCTGCCAGGATCATCCACAGTTCCTTTTGTCCAACTGTTGGTGTGGCGAAACGTGATAAACCACAGCACACGGTTCTACTGGTGATGATGTTCATCCCTTTGATAAGGGAACAATGGGATTGTAAATTTGGGAATACGCCCGGCTATTGTTGTGTTGTTTGAGGGCATTGAATTGTTCCAGATACTTTTGTTGCGGTGGCGATTACTTATGCGGATTTTTTCAGTTCCTCTAGACATGTGTTCGCGCCGCCCAACATTTCAATTTGGAATTAAGTCATAAATGGATTGAATCAATATGGAAATGTACGAGTATGTATCTCCCAATTTAGTGGATGAAAATTTACGACAAAAGAAAACTTATTCTCTCAGCTATGAATGCATTTCTTTGCACTAAAATGTAACTTTTAAGGAGGAGTTCTGTGTGCAATTGCTCCGATTGTTCCAATTTCGGTGGGCATAATGTAAGTTAAGGTTTTAACCTCACTACTTACTAACTTAAATGGCTACCGATCCTTGGAGTGCGTCATCTGTTCAGGGCTTTCATCTATTAAGATTTTATTTGAGGGAATATGCAACAGTCTTTTTGTCGTCTTAGGCCTGGGAGTTCGTAAAAAAGCATCATCTTGGCTGGAGCTCAAGGTAGTCAAGTGGCTTTTAAATTAAAGAGTCATTTAACTAGAGGTTTAATTTTGAATCTCTCTTCTTGGTTGAACTGAATAATACCTATGAGGTTATAAAATATTTGCATATGGGTACGGAAACAATACCACCCGTCACAACTGTAGAAGTGCTTAAGTAAGTGGATTCAGTGATGAGTAATAAGGCTTCTGAAATGGACGGGATCTCAAACTTCGTCCTAAAAAAGGGTATCAAAGCCCAAACAGAGGCTTTCTCTAACCTCTATACATCTTGTCTCATGGAAGGAAAGTTCCCCTACAATGGAAACGACAAAGATTGGTATTAATCCCAAAAGGCGACAAGCATCCAGATCTGCCGCCTTCATATAGACCACTGCTGTGCATGCTAGATACAGTAGGAAAAGTGCTAGAAAAGATAACTCGCGACAGACTGGACCAGTACACCGAAGGAGAAAATGGACTCTCCAACCTACAGTACGGTTTCAGAAAGAAATGAAGCACTACCCATGCGATACAAACAGTTTGCAAGATAGTACGTGAAGCCATGTCGGGGACCAGATGAAAAGGAGGAAAAAAGCAGTACTGCGCTGTAGTTACCGTCAACGTAGAGAATGCCTTCAATTCTGCCAAATGGAGCTGAATTATAAGAACGCTGAGGCCCATGCGCTTCCCTAACTATCTGCGCCGAATAATAATGGACTATTTTGAAGATAGGGCCCTCCCCTATAATACGGAAGTAGGGCCAAAAACGTATAAAATTACAGGAGGTGTACCACAGGGATCAGTGTTGGGTACAGCCTTGTGGAACGTTATGAATGATGGGGTACTACGGATACGTAAACCAAGAGAAGTACACATAATCGGCTACGCTGCAATATAGTGATGGTGGTTGCGGCCAAAATACTAGGCCAAGTAACGCAACACTGCAATAACACTATTAAAGACGTGAAAACGTAGCTCCGTTCATCAGGCAGTACATAAAACGGAGGCCGTCCTCATAAGCAGCCGGAAGAAAGTTGAGCGTCTGACAATATATGTAGGCGAACACCTGGGAGTATTGCTTGACCATAGGCTCAACTTTAGAGAGCACCTAGCCCATACAAGCGTGAAGGCAAATCGAGTGGTTGCCGCAATATTCAGGCTAATGCCCAATATTGGAGGACTAAAGCAGCCTACTTGCAACAGTTAGCAAGTCAATCCTCATGTATGCAGTCCCCATATGGGAATCGGCTACAACCATTAACTCATACATGAGGGGGTTAAATTCGGTACACAGGAAAGCAAGATAAACTTCTACCTCACTCATTTCTTAACTGGACATGGAAGTTTTCGGGAAACACAATATCGCAGATGACCCTTTCTGCCGGTACTCTGAAGGGAAAGTCAAAAATGTGCAACACATCTTTGTAGATTGCAAAAAGTATGAGACTGCGAGTATGAGACACTCAAGAAAGAGAGTTTGGGAATGCGGTAACCCCAAGGAGCCTAATAGGCTTTATGCTAGGAAGAAGAGTAGCTTGGGAAATCGCCGACAGCAATATTGGAAGAATTATGCAGGAGCTACGGCGGGAAAATCAAACACCAAGAGAAGAAGAACAAAGCCCTGCAATATGGAGAAGAAGACGGGACGCCAAAACCTTCCCCTACGAATGATTACATTCATCGACGGCACCGTAGAGGGCAACAACTGAAGCCGGGGGCTTCCAGCTAAAGTCTTCAAATACAGAGGTGATGTGTTGGTAGGATGCATGCATGCACCAAGTCATCAATCAAGTCTTGGTGAAACTACGTCGGACAGAAGAAGTACTCTGTAGAGGATGCGGTGATGAAGAGGTTATAGAGGACACTACCCACTTCCTCTACAAATGCCCTGGACTCCAATATTCCAGGTACAAATTCCTCGGTAAGCACTTCTTTCAGGATCTAGGAGAACTCTCCAATGTTTATACCGACATGTTACTGAACTTCATCAGAACATCAGGATGGTTTGTATACACGGATAACGAGTAAGTACAACCATGGGAGGTTTGTTGCAGATATTTATGGGTTAAATGGAAGCTATCGTTTAAGGAAATTGTACACCAGGGGATAAAACAACACAAAGTGAAAAATATTTCATCGGAGCTGTATTAGGATGTGAATGTTGGCCACAAACCCCAGCATCACAGTCGAAGGAGGCTGCATTACCAGTATAAAGAGCAAGTGGTCGATGATGCCAGGAAACAATTGAAAGCAGGGTGCCAAGCACCACAGTAGATGAAAGAACGATTCATACGTTCCCCAATGAAGTAAATTTGGTATGTAGGTACGTTTGAAATACTTAAAAATAGGCTATTAAAATGTTAATCTTCCCAGGTCGCATAGTTCTTGAGATATTGTTGTGCTTTGCAGGGCCACATTTGTTTAGAGAGTAACGTTTCAAATTGTCTTAATGTAAACCTTTCATACCACTCATCTTTGTATAACCTAGTTCACAACTGCAACTTCAAGGCACTGCCACTAAGTTACATCTAATCCTCTTACTTTCAGTTAGAAGCCTTAAATCAAAGCCAAACGTTGATTCCTTTTAATGAATCGAATTCACCAGCGCCACGTACCCACAACAAAAGCCAAATAATTACTCAACAAAACCCAATTTAATTCCGTATAATACCATTTGCAGCGACCAGCCATTCTCATGGCTCGCACAGAAACACAGAAACCACTAAAAAAAAACGAGGTCCGCACAAAAACAAGCGGCCTCATTACAGAGTTTCACTGCGCTGGCTGCTGTAGTTGCCTTCCTCATCTGCAACTGGTCCATCATCCCAAAAAAACAATGTCACCCACGATACAAAAAAAATTCGCACACAAAGTTTCGCTATTTCTCGTGAAGATACACAGCAAAGCAAAGCAAAAAAGTATCTCATAAATGCGGATTAGAAAACCTCTTCGTCTCGCCTCGAGATCTAGCTCTCGTACTTTAAGCAATTATCGGGCTTACATAATGTGTGTATGTGGCCACTCCATTATTGCATGGCGCCACTTGGCTTATTGAAAAGACATTATATCCGTATCTCTTTGGTCAGCAAACCGAGTAACTAACAATTGGAGTTCCCAAAATAAAGTATAAGCGACGGCGGGTGGTGACGGTGAATGACGATGACAACGTCTAAGATGAGGTATTGTCTGGATTTGGCCCAAAGGCAGTTTGTCCGTGAGCCCAAATTATGACAAGTCAGACGTTGGGAGTATTGTGTTAGGTATTTGAACTGGACAAATTGGCCCAACCCTAGCCCACGCGAATTTAGATCAAAACAGATAGATAGATAGATACTCGTTGGACACAATTATGATACATTTGGGCTTTTAGATTGCGGCATTAAGAGGTTTTTTTTGTGTGTGAGAGAGAATTTCTTTGGAAAAAATACTGCACTTTGAGTTTTATAGTAATGGGTTGAGGAGAGTAGGCTCTAGAGAGTGGGACAAAACAAAGGGGCATGTGCCCTTGTGTTATGGGCTCAATGCTCAAGTGTTTCCAATCAATTCTATCGGAGAGTTTCAATCAAAAGAGGCACACGCACAATGTCCAATTTGTTGCAAAATGAATTTCAGTTATTTTGTTATGTTTTCTGTGTTTCAATTGGTCTCTCAAGTGACTCGAGTGGATAGAGGTAAAATTCTTTTAATATGTTCGATGACGTAGATGTGATTAATAATTACTGTAACGTCACAGGATATAGACGTACTAGTGGGGCATATCGACTTGATTGACTATTGTTCAGAGAATTGCTGGCATTTTAGAGCTAAGATTTAAGTCAAAATAAACTCTTCAAACACTTTATGTAGTGGTGGTAGCTGCGATCCGAGTACAGGCTGCACCTACCAATTGTCTCACATAAAGAGTTGTCCACATCCTTATATTGTGGAGTTCAGTTGGGAAAGAGAGATCGAAGAAGAAGACACAATAGTTATGACTTACAAGTGGGAGGCTATGCAGGAAGAGAAGGAGCAGGCCCATGTCTTCGAAGGCTGAAACGAAATAGATATCGTCTTTAGGGAGAGAACGAAAGACTGATCTTCATTTTGACTATGACTATGATAAAAACTACTCCTCGATGGGAGAACTTAAATTGAAAAATTTAATGAAGGCTTCAGCTGTGTCGGTTGACGTATACCCTACTTCAATACGTCTCCTCAGTCGGTGACAAACTCGATTACCGTTTACAGTCGAAAAACACTTAGAAACAGCAGGGGGGTTGCAGGGGAGCAGTATGCCACCCATACGCATTCCACTATTTTTACTCTGTAGACTAACATACATTATCTATTTATATATCTATATTATTCCATTACTGACTTTTGTCCCGTAGACTTATGACTTATTGAAGTAGGATCTCTATATACGCTGTCGGGCTATTTGTAGACGTGACGAAAGTGTGGATTTTCGCGGACTATGTGGTTTGGCTTGCTTCATGCCTAAAGAATAGAACACAAAAAGTAAAAATTGTCTATACAGTTTTAACGAAGGTAATATAGTCGTTCCCAAAGGATCTATCCTTGGTCTAATTTTGTTTGTTGAGTGCTTGCTTTAATAAGGTCCTACCGCTGATGGTTGTTGCAATAAAGTGCCATAAGGAATGGTTCCATGAAACCATTAGGGTAGGGTAAGATTGGCTGCCGCGCAGTGACCTTTGTGATAATGAAGTCTCCTGTGATGACACCCCCTATTGTACAGATATGAGATCTGTTTAGCTTTATTAATCTATAGGAGCGCTTGAGATCTAGCTTCGGCCAGATCTGCTTGGTGATGCAGTCCTACCACATGCAATTAGTAGCGTTGATCGCTCTTTGTTTTATAAGAAGTGCTAGAGGCATGTTGAGATCCCTTTTTTCAGGTGTCATGCCTGGCGAGTTCATCAACCATACAGTTGCCCTATGTCACAGTGGCCCGGCAACCATATTAGGGTGATTTTGGATTGCTCAGTCATTTCGTTAAGAGCTAGACAGCAGGATTTGAAAGTAACAGATTCCAGGGTTTTAATCCCTGCTAGACTATTACAGAATATTTCAGCTACGACAAGGTCTCCTCCATCGCCATTCCACTAGGTATGGTGGCCAGAGTCCTAGCTGCCAGCAATTTAGGAACTCTGTTACAGGAAAGTACTTTCATCTGGTAGTTTTCGAGAACCGTTAAAGGTTTTATAATTGAAACCACGAGTAGCGAAGAGGAGATGTCCATTTGTGCGGCATTATATAGATAAGGGTGGCTAATCCGAAGATCTACAGGCACCCAGATACTCCGTGCATGTCTGAACTACTATCAACATGGGCTAGGCAGATGATATTAAACATTGCTCTAGCCCACCGGGAGGAATCAATGAGGGTAAAAAAGAGGAAGGTTGTGAAAGTATAACTTTGTGTCTCATCTGGGGAAAGCATCCGAGACTCAGTGATGTCTCCTAGGCCCTTACACCGCTTCAAGGTGTATAGGCACGTAATTCTACCATTTATACCAACGTTTAAGCAGCGACGCAAGAATGCGGTTGCCTTTCTTGATATTCAAGACTGGCTATGGCCATAGTCTGAACCAGAAACAAGGTATAGATGAATTAGAGGCTGTTGTAAAGCAGTAAAGCAGTTCTTAAGGCTTCGTTCTTTCCTAGGTCCTAGGTGGTACGCAGAGCACGGTAAATGAGTTTGCTAGACACAATATTTTTCGGGACCGCAGAGGATGGAAGGCAGCGATGTCTCAGGCAGGGACTCTACAAGGGTCGGGTGCCCTTTAAGTAAGTAAGTAAGACACAATATTTAGGCGTTCACGACCTCGGGAATTGACAAATGAGCGACATGGTTCTCTTGAATGCAGGCTAACTAAACGGATGCTCATAGACGTTAATATGTAGGTGTTCCGCGTAAATGCATTCAAAAGACAAATACTGGCAGCTTATTGGGCTTTTTACAGAATTCTTTCATTTTGCGTAAATTAGAGCAACCCCTCTGTTAATGATGCTTGTGGTGCGAGCTATGATACTGCTGAGCACATCGTCTCGAATTGTCCTGCCTTTGCTTATGTCAGGTTGCCGATGCTAGATGCTAATGGGGTGAAGGGTATTGGGATGTTATTAATATGGCACTTGAAGGGCATGCTCTCTGTCAATACAATAGACTAGTTTTGTCTGATTGCTAAGATTACGTCCAGTGTTCGACGAAGAGATGCAATAAGTGCGTCAAAATACTAAAATTCTTCAGACTTGCCTGTAAACTTTCAAGCAACTTGCTCACTTATTCCTTCTTAGGCCTAACTTCTTGAGACAAACTATTCCTATTCCTATTCCTTCACCACATCCAATTTCGATCAAACAACTTTAAACACTTTGAACACTGTTACCACCCAGAATATCAAGTGAAGACAAAGCTTTACCAATAAATGTTTACGAATTGGCTCTTATTTTTGGTCTAACACCTTCTGGTTCTTATAGCGATAAGTCTCCCCGCGTGACCACTCCACGTGATAAATTATTTACTCGATTGTCTAGTTCCCAAATTGAACTATGTACATCCGCGGCAGGAGCACTTTCTTTTTTCGCTCGAGGAATCGAGGGCGCTTCTGTTGCATCCAATGAACTCACCTGAATACCTTTAGCGCCGAGACAACCCCCAACCGAGCATCAGCAAGTGGTGTCTGTCTACTCTGCACACAATGCATCCGTGTGTGGTGTAAACACAACGCCCAGGAGCGTGCTCTAGCGCCTTAGAGCAATTTGTGGCGGCGCGGCCGGCGTTAGCATCCCGCGTCGCATGCATGAGGGAGGGAATAGGAGTGCACCCCCTTCAGTGGCTTATTCGTTTCTTTTTCAGGAAGAAACTCAAAACCCAACGAAACTGGTTATGTTTACACAAACGACGACGGAGTCGATGATGGTGGTGTGGTGGTTGGTAGTGGTGCTCCTAAATGATGATGAAGATCTCGGGATCGCGTCATGTGGTTGCGCTTTGGTTAATCTCTTTCATATGGTTTGGATTTCCTGGTTGTGTGCTCCGGACGATGATGATGATGACGACCGCGCCTGAGATTTTCCAATCAACCGACACGGACGCACGAGTTCTTCTTCTGCTATAAGCCAAAACATATTTTTATTTTTTTTTTTTTTTTGTTCATAGTCCAGGGACTCTAGTGGCAGCTACTACTGACAGGTAGCTGGACAGAGACGAATGGCCAAGTGACGACGGATGGATAAACGGACGCGCCCCGGTCAGTTGTAGGTGTTGTTTCAGGATGATGCGTGGAAAATTGATTGGAAATCTTTTTTTCTTTGTATTTTTGCACGTAGGTGTGAAAGGGAATTAATTTGCATTCGTATGTTTTGGATAATTGTACACACCTTTGGGTTGGATGCCCTGATGAGCGAAGACAAAAGGGAAGATGCAGTAAAGTAAACAACGTCGTCGTCAGGGGTGTGTTGCGAAATAATTAGGTGATTGTTCGGTGGTTGGTAATGCTTAACAAATGTGGAGAGAAGATGATGAAATGATGACATCAAACTGAGAGTAAGGAAGGCTCTAATGTGTAGGAGCTTAAAACTCAGGTATTAGATTTCCTATTCAGCTGAGTGCACAGGTTGGCTAGTAGCTGCAGAGCTATTTGTAATATGTGAGCAAAGTATTGTAGAGCTCTACCAAAGTATACAGACGAAAAGCTCCTGGTCTTTGTCTATGGTCTAAATAGTAGGCCACAAGAATCGCATAAAGAACAAAGAACTCCTTCTTGCTTTCCTCCCTAATTTCTCCAAGAATAAAAGGAAGCTACTGTGTCAGATGGTCGTCGGAAGTCGCTACAATCTGTTTTTACATCGACTGCATTACATACTGTGTTTGATGGTACCATAGGGTGCTTCTCCTATAGTTCTCTGCGCTATTTACAGGAAGGTGAGCGCTGAATAAATGTGTGCTTGAACGAAGTGGAGGAATAATTGAGCTCCAATCAGTTTAGATACGTTTGACGCTCCTGAACTTTGGCACCGTCTATCTTTTGTTGTTCATTAGATAGTAATTGTCAAGTAGAATGCAAAAAGATGCAAATATTGCAAAAAATGCAAGAATGCAAAAGAATCCAAATACAAAAAATACAAAAGTACATAAGAGAGTAAGAATGAAAAGAATGCGAAGGAACGGAAAATAATGCAAGAGTGCAAAAAGCAATGAGGAATGCAAGAGAATGCAAAAAACCCAGAAATGCAAGAATGCAAAGAATACAAGAAAATGGAAAATAGCATGGCTGTGGCTATTTAGACCCAATCTATCTCTACTACTTGCCAGTAACCAAAGGAGCTTTATCCTACTCCAATGGGAGAGAATTATGCAAAAAATGCAAAGAATGCAAAAAAATTAAAAAGAATGTAAAATGATGAGATGAAAAATATGAAGGCAGTGGATGAAATCATCAAAGAACGAGATCCGAAAAATATTGCAAACTTTTACAACTCTGCTATCTAGGTACACACTTTCGAAAGAACTCATCGTGCAACTCATAAATTCCTCATTTTACATCTGGCTTATGCAATACGGGGAAACCTTCTACAAATCATTTACCAATTCAACTAACTTCCTCGAGATACAAACGGCCTAAATCCTTTAGCTCAGATACTCTGCACAGCAAATAACTCTTTCAATATCATTTACAATAATTCTTCGTCGTTATAATTGTAAAAATATTTACTCTCATAATATATTGTTGGAAAAACATTGTTCTACCCAAAATTTATAACCAACAATTTTCGGTAATAAAGATATCACTGCCGCCATCGAACTTAATTTACAACCAATTAGGCGATATCGAGTCTACGCGAACCCAATTTCGAGCCTCCTCCACCATATCAGTTCGCAGCTAACTCAAATTCATATCTGTTTACAGCGTAAACAAACAAATCCAATAGATAGCTACCACGCATCCAGATCTCACCCATAATATTGTGTAAAAAAGAATGAATTTTTCGAATTTCGAATAAATTAAACGTTCGAAATTAGAATGCAGAGAATCTATAGTACACAACGCCCCCTGGAGTGACTGTGTGTCATTATTAAATCATTCGACTGCTGCTCGGTCAAGTGTTTTTTGGCCCAGTTTTAGAGAGCGAACATACACTCACCAAATGGGAGAGGGCAATGAAAATTTTATCACTTTTCGATACCCGAAAACGCTGTACGCGGATACGAGCATCTCTTGCGTTCGTTCAAAATCATGTGAATAGATTGGGAGTTTTGCGTGAGAAGAGCTCACCCGGTGTTTTAGCTTCCGATATTCATTACCAATTGTAATAAATTCCCCAATCTGATTAGCGGAGAATGAAAAATTATATTTTACGGATATTTTCTTAGGAATACATCTGCTTTGAGAGGTGGCGATTAGCTTGGGGAGCATTCGTATTTGCCCAGCGCGATAATTGTAATTTAATATATTTCAAAACAGGAACGCGCGGTGATATTGAACATTATTGATGGCGAGAAACTGACTAATTTATCGCAATTCAAGAAAATATACAGCGAATCTTGGGCGTTGTTGATTTGGAATGAGAGTTCCTATAGTAGAATCATCAATAACGATGCATGCCCGAGGGGAGAATCGATCGATGTTTGAGAAGAAATGGGGAGGATTTCGAATGTAATATTGACAAATGACAGTTTATTAGCTATTTGTCAAAGAAATATTGACCGAGAAATATTGCAGAGCTAGAATAGATATAACGGAATGAGTGTAGGATACATACTTTGGCACTTGCATCGAAGTTGTGGTAGTTGGTACAGATTTGTCACTAATTCTTTGAAGACGTACATAGTACCTTCCCTCCCTTAAGGATTTGGTATGCTCTTTTTACTCTCTGCAAACATTGTTGAACATCATTCTTGACTTTTGACATTTGTTTCCTATGCCGCTTCGTTTATTTCTGAAAAGTCGATGCTTTTTCCTCTTTTCATTAATGTAGACCTCGACAGCACCTCAAGTGTAGTAGCTACTTCTGTGTAACGCCGCATTGTATGCATAAGTTCGCTTTGTGTAGTGGTAGTGTATTCGGTCATTAACTGAAAGGTTCAGAGTTCCAATCTGAATCGATTTTCAGAGTAAAGGGCATAACCCAAAGAATCCGTCGATCCTTTGTTCCGTCGTTCCGTTGAATGTTGTTGAATTCAAGTTTACATATTGCCGGATAGAATATGTCACATAAAAAAGGTGATTGTCAGTATGTCTACGTTTAGAGCCATTTTCCAGAAAATCTAAAGAAACAAATAATTTTATTTCACCTTTAGGGATCATCACACAAGCCCTAGGTATGAAGTTTGATCGAAATCCGTTCACCCGTTCAGGCTGTAGTCTTATGCACACATAGTCAGACAGAATTGGCAGACCCACTTTTTCGAGCATCTCTATCATAGTAATTTCAAAATTGATTCATATCTCAAGTTCGAATTTTTGTCCCCAAATAAAAATTAATAACTTATTTGCATCATTAGCGATTGTTGATGGTGGAGAACAAATTTTCAATATGGCTTTCGAAACGGGTCCTCTACAAGCGACCTCATTAATGAAGTATAGGTAAGCACAGCGAAAAGGTAACAGCAAAATGCAATTATAAAGTTAGACGTTGAAAAATCATCTATTCCCGCAAACCGGAGAAATATCCTACAAGAGAATGGTACTGTTTTACCACAGTGAACAAAGTACAACAAACTGGCTCTTGGGGTTCCACACTGTTCAATTTCAATTTGAAATGTTTTTATTAATGCAAAATATGGAAAACTTAAATGCTAGACAAAAACGCTAAAAACTTAAATAACTTAACTATCTTAATATAACTTACTGGCTCTCTGCGAGCGCTCTAATGTCTTTCGGACCTAATCAAAATAATGTATGAATGAAGAGCTCTAAGATCGAAATACACAGACGATCATGCTGCAGTCATAAAATTAGTTCTGAACTTATGGCTCACTTCCACATTTTGGAACTATGATCCGAAATTTTGCTGAGCTTTGGTCTTTCGGAGTGTAAAGGATCACAATTGATTAGTGAAGTCGCAGCTGTAGCCTTGGTATCGTACCATCAGGTGGCATATGTCTATAGATACGTGTTGCGCATAAACATCAGAGTTCTAGTGTAGCTTATACCAAAAGCCACTACTGTTTGTAGTTAGTCAATTTTAACAATCCATACTTGGTACGATATAATTTCAAACTTGTCCGTGCATCCGATATTGTTCTATAGCGTTTGACACAAGACTTACGGACATAAAGCTCGACCACAGCCTGCGCGCTGCCTCGTTCGGTGTTCTCCAATCAGTTTAAACAAAAACTGTTCGATTCCTCTTCAAGAATTCTGTGCCATATTTTGCTAGGACGTTCAACTATTCTAAGTGCCTTAGTGAGGGTATTCCACTTCATTGTTACCCTTCAACCAAACATTCGACGCATAAGGCAGTTATGGACCATAATAGCTGTATTGCTAAGCTTATGAATTCGGTGATAATGATGAATGACTCTGTAGCTCTCAAATTATTCGCCTGATAGCTCTGGAAATCACCTCATGTTTATTAGTAACGGTCTGTAGCACATCCTGAAATAAAAATGAAGTAAACAATATATAATAAATAAATAATAGGATCTTCTTTCACTTGTTTGCCGCCACAAATCATCTGTGGAAAATGTCCTCAACTGCGCCAACTATAGAGTCATAAGTCTTCTTAACGTTGCGTACAAGATCTTTTCTGCAATACTGAGTGAACGCCTGAAATCTTTTATCAACAGCCTGATTGGCCCCTATCAGTGCGGTTTCAAGCTAGATAAGTCCACCATTGATTAAATTTTCACACTGCGACAGATCCTGGAGAAAACCCAAGAAGTCAACATCGATACTCATCATCTCTTTATCGATTTCAAGGCCGCCTATGACAGCATCCATAGGGACGAACTTTATAAATCCATGTCTAGTTTTGACTAGACAGAGAGCGCTCACTGCTCCATTAAGGTTAGTAATGACCGTACTGAGACCTTCGATGTCAAAAAAGGTTTTAGGCAAGGTGATGCGCTGTCATGTGACTTCTTTAATATCAAACTTGAGCGGATTGTGTGGTATTCAAAAACCAACACCAGTGGCACAATCTATCAAAAGTCTGATATTGACATAATTGGAAGAACTCAGCGGGCTGTCACCGGTGCATTTGCATGCATTGAATCAGAAGCGGCCAAAATGGGTTTAGTGAAAAACGAGGGCAAAACCAAGTAAATATATGCTGTCAACAAGAAGGGACAATCTACACCGACGAATTGGACAAAACGCCACAGTGGGCAGCTACAAGTTCGAGGTAGCTAAGGACTTGTCTACCTTGGCTCTGCTAACAATAACACCAGCGCAGAAATCAAGCGGAGAATTACACTCACCAACAATAGTAAAGCCCAGTATGAGATGCAGATGAAGATATCCTTGGTTGCTTCGAGAGAAAAATTCTTCGTTAGATTTTCGGTCCCGTTTGCGTCAACGGATTTTGGAGGAGAAGATTTAACGACAAACTATACGAGCTGTACAGCGACATTGACATAGTCAAAAAACTTCGCATTGGACGTCCGAGATGGCTAGGACATGTAGAGCGAATGGACAACAACACTCCGCCCCATAGAGTCGTCGAATCAAACCCTTAGGGACGACGCAGTAGAGACCCTCCTCGGTGTTGAGGAGTTGAAGGCGACCTCAACCAACTTGTAGACAATTAGCTAAAGACTGAGCTAAGTAGAGTAGGCTTATTGGTTGAGGCCCAGGTTCACCCCGAACTCTAGCGCCATACAAGAAGATCTAAGATGTAAGTAGATCATCTTACTATCGGCTGTGTAGTTTGTAGTTTAGATTATTGCAAATTTATCTACTTTTACCCTTTTTACCCTTAACACTAAGTTAAATCACTTTCTGGCACCTCAATCACCATGTGTCTTAGGTCTATCCTTCTAATTGAATGTCATTCATAGATCTTCTTAGGTTACTTTGGCAAAGCAAAATACTCTTAATCACCTTTGTAAACGTCCAAATCATAAGTTAGAGTTCATAGAATGCTTAGACAATTACTTGGTAATATAAATCCAATGAATCAACAGCACAAATAATTGAAAAGTGATAAACGATTCCTCGCCCATCACTCTCCCACCCTCACCCACTAGTAATTTCCCTCAATGAATTTGATGCAAAAACAACGGAAAAGAAGAACAATGAAAAGACGGAAAATTAAGGAAAAAATAGAATGAATACGCTCACGAGAATAAGAAAAGCGAAAAAGAAAAAGAATTGTGTTTTCGAACATATCGCACCCGCATTTAGTGTTTTCTCAAACAACAGGCTGATGTTTTTCTTATAAATATTTAAATATTTACATTAAGTAAACAAAAAGATGATGATGCTCTTCTCGAAAATATTTGCAGGATAAACAAACATCGCATCGGTCGCGGTCGAAGGAATTTTCGTTCGCTCACTTGTTTGCTCCTTACACGCAACGCAACGCAACGAGAGATGTATAGATACAAATGCATTGTGCGTCTATTTAAAAAAACGCCGTCCGGTCAAGACAATGCGGCGCAGAGTGAGTTATTAATGTAATTGGGACAATAGGGAATGTTTTTTTTATAATAATTAGTGCTGCTTTCAACTGAATAAGAGAGAGAGAGAGGAAGAGAGAATCGTTCGGAGGTGCAAAGTGAGTTCAGTCAGCTGGTGTTGGAGGTGGGTTGGATTCGAACAACCATTTGGTGGATTTATTGTGAGTTTTAATTATTTTTGTAGTCTGACAATGCAAATGGAATGCGATGCTTTGGAGTAGGTCAGAGATTTTCTGGAAAGAATCTCAGATATGTATCTTACTCAAATGATACCGCGATTGTCGCTATAGAGGACAACGAAGACGGTACCAAAGACCGCTATAGAAGTGTCTGCGAATAAATACAGCAGTACCAAAACCGAGAGACTTGTAGGCGGAAGAGCCGAAATCCGTTTTCGGCTTGTGAGAATCATCGCCGAGCATAATACACTGCAGTACCAGATAAAGAAACTGCGTCTGTAAGTAAGTATGTCTGTTTGCCGGGCAGAAATACTTATATTTAGCCCTCCTCGTGGCCGAAAATGGCTATTTACCCTTCAGGTGTTCAGTGTCAGCTAAGAGCTTACACGCATGTACTCAATCGTGTGCTGTGGCTCATTAAGATGAAGGTGGGGAGTAAACCTACAAAAATCTCCGAACAGCCCATATCGATGCCAAGGCGAGGTCGGTAGAATAAATGCCTTTTCCTGGTATGTCGGCTCTACCAGGATGGACAGTGAATGTATAAAACAAATTTAAACTTATATAATAATAATAATAATAATAATAATAAAAAAATATATAATAAAAAAAATTGGGCAAGTCCGAGGAGGGCCTCATGCAATCGTAATTACGGGGTTTCCTCGAAAATGGTTTCAACGGTTTTTATAAAATTTCATATTTCAGCTAAATGCTAAAAATGCATATAACGGTACTTTGCTTGTTAAATGGCTTAAGTAAAGTGAAACAAGAGGAATACTTGACATGATTAAGAATATAGCATTTAGAGTTTAAAGAATTAAATTTTTTTTTTTTTTAAAAAGTCCAAAATTAAAAGTTTTAAACTTATTCAATTTCAATAGCAGCATAGAACTAACATATACAATCCATTTGTGCAAATTACTTAGTTTTTGAAAAATCAAAATCGAATGAAGCAGCAGCAAGAGAAGAGTATATAGGGAAGCCCATGCGCCCTCCTAAAATCTGTAACTCGAGAACTATTTTTTCAAATGTTTGGCAAGCATCTTTGTTCCACAAATTTTGATTCCTTTGCTGATTTCTTACATACATATATGGAACCTTCTAAATTCTCTTTAATTTGATATGCCAGACGGCCAGAAGGTCCAGAACACTCAAAAAATAAAAAAAAATAAAATAAATAAATAAAAATTACGACAATAAAAGTAAGGAGCGGATAGCACACTCACTGACACTACCGTAGTTGAAACGATAGTACTCGTAGTTGAGGACAATGATAAGCTTGAGCAGACTCTCACCACAGTCTCTCAGGGCAGCGGTGAGCAGGATGGTACTCTCACAAAAATAGGTACTGGTAGCAGTGGCTGGTACTCCCACTAATGCCAAGGACAGGGAGTTGACTAATTATGTCGTGGCTACGGGTGGCTTGAACTCTGCTGCTCTCGGCACTTCCAAAGACACTCGTACAGGAAAGGTACGGAGACAGACAGAGTGAAAAGGTCCTTGCGCAAAACGCTAGAAGTAATGTTAAAAGCGCCAAGCGCAAGGTAGAACAGTTCAGGGGATGCGACTTAAAATCACTCAGCGCTTGGGATAGGGTGCAGTGGGACCGGGCCGAGGAAGTCTTGGCCGGCGCAGCAGCAAAGACCATTGCAGTCCAAGCGACAATCAGAGAGGTAGGGCAAGGGAAGTCTGCAGCTGTTGCAGGGTCCCCTGCGAACGATCTGAGTAAGGGGGAGACCTTTGCTGAGGTAGTTAAGGAGACGCTTCTGAGCAAGATGAGTAGATCCGATGACGTCGAGGAACCGAACGTGGCGAAGAAGGTGATGGCTGGCACTACACCCTCCGCTCTTCCGACATTCGATCTAAAGGACGATCTCTTCGTTGCAATAGTAAACGAGAAGGTATCTTCCAAGTGTCTAACCATGGACCAGTGGATAGCCGTAGAGGAGAAGTTTCACGATGCTCTGTGAAAGGTGTTATCATAAGCTAGGACTCTGATTGGGTTCCTCTCTGGACATTGTCTTTTAAAAAGGCACGCTAGCAGGATAGGACTATCTGAATCTGATATTTGTAGATATTTTGAGGACCTACACTCCTCGGAGGATATTACACACATATTGTGCGAATGCGAGGGTATTTCTAGAAAAAGATTTTTACATCTAGTAAGGCACTTCTTTAGGGGTCTGGCAGGGGTAGGTTCTTGTAACCAACCGAAGGACCTTCTAAACTTCAGGGGCAATTAATTGCTTGGTCGACTTGATTTAGGCTTCTGCCATTTTAGATTCACTAAGGGGATCGCACCATTATGCTGCCTAGTGTCTTTATGATGAACTCATAATCCCTTTCTAACCTTACCTAACCTAAGTAACTTTTTTAGTATAGATATGTAGGTATGTACTTCTTCTTCTTTTTCTTACTTTTGATCAGGGAGTTTTGACCTGGATTTAGCGAGTCTATAACTTTCATATGTACTTCTTTGTATCCCTACTGATCCGCCTGAAAAGCAAGGAACTTAATAAAGTGTGAGCAAGTCTCAAGATCAGGGATCACTTAGCCAACTTTCCAACCTTCTCCTGAGCTTCATATGTCAAAATACCGATCAACTGCATTACAACCCGAATTGTCTGACCTTGTCCCAAAACTACTGATTGCGTTTTATGCCTGTGGGTTTCTGATTTTCATAGAACCACTCTTGTTACTAGCAATCTTCGATCGTATTTTGGTCCACCAATATTAGGCATCTTTCCATTGGAGGAAACCTTTCGCTTCCCTTGATAAAAGCTGAATATTTATTGTTATCACGCTGCCATGCTTCATTAAAATCCATCATCATCAGCAGTATATCTACGACAATACCAAGGTAAACAATGACATGGTAAACGCATTCTTCCTGTCAGAGAGTTGTATTGTAACCCAACTGGGTTAACTAATTTTGTAGACTATGAACTAATACGATGTATGTATGTCCTGTAGTTTTTTGGCTATAATTACGATGGCAATGCCACACTCGATAGCATCTACATATTTTGGTTTTTGATTCTTCTCTTCACATGAAGGGGCTCAACATGGAGTCTTGCTGAATGCCACCCGTCACGTTCTATTGCATCGTTCTATCACTCAGCTTAGGTTTAAGAGTGTGAAACTAGGAAACGTTATTATGGCTTCCGTCGGCATTTCATTTCATCCTACTATACATATCCAGACTAAAGGATACAATCGATTTAATGGTCCTAAGTTGGCTGTTGATGTCTTCAACAAATAGGACTGGTCTCTAGGAAATTGTCCGCTAGAAGTCTGATGTATCTTTGGCTTGGTCCCAAGTCTCTCCGTCTCCATGTTGCCCAAGTTCATACCCAGTAATTGAGAAAGTAAGTGCTCATCTCATGGTGGCTCTAAACGCTCGGCCTCCCAAACACCGACTAAGCATCCAGCAATAAAATATAGTCCCCGCTCAAATCGTCGCCTACATAAGGACCACCCAGTGGTCAATGTCTACATTGTTTATCCAACGGGTACGAGGCTCACCTATCGCATTACACATCTCTCCTCTCGATTTCGAATGGAAACGTGCAACAAATTAAGCGGCCACCACAACGAAGAGATTCCCTATTGCATCCGTATCTCTAGACATTCTGTCGCCTTGGTAACTAAACAAATAAAAAAGCAAAAAAAAAAAAAAAAAACAAATTAAATATTGGAAGCCATATTCAGATCAGATGCGCGATGATGTTATGTTGATATTGCTGAGCTGATGAGGATGCGAGGTTATGAGACGATCAATCGGCTCGTTAATTTCGAAAATTTGTATCCTGAGAGTCTTGGCTTCGAGGAGTCTGCTGTCGATTGCATCCTCTTCCTCCGGATTAATAACAAGCATCGAGTCAAAGGTCCTAATGAGTGTGGTAGGATATTGAGAGTTTGATGACGTTGCGTTCGGAATTCGGTTTTTATTATTTTAACTTTTTTTCTTTTTGGTTTTGGTTTTGTTCCATCCATAGTATATGTGCGTCGTGTGTTTGTTTAGGACAAAGACAGGAAATTGCTCATTTCAAGGGGAAATTGAATTTCTCGCCGGCTATATAGATGATAATGGAACAAAAAGGGATGTAAGAGGAACTGAAGGAGCGAAAGGCGACAGTCATATTGTCAAATGGTAGCCATCGTCGAGTGGTTGCAATCATTGAGGTTGACATGTACATACACACACACACGTAGAGAGATAGTATTGCAGAAAACCAGAAAGGACTTAGTTGCAGACTGAATTCCAGACGAAGGGAGCGATAGATACTCGGCAGCGGTTGGTTCAGCTTAAAGTATTTTGAATTAAATAAACAAGACCCTCGTAGCAGGCGAAGGGAAATCAATTTGTGGTGAGAGTAGGTACATACACATATATTTTGAGATAAGGGAACAATAATTCATATCGCATATGTTGAAGAGGATAAGTGGGGAAATACCCAAGGGTTCGAACGAAATAGTGGCAATGTGGTGCACTATGAGCAAGACAAAAATGAAGTCCAAAATGCATCGAAGGCTATTTCCTTTTTGCCAAAGACTAGAACAAAAGGACGTCGCAGAATAGACAATTCAAAAGGAAACATCTTACAAAATTCAGGCTATAAGTAAATTTGTGGAGACTGCGGCTTCTATAGCGTACGCCGATGGCAAACGGATTACACTATGCAAGTCAAGTTACCTTTTCAAAGTACAACCAAGATACTTGTTGAAATATTTGAACTTTGCAGCGAGCCAATAAGCTCCATGCTATGATCAAATTGAAGAAAAATCTCAGAATTGGTGAAGAGACTAAGTAGCTGCAGAATCCGCTTCCACTTCCGAAACAGTTTGCGAAAACTCGACTACACTCAAGGGAGGCCGGTCAAGTAGTGCCGTATCTTAACTCCTTTGGTTTGTGTTTTTTTTGTAGCTTCATTCAAACTGGAACTGCCACACAACAGTATAGGCAACCCACCACCTTTTCTTCCTCTGCTCCTTTCGGCGCTGGTGGTAAACTCGCTCGTGATGGCGGCCGCCCAAAGCCTTTGTTCCTTCAAGATGGTTGCTAACTACTTCCTAAGATTATTTCGAGCTCAACATCTGTACAGAACTTGGTGTGTTCCGCATCTCATCATCGCTCCTTTTGTGCATGTTAGACAAGAGAGGCTGTTGTCGTGTTCTAATCTGTGAAAACAAACGCTGAAGGAGCAATGAATTAGCCAGTAACCAATATCTGCGACCATCAACTGCCATCTCTCTTCCCACTCCTCCAGACTTGTCCTAAATTGTAGATTAGTTACTTCAACTCGTTACTGTTGAGAACATTGTCCTGCTGACACGATGGTTCACTTGGTTGGACTCTTTGAGAAGAAGTTCTATTGCCATTATTCCAGCTTCTGCACAAGTCGCATTTTAGGAGGTTAGTTGTAGAACGCTGCATACCCCTAAAGTATGCTACAACATGATCTCAGATAGTCTCTATGACAAGTCTGGATGAACATTACTTCTGCCAATTCCTGAGCCTCAGTCATGCTCTGTCTGTTCAAGGAATTTAATCACTACAATCATGGCTATGCACTATGCACATAGGCGAAGCCAATTATTTAAGGCTATAGGTCTGAGATGCATAGGTCCTAGAACGAACCCTTGGGGAACACCGACTGTATTGTCCAACCGAAATGATTCGACCTGTTATTCCAGGAACCATTTGCTTCTTTGTGTGAAGGAGTGGATTTAAGCTCTGCAGGCTTTGCTGAGACCATTCAAATTATTGAAGAAGTGTTCACCCTGGGCAGCCTTCTTCATGACCGCGAGTGCAGAACCCATACAATGGTCTCTTCTTCCTCTTTAGTCCCTACAGGTTCTACAGAAGCCATTGTAGTTTAGTCCAGTTTATGAGCATGTCTTTTTACGCTGTAATGAATGAGTCTATTATTTTCGAGAGGATCCTTACCTTGTGTTTAACCAGTCCGATAGAGCTCGTTTTCTTCTCTTCTCTCGGAGTTGTTGCCAACTGGTTGGTTCTACAGATGAAATTTGCCTTTACTGGGAACTACTGGCTAGCAAGTTTACAAAAAAAAACTCAGCTAATATTACAATTTTAAAAGCAATCAGTCATTTTTGCCAAGTATTTCTGCTACTTATATTAATTCAATTATTTCAAAAATATATTTCGATCTAGTACTTTTGTTAGGATGAGTACTTAAGTATATGAGCTTTTTTGTTTTTTCTTTACTGACCTTTCATTCCCCTTTTTCTGAGATGGTAGCCTACACCTATCCTTTCCTTGTGTTCAAGCAATCTTCATACCAAATTTCATCCAAATCGGTTCCTCTGCTTTGTCGTGCAAAGCAAACAAAAAGAGTTAAGGGCTTATGCACTCATACATATGTAAAGCTAAGGTATTCAGAATCTTATTATCCAGCGCATACATATGTAATTCGTTAAATGTTCGTTCAATATTGAAAGCTAATGCCATAATTGACCGAAAATTCATCGTACCAGTAAATGAGTGTGGGTGCCGTGGCACAGTGGTTAGTGCGTGGCACAGAGTGGTTAGTGCGTTGGAAATGTATACCACGCATAACATGTACAGTTGTAAGAACTAGGCCTTGGACCTCTATGGGCTGTTTACGGCCTGATATTTACTTATTTTAAATGAATTAAGGAAAGCTGCCCTATCGCTTATGACTGGTTCTCACATGATGTAATTATCTAATTATCCTTAACCCTCCGGACGGAATCGGATTGTACAAATGAAACTGTTCTCTACACATAAAACCAAAAGTAAACGAGAATTCGACGAAACTCCGCGGGAATTCATTACTACAAATTATATAAATTCGCATGACAACGTTCGACAGCGTTCAGAGCTTGAATTATGCTTGAGCTTTAAGAGCGAGCTCATTGGATATGTAATTTTGACAGTTAAGAGATGACATGTGTGTCGGGCCGCTAACTTCTTATTTGACAGATACTTGGCATGCGTTACCAAAGCAATGGAATTTACAGAACATAGGGAAACCTTTCGTTCAGTTATGACGTTAGCTTATGCTTCCCAAGGTTGCGCCTTTACAGAGTTCCCAATTTTGATATATGTAAGTAGGTACCGATGGATGTTTGACAGCGAGTTCCGTTTGATCCAATGTACCTATATAAATAGTGTTACACAATTTCTAAGTACTGTTTTTCGTTCCAACTTCCAAAAAAGAACTAAAAATAAATTTCATTCGTTATTTTCGCCTAATTACCCGCTAATTCATATCTAAAAGATACAAAGTATCGCCCGGCTTTGTTTGTTATCAATGAAATGAATAACAAGGAAATCCTTTAGTAAGCGAAAGACAACAAGTCATATTAATTCATCCGCTTCACCCACCAAAAAATTAAAAAGAAAAAAAAACCTGGCAATAAAAACGATGAAAAAAAAATACGCACACGAAATCGAATTAATCACGGTACGGCATAAAAATAACACATTTATCTGTGAGCATTTATATTTGATTAGCCCGCTCTATCACTGTATGCATGCGTGTGTGTATTTAGTGGATTTGTTCTCGCTCGTTGAGTTCATAAACCGGCCGACAAAAAATTATTATACTCGTGTATCAGCCATAATTAATTGATTTTCTTTTTCGTATGGTAATTCTGCCCGAAATCACACACACACACAGTTATAAATATGAAGTAGTTTTGAGAGTAGTAGAAATTTTGTGAAAGGCGTGGCAATGGCAGATCTCCGCCCCTCTGTTTTGTGACAGCACAGTGTTGGAGTGCGGTAGTTGCCAAAACTCGTTTTCCCACAATTCCCTCGAAACGAGGTGACAACAATGGAAGCAATTATGCTTTGCGGTGTAGTTGTGGTTGTGGTGGTGGTAGGTAAAAATACATAAATCAAACATACGCTTGCGCCGGTTTTCGAAAGTGGGATGAGGTTGGGAGAAAAAAGTTTTCGAATTTCTTGCTTTTTTATTAGATTTTGTTTGAAATAGTGCGAATATGGTTGCCACTTTGTTGGTAGCAGGGAAAAATTTACTGGAAACACGTTTAAATTGTGACCATTGTTTGCGAGCCGAGGAGATGGGATATGCGGCAAGTTAATTGGACATTTTAGACGTTTAACGGCGGACAAAAGGATTTTCAACAAATTTCTTTGTGGGGTGTGGTAGGTAGGTGACGACTATTTGTTACATCGATTTTGTGAAGCAATTATGAGAAAGTATTTCGATTACAATGGGGTTTTGAGTGAATGAAATTAATTGGTGGTAAAAATTTGTTGTTATTATTATTTGTCAATTGGTTTATGTTGTTGCGTTTAGTGGGAAAGAAAAGCCAGTGAACAGTCATCTTGTGACATTTCAGTATTTGAGGTGTGGAAAATGGCGTATGTTTTCTCTATATTTTTGACTTAAATTGTCGACTAAAAGGATGGCTAATTGACCTTAATATACTATTTAAGTCAAATCGTCAGGAAAAACAAAAAATTATCAAGCGAAATCTTTAAAAGAAGATTTTGGAAACTTATTTCGTAAAGAAATGAAATTTCGCAACAATTGGGGCTAATTTCGTGAAAAATAGGTGAAATTGCTTAGCATTTAATTCGAATGGAATATGTAATAATATAATAACATGTAAATAAGGCGAGCAATGTTGGCCTCCAATTCCTCGGTCATACCCGACTTATCCATGTAAATTTCAGACTTTCCATAGCCCCAAAGGGCAAGGTCTAAAGGCGTGATATCACGCGACCTAGTCAGCCAATTCATCGGTCTTAAGCACAAAAATTGTTTTGGCTAATAAAGTCATGGTTTCGTGATCGTGGCGAGAAACGCAATTATGTTGGCACGAAATACACTGCAATTCACGGGCTTCAATTTGTAGCAGTAAATAGACCGTTATCATGACGTGAGCGTTGTGGTCGGGCCTCATTCTTCGCCCCCAAGTTGCTTGCGGGTTAAGTCTTTACGTTTACAAAATGGTAAATAACACTGAGCCTTTTGCCATAACATGTTAACACGAATCACGTGTCAGCTGTCAAAAAATGCGTAGAGAAAAAAGTACTTCTAAATGAATCACCAGGTGTACTTTCTAAAGCAACAAACATCCTTACATTAGACATTATGAAATAGGCACACTTACTGAACATTTCTTACAACGAATACTGTAGAAACTGTAGAAGGAAGAAGAAACCATCTGTCTGTAAGCGTGTCCTGCACTGGCCAAGCTTACGAAGGCCACTTTCGGGGAATACTTTTCTAAGCGACTTCAGCAAATTGGACTCACTTTTGGTTTAAATGAGAGAGCCTTTTTGCAACATCATCAAAGAGGTAACCGTGACCACCATTGGCTACCAACCACCACCAAGGAGGAGCCCTTGATATGATGCGTACAGCGGAAGTAGGTGACACAAGATGCACACAAGAAAGCGTTGTAGCGCAAAACAAGAGCAGCGAGAGATGAGTACCGGACCAGGAGAAGGAAAGACAAAATAATCCTGCGTAAAAAGAAAAGGGACCATGCAATTTCCCAGCTTAAGGATATCGAAGAGTCTCTCGAACGCAACAACATTCGGCAATTTTATCGGAAAGCCAAGCAGTTGGCCAGTGATGGGTTAACTACTAGGCATGTTAGCCTCGAGCCTAGGGCGGCAACTTGTAGGGGGTGGTCAATTTTGTACTATGTTTTATTTTTATTCTCTAAGAAAATGAACCATTCTCCATTCGTCTATTCTCAAGACGTCCATCTGCCCATCCCTCCATACGTTCATGCATTCATTCGTCCATTCATCCATCCGCCAATTCGCCCATCCGCCAATCCGACCATCCGCCTACCCGATTATCTGCCAATTCGACCATCCGCCAATCCGACCATCTGGCAATCTGACCATCCGCCAATCCGACAATCCGCCAATTCGACCATCCGACCATCCGCCTATCCGATTATCCGCCAATTCGATTATCCGCCAATCCGACCATCCGCCAATCCGACCATCCGCCAATTCGCCAATTCGACCATCCGACCATCCGTCAATTCGACAGTCCGACCATCCGCCAATTCGATTATCCGCCAATTCGATCATTCGCCAATCCGACAATCCGCCAATCCGGCCCTCCGCCAATCCGACCATCCGTGAATTCGCCAATTCGACCATCCGACTATTCGAGAGAAATGAGAATTAATGAGAAAATTAATTGAGCTAACTATAGACTGGGGCGGCTATATCTGATTACAAATCACTCTTCGATGTTAGTCCATTCAAATTTCAATCCTTGGGTAGCATAAAAAAGGGAGGCGGTAAACACTGAGCGTGCCTCAGTGCGCCGAGAAGGTTAATCCGCAACTGACCTAGCCACCGATGTTGGTGATGTGTTTAAGCAACACTTCGAGCAGTTACTTTACGGGCAGCAAATAGAGAGAGTGATAGGGCAAGAAGAGAACCTACCTCCAGTCAATAAAGAACTAACGCCTCCACCCAGTATTGAAGAAGTTAATGTAACCATCAGAGAATTGAAGAACAACGAAGCCACTGGCTCTAATGGGCTTCCAGCTAAACTCTTTGAATACGGAGGTGAATTCTTGGTCTTGGTGTATCAGCTCTATATGCCCCATCTTCAAAAAGGTGATCCTATGTCTTGTAAGAACTACCGAGGCATATGCCTGTTAAATGTTGCATATAAGATCCTTCAAACGTATTGTTTGAACGTCTAAAACCTCTGTGCAACACACTAATCGGCATGTACCAGTGTAGCTTCCAACCCAACAGATCGACAATAGACCAAATTTTCACACTCACACAAATCCTGGAAAAGATCAATGAATTTCAAGTCGAAACCCATAACTTTTTCATCGACTTTAAAGCCGCCTATGACAGCATTCATCGTCTTGAGCTCTACCAGGCGATGGCCCAATTCGGGAAACCGACAAAACTTATCTAGATATGTCGCGTAATGTTGGAAGACACGCGATGATCTGTGCGACTTGGAAACAACTCTTCGGAGCTCTTCCAAACGTGCACCGCATTCAGGCAAGGCGATGCGCTGTCATGTGATTTCTTGAATATCGTGCTGGAGCAGATAGTGCGCAGGGCAGGCGTCAACGCGGAAGGCACTATCTTTCACGAATCCGTCCAACTACTGGGATACGCAGACGGTATTGACATCATCGAAAGATCCCGGCAAGCCGTCGTAGAGGCATTTACGGCTATTGATGATCAGGCGAAACTAGTTGGTCTCGAAGTGAATGTGGACAAGACGAAGTATATGTTATCAACAAACAAAAATGTAGGTATCTATCAAAAACATTGGGCAGAACGTCACTGTTGATAACTATAGTTTCGAGGTAGTTAAGGAGTTAACCTACCTCGGAACAAATATTAATCCTACAAATGACATCTTTGTAGAGGGATCCGACGAAGAATAACCCTAGCCAACCGCTGCTACTTCGGTTTGGCGAAACAACTGAGCTCAAAACTCCTAACTCGAAGGACCAAATTAATGCTCTACAGAACGCTCATCTTACCAGTCCTGCTGTATGGAGCCGAGTGCTGGACGATAAGTAAGAAAGCTGAGCAAATATTGGGCACCTTCGAGCGAAAAATACTCCGTCGGATATTAGGTCCCTTATGCGAGGAGGGCGAATGGAGGAGAAGATATAACCGCGAACTCTATGAGCTGCCAAGATACGCAGACTACATATCGAGCGAATGGACAACAATGCTCCAGCCAAGAGGATCTTCGAATCCCAGCCCCCAGGTTCGAGACGGCTAAGAAAACCGAACTTTCGGTACAAAGACAAAGCTGTCGCGGATGCCAGAAAACTTGGTCTTCACAACTGGAAGCAGCGTGCTCGGGACCGCTGACGATGGAAGGCAACGATGTCGCAGGCAGGGACTCTACAATGGTCGGGAGCCCTTTAAGTAAATAAAATATACCTAGATAAACTAGGTTTTTTTCTTCTTCTTTATGAATTGTGAAACTGTTAATTACGTCAATCAAAGTTTGCCCATTCGTAGACTTGTAATTGGGCCTCCGGATCTAAGAATATTTTACTGCTAAGCACAAAATGACATCGAAAATTCAAATTCGCCACCTGTCAGAATCTAGATCACCATCTAAAGATGCATAGATTTGTTAATATCACCAAGATCATCTCTACAAAGAGAAATTGTCATTAAACTTAAAAAAAAAATTAATCCATTTCCTCTGCTAATACCCGATTGGAACATTCTCACAGTTTCGACAAAATTCCATTCGGACTTTTTTATTGAAAAAAAATTCTTCGAATTGAATTTTCCCCGTCGTCATGGGAATACCACACAAGGCCCTCTCGTCTCGACTGAATTGGCTTCCTTATCAAGAATTTTCCACAGGGGGATTTTCATATTTTGTTTATCCAAAGGATAAGCTTCTGTTTTCTTTTGCTTCCCTTAATTGCCTTCAATGCGAATGCTCGCTCATCAAACATAGGGTGGGCATTTGCCACAAATCCCACAATAGGAAAATGGGAAACATTGGTCCTCCTCACCCAGCCCACTGGAAGATGCACTCAACTGTTTTTAAGTTTTAAAATAAATTTGTTCAGGACGAGTATATTGGTGTCGGTCGTGTGCATCATGTTAAAAGTTAATTATAAGCAAAATATTGATTTAGAAAATTATGTGGGATTAGTATGCGTATTGGGATTGCGACAAGTGCCATGGGTTGTCATCTGTGGGATTTTATTGCTTCTAAATGGGATTTGCCTATGACTCCTTCGATTGGGTAAAAAGGAGCGTTGCTCTGTGAAAACAAAATGTCTGGCGAGAATGTGATGGCTTGCAGTTTTAGCACATCATCCTGAGTGATGCCAAGTGATGTGCATTCTTTGAATGTGAACTTCAGATTGCGTAAACAACAGATCGATGGGATAGAGATCAAAGAAGTGATACTTTGCAATGAAAACATCCATCAAATTGTTGGGAGAATATTGGATTCCTGGCGGATTGCTGGATGGTGACTGATTGAGTGGTAATGAGATCTAGGCCAGACATAAGCAAAGGATGAAATTGATTCTACAAAAAAGGAGGTCAGATGTTTAGTGGAAGATGATAGACTTGTTCGTTTCTCGACGGTGTAGTCTGGTTTGAGAGAGACAATAGAGAGAGACTACTCGCACATCCACAAAGACTCCTTTTAGGTTGGCGCCACTCATGTGTGCAGCTGTATTTGTTTGCAACATTCTAATGGAATGCGGCCAATTGGGAACTCGGTATAAGCAGCATTGGCCAACAGGGATGTTACAGAAGTAACCTTGAAGTGCCACGTGGGTCGCAACATAGACCAGAGCTATTCATTCTTTCGAACGAGCCGCTTTCAGTATTGAGTCTCCAGCTTGTATGAAACAAGAGTATTCAAAGTTCTCAGCAAGATGGACAACTTTATATTGAGTTTTACGTTTGTGATAGTATTAGCCTCATAGTAATGACATATGTACATATATCGAACAATGGAGAAAAAATGTTACAGCAAAGAACTTCATCTGCTAATGTCCTGCGATTCCTCGTATCAAATACGGATTGTTCACAGCTGTCTATTCACATTACCATTGGTCAGTACTGTGATGCATGATTTTGGTAACTGACCATGGCCTAGACAGGATATGAATATCTAGATCAACCGAGGGCGGAGAGCACCATAGAAATCATTGAAATAAGCTACTGCGCTCACAGAATGCCATTGCAGCTTTCTTCCTCCAAATGAAGGACTGATCGAGAGCTAAATCCTTGTTATAGCTGTGGCCTTTCAGTCAATCCGACGAAGACCGAGCTAGTCTTGTATTAGAAAACACAAACTCCCCGACTCTAGCTGCCCTATACATTTGCAAAAAAGCAGTACGCCCCACCTGGGGCCTGCAACCAAAAATCATTCACTAGTTGTACACATCGGTAGTAAAACCAACACTCATGTATGGAGCACTGGTCTGGTGGTCTGCCCTGGAGAAGACTTCCAACCTAATCATAATGGAAAAAACTGAACGAGTTGCTTGTTTCAGTATTACTGGTGCACTGAGAACCTCTCCCACTGCAGCGCTCCAAACCATGCTTCGCCTACTTCCAACTGACACCGTCAGCAAACAACAGGCTGCATGCTCAGCAATAAGACTGAGAAGTTCCAAACAATGGCAACAACAACACACTGGACACGCCAGAATACTTCTGATGCACAGCCATCTTCCAAAGGTCACCGATCACTTGCTCCAAAGCCGAAGAAGAAGTCGGTGCTGGTATCTTTTCAAAAGATCTCGACATTCACCTCTTCTTCAGCCTTCCTAGCTACTGCAGCGTTTTCCAAGCCGAAGTCACTGTCATTCGTCAAGCAGCTGACTGGCTGCCGATTAGTGCAGTATCAGTATCGGTTATTGTCATATACATCGACAGCCAAGCAGCCATCAAATCCCTCGGATCCAGCACAACGAGATCCAAGGCAGTGAAGGACTTTCGCGTATCTCTGAACGAGATAGTTGGACAGTACAACCTTACCCTCTGCTGGGTACCGGGTCACTGTAATATACAAGGGAATTGCGAAGCTGACGAAATGGCCCGACGAGGCTCCTCAGGTCTAAACAAGCATAAACCTCACCGGCATCGAGGCGACAACGTCCTATGCTAAATACCTTGTCCATGCCGACGCGGTGAGAGAAGCCAACCATCGGTGGCAACAGTTCGGCCACTGTAACGCTGCAAGGCTGCTTTGGCCCACGCTAAATGAAACCAGGTCCATCGGACTTCTTAAAAACAAGAGAGGACACTGTGCTACGGGAAGGCATGCCCAAAGACTTGGCATCCCCTACAATGACTTCTGTAGAAGTTGTAGAGATGAAGAAAAAGAGGAGACTATCAGTCACCTCCTATGCACGTGCCCCGCCCTTGCAAACATTAGAAAGGCCACACTAGGTGAATACCTGTTCAACGATCTAAGTGATCTAAACAATGCCTGTACGGCTAAGATAGGCTCCTTCATAATAATGAGTAAATGGTTCCCTGAGTAAGAGGGTGACCCACACACCCTTACACATCGGCAGCACAATGGACCAACTACTGGTCTAAGTGCATCCTCATAGAGGGCCGGTTCCAACCAACCAACCAAGTGTAGCTGCATCAGTTAGCATAGGTGCCTGTCGATACCGATGTCGCGGTCGAAGAAGGAGTCGCAGAGACTGAAACACTAGGTATCACTTTGACAAAGAAAGATGGATTCAGAGATTGTGGAAGGAAATTGCAGAGATTCACACTTTAATCAATCCATAGGAATAGGACATATGCGGAGCCGAATTATTACCCGACTCAGATATTAAATATAAAGCGAGAAGTCAGTCACTAAAAGCTAGTAAGTTGCATTAGCACAAGTCACTTTAAATAGCTTAATTCTAGTACCATCTGCTTTCGTGGAACACTCCAATTTAATTCCATGAAATTAAACTCATTCTAAAGTAGCCACAACACCCCGAACAATTTGTTTCCATTTTAAGTCAAATTAATCCAGTCTGCCGCAAGAAGGATAACATAACGACATTGTTTCACTGTTAATTATATACGATTCAATTATCCTCTACCTCGTCTGCCAGTAAAGTACTCTAACTGACAAGGCAAAGACTTAAAATAACACACCCAAAATGTCAATCAAACGACCCTGTACATCAACTATCCGTGACCATTAAAAAAGGGGGGTGAAACTGCAAACTAGAGTAGATATTTCTATTTAACCACAGGAGCAACTCATACCCAATTGTTTACTTAACCGACATTGAAATTCAGTGTAAAAATGGCGGTGTCGCCAGATAATAAAGTCTCACTCACACAACCCTCTTAGCTAGCTAGCCAATCAACCCTTATTTGAACGACATCTGTTTAGAGGGTTACAAAATGCTCTTCTAATGACACCCTTCGGTTATACTGAAACCACCACTTATGCTTGAATCAACCGTTTAAATGGAAATTGTATCTAGAACCCAAGAAGCTAGCAAACACTGTGTACACTAACCTACCTTAGAGCAGTGTTAGATACTTCATTTTGTTTACATTTTACGAAATCTATATTTCCCTCGAATGCACGGCAAACAGATGCTCCAGTGGTTCTAGCGAATTCGGATAATAAAGCACACCATCTTGCTCCATATATGTACGAGTATCTATATCTATACAATCGATTTAGATATTTTCCCGGAAAGTGTCGACAGAACGTCTGTTGGGATGCACAGATGCAGAATCCATCCGCGGACAGCAGCCTCAACATTATATGTAGAACTTCCTTAGAAATACCCATCCACAAGTTCTTCTTAATTATTCATAAGTAGATAGATAGATAGATAGATAGATAGAGGGTGGAATAATGAAGGCACCTTTCTCTTTAGGTACATATCTGAAAAATTTGAATTCCAAATTACCCGTACGCCGGTCGGCCGCTCGTACACACGATGACGGTGCGCAGCGATGATGTTGATGAGTTTCCTGTTTACGCTGTTGATTTATGAGGCTCAAGAGTGCTCTCCTCCAGAAGAGATTCGGGTGCGCTTCGATGACTCTCCACCCTGTAGGCTATCTATCTCCGGTGCAATTGCATAAACAAACACCAAACGACGACTATGCCCGACCTGACTTTTGGGAATTCATGGAATTTCACCGAGAGGGAGATGCAAAAAAGAACAAGAAAAAACACCCAAAGTTTTCGAATCAATTTTCGAATTATGGCCAATTTCGAGTTGGTGGAAGTGTATTTGATTTTTTAGTTCATTAGGTTCGAAACGTACTGTTAAATTGGAGGCATGGCATGGGGAGCAGCCATATATTCGGTCATTGCTTTAACAATAATTAATGAGTCTTTGGGTTAAGCAAAGAGCATGGCCCATGTGGATCATGTAAGACGAGTTGTTTACATTCGATGAATAATGTTCGAAATTGCGTGTAAATAAGAGGATGATAGGACGGGTTGCAAGTGGTGGAGAATATGGGGCAAGGAACTTTTAAATATCACTTCTATCCGAGGACTCGGTTGGAACTCCCTTTGTTTGTGATTTCATGGGGATGACTAAATTTTGTTAAAGGATCAGCGAGCTAGTCACTGGGAGAAAATTTATTAAGATGCACGTGACTATTCCAAAAGAGATTTGTTGGTCAACGTTTTTGAGTTCATCTTTTCTGGATAACTAACTTCTAAATGACAGTAATAAAACAGGAATTATGGCAATAAAAGAAGTCGTATATTGACTTAGCATCTTTTCAGGCCAGAAAGCATCGAATTCGAACAACTTTACCCATCCTGCCGGACAAAGGCACACTGAGTATATCGCTAGCTACTTGTAAACAAAATTCAAGCTGAATGCTATCTTAGGTGGATCAACATGTCTGGCGACAAAAATAATTTGGCTTAATCTGAATTAGCGTCCAACCAAATTGACCATTTTGGCTTCAATTGCCGTTTTAGATGCAGTCTTTTAGACGTTCGAAACAGATGAGGAGCAGACATGGGGTTGGTTCGAGATCACCAACTTATGATAGCTAGTAGCTACTGTCCAATTACGCCCTGCTGCCGTTCGAATATCTTACGACACAAGAATACCTAGGTTCAACGTAGACCGACTGAGAGTTCCCACAGTGTGCCAAGAACTAAGAGACCATCCCCCACGCGGTGTGAAAACAATCAGCCCGTCATCAGGTGCTGAATGGATTGTCGGTCAATCGTAGGGAAGTCATAGGGCGTGGCTTTCCGAGGATACCTGGAGAAAGATCAAGAACGGAAACAGCTAAGAGCTCAAATGCAGCACCTCCAGCAGCAGGGAAGATCGAGCTAGAGTATGTAGCGTGAGACGTGACAAGCACAATGCGCTGGCTACGGAAGCAAAAGAAGCAGCAGCGAGGTGGGACAGCAGAACCGTTTACAGAATCACCAAAGAGCTTATAAGTGGCCGAAGTTCTACTCAACACCCAGTGAAAGGCTTAAACGGTTCGTTACTAATATTGGATGAGGATCAACTGAAGAAATGGAAGGAGAACATTCGACGCCGAACAAGCAGGTTTCCGATCTGGATCCTCCTGTATCGACCACATCAACACCTTGCGGATCATCATCCAGCAGTGTGTTGAATATCGATCACCACTTCACCTGCTGTTTCATCGAATTTGAATAGTGTCAACCGGGAATTTATTTGGGGTGCGTTGTGCAAGAGAGGCATTCCTGATAAATTAATGGCAATTATCAAGGCAACAAGGCAACATGTCACGTCTTACACAGAGGCAGGCTGTCTGAGGAATTCGAAGTCAAAGTGGGGCTTGGCAAGGCTGCATAATTTCACCAATTCGCTGAATGCGGCCTTATCAACAGGAAATGGAGGAATTCGATGAAATCTTACATCTGAACTCAAACATCACGACTACGCCGACGATGTATGCCTACTGTCTCACAGAATAATGGACCTTCACCAATTGACAGCAAATTTGGAGAAGGAAGCAGACGTCGTTGGGCTGAAAATTAACTGAGCAAAAACAAAAATGATCAGCCTAATGATCAGACAAACGGTTGACAGAGTAGAGAGCTTCCAATACTTTGGGAGTTTTGTTTCTACCGATGGCGGAAACGACTGGACATAGCCAGCCGAATAGGCAAAGCAAAATCTGCGTTTGGGATGCTATACACAGTTTGGCGAAGTAATGCAATTAGCTTAAACACCAAGCTACTACTTTTCCGTTCCAACGTTGAATCCGTACCACTTCATAGATGTGGTACCTAGAGAGTGACCGTCACTATCACGAAGAAACTGCAAACGCTTATCAATAGGTGTCTACGCAACATCTTAAGGATACTCTGGCCAAACAATATCTCTAACGAACAGCTTTATCAGAGAACGAGCTAACCAAGCGATGCAGTGGAACCCGCTTACTCAGGTTGGCAGGATACGCGGTGGTCCTAGGAATACGTGGCATAGAACAGTGTAGAAGGAAGCATGGCAACTGGGAAAGAGTTGGTGAGAGCACAATTCCAGAAATTACACACGTAGGCGTTGTAGACGCCCTAGGACCCACAAGGACAGGACGTAAGTAAGCAAGTCTTACGTGATGATTTATGTTATCATCAGTAATCCGGCATGTGAAAAAACTTCAACTAAGTGAATGCAATCACTGATTTCAAGCAATTGAATTCAATCAGTGAAATCTAGTGATTTCAAGTAATTTTAAGAAATGCAGAGCAATCAAAAAGATTGTCTTATTTTTTTGCTTCATTCAGAATATGCTGAAAATGATTGATGCAGTCATGACAAAATAATTGGGTTTTTTTTTTTTCAATCTGAAGTCTTTATTGAAGTCATTGAAGTGAGACAAATCTACGTGAATTCTTAGTATGACTAGTGTATTTGAGCTCTCATTTGATTTTGCTCTAACGTCAGAGTCCAATCATAAAAATTGAGAGATTTTAGTTTGGGGTAGCGAATCTGTCAAACGAAAACGACCGTAAGATGACAGTCTAGTTTGGTTCATCTATGTTGTAGGTAACCATTCCGCCCGTCCTAAATTCACACGAGGCCATTTATGTAGGATGCGGTGGCATATCCCAGATTCAGCAGTGTTCTTTGTTGAAATCCGTCGATTCGTCGTTTAAAAGAGTTTTCAACATTTGGAGGGAAATTTTCTCCCTGACAAACAAAAGACTAACTTTCCTGTTTTTAACAAGCCTACCACTCCAATATGACATTCCATGCAATGAATGATCGGCTCGCCTCAATGAGAATGAGAATATGAGGAAACAACGCATATTTTCATAGAAACCATGACATGATAGGTATTTTGACAACCTTGACTCTGGGCTGACGGCTAATGTGTCCGCACGCCGCCGCGCCGCCACGAAAAAACAAAACACATTGTTCCCATCATCCTCGCCGTCATCATCATTCTTAGCATCCGCGCTAATCATCACCGTCTTCACTGTTGTTGGCGTTTAGTGTTATTTCTTTTGTTTTTTCTATCTTTTATTGTTATTTCAAGCAGTGTCGATAGATATCAAATTAGATATTGGTTGTGGTGGCAGGGGGGAAGTGGGAAATGAGGAACGATTTGATTGAAGGCATCAGCACATTATTAGTGGCTGCTAATTTATGTACAGTGGAGTTTTGACAGCTCACACACCTTGTGTATGTGTTCAGCAAAAGCACAATGTGTTATACAATGCGTGCCAGTCATACGAATGTAGAATAGTTTTCTGTGCTGAATGACCGCTATACGAATACGGAATACCCCACTCAACTGACAGTCTATGTATTTTGACAAATAAAAATCTTCACAAATGGAACGGAGTGCACATGAAACACATGTTCTCCTTCCAGCAGGCAGCTACTGTATTTAGGTTGTCTGATATGAAACATCTTGAGGCAAGAGATCTCTTTTCGTCCGTCTTGCCCGAGGCATACGTCATTTTTAGCCCCGTCTTCGTCTATTAGTTGTTGGAATTTTTCGTGTGTTTTTGTTTATTTGTTGTTCTTTTTTTTTGTGTTGTTTTGCTTTGGAAAGTCAACTATTTTAGTTTTAATGGGGAATGGTACACACGAATGGGAGAAAATTTTAGGGCCACAAATGGAAGTGCATGATGAGGCGTTTTGATTGCGTTTGACAGCTACAGCATCTCGACAATATGTCAAATTAGGGAGAGTGGTATGGCGACGTATTTTGATAACCCGAATCTGTTTAACAGCGGCAGACTGTTAAATGTTTGTACAGATTGCTCGAGCAATCCAGTGTGAGTATGGGGAGGAGTTATATTTTTCGTTATAACCTGAAAGACCTTAAATTTTGTGCATGATATGTGCGCGGGGACTTCTTGGTGGAGGATATCGATATTCCAGATGGAAGATGTACAGATCAGCGATGAGGAAGTGTGACGCGTTGTCTACTTTACTTTCCCACAAAATTGATGAGAAGAGTAATTGAATGCTGATTGATGGATGGGTGGTAATTTGTGCGAGTCAAGGAAGTATTTCTTGTGGAATTTTAATAGATCTACTACGTCATAATGATATTTGTAAACTTGATAGATTGATTACAGATAGAAAGTAGATAAAAGTAGTTAAGATGTTACACATTTTTATTTGTAAGATCGATTAATGTAAGGAAATTAAGGTTGGGTAAAGTGAAACGACAAGCGGAGCTGTAGGGATGGAGTGAATTTCGTTCAGAAAGGAAAGAAGAGAATAAAGTTTGAATCACAGGAACTCTAACTGGCAAACAAAATCGAGCTAGAGTTTCTCTATCCCATGACGATGGGAGAATTTCAGTCCAAAGGGACAAATGCAACTATACCAAAAGCAATTAAGTACGAGGACAGAATCGTTTATAAACATAATCACCAAAGAGTTGGTTGGCCGCCTACATCACTCAGTGGAAGAAATAGGTATAAAACTGAAACAGAGACCAATCACAGTTGGATCCCAAGGAAAAAACTGAGCTTAGCAACCGGTAGGCAGACGTAGCTCTGCAAAGTATGGAGCATATTCCTACAATCATTGAGATACCGTACCATCAGACGAAGAAACAGCGAGTATCAAGCAGTGACATTATTGACCGTGGAACTGAATACACAATCTTCAGCAGTGTGTACGTCCGCATAAGCTGCAAAGATTACTTCAACTTGAAGTGGACCAATACTAGTTATGAGACTCTACTTTTCTATCAATTATCAGATCTAGGATGTAACGAAGAGGAAGTCTTACCACCCAGCTCCTACTGTTACATACGGCACGGCAATTCAACAGTAAACCCCTATCTCGAAGAACTAACGAGACTTTGTATAAGACCTTAATGAAAGGCAGTTTGTAGTACTAGTCTAGTTTTCTGGGTTTTCTGTTCGGTATGGCTCAAGCTTAATAATAATCTCGAGGATGGAATCGAAGCGAATAAGAGCGGGTCGTATACAGTTTGTGTCTGTGTCCTTTTTTGGCTTAGATAATCAAATTTGTAATTCTCCACAAAATACTGCACGAAATTATTTTGACCTTAAGGAACCCATTCCTTCTGACATCACTTTGCTTTGATAGTTCCTACAACTGTTTTGTCTGTCCATAAAATGAATATCGTTTTACTTCCAGATGATTGGCTTAAACGATGTATGTCGTTCCAAAGAGAGCAACAATAGCTAAATTAAGAAAGACCAAAAACACCCAAGCAGAGCACACCATATGTATCTATTTTATAGCCGCAAGGATGTCTCGGGACAAAAGTACACATTATCCTCGTGGTAGTGTTTGCTAAATCGCTGCAGGCTCATCACTCCCTTCAATTATCCTTAATTCCTTTTTTATTCCTTATTTTTTAAGTTCACATACCTACATGACGATGTCTTACTTGGGCAATGATGTGATGATGATTCCACACACTGACATGGGTGGCCATCCTTTTGTTGAGTTGCGGATTAATGCCTGAGGAATAAAAAAGTGATCATGGCGATGTTTTGTTGGGAACTAAAGAAATCCGCAACAAAAAGTGAACAGTTTTCTATTGGAATTGGTGCACGCGTTTCTGGCTTAAGCTAGAACCTGAAATAACAATCGACTCAAGGTGAGCAGTTTGTAGTTTTTGGAGCAACATTATTTTTACAGGATGCCTAAGACGGGGAAGATGTTATCCTTTTAATGGAATTTTAAATGTAAACAAAATGTTACTGTACGGTGTAATGAGTATCCTTAATGGTATCCTTAATAAGGCCATGAATTACAGAGAGTTCGGTAGACAAATGTCATCTCACGATTCTGGAAAGTTTGCTTAGGAACACTAGTGTTACTCACTAACAGTGTAGGATTTCAACTACTAAACCCACCTCCACTTCTACCCCAAATCCATTGCCTTGGAGTACTGCTGTCAAGCATTTCCTTGGGGGGGATTCATCCTTATATTCTCGGCTCGTTCACGTTGGCCGCTGCCTGAGCTTCATAGCGTTGTCGCTGCTGTTTTCTTTATATATGAATAGCTTCGCAAGCTTCTTCTGCGCACATCATCACTCTGAGGATGTTCTCTGGGACTAAATCCACTCCCAGTCTGTCCGCAATCAGGTTGCGTTCTTCATGATATCGGGACCAGCGAAATATTATGTGTTCCATGTTTTGCACTGCTTCTGTCCACGTTGGACTATAAGTGTTGTACTCATGTCCAAATCTGTGGAATTATGATTTGCTCAGTTAACATCTACATCAGGTAAAAGTCCTTTGGCAGAAGAGTTCGATCTACCCTGCCATTCTTCCAGGTTTGTTGTTTGTGGTATTTCATCATGACTTCGACCCGTTGTTCTGTTGGTACGATATTTCCATGCGGCTTCTTTAACGAGGTCGGTGCCGTGGCTCAGTGGTTAGTGCGTTGGACTACTGCGCAAGTGGTTCTAAGTTCGAATCCAGAAAAATACCATCAAAAGTTTTTTTCACAGCCCCACCTCTTCCGAGTGTCTGACAAACATTCAAGAGTATAACTGTCATGAGAAGAAAGCTTCTCAAAACCCCTCTGCCCTTCGGATACGGCGTAAAACTGTAGGTCCCTTCTGTATGTCCCGAAATGTATACCGCGCACAACATGCACAGTTGTGAGAAGCTAGGCCTTGGCCCTCTATGGGCTGCTTGCGGCCATGGCAGAGCTGTTGTTATTGCTGTCTTCTAGGCTGCATGTGGTAGATCTTCCTTAAAAGTTAACCTTGCATTTATAGTAATGCCAATCTATTTCAACTCTGGTTTGGAATCTACAAGGAGATTGCCTACTACCTCCGTCGTTTCCCTTGCCAGTTGTAAGGGCATACTATAGAACCACCTGTGTCGTCCTTCTGTCTATTCCCGTCATAGCCCGATACTCTCATGACGGAATGTGGTCGAACAATGTTACTCCAGTTTGGGGTTTAAAGGAGTTCTTAACATCCAGCGTGATGATTGCACAATTCTGTTTACTGCCAGCCGGCTATTGTCTTCCTCCTTAAGCTATTTCTACTGTATTTATTACTTCGTCGATGGTATCGATCGTGGAATCTGTCTTGCGGAAACCATAATGGCGATCTGCGAGGTATCCTGCTTCATCGACTGTTCACCCTCCCAGTCTGTCCCGAGGGAATATGGGTCTTGATGTTTTTATTGAAAAGTAGCTGAGGAAGGGTGAAATCAGTATCTTCCTGGATGCAGTTTAGTTGCTTGGTATTGGATAAGTGACCTATTTGATGATTTGTCCACAGAGGAGATGCTTTCATGCGATTAGTTTCGTTTTGCTGCCACTTGCTTGCACATAATGCCCATGACCGCTGCTGGTGTGGTTCGCTCATGCCTTTCTTTACACCCGACTAAGTTGATTGTAGATGGTCACTTTGTCTAGTGCGATCCACCAGACGATCACGCCATATTTAAGTGGGTCCCTGACTACTTTTGGGGGGATCAAGGTCCACTTAATGTTTAGGAAATGCTAAGATCGTGCAACGACATTTCCTCTTTGGAACAAGAATCGATGATGGATTTTCTTGTATCTTCGCTTGATGATTGGGTATCTTCTGTACACAATGTTGTATGTGGTATTTTTCCATGTTAGAATCAAACATTACAATTTATTAGTCACAATTCACTTATGTTGAAACACAGACTAAAATAAACAAAACCACGACTACACTCCTGGTCACACAGCCCAGTACTCATCGAATTCGTTTTGCAAAAACCGTCACAAGTGGTTATACCCATTCGCATCCAATGTCAAACTGCCATGCAAAAACAACCGAGGCCAAGTCAAATTACCAACTCCATCAGCAAAAGACAGCACGCACCGGAATGCGAGATGACTCACAATCAATTTAACAAAAGTATATGCAGAATGTTAATCTGCATCATAAACTGTAGCTTTCGGAACCAAATAACAAAAAAAAAAAAGCTCAGAGCATGAATATTAAGTCATTAACGGTCTACTCGAAATGGGAAAAGGCAATTATATAACGCCCACAACCCGGCATCCGTGGTTCTTCCTACCATACCCGACTTAGTTATTCAAACAGTGTCATAGTTAAAAGTGTGGTAATGAACCAAACGAATGTGCGCTCATTATTCACCACCACGCAACTCATGGGTTATACTGTATATAATCGAAAGTACTCGACTATGTGACTGAAATTAATTGAAATGTCGCACACGAAAATCTTAAATTGCTCCATTTCCCTTTTGCACAGCTGATCGAAGTGAACTTTTTTTATTTTTACTATAAAAGTGTGTTGCATTGCAGTTTAAAATCACAACTCACATTCGCTTTAACCGAAGAAGAACAACCCAAAGTTCCAAACAAATACCAACTAACAAATATGTTCAAATTCGTAAGTCTATTCGAAGGATGTGTCTCCAGCAGCTTAACGTATATTTTTATCTTCCTCTCTCTAGACCGCTCTCTGTTTAATGGCTGTGCTTGCTTGCGCTGTTGCCCGTCCAGGTGTTGTGTCGCCACTTGCCTACAGTGCTCTGCCAGGTGCTTCGCCTTATGTTGCTGCTCCATATGCTGCTCAGATTGGATATAGCCCAGTTGTTGCTCCTTATGCTTCCAGCTATAACGCTCACCAAATCGATCATTCAGTTGCTTATCCATCACTGCAATATGCTGTTGCTCCTGCTGCCTATGCTGCTGCTCCAGCTGCCTATGCTGCCGCTCCAGCTGCCTATGCTGCTCCAGCTGCTTATGCCGCCCAAGCTGCCTACGGTTGGTAAATGGATATACTGCGATATAGCTACTGTGAAGACTTAATAAAATAAGGATTATACGAGTATAGAAATTTGACTTGTTTTAATATGACAGTGAATAAGGATTAGAACCTTGATGAGCTTAATAGTTAGTTCCATTCATTGAAAAGGAGTTCATAACTACTCTTTGAGTTTCTTAAAATGCTACCGCGTTAAAAACGCTGTAAAAAGAAAGCCCGTTGTTAGAACCGCCCAGGCAGTGATATGAATCTTACGAAGTTCCTCAGCTCAACGGTTCCCAAGTCCTCTAGCTCCGAGGAGGAGTAACTCCCAAGAGTCATCCGTCCGAGAAATGAGGGCACAAGAATCCAACAACAGGTGACGAATGGATTCAACTCCTTCTTCGTCTCTGCAAGCTCTACATAGGACGTTATGCAGCACACCTAGTCGCCAATGGCACAATGGCAATGTGGCCGGTAATTACGCTAGGGACTACGGCTAAATTTTACCAGAGAGGATGATCTGTTCTTCCTTAAGGCCGGCCATAGAGCCTTGGCGGTTACGTAAGTCTCCAGATGAACCCAGCAGCGTCCGTTTGCTCGACTCCTGACTTGAACTTCTATTTTTTCTGTAAGGAACTATATGGGGGTAGTAGCTCAAGGGAAGGCCCGATATAATGAGTGTCAACCATTTCCAAGCAAACTCGTCAGCCTTTTTCTTTCCTTCGATATCTATATGGCATGATTTGGTACCCAGCTGAGTTATAGCTTTGATCGCGGTAATAATCTCTTCCTTACTGGGTGTTGTGGTGCGAATTTCGGAATTTATTTCTACGGACACTTCAGTCTGACTTGGCGCCAATTGGTGGCGAATACTCGGGTTGATCCTCATCCGATATTAGGAACGAACCCTCTAAGCCTTTCACTGAGTGTTGAGTAGAGCTTCGACCACCTATAAACGGTTGCACCTCGCTGCTGCTTCCTAAATGCTCTCCTGCTAGAGCTGCTGCAATTCGAGCTCTTAGCTGTTTTCGTTCGTTGATTCTTCGCTAGGTATCTTCAGAAAGCTGGCTCGTCTTCTCTTGAAAAGTTCGGCGGCAATGTAGTCGGCTCCAGGAGCATTGTTTAATTTAAGTTTAGATATCATTCGTCGCGTCGTCCATCTTCTCGTGTAGAGCGTGAGTACCTACTTGGTTTATGAATGCTCATGTGGCGCTCGTTTACAAGTTGAAAACTTAAGACCGCACCAGAATAGATACTGTCCTTTTTGTCTGTAGCAATCGCCGTAGTAAATATCGCAGTTTTTCATCTTCTTGTTGACTGACACATCCCATCTCTTGGATGGTGTTAATGTCTGCTTTTTAGCAGGCTTTCGCAAGTTGTTCAGCCGCACGTGGGACCTAATATTCCAAAAATCCTTGTCCTGGAGAAACTGCCCAGCAAGTGTTATCGTTATGACGAGTAATGAACCTAATTTTTAAGCTAGGCAACTGACATAAAATTCAAATTGACCCCAAAATTCTTATTTAATTCTTATTTTACGACAGATTCAACCCATATAGCACAGTTTCCACTTGTGGTAGCCCCACTTGAGCAACAAGTATGCGACATCCATCCACTTGAACCGACCGGAAGAATCCGTAGCAACTGCAGCCTTCTAGCAAACCTCGAATGTCACCCTTGCATATAAATTATTCTTCGGAGTGTATCACGAAAAAACTGTCAGCCACCTTATCGCATTACGCATCCGTACTGACCGACCGTAAAACCGGAAAAATATTCCAATGACCCATAAACGCAAAAAAAAAGAAGAAAAAAAAATCCATCTCTCGTCTGCCGTTCGGTCTAGTAATTCGATCGCACCAAATCTCAATAGAGTACAACGTTCTTTTATTGAATCCTCCTTCAAGTATTCATAATTGCGGCCACTTAAGAGGGTTCCTATTAGTAACAAGAGCCCATTCGATAGCACGTTTCTGCTTCGAGTCAATTGTCGCCCATGTGTCTGGTGTGGTGTTCTGCTGCAGAAGAATGCATCTCAAAATCGATGATATATATTCAAAGCACTTGAGCACACAGAACACGCACTGGGCATTCGAAAACGCTGAGCCATTAATGTTTGTTTTTATTAAGGGAATTCGCCCCCCTCTTTCTCTCCAACCCGTTGTCCACTTCAAAAGCTAGGAAAATGAATAGAAATTCTAGAGAGTCCTTCAACGAGTGCTGGAATATTTACTCTTTTTCTTACGCTCAACTGAATGGTGCTCCAATTAAGACATTTTAATTAATTGAACCTCGACATTCGGGCACTGGACCACCCAATTAAAAGCGAATTACACGCCGAAAATTGAAAATGAAAAGAACACCAAATCCCAACCTGAATGGTTCATCTAATCCTGATCCTGATCTAATCTGAGAAGAGGGTTCTCCCCCAAATTCCCAGTGCATTTTCTCTGATTCCAAATGAGAACAATACGATCGCCTACAGGCGTTCACATTTCAAATGAGAAACTGTTTCTCATGGATTAATAACTGAGCGGGAGAGAGATCCTTGTTCATTGCAAAATGGTATTAAGTTATTCCGTGCAATTGCTATTGTTGCTCTTTTCTTGGGCGAACCTTTGTTGTGCCAACTGTCAATGATGCAATCATATAGCTCTAAGGGATATACATCATGGGGGATGAAAAAATGTGGAAAAAGAAAGGAGATGATCCTGTTTTTAGTGGGATTGCAGATTAATTTCTTTATAGTTTTTTGCGATCTGTCGATCCTTTATTCTGTGGTTCAGTTGCCTTGCAATGCAGACCTAGTGACATATGGAAGTTGGATAAAAATAGAAAGACGTTTTGCGGAGTTTTCTTAGCTCCACACCCAAGCACGGAATGCAATAATGTTCACTCCTTGAGGTGACACCTATATTTGAGCCTATAAGCTGCGGTTTGTGACTAGTACAGAGGTTTTTCGTAAGTACGAAGAAAAATTGTGAGAAAATTACTCCTGATTTTGATTAGCTGTGGGAACTGTCAAAAGTGTCAAATTGTAGCAGTTATGGAAACAAAGATGCAGGTGAGTTTTACTATAGGACCGGAAGAGTGATGTGGGAAATATAAATGGCAGTCTGATGGCAGTTGGCAATTTGAATTTCATGGAAAACTATCAATGGTGTGACGCACAAAATATGACAGCTGTCAAATTTGAGCCAAAACAAAGCTTACTATAGAGTAGGGGGTAAGAAAAGCGTCCGTTGCTTTCTTTAAAATAATAAGTAGACACTTCGTCAGAGAATGGCGTTATGAATGAGGCATTGATACATTCTTGCAGATCGCCAGTTTGGGGGCTTACATTAAGAAAAGGCTGCAACATTAACAAAGTCTGCGCCTGCGCCAACAGGGTTAACATAACCAGACTTAGCATTATTTCCAAGGTACAGGAACGCAGCTGCAATATTACTGCTAAGAGGGTGTTTGGCTTTAAGTAGGACGTGACAGCAAACATCAGGCAAACCCTTCTTTGAAACCTCCTGCCAATCAATATCCAACAATGACTTTACAAAACGTTTAAAATCCAATTTTTAAATGATGGCAAAATTCTACGCAGATGCTGCTGTTTACTACTATTCTCCGGGAATACTTTCCAAGAGCAATGTCTAACTATGAAGAAATACCCATCCTTCTAAATCAGGTAATTGTCTAGTTTGCATTCTACACAGGCGGCCAAATGAATACTGGCTTATGTTTAGGCATCTATATATCAAAACTTGCCGAATTAGTAGTAAATAGTAGTGATAGGCGAAATGTTGCTTGATCATTTGCACAAGCTGTTGAACTGTTGATTTGGCAAGACAGACTAAATAAATGGCAGCCAATTTGACAGATGTAGTCGCAATCAACTGTTAAGGTTAAAAATCCCTATTGGGTGTTCCCTTTACAACACTTTAATATTTGCTATTATTGTTTCTTGTACCAATCCTTTTTCTTCTTCCAATTGTCCCATCGGATGAGCCCGTTCGCCAAAGACCTAGACTAAATCATAAACTATATCAGCTCCACAGGATGTTAATTTTTTTTCCCTGTCAAAGCAAAGGACAACCTTTTTTTCACCATGGTAAAAGTTCCTCGTCCACCATAACTTTAAGATTCCTTTTTAAATTGCCTCGACTAAAATGTAAAATACAAAAGTATCCATTTATAAATGCCGCCTTGTAGGTGATTCCTAAAACAAAGAACAAAAATTGCTTACATTGCCAAACCCCCATTGACATTGTTCCAAAATTTTTAAAATAAACTAGGTACTCTTTAAGGCATTACTACAAGGACTCCAATCTCTTTACTGCACAAAAATTAAGCACAAAACTTTTCAGTTTATAAACCAAAATTCAAAAACAAAAACCAAAAACCAAAAACGGGGTGAGTCGACAAATGCCATGAGAACTCCAACATCTGTGCCGAATATTGCCAAAAGTTTTCTCTTCGCAAAATATGTTTTCGGGAATAAATTATGACAAAAAACCGAAGCCAAGTAAAATTTGTCTTTGGAATCCTCTACCCTGCCTCCCTATTGGGATCCACCTGTAAGGATATCTCTGCATGTATGTGTGTTGAGTTGTTCGAAAAGATTTTACGGATTTTCCTCGTTCCGAAAACAAAATCAGAGCACAAAAAAAAAATCGTACTGGGGAAAATAAAGGGTTGTTGTCGTCATCGTCGAGGACGAATCCTTGATGGAAAAATATGGAAAATAATTGATTATTCTTGGTGTAACCTACATTGAAGAGTATTCACCCTATACGGACAGCCCAGGACACATATCCAAGTTCGAAGTCCATTACGTTGGAGTTGATGATTGTCCACGACGACGACGACGCGTCACAATGAATTGAATTTTTGTCGGTCTATCACCCTCGAATTGGTGCAATTTTTGCCCGAAGCTAATTTTCGATTGAACAATATTTTCAATCAAAACATTAATACGTTCGGTGGCCAATAGTCTATGCTGATGAAATGATGGGCGAGGGCGTCGTCGTCGTCCGCCGTGTTGGTTTGTCGGTCAGTGTGAATATGAATAGAGCCCCAAGTCATTTAGAGGTTAATCATCTATCTGTATCTTTTACTTTATTAGATACGAACGCGTGCCATGCTTAAAGGCCTAAAAATGCTAAGGTATTCGTGGTATTTATACACAGTACTTTGTTGGGGGAAGACACTCAATCTAATTGCTTAAAATAATAAGCAAAATGTTATAATTGAACTATCAATGAAATTTATTGTCCTGGAGGAGGTGACGCAAAAGTATGACAAACGTTTTATTTAGCACGGCTAAATAAATTCATGGAAATGGGAACAGTGAAGAGGATATCGGTGGAATGATGTTCATTGTATTCTGCCTGACTTTTCTCATTGGGTTCGTCGGAGAGTTTGTTTTATTCATGTCGACGTACGACTTCAAAGAATAGATCTCTGGAATGATCGGGTGATCCTGCATTTTGATTCAAACCGACGAAACTGGAAATAGTACACGAATTGGAAAAGTGTCCTTCACTAACTTTATTGTGTTACCAACTATACATACAGTGGCACCATATCAGCGCCTCATGGCCATTTCATCCAATTTGGGTATCAGAAAGCCTATCAATTTATAGCGTGATCAGCAGCTTCTTAAATGTAGGGGCCAATCACCATTACAGTACACAGCAAATTCATGTCAGGATTCAACACAAGGGTATCATCAGTGAAGGCTTAGGAGACCAAGTATGCTTTGGAACTCTCATCCATCATAATACCATCGAGGTTAAAGGTATCGCTGCCGACATAGGAGTGACAATTACGACTGAAGTCGAAAGGGTTTCATGTTTAGACCCTGCGGATACTAGGTGTGAGTCTTCTAGCAAAAGAAGCAACACAACTGATGGAAGCAAGAAAAATCAAAGTTTGTTCATGCATACGTGAATGTTTTCCGCCTAAGGATTTAAGTGAAACAGTGTAGAAACAGAAAGGACCACTCAAAACTTCATATGTAGGAGATGGGGTACAGAAGGCCCGATAGCAAAGCAGAACGACAAGAAACCATCATGCATGTTCTCCAGAGCAAATTTTTGGTTTTTAAGAGAACCGTCAAAACAGTTAGAGGAACTCGCCACCTATATTCATCGATTTGAAAAGTGCATACGACAGCTTAAGTTGTCTCAAGTTTTACCAGTTGGTGGTTCAATTCAGACTACCGTTGAAACTTATCCAAAAGTGTCCCGTAACGAGGAACACGCGATTCTCTGTGAAACTTGGCAACAGATCTTCTGGGCTCTTCATGGGTCATGAACCTATAGGGACAACCATACAAAACAATGAAAGTGGCATTGCATAGGCCGCACTCCCTAAAACGGTGACAGGTCCATAGTTTTGCAATGGAACACCCTTACCCAGGATGGCGTAGAACAGTTGAGAAGGAAGCACGGCAACTGGGAAAAAAGTTGGGGAGAGCTGAGACACATTTCCAGAAACTGCACACGACGTAGGCATTGTAGAGGCCCTAGGACCCACATGGGGATACAGTACTTAAGTAAATTCTAGAATTCTCTGTCATGCGACTTTTTCAATATCGCGTAGGGGCAGAAAGTACACAGGGCTGATGTAAACAGAGAAGGTATTTTCTTTCACAATTCTATCCAACTGTTGGGATACGATAGTGACATCATCGGCCAGTTCAAGCGAATAAGCAACAACGCTCCAACTAAAAGGATATTCGAATCACAGCCCCCAGGATCGAGTCGCGGAAGAAGACCGACCCTATGGTACAAAGACCAACTTGTCGTGGATGCCAGATCACTTGGTCTCCACAACAACAACAGCGTATTGTGCCTTGTTTCACTCTCTGCGTCTTCAAAAGTCGGGCATCCTGTCGCATAAACTTATCCAAAGTATAACATAGCACAGTGTGTGATGTGGCAATGCCCAGGAGAAGTTTAAGCATAAGGGCGTCATCGTACAAGGACGATAACAACACGCAGGACAAACTGCTTAAACTGTCAGTAGACCTGGCAGCATCTAGACATATTCATGGTGTATGGACGTATGGTGTATGGTGATGACAAAAAGTTTGCTTCTGCGCTTCTGGACTAGTCCTTATTTTGACGTCTAGAATAAAATCTTATAGATAGTTTTCATTCTGCCTCTACTATAACTGGGTATTTGGCTTTGAGCAAACTGTCGTGGCTTAAAAGTTTCAGTGATAGTCCAACTAGATCCTATACCGAAGTTTAGACCAAAGTCAGTTGATGGCTAGAGATAGTCAGTGATGTCATCCTAATGTTGTGATGACATTGTCCGCAGAGGCTTAGTTTTTTTTCAGGTAATCCTGATCAAACTGCAAAGTCAGTGTTCAGTGAGCTCTACCATCAAATTTTGGAGCATTCAGATGTTTGAACGACATAAATTCTGAAAGAACATCACTATGAGCATGTGCTATAGACAATTACTTCCAGTCCATGTTATATCTACAAAAACCATAGACATGAGTGTTTCGTTCTTCGTTTCAATCGATTTCCTCTAAAACATTTAAAAAGGCAAAACAAACAAAATCAATTCTTCCACTAAAATCATCTCATTTACACTTCAACATGTTTAAAAATTTCCACAAAAAAAAAAATTAGACGACCATCAGCTCCAGACATCGAAATACCACTGAGTACTCGTCGAAGACTAAAAAACACATTCTATTCAAGAAAACATCTCTTCCATTCACTTCAATGAGGAAGTTAGACATCACATAAGTCACAGTGATCCAATTCCTAATGCATTCACGCCTGTCAACGGTTCTGTCAGTTGGTGTTAAGCACGTGTTCAATTAGTGCCTTGACATTCAATGTCGCCCTTGATTGATGGCCCCTAATACCGTATCATTGCAACTAATCGCTTTACGTCTCTAAGAAAGCCAATTTGGAGTCATATTTTTGAGAAGAATGAAGAAATGTATCTGACATTCTGCTGCGGATAGTTAGTTGGAGACTGAATTTAAAATCCTAGACAAAAGATACATTGAACTTGTATTCGATGAACAATTCGTCAACAAAATCCTAAATCAGCGCTCATTCATCAAAAATCAAAAGAGGAAGCCAGTTTATTCTCGATTTCAGCGATTTTTTTTTTTTTTTTGTTCATGACTGTCAATGAATTAGCAGAATTTCATCACCTCCTGATCCCCTCCTTGAAACGGATCACCATCATCATGGACAATAAATAAGATGCAGCAAAAAAGAAAAAAAAAAAGATCATCAAAGCAGCACTTGACACACCTCGCCTCATCATCGGACACCTCATCAACTTATCAACAACAGCCCGATCGTTCAAGAGTCTGCCCTCAGATGAAAGTGAGGATCAGATACGAAACGATCCTCACACAACCGATGAAGATCGCGTAGCCCAATGATGATGATGATCAGGCGAGAGAAGAAGTCAATTTGCCTTTCCATTCATTCCTGCGCGCGTGATATGTACCACCCAGCACCAGTGCACAGAACAGTGAGACGTGCACTCACATCGAATGCATTGTTTGCTAAGGAGACGTGAAAGTGGCAACAATTTTACGCGTGCTCGCCTCCTTCTTTTCCCTCTTCATCGTTGTTCGTTGTCGTCTTTGAATGTTGTCCTCGCCTTTGGGATTCTCAAGATGACATCAAGTGGAAGATTCTGAATGGAATGACGGATGAATATGATGACGACTACAACGAAGAAGGTGATGATGATGATAATGGTCATGATGATGCTGATGATATGTGGCAATTGAGATTCGAAATTGATTTAAAAAAAATTGATTTATGCAACTACACGAAGGATCTTTCTATATTTAGTCATCCTTTACAGAGTGAGTGACCAGTCTACCACTTCGACTGTCTCTAGTTACAGCTTCCGCTCTGTACAACATGAACTAACAGCTATCGTAAAAGGCAGAGCATGAATCTGTTCGGATTTGGAGGTGGTTTGTAACACAACCGCATGGAATTTGAGATCACCATAAAGGAAGGGAGGGCCGCAGGATGAATTGATGCTAAACGTAAACATGTTGTCACTTAGGGAGGATTAAGTTAATTGAGTGAGAATCCTTACTGATCAGGATGTAGTCGGTAAGGATTTTACGACTTTATGCAGATGGGACTGGAGAAAACCCAAGAAGTCAATATCGATACTCGCATTCACCATCTGTTTATCGATTTTAAGGCCGCCTATGACAGTATCCATAGGGATGAACTTTATAAATCCATGTCTAGTTTTGACATCCCTGCCAAACTTGTCCGTTGTGCAGGATGACGATGGAGAACGCTCACTGCTCCATCAAGGTTGGTAATGACCGTACTGAGACCTTCGATGTCAGAAAAGGGCTTAGACAAAGTGATGCGCTGTCATGTGACTTCTTTATCATCATACTTGAGCAGATTGTGTGGTATTCAAGAACCAACACCAGTGGCACAATCTATCAAAAGTCTGTACAACTGCTTACATACGCCGACGATATTGACATGATTGGAAGAACTCAACTGGCTGTCACCGGTGCGTTTGCAAGCATTGAATCAGAAGCGGCCAAAATGGGTTTAGCGATAAAGAGGCCGAAACAAGTATGTGTTGCCAACAGGAAGCGAAAATCAACACCAATGAATTGGACAAAACGTCACAGTGTGCAGCTACAACTTCGAGGTAGTACAGGACTTTGTCTCCCTTCGCTCTGCTAACAATAATACCAGTGCAGAAATCAAGCGAATAATTACACTTGCTAGTTAGGCATTTCAACAGTAAAGCCCTATCTCGAAAAACTAAGGAGAGTCTGTATACGACTCTGATCTGATCTCTGACTCTGACCATCTCTGAGATGGCTATGACAGGTACAGCGAATGGACAACAACGCTGAAGGCAATTAGCGAACGACCCAGGTAAGTGGGGAGCCTTATTCACTCCTTATTCACAGGTTCACTCCGAACTTTAGCGCCATACAAGAAGAAGAATAGGGGGAACTGAAATTAAATAACATCCTGCTCTGCTGGATCCGGGTACATATATGGACTTCCACGGCCTTCATATGTTCGATAAGTTAGCTAGGAAAAGCTCCAAATTAAACGAATTACAAACAGATTATACGGTCCTATAGCTCAATTGTCTCCTCACATCCAAAACAAAATTTGGGACCAATATAGCAAATATGTGGATGGTTAATGAACTTTTGGCGCTAAATAAACCGCGACTGTCATCCTCATAGATCATAACTTAAGAGGGCCAAGCCCTACCTTCTCTCAATTGTACGTGTTGTGCGTGGTATAGATTTCTGCACATACCAGTACTGGGAACCTACAGTTTAATGCTGTATCTGAAGAGTAGAAGCTTTCTCATGACAGCTAACACTCTTTAATGTTTGTCAGACGCTCGCAATGGGTGGAGTCATGTGAACTGTTGATGATGATTGAAATCCCACAGAAGTCCAACGCACTAACCATTGTCAACCAGGTCATAACTTACTATCGGCTTATCTAAGAAAAATAAGGATCAACAGCTTATGCAAGAGCTATGGCGACACAGGCGTAGAGGAACATATCACACTTGCTTTGCGAATGCCCAAACCTTAGCTAAAGGCAGCGGCGGGAGCTCACCTAAAACTTATACGACCGAATGGAATAAAGCATGGAGTATCACAGATGCAAAGAGGGATTTAAAATACTTCCTGTATAAATGTCCTAGCCTCTGCTTTACCAGAAAGATGACCTTGAGAAAGTTCTTCAATTAACGACAACAACAGCCCAGCAAGCCGCCAAATGCAATCCTCAATTTCATAACTTCCTTACGACGGAACGCTCAAAATGAATAACCCCTTTACCGTTGTTTCTATCCCTCCAACGTCACACATACAGGTGCATTCGTATTGAGAAAGCAGAATGGAAACATATGAAATTTGAGTGTAGCCTCTATAGTCTGAGCTTGATACATGTAATCAGAAAACCTTCCCTACATTTAGTAGGGATCACAGGCTTAAGTGGCGGAACAATGGTCCTCTGTTGGACTTTATGATTCCTCTCCGACGTGGATCGGTACAGAATATTCCATCTGGAGTTTAAATTCTTAACATCTTACACCTGTAATCAAATAGGTCCTTCAAGTCTTAACATCTTACATGCGAAACTCCGCGTTGCATTTGCCTTCAACCTCCGCCACTTGAATAATTCATTTGGCTATAACTATGCGCTACTGCGTCTTTGAATATCTCGTTCGGAATATCTCCATGTATATCCTAGACCTATACAAAAAAGTGTATCACTTATTATCATCTCGCATATAAATTGAATAATTTTCGAAAATATGTCAACAATTGCACCATATCTCTGTGGCCACAGGCAAATGTAATCTTCAATCCTTCGGCCAGCGTCTGGGGGAGAAGATTACTTTCCTTTCAACCCTGTTTCCTTCTACGCATAAGCCTTCCATACCATATGGACGTAACAAATTAATTAATTCTACCCTTTCCAGTCTTCCAAAGGACTTTGCATTTCGATTGTCATCACCTGCACATTAACATTTCAAAAGGATCACACGCACGGCTTAAGGGTTGTACACTATCCTATCTCTTTGGCCAACCAACCATTCGAATGATAAAGTCACACGTATGGAGATTTTCTTAAGAAAATCAATTAATTTTCACCAGAATTTCCAATCAAAGCGTATTGAGATTTTGTAAACAATCAACTCTCAGATACTTTCGAAAATTTATGAATGAAAAAAAGATTCATTCCGACCATCAATTGTGGCGAAAATTGTTTCTTCTTGCTGTGAAACGAGACGGTACTTGTAAGCTGGGCCGGCGGGGAGTGATCCAAGGTGATCTGGTGGTGTAAATAATAAACGAGAATTTTCCTTGCGGTCTTCTTGGAATCCGCACTATACACGGGAGTCTTTGGCATCGTAAACATAACTACAGCTCTTTTGGGGTTGTTGTGAGTGTCAAAGCGCGGTGATCTTTGCCGATTGCGAGATCGGCGTGCTCTTTGATCCTCGTCGAGAAAAAAACAGATGCGGATAGGTGAATTAAGACGTGCTCCAATGCCGCAGCCGATGTTGTCGCCGGCAATTGTATCTGGATACGTTTTTTTTTTCTTTCTTTTCTTGGCACATATTTGCGAGCGTTAGGGGCTGATGTGTATGAACACCGGCCTGCTGGGTGCTGGTGCGTCAAATGATTGCAATCGAGTGAATGAATATGGATGCTTGGATGGTTGAATGAATGGATGGTTGGGTGGACGGATCAATTGGGTGTGATGGCGCGAATGAGGTGTTAGATAAATCTGCAGATTCGGCAACGTTTGATGTTTTTTATGGAGTGATTTTTGTTTGGGGTGAAATATGAATATCTGTCATGTGAAAAGTTGGAGGAGTGTTCCCAGTAGAAAAAAGACGTACTTGTATTCCGCAGTTGGGTTTTTGTTCCTTTCTTCTTTGAGAAAAAAAAGTTGAGAAAGCAAAGTTTATTTATATAAGATACCTCTAAGAATATAAACAAAATTTACATGGTCAAAGAATATCTTATCTGAAGCTCTATGGACTATGCTGCCCGAATTACTTGATTCTGTACTACTAATCAATGGTGCATGGCATATACAAACATAGTATCAACTCCGATCCATAAGATGCTTGTTGGCCAGAGCCCAGTGTCTCAAATTAAGCCCATCTCCGTGCTCGTACGTACTGCTCTTTACGCCAGTTTAAAGCTATATAGATGCCAGGCTTTGGTTGCCGAGGCAACAGCTTTGGTAGCAGCTTGACTATACATAAAAATGCCGATTCCTTGACTTGGTAGTCTATCATTGCGTCGCTTGAATTAATGTACTTGTAAGTATGTACTTCCGCTTTGAGATGTTTAAGGATGCCGCAAATACAGCCGCACCAACTTCCCCAGCGGTTTATGTTGTATAGTCGAAACCCTTATTCACTTGTCCAGCTTACTATTCAGTTCTCGTAAAAAAAATTACATCGATATGGTTAGTGAAGTTTATTGTGGCCATTATGGGTTTTATTACAGACGTAGAAGGCTATGTATGCCTTCTTTTCCCGTTGGTCTATGATTACTTTCCAGTTGAGCTTGGGAACTAAAATGACTGGCAAATGACACTACTGGCAGATTTGGTTATAGTACTGTTACCAAGTGTTGCTTGAATTATTCTTGTACTGAGCTTAGGGCCTATCCATAGTGACTTTGATAACCTTCTCTCCACAACTCCATTAGGGACGTGATAATACCTTCAGTGCAGTCAGTATGCTTCTTCCATGTCTACAAAGGTAGCCACTCTGTATGTATAGTGTATGATTTTTAATATTTCGCACAACCTCGAGTAGAGCTGTTGCTATAGACTTTCATTTGAGGTACCTATGCGTGCTGGGATTTGGAGAGGCATTATTTTTTTTATAAAGTTTCGGAGATGATTAACTAGGATTCGTTCGATGGTCTAAATTAAAATGAGGAGAGACTGATTGGACTGAAATCTTCCGTGTTCTCATGACCGCATTTGCCCGCCCTTGAAATGGATATGCACTATCACTGCGATACATGATTATTTCTGGGAATGTGCCTCAGCTCTTCCCAACTCTTTCCCAGCTGCCGTGCTTCCTTCTCCACTGTTCTGCGCCGCTTACTCCTAGGACCGCCGGATATTCTGGCATCCTGGGTAAGCGGGTTCCATTGCATCGCTTGGTTAGCTATTGTTACCCTCTCGGAGAGTGTGACCAATCCACTGCCACTTTAATCGTTGTTGTGCCTATAAGTTCTCTGATAAAGCTGTTCCTTAGAGATATTGTTTGGTCAGAATATCCCTAAGATGTAGCGCAGGCACCTGTTGACAAACGTTTGCAGCTTCCTCTCCAGCTACCACATCCATATAGCACAACGGATTCAACGTTGGAACGGAACAGTCGTAGCTGGGTGTTTAAGCTAATTGCATTACTTCGCTAAGCTGTGAATAGCATCTGTGTTAGGATATCTAAAGATTCTGTGGTTGATTCAGTCCATTATCCTTCCAGCTTTCTCAGTAGAGATGGCTTGGAGTAAAGTGCCTGTTTGAGTTTCTTAGCAGAAAGAAAACAAAATACAGGTCACAAGGTGTGTTACGCTGATAGTATGATGGCCCAATTGAATCAGAGTGTTCTAGAAAAGTGTGTGTGAATGAAAAGTGACAAAAGATTGTAGTTTTACTGTTAGTAGGACTCTATTTCAGTCTAATGCACTAAAAACTTCTTATGAAAAGAATTATACAGCCAAGTTTTGAGGGCATTTCTTACATAATCGCATTAGTCAGCGATATTTCGACGCATTCCAGCCTTAAGAAAGGATATACATTCTTTTGCATTACGCACTACAACACCACAGTTGTTCCTTAGGGATTGCTTTGTTTACTACTACAACTTTTCAAATACAATTCCATCCACAGAAGCAACATAAAATTTAAAAACCAATTCATCATGAACAACAAGAACACCCATACGTTTTCCATGTCCTGGCAACAGACACCATAGGTGGTCATTCTAAGTACCCACATGCCCACTTTTGTCACACCAGTAATCATAATAGAAGCATTCACATGACAAACGGACGTGATATACCTGCTAAGGCGATCATTGACTGCTCCTCAAGGAGATTATCCTCGCATTTTACTTCCGCTTTGTTTGAAAAACTGTCAACACCGATCGTTCAAAGTTGAGTACTGTCCAATGGTAATCGATCGTACATCCTTCCGGATATGATTTTTGTTGAATCCAAATGATCGATCTGAACTGAGGCTGGTGCATGGAATTCCGTTCGGGATTTATATACACTACACACAATCAGATGCAAAGTATTGTATAAGCATGTACGTTGATATTTATTTTTGAAATTGTTTACTGTCCGGTTGCATAAATTCGCCGACTTAATTGCTTCTCTTTGGAGGCAAAAGTATCTGCGCTGCCATATCAGTTCATGGCGAATGAATTGTAAACAAAAGAAAGTTATAATTCTGCATCTGGTAGAGAAGGCAAAGATATTGGCATTTTATGGTGTTTATATCGGCGGGGAGGTCTTTTCGTTGGGCAATTTTTTAATGCGCTTCCGTTTGCTAAATGAGTTTGGTAACCGGCGTCATTGAGTCTGTTCATTGAACTTTGTCAAGAAGAAATCTCTTTGAAACACAGCATAAGCTGTGCCTTAGATATCTTTGAGGTGTACTTTGGACTGCAGTTTGTTGTCCTTCAATACTTAACGTGTGTGCCGAGCCGACTACTTTGGACCTGATGGTTAAGTTCAGCTAGTAGCTTTCTGGCTAGTTCCAATCCGACTTATAATAACTCGGGCTGCTGGCTCTTTTGTAACTGATTTTATTGCATGGATCCATTTACCTACTGTCACGATGGCAATGCCATTAGAGAATTGTAAAACGATGTTCCACAAAAGCGGCCATACAACCGAACCCTGTCGGACTCTCGCTGTGACGTTGTAGTTTAAGACCTTTACTAGCCAGAATCCTTCTCTTCTTTTACCGCGAGTTGTAAATATTTTTCGGAGTGTGCATTGTCACTTATTCTTTTCTTTTTGTGTATAGACTGGATGCTAGAGTATGTACAAGCGAGGTAAACATTTTTTGAGGTGAGAGATCTAAGGATTAGCTATCTACTTTCAATTTGGTCATGCTTGAGTCCCCAAATTGAACGTTAACACGCACTCGATAGCCTTCCAGCCGCTTATAATCCCTATATGTCTATTTAAGCGCCTTGTGGGGCTCGCTATGTTCCTAACTCTTGCTTCGGTCAACCCTGCATGGTAGTAAATAATGAACCATGCAAGTACTGGGCCTTGGAACAGATAACTCATCATACTTTTTTACCTCAGAAGTGTTGCATGGTGCACAGTCTACTGAGCTAATACGACTTGTTGTACAGCACTATAACAAGCTCCAAATTCCTGTTTTTGTAGATTGTGACCCTATTGCATACAATGTAAACTGGGGAATCATAGACAATTCCAAGTAAAGATAGACATGAAAGGATTTTTCTTGGTCTTGGCATCATAAGTAGAACATTACATTGCAGTGCGTTTTTCGAGCAGCCAGCGTGTAGGAGCATCACAGGACAGCAGGATCCTGTGGGTGTATCCCAGCCCACCGATGTTCGGGAACATTTGGAGAGTGCTTATATCAGCGTTGCTTTCTTTCTAGAGTACTACTCCTGGGTCTTGACGCGTAATCTTTTGTTAAGTATGACTCCATGGTACTTCAAAAATTGCGACTGGTTATTAGGGCAGCTTCAGTCTTGTGGGCAGCTACTCCTAGACCATTTGACTCCTGTCATTTCTTTATTCTAAAAACTGCCTCATCCGTGGCCGACTCCATCCCGTGAGCGTGCTTGGCTTCTATAACCATTGGAATATGGTCAGCGAAACCAATTATGTACTTTGAATCTTTCTTGCAGTATTTGTCGCAGAAGTTCTTCTTACATAATGATTCACAGTAGAGGTCCAAGGACGAAGCCTTGTGGGATATCCACGGAAACGCTGAAGTGTTTAACGCCATCGTCAGTAGGTACGGTATCTTAGCTTCTTAAAGCTGAAGTAGCCCGTGAATATCATCAGTAGATAGTATGGCGCACCTACATATTCTGGTCAGAGAACTTCTAATGGACGTATTTTTGACGTCAAGCATTACCTTGTCCCCCGTATCCATCAGTCCCCTGTATTGCTTAGGTTGCCGTGCGCGATACGATAATGGTTCGCCGTTGCCATCTGGAAGAATGGAAGAACACCTATTCATTGTTAGTGGTAAGGGAGTGAATTATGTAGATAACTTGCATCGTTTTATCTTTGTTGATTTTATGACGCATCTTAAGAACCACTCGGTCGTTTCATTTAATATGTTTTCTAGTTGATAAGTTCAAGCTTGGAATTTCTTACCGGAGCTGTGTAGAACCGTCAGTAAATCGTAGGTGCGTCTCTGACAGAGGACGGAATGTCTGCTGTGAAAAGTACAAACAGGAAGGGCAAAAAGATTTGGCCTTTAGCTATTCCGGCATTTGGGTTTGTATTTTAGATAAAAGCATTGAATAACATTGCTGATGCTTCAAACTCCATCAACAAGGCAATATTAATCAGCTTTCCTGGGTACCGTGGCTCAGTGGTTAGTGCGTTGGACTACTGCGCAAGGGGTTCTAAGTTCGAATCCAGAAAAAGACCATCAAAAGTTTTTCACGGCCCCACCTCTTCCGAGTGTCTGACAAACATTCAAGAGTATTCACTGTCATGAGAAAGCTTCTCAAAACCCCTCTGCCCTTCGGATACGGCGTAAAACTGTAGGTCCCTTCTGTATGTGCCGAAATGTATACCACGCACAACATGTACAGTTGTGAGAAGCTAGCCCTTGGCCCTCTATGGGCTGCTTACGGGCTAATATTTATTTTAATCAGCTTTCCTACCTAATCAGGTCACACAATTGGCCTCAGTGACGAAGTGATCGAAAATCGGAAAGCCTGTCGGCACTTCTTAAGGTCAAACCGGCTAAATCGATAGCCCAAACAGAAGGATGGGAGAAAAGTGGGAAAATTGTGATACTCTTCTCCGGATCATAAACTTGTCTAAATGATAAAAAGAAGTCGGTGGAAGTGATCGTTCTGTTCTTAAGCCATTAATTTTTTTTGACTTTCTTTCCCTTGTGGGACCTACAGTTTCTAATACGCCTATGCACCATCGTGTATAGTTTCTGGCAAAGTGTCTCACCTTTCCCCAACTTTTCCCAACTCCCGTGCCTCTATCTTGACCGTTCTGCACTATGTTCCTCCGGACGGCTGGGTATTCTGCCATCCTGTGTTAACGGGTTCCATTGGTTAGCTTTGTAACTGTCTGACTTTGAATGTGTGACCAATGCACTGCCACTTTCGACGTTGGATGATCGTATAGGTTCCTGACCTGTTCTCTGGTAGAGGTATTCATTACAGATACTGTTGAACCAGAAAAATTTTAAGAAGTTACGCAGGCACCTGTTAACGAACGTTTGTAACTTTCTTGTGATGTTAATGGTCACTCTCCACGTGCTACATCCATTTACTAGCACGGATATGACATTAAAACGGAACAGTTTCAGCTTGGTGTTTAAGCTAATTGCATTGCTTCGCCATACCTTGGACAACATATCCAGTTCTGTTCCAGCGTCAGTCAAGACAATACTCCCAAGATACATGAGATCGTCTACTCTCACTGCCGGTTATCCAGCAATGCATATTTGAGCTGATGAGGTTGTGCCAAGGCTGATAACTTTAGTTCTTGCCGTAGTAATTTTCAGCCCGACTGCCTCTCTCTTCACATTAGCTGTCGTTTAGTAGAGATACATAATTCCATGAGAAAGTCAGCGTAGTCAACATGTTTCAGTTGAATTGTAAGATTCCATCAAATTCCTTCACTTCCCGTCGACAAAGCTGCTCTAAGTACATCGCCAATCACCAAAAGGTATTCTAGTATTGTGTCCACTTTGGATCTCGGATTCCTCTGACAAGCTTTTGCGCAGGACGTGACATTTTGATCCAGCACATGTAGCCTTCCTTTACCAAGCTATTGATACATATCCCGCTTCAAATCAAAAACAAACAAAATAAAACTCGATGCTTTTGATTGACCTCTCAAGACTTTGTCTTTTGTTTTTTTCTCTTTGAATAGAATCTCTTTATTGCAATTATTACAAATGATTTTATGTTTCTCTTGTTTGTTTTCATTGCGAAGTAAACAATCGGTTTTTCAACTCTAAATAATCATTACACGATAAAGTTTTAGTTTACAGCTAATAATTTCTATATCCTTCCGTGTGAGTTCCGTTTGTAATATAGAAACGATTTATATTTATTTATTTATTTCTAGGTTTTGTATTAGAGCGGCGCTAACGGAAAGTGTTTTTAAATAAATTCACCTGTTTCACACCACAAATAAGGATATCATTAAGTGAACAAAAAAGTCATAAAGAAAATAAATGAATACTTTAACGGAATGACGGACAAATTTTGAAAATATAAACGAAAAATGCATAATGCGGGTGTGTTTTTGTTTTGTGTAAGTTCTGGATATGGGCTAAGAGTTAAATGCACAAAAATTATGTCATAGTTCCGAAAACTGGATTGTGACGGCAGATACCGGGTCCGTACTCTTCGTAGGCAGCCTTTGTGTGGCATACTTGATAGAATTCGGGCTAGAAAAAGAGATAATATGGTATGCAATTTGTCAGTGATCTCATTTAGTAAATAGTTACCGTGGAAGCAAGCATGCTACCGCCAAACCAAACCGCATATCGCTGCATGTGATGGGTGATCACGGAAACATCAATTGGTTTTGGCTAAAGGAGAAGAATGTTAGCAGGTTATGGAGACAAATCATTAAAGACACTACCTTAATTCTTCCCTCGCTCAGGCTCTCGCTGATTCTTAGACGTGTGTCCACAGATCGCTTAATATCTCGCTGTAATCTTCGGCCAAAGTCCTTGAACATTGTTGAGCCACCGCTTAGAACGATGTTATTGTACAGCGGCCGCCTAACATCGATCGGACAATTCTGAATGACATTGTCGACAATCTCCGATAGGGGAATGGTGAAATCCGGATTTGAAAACTCCGGATGGAAGAAGATCTCAGGACCTGAACAAGGAAAAAAATTGGTCCTCAAATGAATCAATTATTTTCCGTCCGCTTGCTTACCCAAGAACCTCTCATAACCAACATCAACACTGAATGGCTGCTTAGTAACGGCATTCATTCCCGTGTAGTTACGGATCCACTTGCTCGGTTCCGAGTCATACTTGGCAAATTCTTTGGCGATGTCCGGGCAAATATAGCAGTGCTTCTCTTTGATTGCTTTGGCAGTTTCTAGACTTTGTTCCGGCGGGATACCAACTTCACGTTCACGCAAAAGGCTCTGGATGAACGAGGTGATATTGCGACCAGCAATTGGAATATGTTTGATACATGAGCCGATGACATAGCCTTCAGCCTGGAAAAAGATTTTTAGAATCAAATTCGTTCTAAAGAAGGGACTAACGATCGATTTTAACTTACAACTGGAATGACGTGAGTGACACCATCACCACTGTCGACGACAATTCCGGTCAATGTTCGTTCTTCGACCGGTCTGGAAGCCCAACTGGCTGCTAGAGCTAAAACAGCCTGTAATACAAAAAAAAAAGATTAATATTCTTCTCCTCAAAGTAGCAATTTTTAGTAAATATGATTTAGGCTCTCAAAGACTGTAGCAAGCTTCGAAATTAAGGTGGTACAGGGTAGTAATTTGTTCGTAGTTTGGCAATACGCAAAGTATAAAGGCTAAAATACAAATTGAGTGATATCCGAACTCAGTATGAGGTCTGAAGTAAATTTTTCCAGTCACTTAGGCTACAGTAGATATAAATTGAAAAAATGTTGAGGGGAACACTGTAATTACTGTTTCACTATAATCAGCTGCTATATTTTGAAATTTGATTCCGGGTTAGAGGACCAAATCTTAGCTTCTCACAAATCTACGTGCTGTGTGCATAGAGAAGGGACCTACAGTTTTATGTCGTATCTGAAGGGCAGAGCGATTTTTAAGAAGCTCTCTCACGATAAGTATTACTCTCCGGATGTTTGTCAGATGCTCGCAAAAGTTTGAGCCGTGCAAAAAAAGTTGATGGTATTTTCTGCGACTCGAACCGGGAACCTATGCACAGTAGCAGTGCTCCTCCTCCTTTACCCAAACTTAGATTTGGTTTAAATTTCCGTATTAGTCCCAGCTCGAAACCATTGTCTTCACCACGTAAAGGGGAATATCGGATCGATCGACATTTACAATGAGGGATTCAAAAACTCTGATGGAGCGAGTGGAGAAAAGTTATCCACTAGGGTTAACCTTCTCACCTCCTTCCTCATCTCTGATCAAAATACTAGCATTCGAAGAAGCTCTGGACCATGCTTTAGGTGTAACGTAGCAGGTTAGACGTCATACTTAGATCAGTGTATATTCACCATTGTGGTAGGAAATAGTCAAGTGGCTTTTAGATCTCTGGAATCGTCTACCACTACGTCAGAGGTCTCCTACATTGCCATTCGTCTTTTTTGGCCTTGCCTATGTGAAACCTACTGTCAAAAACGGAGGCTTCTAAGACGGCCATCGAACTTCGGAAGAATAATTGTTTGTACAAAACCTCCAAGGAACTATAGCCGAACTGTCGGTTGGTGAACATATCGGTATACATAAGTCACCGTCAAAAAAGGACACACTAGAATCAACAAGTATTTGTTGAATTGGGACTTATGGTGTGCTATCATTTAATAGGAGGCGCGTCGGCGATACATCCACGCACATCCACATCCGTCTCTACACGGAAACCTTCTGCTGGTCTACCGAGGATAGTAACATAGAGGTGAACGCAGCAGAAGGTGATCTAGCACGGAAAGGATTAGCATTAAATAAGGAATTGCCCCTGCATTTGTATGGTGAAAAGAAGAATAGACCTTAAAACGATAAAAAAGATCATCAGTCTCATATCTTTGACTTTCCGCAGATAGAGTTAATTAAGAGTACATTTCTTCAACTGCGGTTAATTAACTCATAAGAAAGAGGATGACAAAGCAAGAGTAGGTTGTTTCTTGTACGTTGAACCCCAGAAATAAAAGTAAAAGAGGAGGTAAAACCATCCACGTCCACGCTGCCCAACTAGAAGAGAACTATTTAAAAAATGTCTTCATTCATGTGCCTTTGGATGTAAAGAACACCATCAATTCAGCAGAGATAGCGAGACATTCTAAGGGAGATCGAAAACAAATTTCAGAAACTACGCTATCTTCTGCGAATAGCGAAGGACTATGTCAATAGTCCAGGTAGAGGGACCCCACAGAAAAAAGTTTAAGGCTCAATCTCTGCTACATGAAGAAATCTTCTGACGACAGCTTTTTAGTTGAAAGTACAGATGACATTGGGGCAGTAATTAGAGTAAGAGAGAACCAAAATGCCTACAGAAAGCTTAACCAAAGTATGAAATATGCTTAGCTCACGGCTTTAGTTTATCCACGGAATAAAAACCGAGATAGTCATTCTAAGCAGAAAATGGATACCGATTTTCCTCGATCTTTTAACAGACTCATGGCAGGCTAATCTCTTGTATGGGTGCGAGATCTAGGTCGGCGCTCCTAAGCAATAGAAATATAGGAAGAAGTGGCTGCAGTACAGGGACACTGAACTTTTAGAATCATGAACACAGTCTCGAAAGAAGGAAGAGGCGAAATAACTTTTGAACTGCAGTGGTAACGCAGGTGGAATGGTAGAGGAAGATGTTCAACAAGGCATTACCACTTGAACAAAGCATTAACACAGTGACGCAGCTAAAGGCGAGTAATGCGAATGCTTTCTGAAGAAAACGGATTTTAAGAGTGATGGAAAGCCCTTCACTACTTGACAAGAATATTAGCTTATTCTTCACTTCCTAAACCAACGATAGGTTCATTGCGATTCCATTGATTGTAAGTCTACTAAGCTCTCAACTTAGGAGTAAAAAACACTGGAACTTAAGCGACAATTGATAAAAAAGGTAGGCAGTACCAACGATGATGTATTGAAGGTATCAACAAGATGAAAAGACGACGTAACGACAAATTTTTCAAGAGAACTGTTTTGACATACTTTTGCCAACAACTTTCATATAACACTAATTGAATGGTGACACTGACAAGCCTACCGAACGTATAATATACAGAAAATATCGAACGCGCAATTTAATCTAATCTCTTTCCTTGTCAAGAGTTTTTTCCGATAACAAAGCACTTGCGCTGAGTCCCTTCACTGTTAAATCGTTTTTTGCGTAAGACAAGCCTACTGATCCACATTGAAGCAAGTAAACAAAGCAGAATAGGTATAAACCTCACCTGAACAGCGATGTAAAGTCCGGGAACATTAAAGGTCTCGAACATAATCTCTGCGGTGTACTCCCTGTTCTCCGGAGTGTTGAGTGGCGGCTCTGTCAGCAGGAAATGATGATCCTCCGGCTCGGCACGCAAATATTTAAAAATGCACTGCTCCAGGAAGCGTTCCATCAGATCCCAATCTTCGACCAAACCATGTCGTACGGGATACTATCCAAAGAAACAAAAATCAATCAAACTAACTTGCAATGAGTCATCACAGAGGCGCTTAGCCGTTTACCTTAACCGAGTAACCGGTCGCATCGAACGCCTCGTCACCAATGAAAAAGTCCAAATCCTCGATTCCTTTGGTCACCCGTCGAGTATTTTGATCACCGATGCGAGCCGATTCTTTGATCGCAATCGCCGAAGGGATAATGAACTGTGGCTCTTTATTGGCGGCGAACCCCAGCTTCGTGTAGCTATTCAAGACGCGGGGGTTAGATTATGATTACTGAAGTATGGACGAGGAAATGTATGTCAAAGGAACTTACCCGGTACCGACATCAATTACGCACGCTGGTAATCTTTCTGCCATGTTTCGCTGAGATTTAGCGGTTCAATTGGCGGCGATACAAGTCTGAGAGGAGCTGTAAATTTTTTTATAAAGAATTTAATGAAAAATATTGAATTTAAACCACACCTAGAGACGAATGTGTCACTTCTTCGTTTTTATCGAGAAAAAAGTCGCTAGTAAAAAGAGATAAAAGAAAAAAATCCAAATTGGGGTGACGATGACACTTTTGACAGTAGAGCGTAGTAGATCGGCCGTAGGATGGGAAGCTAATTAGAATTTAACGAAAGTAGTGTATTTGTTTTTGAACGAAGATATTGCAGCTACACTTACAGTGGTGGATAAAATACTACACCCAATATATGTAATTATCTTCTCGATATCTTATTGGTACCTAAACATTTTATATAAAATGAATGAACAAACAAAACAAGAAAGAAGAATCCCTGTGATAATGGTGAGAAACCGCCAGTTCGTACATTCGAAAATCTCCCTATCTCTGGCTTGCTGTCCTGAAGATTAGTTGTGATATTGTTGAGAGTATCGTCAACTCCACATACTCCTGCTGTCATACGAAGCGAATTGGTCTCATATTATTTATATATTATTGAGAATTGTTAGCCCGTTGAAGAGCACCAGATGTACAATTGCGGGGTGGAGCTTTCCCTTTAGCTTAGGTGGCATTTTTTCTGTTACAGAAGCATAGCACTACCGTAAAAAACTGTGCAATGTAGAGACTACACAGGCTTTCTCGTTCTCGAATATGAAACTCATATTGACTACCAATTTAATGAAGCCGAGTAAAAACTTGCAAAAGCGTAGTGATCGTTCAGCAACGCCGTTTCGTGATGTCGGATTTTTTATGAAGAAGCGGAAAAAAATTAAACACGTGCACCACACTACTCCGGACGAGATGGCGAGATATATAGGATGACATGCAAAGGGATTTAAATCACTGCAAGGAATATATAGAAGAAAGTGCGAATAGTACTAAAAACATACACTTTCTGCACTTCGCGTGGTTCTTTGCTCACCAATCTCCCCTACTGTCAAACACAACGAAACATTCCACAATCTCCCCTGAGAATTTTGTTACTTTTTGACATTTGCCTGGAACTGGAACTCACCAGATGTGTCATCGTCCATTGAGAAAACCAAGAAAAACGAAACGAAGCGAACAGAGAAAAAAAAACCATAATAACAGAAGGAAAAGTCACATTCACATATTTTTGCAGCCTTCCTCCTCTTCTTCTGGCCCACAATTTGCGACGAAACGGTGATAATTTCTTTTAATTAAATAATTAAATTTATCCATTGTGTGCTGTTCGCTGTTCGTTGCATAAAACTCGAGCTGTTTCATCGAATTGCGCGGCCGCCACAAATGCGGAACGCATAATAGAAACTCACTTTTCGTTTTACGTCTCTCGCCCTTTGTTTCGTGTTCGTTTGTCACCCGCCCCCTTCGCAGAGGAAAAATCCCCCTAAAAAAGACACACATTCCATTCCAAGTAGAGAAAAGTCGTCTCACAAAATGGACATGAATCCCGTGGACAATGGAGGCCAGCTCACGGAAATTGATTTCCAACGTCTGGCCCAGACCATTGCGACCAGCATACAAAAGATCTTACAAAATGGTAAGTTCTTCAGCATTCTGTTCCTTTGTTCCCTGTCTCAAGGCGCTCCTTTCTAGTATCGACGATGCAGCGAATGGTCAATCAATTCAATACACCTCAAGACTCGCCGGATCTAAAAAAACAGCTGTAAGTTCGCGTTAGAATTCTTTGTAAGTCATTAAAACGATTTTCTCTGTTTCACTTGCAAGGCACCAAATAATGACCTACACGCATCAGCTGGTTTCGGACACAAACAATCAGCTGAAGGAGGTGGAAAAGTGCAAAGACCGTCATTTGAAGATTCAACGCGATCGGCTAGTGGATGAGTTTACATCGGCGCTGACGGCTTTTCAGGTGAGTTATTCAGTGGGTTTCTCTACGAGGGCTATGAGTGGGTTACTCATATGCGTATCTGGGTTGTTATCAGGTTGTGCTACTGATTTGGCACTTTTGTTTTAAATTTGCAAGTGAACTCAGCCCGTTATCTGTGTTTCTCTCGGGCGGAATGCAGCATTTGGATGGGAAAGGGGAGGAATTAAAATGATAAATGCGAAATAAGTGGCAAGAATGTTTGTCTTCGTCGTAATGAATGATGTTTGTTTGGAGATTGGTTTTGACAAGATATGATGATCCTCTAAAACAGATTATGGAACAACGCAAAAAAGATAACTTAATCTATACTAATTTCTGTCAGAACTTCTAAGAAGGGTTATTTTAGCCTTAATGCTCCTTAGGAGACTTAATCAATTGCGAAAGTTTCCATAGAATACGCTATTATAAGTGTGCAATGAGAGGCAAAGCAAGATAACGAGAAGAAATGGCTACTAAAAACCTCGATAGCGAAAACTGTTGGTCTAGACATGCTTGACTTCATTCCTAATAGTAGAACCAGCAACGACTGACCAGAGTCGCGAAAAAACTATCAGGAAAGACTTCTAGTCGTCAAAACTCTTATACAAGTCAGTTTGTTATCCCAACGCTAATTTAAAATCACATTCTAATTGCCAACTCTTTAGACGGAGCCGATCGTCGTCTTTCTGGTCATTTTTTCATTGGGTTTTACTTTGCAAACCAATGCTTTGTGTCTCGACAGTTATGAGGAGGTGATGTTTTTCGGCGTCAAAACCTCTGAGTAAGCTTTTATGTTCATTGTACTCTTCTTCGTTAGACTTACTAACGCAAACAGAAGTTGTTACTTCTTGAGCGCTCTATACGACATTTCATTTCTTCAATAGATTAGTCTATGGAAAACAATTGGACAAAGAATGTCAGGCAACATTCAACACAGGTGTTCTAAGCACGGTGTTAGGAGACGTTCTCCGTTCAGGCGCTATGTTAAGGTTAAATGGTCAGTGTGTTTATGTTTGTTCGTAAACTAATGTGTGCAAGTTCGAGCATATATTGGTTTCCAGTTGGGAAACACCAACACAGTTACCGATTCATAGCTTTCCTACCAGTGGCTCAATTGCTCATCGTTTTATTAACCCTTCCGCAGTCAAGCGATAGAATACCAATGGCAAAGTGTCTAGTAATTATACTGAAGGTGATCCACGTATTATGACGACTACACTTCGTCAAAGAAGGCTGGCCATACGGTCCTAGCAGTGGCATATACTTTTACTTTCTTAAGCGTTTCAAAGATGGTTCACCAGTTAAAATACTTGTTCAGTCGCCTCGAACTCTAATCTTGTATTCATTCATTCCATTTGAATGAGATCAAGGGAACTTTTATGTAGAAGCTTGGCTGCATTATAGAGCAGGATGATGAGTGTCTTATGCAACGTCTCCTTGATTTTTCTCGATAAGGCTTTATTCTTCAGTTGCATACACAGCCAAAAGAAGCAGCGATTCACAAGAGCTATGTTTGATCTCTAGCGAGCTTACAGCTATGTCCAGGTAGAAGAATTTGCTACGCTGAAGTTATACCTCTCAATTGTCACGTTCTGATAAAGTTTACTGTGGCAGACGATAAAAAAAATCATATACCTCCTTTTTGACTTGTCGATAATCAGCACCATTCTGATTGCTGCTGACTACATTGTGAAAGCACCGGTAACTGCTCGTTTTGTTCTTGCTATGACGTCGATGTCTTCAGCGAAGCCTTGATTGATTTTTGAAACATGGTGCCTAATCTACTGGGCTGAGCATTACTTTCTACCTTTTCTAGTTTTGAAGAAAATGCGTGTTCAGTGGTTTGAAGTCACATTGGTGAGGACAACAGCAAACGGCTTTAGCCGTTCACATAAAACCCTGGATTGACTTTCATACCTGATGTTTAAAAAGTTAATATCTGTAGTTGGTGCAAAGCAGGTGATCTCCTTTTTGGTGGACCGGTCCGGTGGTATTAAAGCTCCAGTGGGAAGGCATATTTGAGAGATAAGTTAGTGTATGCTTCTCACCAGGAGGCAACCCCCTGAATTCTAATGTAGATTGCTTCATCCTTCTATAGAAGTTTTGAAATCCTTTTCTCCAGAAGCATCACTGTATCTCCTTGAATTCATGCTGATATTGTTTGTCTTCCTCCTGAGCATGAGCTTCTCATTGTCCCGCCGGTAACATAGAACTGGTCAGTCAGACAAGTGTTTGGCGCCATCTTCTCCTTTGCCACTAAACCAGTTCTCCACCAGTTCTAGTGCGAAGTCTTTCGATTAAAACCGAATCTTGAGTGACAACGTCGTTGTATTCTAGAGCACAATGTTGTTGTTTTAGTAGATTCTACAAAGAAGATTGATACATCAAACTTGAATGAAACCATGTAGAACGGTTCTTACTTGGCCATAGATTTTATCCTTTGGAACGATCATAGGTACTCATACATTCGGAGCCAGTATAGTGGAGTCGAAGGCAGAAAGTGTTTGATCCATAGAAAGCAGAGTTTGTGTTAGCAATATTTCTCTACAATATTTAACGTCTAAAAGACATGACAGCATGAATTTAAGCGGCATAGTACTCATTATTTATTTCACTTGATAACCAGGAAGTCAGTTATGAAATTGGTAAGCACTCAACGTCTAACGAAGTGCGTGAATCATCGAATACATAATGTCATGCACTAGTTGGTTTCATAAGCTTGGAAACTAAATCAATGTAATGAAGTATACATATGTAAACCTTGTCTTGAAATGCGGCGATATTTATACAAACGACTAATAATACGAGTCTGATCAATAAGTAGATTAAAGAAAGTCGAATTGATCGGAAACGAGTAAAGAGAACGTGGATTATCTTGACTGTGGAGAGTGTGATTCATTAGTTTTGCTGAAGACAGCCGCTGCATTCCATTGTAATTCTTACTATTACTATATATATATTAATTTTTGTACTCTTTAGTCAGCGATTCTGAATGAATCCGATATCAATGCTTTCTTCAATGACTAGACTCGTAGATTATCTGTGTTACACTGCGGCTGCAGCTGATTAACCTGTATCAGTTTTTGGAGCGACTTCCAACAGAGGGACATCGTCTGTGTATTCGTCAAGGCTTAAAGATTTGTATAAATTCTAGCAAACCTTAGACAAGAAATCTGCCTAATACTGCCAAGCAGCCTTTCCATTCATGAGAAGAAAAGTCATTGTTTTTCTGTGTTATGTTTTCATAATTGCTCAGTCATCGAAGGCGACCTTCACTGTCACGCAGTATATATCCTCTAACAACTTCGACTGTATCCAAACAGGGTGACGTGTCTTCTTGATCTCCCACAAAATCATCAATTATAATACATTTGCTCAGGAAGACCCCGACCAATTCGTCGACAGTATTGCTCTTCTGTCGAAGGTCTCTTCTTTTTTAACGGTTATTGTTGAGCTTCTTAGTAACGCCGTTAAGTTTGTTAAAGTGAGGCATCTTTTCTCGAGATCAGCTTGTCTGCATTGCTTTGGTTTTTTTAATTAATAATTTTACCAGTCGGAGGGCAAAATTTCTTACAACCATATTTTAAAGATGGGTTGATGCAGGCTCTCTACCAGGTCAACACCGGCGTGTGTAAGCAGCTCTTCTAGTAGCCAACCACTCCAACTGGTACCGCCACTCCTACTGGTAGATATGGGTGGTGGGTGAGGCTTTGGTGGCGTACTTTGGGTAGTATATACTACACTGCCTGTGGGTTCAACAATCTCATCTCAGACTCATACAATTCTTCTAGGTGCTAGCTAACGCATGTGGCATCCACGTGGGCTATTAGGATCAGAATTTCTACCCCATGATTCTCCATGCATGAAGAATTTGCCTAAAGATTCATTTGCTGTTTACTTAGAGGTGTACATATTTCTCCTGATTGTTTTGATCGACGTTCATCACACAAGACATTAACTAATCACAACCAAATCGGTCCGTCTCCATTGCCAGTCTCCAAATATTGAATGTTTTGAAGTTAATCTTAAAGCATCTTAGTAATTTCTTTTATCAACACGATCCCTTTTAGCTATAAAAGTATAACTATATATACCTTTTTCAGGCTCTTCAACGAAAAACTGTGGACATTGAAAAGAATGCAGTTCGACAAGCGAGAGCAAATAATTATAATATCGCCAAACCGCCCGGATCCAATAGTAACGGAAGTGCCGGCAGCAATGGCAGCCAAAATAACAAGTCTTTCTTTGAAGATAATTTCTTCAATCGCAAAGGCTCTCAAAATCAACAACAGACGCAGGTGCAAGTGCAAGAAGAAATTGATTTACAGGCCCTCGAGGAGCAAGAGCGAGCCATTCGTGAACTAGAGGTAAGCTCAAACCATTCAGTTTGTATATGTCGTTTTCACTTAATTCTTCTTCAGGATAACATCGTTGGCGTAAATGAAATCTATAAGAAACTTGGTGCTATGGTCTACGAGCAGGGATTGGTTGTGGATTCCATTGAATCTTCTGTGGAACAAACCAGCGTATTTGTTGCTACCGGTTCTGACAATCTGCGCAAAGCAAGCCAGTACAAGGTAAGTTTCCATACTCACAAATTGTCATTCCTAAATACTTCTTTTCTTGTTTTCTTTTAGAACAAAATCCGAAAGAAGAAACTCATCTTGGGGTCCATTCTGTTTGCGATCCTAATAATCATTATGATAATCCTTATAGTGAAGTTTAAAAATTAGTATTAAATTCTTACGGGTGATAAGAAACCGCAAACAACAACAAACAACAAAAGACGTCCTTTCTCCCAGACAAAAATTAATAACAAAACCAATCACTTCAGCAAGGAGGACATACACGGAACATATTTTACTAAAAGCAAAGAATAGAACTAGAAACTAAAAAAACAAAAAAAGCAACTAGAACATTCAGAAAATTGTGGTGTACACAGGAATATCTAACTATTCCTTTGGGTATTATTTATAAATAAAGAAAATTAATATATGTTTAAGCAAAAACAAAGAAAAAAATGTATAAAACAAAAGCAAAAAAAAAAAAAATATCTTAACTTTGGATTTTCTCCCTTAACTCTCATCGAAACGCGCTTCTCGGAGAGGGAATGTTGTAGTTTATTCACTTTACACACCTCACTTAAAAATGCAAACTGTTGTATGTAATATTATTATAAAATTTTATCAATTTGTGTTAACGCAAAGGTTAAAGGGTGTGTGTACTCTTCATGTTTATAGTACCTTTTCGCGCAAGCAAGAGCATTGAAATTATTTTGAATTTAAAAAAGGATGAGAACTAACAAAAAACGCAAAGAAAAAAGAAAACATAAACTAAATAATGTTAACGGTAAAACTATAAATATATATAAAATTTATCCTGAAACAAAATACATATGATAATAAACACTACCAAATTAAATCGAAAAAATAAAAATCGTTGTAGACTTTGTACTTGAAATCATTGGGTCGAATTGCGTCCTCCGTAGACGTATGAGTTGTGAACAGATTCTGCATCACGATCTGCGTGAACATTAATGTAATTTGACAACGTGATCTAGTCAACGACTTGTGGATTATGAAGGTATTTCGATGATATAGCGATCGTTCTCTGTTTTGCTAAGGAAGATCTCTTTACATCTTTGTTGGATTTGCTAAGTTAACTTAGGTTAGAGTGATTATCCGCATCAGTTTGGTACGGACGCATTTCAACCGTGAGAGTCGTAAATAAATGACATTACTAGGACACCAACATCAGAGTTGAGCTTTCGACAAAGCGTAGGATTTGTTCTAAGTTAATTGAGCACAAATTCGTAAGATCTTCAGAGAGAGGAGATTGAAAATGGAGCGCTCTTTTAGCGGAGAAGGCACCACAGGTATAAAGAAGAAGCAGAATGTGGTGTATTCATTCATTCTGTTAGGACAGATGGCCACTTGCAATGCTACTATCATCCTTGATCCTTTAAAGCTGTTGATTGGTTACAAAATCCATCATTTCCTCATATTCTAGGAAGAGTGTCCTTATGCATGTGAGATCTCCATTCAAACCAATTTTCCTTTCATATCTGGTCGCACACACTCAAGTATTAGAAAGAATAGACCGCCACTCACTGACCCACGACCCCTACTGAGCTTGCGATCGGCTCCCAAGCACCACCCATACTGAGTGGATCACTGACCCTTACCAACATCCCTAAGCTGAGTGGAAGTTGGGTTTGAATTGTATTGCAATACAACCCACTGTTGGGTAGGAAATAATATTTCGTTGTATTTATGTAAATATTTTTGAGAATTGTTTTGAAACTACTCTCAAATCTTAGTTCAAATTATGTTCGACTGAAAATCATCAAGATAGGCTCAAAAATTTCAAAGACAAACTCGGATCATGAATCTGTTTACTGAAAAAAGTACTGGTGGTAGTTGCACATCCAGCAAATGCTTAAAACCGTCTATATTCAGCCTTTATTGTTTTATAAATCTAAAATAAATGCGAATTCTTGACACTTGAACTATTGCTTGTGGTTTAACTGGCTAAAGCTAGGACAGGAGCAAAATATCTTCTGCCATAGCTTTTACGCTCCTTTCTATTTCTTTGAAACTTGTTTCATTCACAACTCCACAATCTGGCACTATTCATTTCACAAAAACATAAATATTTTGCTATATACATACATAAGTATGTTATGAAAAAAATTAACCACCATTCCTTCTATTTGACAGTAATCAACTGATTCCAATAATGTAGACTGCGGATGGTCGTCCGTCGATATTTACATCAAATTATGTACAGAAAAACAGAGAATTTTTACGAAAAACTGTTCGCGTACGTAGAATTTTCGTAGTTTTTTCACAGAAGAGAGCGTAACAAATTTCCCCTTGCTACGAATTTTAGTGCAATAAATTTCTTTGGGCTGGTTACTGAAAACTGTCAAATCAATGTATTTCAGCATTTTCTTGTTCAACCCATTCGTTTACTGTTTCTTAATTTCAGTTCTCTCTGAGAGAATTTTGACCCCACTCCCCGAAATTTGATATTCAACGAATTTTAGTGCAAAAACAACACACCCATTTGACAGAACTCATATTTTTGCTCATAGAAATTTCTTGACTAAACTTAAACAGGAATTCGCTATTTTTCGTAAAATTCCGTAAATTTTCGTAGTTTTAGTCAGTACGGGAACAGACCTATTACGTATAATCAAGAGGATAATGAAGATGGCGAAGCTCTGCTCCAACAAGATCCTTTTCATGATCGATTTAGCATAGGTATAATCTTCTGTACCTTCAAGGCTAAGGAGTAGTTCTAGTTGACCCTCAGATCATATAAATTGTAAGCCAACAGATGGTGTCATTAATTTTTAAATTCAATGTGGTTGATCTTTTTGACAGGTGTCAAGTACAATTAATTATTCTTATTACGAAAAATTCATGAATTCTTCCGTCAGCATAATCGCGTTAGTGAGTTCGGATTTGTATGTACAATGGTAAAGGGTTTTGAAGATGCTGGTTCGCTATCGGGTCGAAGTCCATATCAGCATGCTCGACGAAATGTCATCACTGTTAGCGAAAGTGTTTAAAATAAGCCAAGCCCCATAATTCGTCGCCAAAGTTAACAATTGATCCTAACACCAGCATGTTGATCAGCTATTTTTTCCAAATTTTATAAATCAGGTACTACCCCCCACACAAGCCATAAGACAATCAATTGATTCCGTAAGAAATTTGAAGATCGTATCTTGCGTTTAGAGCAGAAGTTGATTGGCCTGAGCTGTGAACGGACCCTTATAGCCAAAAATATCAGCACACTGTACATTTTCAAGACGGAGATTGTGGTTGCCTTAACATATTCATTGCAAAAGTAAAAGCATAGTCACAAAAAAAACTTACAAAATTTACAGTTTCAAAATTGATTGCATCAAGTCGTAAAACTTAGAGTTTCATTTCATTAGGATTGCGTCCTCAAATTTCATATTTAGCCTTATTTTGACATTCGAATTTATTAGAAAGTGAGTCGAATAGACTGTATTTTGACTTGTTAAATGAATAGAAAGAATAGAAAATGTATCCAATCTTTCGAAAGTTCATTGGTTGTGCGTATTTTGAAATTCTATTCATTCGAAACAAATGTCATTTTTCATTCGAACACATTTTCCTGGCGCATAGATTCACAAACACGTAAGTATAGTAAGATATTTTGAATTTTCTGTAGAAAATTCAATGAAGTAATTTCAATTGACAATTTCTGATCCTGTCGGTATTGGTCACGTTCTAATTAGAATAACTGGTGACCGGCAATTCGTATAAATAAAAAAGTCCCACTCAAGTTCTATGTATACAAAACTCCAAAGGGAAGACGAGTGAATGCACAAAATTATTTTTCAACTTTATTTTTTTACTCTTATTTTCTAATTTCTATGATGTCCTATTTATTCACACTGTCCCCAAAAGAGAGCAGCATTTTATTTTATCTAAAAACAACTCTAATTATTAAAAACAAATCACCAACCAAATGTTTATTTTACTACTGACAGAACTCAAAATAAAGGTAGAGTGACCAGATTCGTGCCGAGTATATGGTGGGAGAGAGTTGTGATTAAATATACATGTATGTTATTTTATTTTGCTTTGTTTTCGTGTTCGATATTATTATAGGTATACAAAACATGTTTCATAAAATGTCTTACTTAAATTTCGTCTTTAAACACACCAAAGTATAACTAATAAAAATATTTCAATAAGAAAGAGAAGAGTTCTAACGCAAAAAAAAAACAAGGTATGGTCAACCTGTATTAAAAGAAATGTCAAACAGCTGACTTTGAGGGTTGAATTTATTTAAGTTCATTTTGCGTTATCATTCGAAAATGAACCTTTTTCATTCGAATCTCAAAATACACAAAAATCTTTCGAAAGAATTGACTATTCATTCGAATCTCAAAATAAGCATGATTATGTTCTTTTTTCTCGAGGTCTAGAATTGCTAAATTTTCCAGAACGTTTTTAGTTTCTTGCCTTCTAATCGGCAAATTCGGCTTTTGTTAACTGACAGCATAGCCAGGACCTCTTTGTAAAATAAATGAAAACACAGCAACAGATTTTATTCCAAATTCATTTTATTTTTTATTTCATAATTTATTTTTAGTTAGTAATAATAATAATATAAAAAAGATATATAAACATTTTACAACTTTACTTTACACACAAAATGTAAATCTTAAAGAAAATGTAATGTCTTTTTGTTTCGATTTTTTTTTTTTTTACAAAATTTAATGTAAACAACTAGATACGTAACACTTACACTCTATGGGGGTGATCATTTTACAAATATTTTATATTCTATTTCCTATTCACAGGATTTCTCTTATTTAATTTTTTAAGAGAAATTTTGTGGCTTATTTTCTATAGAAATGCTGAGGATAAAATTATATTAAAAAAAAAAAAAATACTTCTTAACTACTTTTGTGTAGATAGATTGTCGGATGGGCACAAAAAAAAAGTTAATAATGTTCTTCGAGAGTGATTCTAGCACGCAATTAGCAAAATTCAAAATTATTTTTTTTTCACTTAAATCGATTTTTAAAAAGAAGAGGAGTTAAAAGATATACAAACAGGTACTCTTAAAATAATTAATCTTAAATTTGAAACGAAATGCTTGTGATAAGTTAAAAAAAATTTACCGTCTTTTCTTAAAAAAAAAAAATATTCAAACTAATGTAACTGATTTTCGATTTTACTTCGAAATAGAATGGCCACCTTTTGGTGTACAGTTGTGGTCTGCTATTTAATAAAAAATTTAAAAAAAAAATTGTAAACTATTTACAGTCTCATGCCGTGATACTTTGCAACTGATTTGCAGAGGCAGAAGGCTAGGAATATTGCTAGCAGTTGAATGATACCAACGCCGAGAAGAACGCCGATGACAATTTCTCTGTGAAGGAGGATCCAATCGAGGAATGCGTTATAGCAACCCTAAAAATAAATACAGTTAGTCACTTCCTTTTTTAAGAAGAAAACAAAAAACTTGATTACCTTTTCAAAATAGCTGTTCGTATCTGAAGGATTCGTTGTGCAGGTTTCGTCCTGTGGTATTGATTTGGCAATGTCTGTGAGTACACAACAAGCCTCTGGGATTGTCTTATTACCCTTGTTTGCTAACCAGCTTTGAGATGTATTGAAATCACGGTAATTTTCAACACCACAGCAGGAGAAGGATCCCATAATTTGATTCCACATAAGAGTAACTGCGTCTGTTTGGTTTCCAGTTGAGTAGTACTTTGTGATTGTCGATTGGAAGAAGGATTTCGTTTCAGTTCGTGCCTACAAGAAGAGAATATGATCAGCACAGGTTGTAAAAATGAGGAGTTAAGTATAATTACCCTATCTTTGTAAGCCGCTGCAAGTCCACCAACTGTGAATTCGGTTATCAATAGCAGTATCATGAAGACGCCATACTGAAAAAGAAAATAAGACATAAATAAAGTACACTATATAAAAGGATTTAAATATGTACTATATGTAATTAAACTTTGGTGGGTTTCGTGACATAATCCAGTCAAAACGAAAGGACAGATGAATTGGCAAGAAAAGATCCTAACAGAGCAATCAATGATCTATCTTCCGACCTGCATACGACAGATGGAAAATGCAAAGAAGACATGACTGTCACGCACACAAAAAGGTGTAAGCCAAATCTATCCTCGTTTTTTCGGAATCCTTAACGGCCATGACCTGCTGGAGCTCTTTGTAGAACACTTTCCTTACAAATACCACAACCTTCTATTCATTTGAAATATGGTCCCGACCCCGGATTAGCCAAACGGTCATAATAGAAAGTATTGCGGTACTTCAGATATCCAAGTGCACCCCCGAATATTAACCAAACGACGTGCAACACAAATCTATTATGTGAAAGACTAGAAAGTGCACTCGTGCCATTTTTCATTTCACCTGCTGTTCATTGATTTTAAAAAGGCGTTTGATAATGTCAATCGGAAATTTATTTGGCCTTGCCTTGCGCAGGAGAGGCATTCCTGATAAATTAATAGCAATTATCGAGGCTATATATAATGGATGGGTCCGGCAAGACTACATACTTTCACCGACACTGTTTTTATTGGTGATAAGCGATGTGCGAAATGCGGCCTTATCATCAGGAAATGGAGGAATTAGATTAGACTCCTACATCTGAATGCCTACTGTCTCACAGAATAATGAATCTTCACCAAATGATAGCAAATGTGGAGAGGGAAGCAGACGTCGTTCTTCTGAAAATTAACTCGGCAAAAACAAAAATGATCAGCCTAGGACCAAACTTATCAACTCATATATGCATTGCTGGACAAACGGTTGAGAGAGTAGAGTGTTTCAAATACCTTGGGAGTATTGTCTTAACCGATGGCGAAACCGAACTGGATATAGCCAGCCGACTAGGTACAGCAAAATCTGCGTTTAGGATGTTATCCTCAGTTTGGCGAAGTAATGAAATTAGCTTAAGCCCCAAGCTACAACTGTGCTGTTCCACCGTGGAATCCGTGCTGCTATATGGATGTGGTACCTGGAGGGTGACCGTCACTATGACGAAGAAGCTGCAAACGTTTGTCAAGAGACAAAAGAGGCGGTAGATTGGTAACACTATCCGAAAGGGTGACAGGTCCATAGCTAATCAACCAATATAATGGAACCCGCTTACCCAAAATGGCAGGATACGTGGCGGTCCTAGGAGTACGTGACGCAGAACAGTTGAGGAAAAAGACACTAGGGAAAAAGTTGGGGAGAGCCGAGGCACAGGTACACATTTGTTCTTACTCTTACCAATGATCGTAAAATTAGGGTGGCCATCGAAAGAATAAGATCGCGTGTGTGATCATTTTGTAATGCATAGTAGGGATCGATTGGTAAATACGCAAGGGACATAGTGAACAGCTTCATTTCCGAAGGTACCGATACTTACCCCAATTAATAAGCTGCGTAGTGCCCATGTTCTCAAACCAAAACCATGCCACAGATTGTATGCTAAATATAAACGTCCTCTTAGGAGGTTTACAATAATATCTGAAATTTATCTTAGCTTCGTGTGAGAATTGGTGCTACTAGTGACAAAATATAGAGACGGATGGCATTCTAGCCCTGTGATCGTCATGAAGATCGAAATGATCATTGAAAATATTAATCATGTTGGTGCGAAAGATAGTATTTTTGGTGAAATTTATTCACAATCCAACAGATTGCAGGTGAAAGTATTCCGTGTGACCCATTAAACTTTATGGTCTACTTTTTCACTGACATGTTAATAATATTCAAGACAAGAGTTATCAGGACCTGTTGTTTGCCCTATCTAACTCTCCATTTCATACGAAGCTCACATGCAAACCTATACTAATAAGCACTTGGTTACACACACTTTTTTTGAAAATAAAAATGCTCATGTTCCGTTTACAATGCTTTCATGTCATTAAAATTATCAATGCTACCATCGTACCGTAATATGTGTCCAGTCATAGAAAATCCCTTTCCGCACGAACCATTGTCTCCGTCGATTGCTGCAACGGACATGCCTCTAATGCAATTTAATATTCGACCCTTCATGGCTCTCGGTATATGCATTTGCAATTATATCTGTCTGCTCGATTTCTTAGCCATAGCGGACTATGGAAACTGTCTTCCGCCTTTTCACTATCGATTTCAAATTGAATGGAACATGAGAAAGAAGCCTAGAGGCTACACCGGGCACACAGACCAGTCCAATAGACCGTCATAAATCACCGGTATATCTATCTATTACAAGAAGCAGTATCTTTTGCGTATATTTTAACAGCACAATTGCAATTCCAATTGCATCTCGAACGTTTAAGGAAATGCACTTGCATAAGTTTAGATTTGATACTGCTTCTATTGTCGTACGGGACACAGCCTGTTTGTGCTGCCATCTAACGTGTCATTTGAATATTCGTGAAATGTATTTCTTTTCAAAAACAAAAACAAACGATGCAGGTGTACACATTTGGAGATAGTCGTCTGAGCCCTGCCCAGCCAAGTGAGACGAGTTGGCTGGCCAGAGTCTTCCTTTTGTTTTTTGCCAATTAATGAGACCGTCGTCGGCGGCGCTGGTGGTGATGGTGCTCTTGCTGGTGAATGGTTCAGTTCAGTGGAGTTCGTTCATCTTTTTGCTGGCAGTGAAAAGTTTCAAACTGATGGAAAAAAATAAAAAATTCGAAAGGTATATCTACCTACTCGCTCACATACATAATTCGAAAGGGACGATGGTCAAGTGTTGCGCATGCGTAGGTCCATCAGACGAACAATGGTCAGAAAAAGTGGTGCTTTGCGGAGCATGGAATCTCGCGAATCTGTGCGCAGTGAAATGAAATAAAAAGGGGGCTCTCGAATGGGGAGATGTTTTGTGTATCTTTATTTAACTTTATGGCCACACACTGAACAGTGGTTATGCAAGCAAGTTGGTGACCTGATTTGGGACGCAAGAATTTATAGCCGTAATTAAGAGTGGCTAGGCTGAAGTTTTTAGTTAATTGCCAAACTCTTTGTTGTGGCTAGAGGGAGTTAGAATATAGTATGTATATGTTTTTCTAATTTATTGTGAGACTTATTGCGTAAGGTTATGATTATGTAGAATCGAGGACAGTCGGTCAATGGGGGCTTTCCCTTTTGTTTCGATCTTATTACCATTATTTAGCAAAGTTGTTAAATTGGCTTTAATTACTGGTTAGAGTGTGAATTTCTAAACCCAAGACAAATGAGCGAGAGTTTTCACATATGAAATTATGCAGAATTTAGATGAAAGTTGCCATGAAAAGATTCGGCAATCAATCGGTTAATTTTACTAATCAACCTGGCGAAATGCATGTTGTTTTATCGCATTAAGCAGGCGAAGAGTATATATAAAAAAAAGCCACGAAGTTTGTGGCAAACTGTTTAGCGAAACCCGTGTGATAGAGGCTGGACTTCAGCTGTTGCATACATATATACTTGAATATAGGTGAATTTCCTGTCCTCTTACTCTCCGTCTCTAGAGCTTCTGCTGAAGTCATTATAAGGCGACGGGATCGACTGTTTGCCACATCGACGTATATATGAAGTACATATGAAGGACACGAGGCTTGTTTAGCCACCTCATTAGCTTCTCAATTCTCCGATATGTCATGGTGTTTTACTCTCCAGCTTTCTCGTTAAGATTGTATTTATGCAATAGCCTTCCATAGCACTTGATTTCTTAGTGCGATAGATTTCTTAGCTGCATCCACTCTATTCAGTCTATTCAGCTTACGTTGAAGCTATACTCAGTGGATAGACGGTCGATGACTTCAAGAAGATGTCAATGTATCAATAATATGATATTTTAGCTTGTCCACTGTTTTAGGTTAGGTAAATAGGTGGTCTTGTTGACAGGAAGTATGAACAACTTTAATCCTGGGAATCTCAATTTCTAGGATTCGACAGCTACAGCAAACCCTCTAGATATATACTCTAGATGGCACTAACAGCTCTTCGTATATCCAAGCGACTTAGTTACATGAGTTACATGAAATCTCCTATTATCGTTGGAGTCAATGTCTATTTTCGTGTATAAGTAGTAAGCAGTGTACTAGCATTAAGAAGGACCAGTTAAGATCTTAGATTTGACCCTTCCCTGGATGTCCAAATGGCCCAAAAACCAACAGAGACTACTGTCGTCCATTCGTTGCTACCCTTGGAACCTATCAATCTGTTGCTGAGCTAATAGCCAATTGATTGCTGATGATGTTAGTTTCCAGTTGTAGCATATAAATATTAGAGTTATATTGTAAGAGGAGTAATAGTGAGACTTGTTTTTTTTTTTTTTTTTGAGTCAGCAGATCAGTATTTTATGTATGACAATAGAGCTTGTTAGCGATGTGCATATCGTGAAACTAGCCTGGAGCTATCAGGACTTTTGCGTTTATACAAGTTTGGAGGTCTGCAGGGAATTCTTTACATGTTGTCCATCTGCATCTTCATGCTGGCTGCTAGTCTGCACTACGCTAATTAGTAGTTCTTCCTCAAGCCCAAATAGGGACTTACCGCCAAGTTCAGAGATTTGGTTATAAGCCAAACGACCCGTTTATATCTCTGTATTTCTTCATCAGTAAATCCATTAAACACTTAAAGCCAATATGGACCGGTACCTTCTCTGCTACTCTTCCGAGCTAGAACCCCGAGGCTGCTTTGATACCAGCCAAGTCTCCCCAAAGCGAGCGGGTAAAAGCTGTCGTGGTTACCCAGTTGGTGCCATGCACCGAAACGATATACCAAGCAGTGGAGATGTAATGACTTTCGTGCATTACTCTTGGATTTTTAGTGCCCCAATATGGAAGCACCACATTGCTACTCAATAAGGTCAAGGTTAAGGAGGGCTTGGGTGCAATTTACACTCAACTATACGCAATACCTGATGTTCTATTTTGTTGGTGCCCAACTGAGGTTGATGTTTAATCGTCCTCTGGCTTTTGCAGCTAGAGAAATGTTATTCTTAACCAAATAGTTGCTCTTCTACAGTACCATATTGAGACAGTTTCCTCGACACAAGACCAGAAACCATGGCATGGCATGGCATAAATATCAGGACGCGAAGACTGGTATTAGTTCTCTTTCTGCTAACGAACAGTAATAGGGAAGATATAATCTAGTTTTGATTACGAAGAATCCGCTTGTCTTGCTGTCTTCCTGAACATTGAAGGCGCTTTCAACAAAGTTGAAGGAAGACTTATAAGATGGGTCCTGAAATTGTATAGTGTATAGTTAATCGATCTTTGCATTTTTTGGTTCAAAACAAATGAATGAAATTGCTTTAAGCTTGGAACATTGTCTCCATCAGGTCTCTAAAACCACGCAGTAAAACTCATTCCAAGTGAATACAACACCTACATATCCAGCGATGTAATCGAATGCAACTGCTGTGAAAGTTGTCACCAACAAACCATGTGTGATGTCACTTGACCACCCGCAGGGGCTTACGTCCCAAAAAAAAACTTGCTTCATATCAGGAAAGGTCGCGCTAACATCTGTCTCCCCACTCCTATAGACGGATTTGCTCGTTTTATAATTGAAGTTTCTTGTTATTATTAATAGCACCATGCTGTCTTGTCTCTGTTTTTTTATTTTATCTCAAACCCAATCCATCACTCTTCGGCGAAAGCTACAAAATACATAACTGCAACGATGTCGCTTCGAACGAGTTTTTTTTTTTTTTTAATTTTGTTGATGCGATAATCATTGTCACAATATTTACGATCAGTAGACAAAAAAAAACTTACATATGTTCATTGGGCACCACATAACTTTCATAATATCGTGAAAGTGCATTTAATAATTTATTTTCTCATCCAAAAGTGCAGACACTGATTAGGTAGGCCTAGTCTATGACAATTAAACGGAAGTATTATGACATCTATCGGCGTGGTTCGTTCACATCTATGACATGGTCATCGTGAATGATTATGGCAACAAATCTAATTGAAGTGCTTGTTTGTTTTTGTTTTTTTTTTTGTTTGGTCAAACAACAACAAAAATACTCCAAATAGAAAAATAAATAAAAAAATTTAACATTGTATGGGAAAAAAATTTGCATTTTAATTTGGTCGTTAAATTGTGTGAATGGGCCATCGCCGTTTTTGAATTTTTAAGCACCCCGGGTTACTCAATTTTCCTGTCCAAGAATATGTGCATAAATTTTGGAGTCTTTTGCGCTTGGAGTTTGGAAATTGGGTTATTTTGAAAGTGGTTTTCAGTTTTTGTGAATACGTGCACTGGATGGCAAATTCTAAGGTCACAATGGCTATGGCAGGAATTCGGCGTGACCATGGGTGCACAGCGAATAGTTTTATGGCTATTTTTTTTTATAGTAAAACTACTGTCATTACCGAAATGTCACCTACTTGACAGAAGAACTTGAACTAACAATTTGTTCAATGACATTTGGACCTCTTTAAAATCAACTGTCAGATATGAGACAGAGTTCAATGTTAATACTATCCGGAATGAGCCACATTTTAAGATAAAAAAAAACTACACGTGTATCTTTGAAGTCACATTCCTAAAAGTGAAAACAAAACAATTTGCAGTTGTTATCATTTGACATTGGAATTGAATTCGAAAAGCCTTGGGAGTGTGAAAAAGCCTCTATTAAGCGAAGCGCAATGCTAAAATCCAATCTCGCACATGTGAGTAGGTCGACCAAATTCGATTCGGGTTATGTCATCATAAGCTTGGATCATGAAGTGCAAAATTATGACAATTTGCACAACCGTGGTAATGAAAAATTAATAAGCGCCGCATGCGATATTACGGATGCAAATATACGAGATAAAGTTTTGAGGAAATGTTTTTCTCGCAGATAAAGGTGATGGATGCATAGACGATGAATTTACTTTGGTTGTTTGTGCAGCTAATTAAGATGTTTAATTTGATATGTAGAAAGTAACAGACACATAGTCATGCAGCTTAGGAAGAGAAATGCAAACAGATTTAAGTCGAATGGTGGTTAGTAGAGAGATTTGTTAACTATGACAGGTGGACCGTATTGGATTGTATAAATGTGCGACGATGAATACAGAGCCGGAGATTCACTTTAAATAGGAAACGCTTGACAGGAGCTTACAGTAACAATATTTCGAACATCGGCCTAAAATGTTCAACTTAATTGGAGTCTAGTTACAGCGGTTCTATGTTCTAGCATTCTTACAATTCACTCCCGGTTCCAACTCTGGGCCAAGCACTTAATATTAATCTTCGTCCTCTACAAGGCAGCCCAAAAAGTATCATCCTTCGGAAGATTCTAAAACTTTTGCGAATGGTGGTAACCGTCAATTTTATTTAGTATTGTGAAGTACAGTTTGACAAACTATGGAAAGCTCAAGGGTAACTACAATCTTAGATGAAACTATTCAAGTGCAAAGTTCTCGGCGTCTAAAATGCATCCAACTTTATAAACTGGGGGCGTATAGTACACTAAGACAATAATGGTTGGTTGGCTGATGGTCACCTCTTCTTCTTCATCTCTAGAGCTTCAGCAGAAGTCATTGTAGAGGATGCACAGTCTTTGGGCATGCCTTCCTATAGCACAGTGTTCCTCTCTTGTGTTTTAGAAGTCCGATGGACCTGGTTTTATTAAGCATGGGCCAAAGCAGCCTGCAGTGTTACAGTGGTCGAGCTGTTTCCACCGATGATTGGCCCTTCTCTCCGCATCGGCATGGATAAGGTATTTAGCATTAGAAGTCGATGCCTCGATGTCGGTGACGCTTATCCTGTTTGGATTTGAGTCCAATTCCCTCATATGTTACAATGACGTGGCACCCAGCAGAGAGTGAGGTTGTACTGTCCAACTATCTCATTCAGAGATACGCGGCAGTCTTTCACTGGCTTAGATCTCGTTGTGCTGGATCCGAGGAATTTGATGGCCGCGTGGGTGATACTGATACTGCATCAGTCAGCTACTTGACGAATAGCTTGAAAACCGCTACAGTAGTCAGGAAGGCTGAAGGAGAGGTGGATGTCCAGGTCTTTTGAAAAGATTCCAGCACCGACTCCTTCCGCGGTTTCGGAGCCAACCATAAATATTGGCGATTCGTGGTGAAGGACATCCTGTTGTGTTCATTCAGTTCTATCGGGTATTAAGCATTTGTAGCCCATGTTGAAGTTGTGTTCAGTGAGCGTGTGGTCGGTAACCAGCGCATTGTTCTATTGTTTGGAACTTCTTGGTAGGAGACATTCTCAGTGCACCAATAATACTGATATAATAATATCATAATGCTTCTTAATTAAAGCAATGCTTAGCTATTTCAATAAATGTTCTTCGATACGGGCCAGTGTGTCAGACAGTACTACATATCTGGCGGCTTTAGGACCTATCTATGGAACATTATGTATGATGGAATTCTAAGGCTTGGGATCCTAAATGAGGAAAAAGAACGCATTGCCGACAAAATTGCAAGTGGCGCAGAACAATAACTTGGAACTCAAAAACTTTAATCCAACTGTCATTCCTCGTTCATCCCAACTTCTCCTAGACCGTTATAATACTATGCTTCTTAGTCATTTTTATCTGCTTCTAGCGATGACTTGGCGTACACAATGGCATACATCATTTGTACCTATGTACATACGAGTATTTCGACATGACTTTACTCCGGAAAATATTACATTACTTGAGACAACTTCAAACAACATTTTAACGTCACTTAACGTTGTACAAGACATACATAATTTAATTGTTCAAAACAGACACTAAATTCCACATTTGTACAACTTTCTGTCGATTAATTTTCAGCTTTAAAAACCGACAGATATTAAACGTTAAATGCACAGTGCCTGCATAAATAAATTCGCAAAATTAATGCAACCAAAATGTCACATGTAAATGTGCACAATGTATCTGTATCTCTTTAGAGAAAGTCGTAAACTCCATGGCCCAATGTAAACACGTATCCAAAAATCCATTCCACAGACAGAGGAGCGAGGGGGTTTAAATGAATTTTGGATAAAGTAGTTTTCAGACTTACCGTTGTCAGTAGACACTTGGACTCTCGTATCGCACCGCAATAGCCAAGGAAACTCAAGACGAACATAACAGCTCCGCATGCGATTAGTACATATGCCATTTGGTCTATTACCGCTGGCTGCGTAAAGTGCTGCAAAGAAAAAAAAAATATAAAAATAAAAAAATGAATTTAATCCAATTAGTTTCGTTTGGTCGTTTGTGGAGTAATTAACCCCTGACTTAGTAGCACACTCGTCAGTCATACTGTGGTTAAAGTCGACTTTTATTCTGGTCAATTAAATGTAGCTTGTAGGTATGGTGAATATTTTTATAGTTCGTTGGACGAAATTTAAGTAAACTTTTGAATATTTTAAAGAAAACGAAATTGAAAGCTATTTTAAGAATGTAAGTGGGAATAGGTAGATTACCATTCGAAGGTAAGAAGGTAGGCTTGAATTTAAATCCCTAAGGTCGTGGATATGTTCTTATGATTCTAGAGATGAAATAGAATTGTATTATGATATCTCATCGATGATGTTTTCCGAGGAGATTGGTCAAATCCGACAGCTTCAATCGGTCGTACGTAATGTCCTATACAATGCTTCCTTATCAATATAGTCAGACCGGTCTAAGAGCAAGGACACAGTTGATGCCGGAATCTACTTGAAATTTCTGAGCATCCACCTCTTCCTTTACCACTTAACTTTTTGAAGATACATATTTTGAACCGAAGTCACTGCTGTCCACTGTTGCCACCTATTGAGTGGCGACTAAACTTTGGGGAACTACGAAGCTCATGAGCTGGTCTGACAAGGGTAATCTGGTACGAATAGCACAGTCGTTGCAGACGTTGCGATGTGGTAAAAAAAAGAAACCTTTGATGCCACCAGGCAGGCTAGTGTAACATCGCTACGTAACTCTGGGCAATGCTTAACAAAATCATGTACATCGGACTCTAGAAACATAAGATCCAGTAAGCGAAGAAGTCTTCGAATGTTACAGGCTGTGCCGACTGTACCAGCGTTTTAGGGAACACAGCAGCCACGTATAATAACACGGGAATGTTATAATCGCCCGAAGAAAAAAAAAGCTGCAATCAAATACAACAAGAAGATAAGTTTTGAGGAAATGTGCAATCCTTAGGCAAAAGATTAGAAAGGAGCTTATGACAATGTTGGATGGAGCCCCCCTCCCCGCCCACGTTCACAGTGTTTCTTGAAAAACTGGTCGCTGAGCTTGTTCCTCTACAAGAAGGCATGGAGAAAGAAACGGATAGGAGAAACACGGCAGGGGCGTTACCATTACCTTAGTAGAGGATGTTCGGCAAGTCTAGCAAAACATCAGGGACCAAAAAACACCCGTTATCGATGGAATCCCCAACAATTAATCGAGGCCCATATACCTATCTTTCAGAGATTTATAATACTTGCCTCTAAATAGTGGAAAACTTGCTTTCTTTCTCATGCTGAACACAATGGGTTAAATACTGAAGAGAAGAATAAGAGACAAACTGGAGAGTGGGATCGCTAAAGCAAGTGGTCTCGCGGGGTGGCTTCGCTTGTGTGATCGCCACAAGAGGTATCATCAGAGCTATAGACTTGGTTTACGATGAGGTGAAACTTCGAACCTCGAGTTCCTTGAAAATAATTCTCTTCGCCGATGATAAAAGGATCGTTGTAGTGGCCAAATTTTTTAAAGAATAAGAGTATGACTACAATGTAGCTGGTGGAATGGTACATAACCGGCTAGTAAACATGGACCTACACCCAGCATAAGAAAAGACGAAGGTACGACTTATCAGCAGCAGATGAGGCATTGAGACTGAAGCGATTACGTTTCTAAACTAGAGGTAAAGTATCTTGGTGTTACTATAGATGCAAGGTTAACTTTTAAGCAATATCTGCTGAAAGAACTACTGCTGTCCTGTCAAAGATCGTGGCGAATATTAGATGAGCTAAAAAGAAGAAGGGACTGAGAAGAGTTGCTATGTCTGTGATGCTCTACGACTCCCTAATATAGGCTGATGCAATGAAGGCGGAATCGAAGAAAACAGAGGCATTCTGTAGAACCAATGCCTTGGGAGTATGCAGCGGCTTTCGGACAATCTCCTAGATCGCAACAAGTATTCTGGCTCGATTTATGCTAATAGACGTCTTCGTCGATTGGAAATATCGTGCCAGCAGAACAATGATGATAATAGCAAGTTCCACAAAGAGCAAGCTTTAAAGACAGACAAGATAGATGGAAGTCTTCTGTCAATGGTGGATGGACTCAGCGATTGATCCCCAATATAGGTTCTTGGACGGCAGAATTTCTACTTGATGCAGATATCCGGTAATACGAATATTTAAGTGCCTACTTCTACAGATTTGGGCATGAAGATAGCAGGAAAGAAGCCTATGAAGCAGTTAGCTTAACTATGGCTCCCATCATGCACAGTGGGGACAAGAGTAAAAACGAAATGCAGCACAGAAACTGAAGTTACCCCTCGCGATTTCAACAGATAAAGACCCATTTGAGATAGAGAGCTGCAATTTTTTGACATAAAGTTGATAAAATGCACAAAATCGATATTTGGCGATGTATCTTATAATATTGGCAGCATTATAAGTCAAGAAGCTGTAAATAAACACTTGTTTTTAAAGTTTCAAATGTTAGTTTGAAGAGTTCGTAAAAATTCTTCAATTGCATGGATATTTACAGGAAGATTTTAGTCAACTTAATCGTCCTAATAAGCGACCAAATCCCGACTTATTACAGAAATTTCAAGAGACTGGCAGCATTACAGATAGGGTTACTCTTATGCATCATCGTTTAGCCAAAAAATTACTGTTTTTACTAAAAGTGTGGCCAAAAACGGGCATATCTTATCGGATGGGTAGTCTGAAAAGTTTTGAGCCTGAACATATTGACCGAAGAATTTGGCATGCTAAGGTATCTGCGCATTGGGTGGCGTGCTTGCTAACTTTGGACTAAAAACCTCCTCGAATGAATATTTTCATAGCCCTGTTGGAGCGGTTGATACAAAAGTCTATAGCAATCATGGATCCACGATAACACTTCTGAGATGAAGGAATTGTCAAAACAGTGGATTGCAAAGCAAAAGGGGAACCTCTTAGAAGGTCTTCAGAGATTTGACAGCTGCTTGGCTGTCATTGCAAGATATGAATAATTCTTCTTTGGAAGTTTTTTCTCAAGCATTCTTTAGTACAAAGATCGATAGCAAGTCCGCAGCATGGATGATAGAGGACGGTGTAGAAAATTTGTAGTTTGCACAGGTAATTCGGTAATAACCCCTTGAGATCGATACATGTTTCAATATTCAAGGCTCTTTGGTAAGTAAGTAGGTATTCGTATACGTGTTCTTGTACCGAAACTTTACCCTGGGCTGAAAGTAATTTTGACTCTAATTAGTTGCACAATTAGTTCCATTCTATTTTATTGATTTATGGATGGCCTTTGGTAAATTTTCCATGAAAATATTTCCGCAATTACCCTTTAACACAGTTGACACACTAAACTCCAACCCTTCCTGCACATTCAAATAGTACAATCCATTATTTGCGAATTCTACTTCAACTAGAACGAAAAAGGTATTTCAAAAATTTATACCTATAATTTTCATCACAGATACGCCGCTTATTGTCGCGATATAGTAACACTTCGTATACTAGTCCATCCATAGTGGGTGCGGCAAAACAAAACTAATCACCTGAATACAGACAAAAGTGAAAAGTTTAATAACAGTCTCGTGTGTGTACATGAATTTTAAATAAATCGTTGTAACGTGCTGTTGACCATTGCTTTGGCATTGAAGTTGAAGACAAAGTATACAGACACTATGTGCAGATAGATTGCGACGTGAGCTTGCAGGTGGATAAAATGAAAGTGAAGACAACACAGCGCACCGTCACACCGAGTGTAGGCATCCGATTAAATGCATTTTCAGTTGTGTACACATTTGTGTATCTCTTTGATGAAAAAAAGAAAAAGTGAAATTGATTAACGAAAATTGTGAAAACTCAGTAAACATTGACATTGATCCATTAGTTTGTGCTTTGAATGAAAAGTCCGTGGCCTGTTGAGGAGAGCCATAGAGGTTGCAACAATGTAAACACAGACTGTAGCGTATTTAGTGGAGAAGATCATGCGTTTCATCATGATAGGCCATTAGGTGCGCTTCTTTAAAGTAATATGCTCAAAATGCTCATGTAAAGATTAATCTAGGTGAAGGGGAACACTTGACCAAACAATTAATGAAATAGCGAAGGAATTTGGATACACAAAACGATATTATAAATTGGTCAAGTGCAGGTCTCACGCGATAGTGCTGATGAAGCTCATTTGCAGGCAGTCTTATTCATGAGTTTCCAATCGATATGTTATTAGAAATTACATCTTCGACTAACTAGCAGACGATCCAAACTAACTTTGGATGTTTACAACTTAGCCAATGAAACCAAGTTTTTTACTGCTAGACAACAGGTCGTTCTGGAATGTCTATTGCTATACAAGCGATTCTAGTCCGATTCGAGTTCTTCATATGGGTATCACAACGGATCAGTATGGGCCTAAAAGTGACATGCGGTATTCCTTTTGGTCATAACCATGTCTATTCAACTTTTACTTTGCTTGGAAAGCATATTTCAACATTAAGGCGAAATAGATACTGTGAATTACAAACGAATGCAAACATAATATACAATTCTTCAATAAACATTGAAACCTAGTGCCCTCGATATCTTGGAAGGCATGTAAAGCTTTTTTCTTAGAGCGAGTGCTGCGTCTATCTTTCTGATGTGGTAGAGGAGTGGTACATCGATTGTTAAGTGCAGTTGTGTGAGCAGATCTAACGGTAATATTAACATTAAGAGTGCGCCTCCAGAGTTTTAAGAACAAGTGAAGTGTGATAGAGTTCTTATCGAGACTAAGGGTTCAACAAAAAATGTCATTGTCATTGAAGCTGGTTTGATTGCATAAAGGTTAGGACCTAAGATCGTAGCGTGACTTTGATAAGAGCGATCTTCCTTACAATAATTATATAAGCAGCCACGCCTACTTTGTATGGGCATTTAACAAAAACAAAACTGTTTCCTCCGACTTCCTTAGAAAAATATCAATTTTCAGGAACAAAGTTCAGCATACATTTAGAAATATTCAAAAAGCCACAGAAAGTTCTCTCTCTTCATTCTCTACTTGCCAAACTCGATGTTTCGATCTGCGTTAACATAGAAAATTTCAATCTAATCCCAGAACCCCAAACTGAATTCTATTTCAATCCGACACGATACTAGATTCCAATCGAATTGAACTCTATTGATTGAATTGAGTTGAACTTCTTGTTCAAAAAAATCTCCTACTTTACTGTTATATTACTGCTTTGTCTGTGGGATTTGTCACGAGATCTGTGTACTCGTTATCAGTTGGATAGGTACTTGTTAGAAGTTCTGATATAACTATGTATACCTTGCCTGTGACCTAATATTTGTTTTTATCACATCAAATGTCGTCTGTCTAAGATAAATGCATGCTTGTCGCTACCGGAACTCAAGTTATATCGAACTATCATACTCACATTGATGTTTTCGCTATCAACCATTTTCAGCAAGGCAATTAGCGATACTTTGTCTACGGCCAACCATATTCCTGTACCAAGTGTAATCGTTCCGAGAACCTGTTGAAAGAAACCAAAATAATAAGATATAGAATCCAATCCAAGCAAATAGAAAATTAGTGCGACAAAACTTTTGAACAGAACAGGCTTCACGGCTTAGGTACACACTACACACATTAGGAAGGCTCATTCATTCAAATTTTCTCTTTCACTAAATGCTGATCGCAAAACATGTTTGTCATGTAAAAACACAAACTTAATCTACTTTCATGGCATTTGTTACAAAACCCCTCTGACAATCCGGAAAATTATCAAAAGATACCGACTATTTACCGCCGCTTTCTGTTCAAAGTTTCAATCTGAAAGGGGTTTAATAAATTACTCATGACTAAAGTACTTACGAAAAATAAAAAGTTAAATATGCACAGAACATATTTGGCAATCCAAACACCGCAATCGGAGCCCATCGTTAGCGTCTATCTGAAAGATACAAAGATCGCAATAATTATTTGTTTAAATGTCACGTCTGCTATGACGAACTTCGGTCCTTAATTATAACAAATGATTAATTAATAGCAATATGCGAGAAAAATGTGCGTGGTATGGGACTTAGATAGATATTCTGAGATCACGAACTGCTCGAGAGTTTAATTAGTGGAATACAGATACTTTTTCGGCTTGTAAATTACAGCCAATTTGCATGGGAAGATTATAGAATTTTTTTTCGGGTTTCTTCGTGCGTAGGTAGAGCTTGAGAGATGTCTGCAAGTCATGCTAGATGGTCATGAGTTGTTGCTTTTTGTACTCGAAGCCAAGGAAATACGATGAGATAGGTACTTTAAAGAATTTATTGCAAAAAGTGGATCTGCATTCAGTAGAAGTTAATTGCTCTTAATTGAGGAGTGGTCTTGGGGACATTGCCTTGATATGAAATTATTGGTAGCCACGAAAAGAACTAATACGTAAATTAGGCCACAAGGACTGAGCATCAATCTGCGTAGGACAGGAGTGGTAAACGTAAAGTATACGCACAATCAGGCGGCTACATTTAGCGTTTGAATAGCTTTATCAGAGAACAGGCCATAAACATATAGGCACAAAGAGTGTCCGAAAGAGTGACAGGTCCATAGCTAACCAAGTGATGCAATGGAACACGCTCACCCAGAATGGCAGGATACGCGGCGGTCCTAGGAGTACGTGGCGTAGAACAGTTGAGAAGGAAGCACGGCAACTGGTAAAGAGTTAGGTAGATCTGAGTCAGATTTCCAGAAATCGCACTAGATGGCGCTTCGGTGTTGTAGAGGTCCTAGGACCAGGGGTACAGGACTTTATCAGAAAAAAAAAGTAGCCACCTATCATCATCAGGTAGGCGTGGATGAGCGTTGGCCTTAGTGTCCCACTTAACTCAGAGAGTCATAACTGCTTACGAGCCAGTATTGTCGAGAAATTTAGCTAGCAGGAGACAGATAACGTTAAGTTCTGCAATTCAGATCAGAATTCCAAGAATGCTTGGCTACCTTTTGACTGGTAAGTGGTAAACTAGACCTTACAATTGACGCCACAATATGGTTCAGGACCAAGGAACACTGTTTCTGAGTCAGACCTGGCAAACTCATCTGTAGATTCGTTGCCCACAATTCCTTGGTATCCAGAGACCCAGCTAGGTTTTACATTGTAATTCTTCGGAATAGTTGAGACTATTATGTTGGACGATAATGCCCTAAGTTATTTGATAAGTTATGGCGCCTTTGCGGATACTGTGTCTGGTGCAGATTTCAATGGTAGGAGTCGTACCCATAGGCACCGAAATGTTCGTATTGTGCCCAAAGAAGCCAGCTCCTACATCAGGATTCATTTTCGATCTGTCAGTGAACCAAACCAGACTTCTAAGCTCCAGTTTAGCAATACCATTAAACCAGCTTCCCTGGTCCAATATTTCAACCTCAAATAACTTACAGAAGGAAATTGTCTGACCATTATATCTGGTATGGTACAGAACATATCTCTTTTAGGAATTGAATTATGTATCTTAAGATGGGTCACTTGGTTTCTACTCATAGTCTAACTGCAGTTTGATAGCATATCTTCTGTAGCTTGTTTGCTATTGTTTGTTCTAGAACTTTTGGTCACCAGACAATGGCTGTTTATATGATAAAGGATCTCGCCGTCATTATATGCGACCAATGTATCATTTTGGGAGAGATACCACAAGTTCTGTCGTATATGTAGGTGTCCACTGGCCCGCAGTCAATTGGAAGCATGTGTGATGCTCTTAGCTGCCAAGCATTGTTAACTTTGGATAACAGCAGGTGGATATTGTAAGGTTAACGCCATACCTACTTTCGTCTGTAAAACTTTATTCTTGTGCCCAAAAATTTACAAATTCAATCTCAAAGAATAACATTCTAAATAGTTGCGAAAATATTGACACTATTTAAGGTTTTACCACGAAACTCGCAACCTAACCTCTATTGATATCGCACAATCAACTTAACACCAATAACAAGCCCCTCCTGCCCTATAATCGTGCCTACAACACGCTAAATGTAAACAGAATTCATTTGAATCACCTTACAGACTTAGATATCAAAATAAATAGACTTCTTCCTCATTAGCACGTCATGTGCGAGTGCGATATAGGTAGGTACACCATCGTCACCTCTTCATCCTCCTCATTGTGTCTTGTCTAGTAGGTCTCGCGCATTCAATGGAACTCGTATTCATATCGAAAAGAACAAAAAAAAACGAATCCAACAAATGCAACATAACTAGGTCAAACAATGTATCGCGCTAGCTCTCAAAAGATACCAGCGCGCCAGGCCACCGACAGCGAGCGCTAAAAAATGTGTCGAATGAATTTCACCAGCTCGTGCTTTTTTTTTTTTAGGTATTTTCTGCTCGTCGCTAACGTGTTTTTCTCCTCCTCAACCTCAGAGCTTGGACTCAATTCATTCATGACGAAGAAGAGAACTATAAAACAAAGAAAAAAAACGAAGGGAAAAACAAGTTTTAAGAAGGTAATCATCAAGTACGACTTTGGCATAATGACAATGTGCCCCGTGACGGCTTTAAAAGGAAAATGCACTGCAAAATGCAGAGTCTCCAAAGAGGAGTTTGTATCTTTTTATTTTTCCAGCACCCAAGTGGCATGGCAACTCAAATCATAGGTTATTTTGTTGCTCTCTTATCGAATGGTAGTATCTTGACGATGGTGTAGTACACTATCTATTGACGGCATACAAAGTAATTAAAAAAACAAAAGATATGTTTTACCTTTGGAGGAGGCGGCGTCCTCAAGAAAATGGGGCGCCAAATTGTTAAGCGAAAGTACAATGACACCACGTGCTAAGAAGTTTTGTTTTGATTAGGATTAGGATTTCGTCTTTGTTATGACTTTGAAGAGGTGCTGTAATTTGGGTAATTAAAATTACAACCCTTTAGGAAGGTTTTTTTGACTTAATAAAACAGCAAAGTTCGGTTTGAGGTTTAAAGCACGCGAGAGTCTGTCCAGGAAGCAGTACTTACTCTTATGCTGTTGACCGTAGTTATTGACGAACTTTTAGAATTGCTTTCCAGACCTGGTTATAGATTAGAATAAGTGTTCCGTCTTTCCTTTAAAGGAACACTAAAAACAAGGTGATGGTGCACTGTGGCCCCTTTCAAGTGTACCGAGGCCCTAGTCGATGTAGTTCTCGCTTCATCCAGCTCAAGTAGTTTAACGAATTGGAGAAATTATGCTTTACATTCAGTTAATGTCTCTTCGTGCTCCCTGTAGTGCCTATCCTGTTCAATTTCCACCTTTCTGAGGTGCTCCTTAGGCCTATTAATATTAGCTGGCAGGATACGTAATCGAGTTTTCTATTTTACTTCTCTCATCTGATCTATATGCCCCAATAGTCCTTTGGCTTCTCCCATATGGGAGGAATCATTCTAGAGTTGGCTTCACTTGTACACAACAATACAACAAAAGTGTTCTGGTCCTACGAATGGTGTTTCTGAGCCATGTGTTGCTAATGTATTAGCAGTTTCATTGCCTTCAACTCCAACGTGTCGTGGTACCCAATGCAGGGTGTCTCTGTTTGTTTTCGGTCAGTTTTTTTCATTTTTTTTAGGGCATTCCCTAACAAGTCTCAATTTTACCTCATATGGGCTCAGTGCTTTATTAGCAACTTCAGAAAGGCGATATCTTTCTCGCCATTATGTCTGTCAAAGTGTAGTTGAGCACATATTTCATTGACATGGACCTTGGCTTCGAAGATGCTAGGGAATGTATCCAGTGATTCCGAATTCTATACTCTGAGACCGTGCACAGCTGCCTCGGTTCCTTGTTTGAAATGCTTTTGTAAGAGAATTTGAGCGGCTTTGATTATTGTGGTTTCTGCGTGTATTTTTCAGCATTTGCTATCTTAGTTGCCTAGTGAACAGGGCCACGATGTTATGTAGATTATGTTGTCACTATGGCCAAATTCGAAGACACTATGTCAGAAAGTGCATCAATTGCAATTAATTTTGAATTTCTAAAGTAGAATACGTCAGGAATGCCTTCCCAAATTCAATTAAACCCAACCCTAGAAGGTCTAATACGTGGACGATATCTGCCTACTTTCACATTCAATAATGGAATTTTATTTGATGGTTTATTCTAGAAGATCGAGCAAAGTAACATGAGCACTTCTAGCATAGGCCCTCAACTCAACATTGTCGAAATTGTTGCGTATTAGCTTTCCGCAACTCATACCCAGTTGTCGTGCTTTCTTCTCGATTGCACACCCTATTTGAGCTGGTTGTATTGCAACCGGTATGATCCTGCCGCTTCTTCGGAAAGTGTGACCAATTGACTTGAGCTTATAATAAAGCTAGGTTTTGTTCCCCTTTAAGGGACCTATTGGAACCCGGTATCACAACCGAAAGAGCAACGGCATCTTCTGAATTTCCTAGTACCTCACAAGTGTCACATTGAGGCAGAATTTGTACACAAATTCTATTAATTTGGAAAAAACGAATCGAGTTTTTGGAATCTACAGGATTTTTAAGAGTTTTTCCAAAAGTTTTGATCATAAACTTAGTGGCCATTGTGCAAAGGTTGGTTTGAATGTAAAGAGTGCTGCATCTGTTTGGTGATGTTGAGGTGATGCATGATGATCAGTTTTGTGGTGGTTTGAGTTTTCTGGAGAAATCCACCAAGGCTGGATGGCTTTGCCACAAGCCTTTTAACTTAGCCAAGTCAACCATGGCGGTCCAATTTTCCTTCAAGATTAGTTTTCCAATTGAGAACTGATCAGCCTCCCCAAACCATCTAGCACACAGGTGCATTCAAACATTGTACGCGAATTTTCATTTCAAAAAGAAACTCAAAACCGCAGTTTCCTCTAAGCACTGGCCAGCACAAAGCTCTACGCCTGAATAGGAACCCAGCCACAACAAATTATTGTATCTTTTCTCTTTTGTTCGCTCACAATCAATAAACAACCACAAAGAGAAAGGTTATCGTCCAATAATTTCCCTGTGTTGCAGCAAATAAATAAAAACACCCTCCCCCCTTCAGATGCATTTTGCGCCAAAATGAGGGGGAAAACTCTTCCAGCGAGTGTGGATCAATTTCCATGATCCGCCCATTTGAGCGCGATCATTGATCTTTACGTCTGATTGCAGTTGGCTTTCAATTTGATTATGATGCTCGCAGCATATTCAACGGGTGACGGTAATAATGATCGCAGCAACAAAAGTGTTGTGGGAACGATCATTTCGTGTGGATCACTTGCAACAGTGCTATTAGCGACAATGTATATGTATCTGCGATTGGGGTTGTTGCAGGAGTCATTCATCTGCAATGCGTGTGTGGTAATTTGTCGGGATTTGATTTGAAAAATTTGCCAATTGTCGATGCCTGTGGAGAGCTACTGACAAATGCCAGAGTTCAGGAGGATGTAAAGTTGTTTGATAGGTGCTTGCACTTATGAGTAATGTACTATTGCGAAAGGCTTGATGGTTTTTTATTGACCTGTGACTTGTATGACTAGTCTGGTGGGTGATTGACATTTGAATTAAAACTTGAAAGTCATAAGTTTTAAGTATTAGTTTGTGCAAGTCACTCTTAGTTTTTAATGACTAAGATTTAGTAAAAAATTACTTTCGTTTTAACTTTTTTTTTGCCCAAAAGAGTATTCGCATGTGCAGCTAGAGCGCTACAAGAACTCACGACAGAGAAACGATGGCTGACAATGAATCAACCAACCAAAAATACTTATATGTTGATACTATGAAAGACTGCACGGAGGAGGTTGCCAAGTGAGTACCTTTAATGTGAGAAAGCAAGGGTTAGGCAAGTTTAGGTTCAAGTGGCAGGTGCAGACACACTTATACCAGTGTGGATCAAGGTTATGGTTACCTACCCGTTTGTCTGTACGCCAATGCTCCTACGTATCGTCTTTGAGAAAGAGAGTTCGCATATCCATAGCAGGGAAAGTATAGTCTATTCCTCCTCATCGTTAATGAATCTCTTGCAAGAGTTGTTTGCGGCGAAGCCTGGCCATGTCGTTTGAACTTTTAAAGATAGCAGTTAACCAGAAGATCGGGTCAGACTTTCGTTGAAATAGCCGGTGACTACTATACCATCAGGGACAAGAGACTTAAATGGCTTAAAGCCCCTCTAGTCTTGTGGATAAGACGATTGCCTTCTTAGTAATTAAATAGGACGGACTCGTTGAAACTTTAGAGCTGGCTTTCCCTAAAACGACATGTTGTGAACGTTTGTGATGCCCTAAATATTAGTATAAAGGGTCTTAAGGTGTATACCGGGTTAAGGCCTATTAACTACAATATTGTGTGCATTTTACGAATCTCAATGGGTTCTTGAGAAGCTGGCTCAGACGTTCACAAACGATGAGTTATTTCTGTGACTCAAACCAAATGCATAGTAGCTCAAAGCAAACCCCTAAGAGACTATTCTTTTCTTTAAAATATTGACTCAGCAAAATGATTCAGTTTTTTATTATAGGATAGGCATTATGTGAGAAAGAGAATACAACGATTCATGGGGCAGAACTCACCTGGCTTACATACTTACGTTGGGGCATCGTAAAGTATATCGATTGATACCTAGAGGAGCCAAACTCACATAATTTATCTCTGCTAAGTAGGACAGCAAGAGTCTTGCAGCTATAATTGCATCAAACTGACAGCTTTTTTTTTTCGTTTCTCCAATAATTACAACATGTCTTCACGTGTAAAATGTGCTACCTACTTTCTACATAAGCGATCTAGATACAAAAAAAAGCAATTAATCATCTTTGTAGACGAAGCACATGTCACATGTCGGCGCGTCAGCATACACAAAGAGCACAGTGCATGTGGGTACACTTGCGCCTGAGATCGAGAAACGCACACTCATTGTACTTGTTAGTCTTTCCAGACAATTGTCTAATTGTTGATTCATTTTATTGACTGATTCTGCCACTTGGCCTGGTGCCCACGCTTAGTATAAAATTTGTATATCATATTTGACTGGAGATAGAGCCTGTATCTATGCGCAGATACTCTATGTATTTTGAAGCTTTGAGACAGTAAAAGAAGTTGTTTAGATTCGATGTATCTAACAGACTTGAAGAACGCTCATAAAATTGTATTTGTACTAAGGATGAAAGTATCTGCTTCCGGAATTATAAAAATAAATCTCAGTTCCGTATGACTGCCTACACATGGACAGACGCCTACTGCATTGCTTTATTGTTCACTTAAACTGTAAGCAGCAGCATCATCATCACCAACACCATCTGCAATGAAAGTGAACATCTCACTAACGCGTGGATACAGTCTTGTCCAACAGACACTCAAGTTGCACATTTAAGAAGCAATCAATCGGTTAACTACAATGCATCTAGCAGATACTTTAAATTGCACGTTGAAAAGTGAAAGTCCCCGCTCGGTTGGTGGCAAACTTTTGTATCTTTTTTTCTTGTTTTTGTTGCAGTTTTTGCTGAAAAGAAAAAACTCTTGGACTGGTATAAAAGTAAAGAAAAAAAAAACAAAAAGTATCTACAGACGATGACCATAACGTAACACCCATGGAGTTGTACAATTTAAACTTCTTCTAGTGGTCAATTGCATGCATGTTGCACATGCACTGAATCCACCATTCACCTGGTATTACGTCGAACTATTTCGGTCTTGTGGATCAGAAATGAGAGGCGAATCTTATGCAATTGATATGCGATCTATTAGCTCGAGTGGCAACCGAATCAGATGTGCACTATCGTCGTTAGTGCGGACGGACGTTTATTTGTTCATTTATTTAATTTATTTGTTTCGTTTGACTAATTATTGACACAGTTGAGTGGTAATTATTTGTAATACGTTGATAAAGTTGCGAAATGTTTAGATTTTTCTGACTTTTATTGGAATTAGGCGGCATATTCCTGAAGTTAGGAATCGCCACACAAGTGAGCTTTAGCTTCTGGATTTTGATGAAGGTTCATTTGTCACTGTGGAAGTAGACAAACGTCATCAGTGTAGTCGAGATGTTTAAGGTTGCTGATGATCACCAAGAACAATAGTGGTGATAGTATATTCTCCTGAGGTACCCCACTTTGAACTTTAAAACAAACGACACCTTAAAATTGTGTAAATGTGGTACGCATGAAAATAGCTATAAGTTCTTATGGGGTACATAATTAGATACCATTAAGGCGACGCCTGATGACGAACGCCTGATGGCTACTCGTGCTTTTTTGGATGCTTGACGATCATCCCTCTTTTAGACGCCTGCGGATGTTTGCCTTTCCACATTCGTCATCAGAGCGGGTGGAAATAGTTCGATAAAGATGCCATCAATGGTATGTTTCAGAGCTGGGTGATACACAATCGAGGGTGATACTTTGTAAACCATCTAAGTTTCTTGCATTTAGGTTGGTCGTGAGGTAAACTAACCTGTGCTCTTTATAAAATGTATCATGTTCCTGAGTGGGTCTTCCATGCCAGTGTTTTTGCCACGCTTGCGGTAGTAAGGTGATTCCTGATCTGGCGGTGTTCAGATGCTGATTTCATTTTTGTCCAAACACATTTTGGCCATAAGCTATGAGATAAATACTCTGTTTGGCTAGGAGGTGTTGATCTTAACTCTTGCTTAAGCGCACCCAAAAAGGGATGGGGTGCCTGGGTAGATACTTAATTTTATGTTGACACTAGCAGGCAAGTTCGTCTACTATATCATTTCCTTCAATGGGTGTTACTTTTTCCGTTTATAGCTAGTGGACATGAGGAGGCTGCTTTTCATTTGATGACCTTTAATGGGTTTAGCTTCTTTGTGTCTGTGGTCTGTGCTGCTTCTTCAATGGCAAATGCTGAAGACTTTGGCTTTAAAGATATTACAGTCTTTTGATAGAGAGGTTTTCTGCTAGCCAATTAGTAAATTTTTTTATGAGTTTTTCTGTCTAACTAAAATCTAGTTCCTTAGTGAAACTATATAATTTGAGCTAAAGAAAATATGCCATCAGTTTGTGATGTGAAGGCTTTGTTAAAGTGGTTAAGCCGAAGCGGACATTTGCACAGTACAGTGTAATTTTGCGTCTGCACAATTTTATACATGTAGTGATGTAGGCATAAAGCCGGGTTGACTCTCTATCGATCCCCAGTTCATTTGATCTGCGCCGAATCCTAAGTTCTGTATCTTCTTGCATACCGGGCGCTACAGGGGCTATGTCTTCTTCATTTCGCACCAAACTCTCTTTGGTTGGTGGTTTAAGGTCCAAGGAGATTATTACGAAGAAATTAACATTGCATAATTACAGCCGGAATTTCGATAAAATTTTCTAATAATTTGCGCATGTTTGACAAGCTTAAGGCACTGCACGATGAAATGGTAAGCCCTAGTGAATATTTAGACAGCTACATGTCATTGGTAACTTTGACAGCTGCTGAAAGGTTACAATTGAAAAAAGTATCATTGCTATCTGGTCACCCTTTAGTTGACATAGTCTTCGCCTGAATGGAACCTGATAACTCCAAGAGCCGCACAGGGCTTAACAGCTGAGAGAGTGACGCGCAGGCATTGATAGAGACCCTAGGATCCACGACAAATCGATGCAGGAAAAAAGTATATAGAATAAAATCTTCTTCTCAATTTTAAAAGTTTTATTTTTTCTTAATTCTTATCATCATAAAACGCATGTTTTTGGTTCCACACTATCTATAAGGGAGTAATAAGGAAGCTATGAGTACCACTCCTAAATAAGAGGTAAAACATTTTGTCAACTTGGTAATTTTAGGACGAACAGTCTCTTCGAAATATACTACCCTTTCCAGCTGTTAAAAAAGAAATTCAATTAGTTCAAATTTTACTAACAAGAATTTGTCATACCATACTTTTCTATCCAATTCATCGTTCCGAATTGATCCTATAGTTTGTGCCACCAGTTGTGTTTTGACAAAGGACAACGTTAGTCTCTTAAACAAAAACGCCATGTACCCAATATCTAGTATAATAACAGAACTAAAAACCAGAAACACCAACGAAGTTGATGTCTTCACACACTTGTGATACCAGGAAAACACAAAACTCAGGAAAAGCACAAACAACAGGAACATTACAACTTTTATACTGCGTTCTATTAAATCAGCGACCTTATAGATGAGCCTTGATGTCCTTCCAAGTCTTCGAACAGTTTCATGTATCTTATTTGGATCTCTTTGAGGATTTTCCAACGCCATGTCAGCATAAAGGATACTTTCTAATCGCTCAGTCAGTGAGTTATGGACAACTTCAAGGTAAAACAATAACAAACATATTCCTCCGGTATGTACGAACATTGGTAACATAATAAAGTCCATTATCAGCTGTAGGGGGACACTCGTAAGGAGACTGTACAAATTCTCTTCGTCACAATAGTAATAATATACGACTATAACAAGGGAAACAGAAAGTTTAAATATCACCGACATAACCAAACCGAAACTCAATTGAATGTTTTTCTCAGTTAATTCTTGACAAAATCTGAGATGCCGAGTGAAAAAGTTCAGAAATTGGATCTGTTTATCGTTGGACATGTCTGTGTGCTTGTTAGCGAGGACTGGATAAGAAATGCAAGTCGTGAACTGAATCAATAGTGCGATTATCGGTTTCGTTCTCAAATAAATTATGAGGATAATCAGAATTATTGATAAAGCGCCGGCTGTCATGATCCTTGTCCGATGATATGGTGAACGGATGTAGAAGTTTTGTAGGAGATATTCAAAGTTTAAGCAGCAGAAAGTGCTGGCAATGCCGTACATACAGGTGATGAGAAATGTATTTTGATCGCGAACCATGTTTAGCGATTGAAATCAGCCGTCGAACTGAATTGAATTCATTCTTCTGAAAGGCAATCCTTTCAGTTATTTCAGTCAAATTATGTTAATTACATGGAATTATAGACTCGCATTAGTATGCATATGTGGGGTGGTTATTCCCACTCTTCTTTATTGATATCCGGAAGTCAGTTAGGACACTTTCATCAGGTAAAACGCAATAAAGTTATTGATCTAATAGTATTGTTAACTCATAATTGGTTCTACGCAGGCAATTCGTCGTACCGTGGAAAAGTTTGAGCATGAGTACAATCTTTTGCACCTTAAGCCACCAACCAGGCGGTATTTGGTGCGACATGAAGAAAACAAGTATCGATGATGAACCAAATGTCGATTGGACGCCGATCAGCTGAATTGGGCATCGCCAGAGAGTCAGCCCGGCTCATTTGGCGCAAGGATATGAGCCTGAGTACAAGATTGTGCTGACGTAAGAATTGAAGCCAGACATCCATACACAACGCCGTGGTATAGTGCGTCAACGACGCTTGAATGCGTCAACAACGCTTGAATGCCGTATTGTTCGGTCGCTTGATTCCTCCTCGACTGTTTTGCGCTACGTTTGCCTAAGGCGCCCTACTGTTCTGTCTGCTTGGGTGAGGGGATTCCACTGCATGGCGTATTTCGCAATGAAGTTATCTTCGCGCCGTAGGGTGTGTCTAATCCACTGCCACTTTTTTCTTCGTATATGTAATAGTTTATAGGTTCCTGGCTAGTTCTCATATAAAGCTGTTCGATACGGTTCGGCCAAAAAATCCTTAAGATTACTCTTTAACACTTATTTACGAAGACTTGCAGCCTACGTGTGGTAATGGTGTCCACCTTCCAGGTGCTGCAGCCATAAAGCAACACCGATTCCACGTTTGAGCGGAACAGTCGCAGCTTGGTTCTTAAGCTGATAACATTGCTTTTCTAAATTGTGGAAAGCATTCCGAACACAGCCTTGGCCTTCCCGATTCTGCTGCACACATTCAGTTCGGTGCCACCACGGTTTGCCGAGACCATGTTTCCTAGATATAGAGAGTCGTCAACTTTCTCGCCTTTCTGTCCGGTGATGTTAAGTTGGGCGCTGGTATTGAAGTGCTAAGGGCTTTTGTTTTCACTGTGTTAATTTTGTGCCCCACTTTGTTTGCCTCAGCTTCTAGATTCTGGACCATAAGAGGTCCATTAATCGAGTTGAAAGTTGACAAATATCGTCAGCGTAGTCTAGGCTTTTAAGGTAAGATGTCATAGCCCAGCGAATTCCATAGTTCCCTTCCGTCAATGCTGCACGAAGAACATCAGTGACAGTATGCATCCTTGACGTACTCCGCTTTGGACTTCAAATTCTTCTGACACCTTTGCCATTGTGCAAGACGTAATACTTACTACCCTAAAACGTAGCCTTAATAATAGTTATGAGTTTTTCTGGGATACCCCTCCTGCGCAAGGCCAACCAAATAGCATCCCTATTCAAGCTATCGAATGCCTTCTCGATGTCGATGAACAGCAGATGTAGCGGAGACCTGTACTCAACGCATTTCTCGATTTTGATCCGTAAGTTGTTAATGTGGTCGATGCAGAAGGATCCAGCTCGTAAGCCTGCCTGTTTGACGCCGAGAGTTGAATCTAAATGCTCCTTGTTTCCTTTACTGAATTATTCTTGCAGCTATTTTGGCTACGATTGGCAGAACAAATATACCTCTCCAGTTTCCACAATCCATCAGGTTTCCCTTTTCGGAAGCTTGATAATCATCCCTTGTTTCCAATCCTGCGGAAGCTTTTCGCTATCCCAAGCTATCCCAAGTATATGTATGTATATGTACGTCAGCTCTACGTCTGATTCTTACCCGAACATTTGGTTACACAATGATAATTTGGTACACAATATGAAAATAAAACAAAATTCCTCATAACATACTCATAGTTCCCTTTCTGTGGACATGATTCCATGACAACATTCCATACTTCCAATAGGCAAAGCAAAATTTTCTAAAATAATTCTCAAGCCATTATTACTAATTTTATAAACAACGCCTTGAACAAAACAAAAACGCTTTATCTCCCTCACTGCCACTCATCAGAATTATTCATCTCACTTTCGTGACTACTAGGAAAAAAATTGTATCTATGACAGAGTCTGCCATCAATTATGACTATCTGTCGCCTCCCTATGTACATAATGTACTTGTATTCCATTGAACTACGCTGCATTTCAATTTGAATTCGAGAAACAAAGTACGAATACGATGCTCAACAGTATAGTGTGAGAATAATTGAACCCACAGAGGAGAGAGATGACTTCAGCGGGTGAAATAAATTCGCCTTACATCGCTCGTCGGGAGTGCTCATAAAGCAATAAATATGAGTTTACAACGATGACGATGACCTAATAAGCAAATTGGTTGGATGCCACCGCAGCGTGTCATTAGATATATGTAGATACACATCCGTTCCATCCGTCTCTTGTAGGCCCAGCTCCATGGGTTGGGTGGGAGCTTGTTTTCACATCTGGACTTTAGATTAACTCTTTCCGTCAAATTTCATCATAAAACCAATAACAGTCTAGTATATGGAGGCAAATATTTAGTTGTAAACAAAATAAATAACAAAATTTCGAATCAAATCACGCTTCCACTTAAATCGAGTGAGAGATCGTTAATTTTCTAGAAATAATTTTAATTGCGAGAACCTTATTGAGGGAATTGAAAATAAATACGTGAGTTCGGATCGAGGGTACTCCACATTTCAATTGAAATCGAGTTTTACTTTTTTCTCTTTGTCCTACAAAACATCTGGATGTAGAGTACGGCCTAGTCACTTGAGAGCAGGTTTTTATTTTTTTGTGTTTGTTAGACCCAAAAGCCCTTAGCTAGTGAAATAGAAAATGAGTCTCCAGGTAGAGCTTAAAATGCATTTGACACACATTTCTTGTTATTTACATGGAAGCCAAGCCTCTCGCATTCCTAATCAATTTGAAGGCAAGTATTTCAATGCTTAGGATGCAGTGGATGAAGGTGCTAACTAGTTGTTGCCCTAGATTAGTGCCTGCCTAGGTGCGGGTAATTTAAGAAAATATTTTGACAATGAAGCGCTTCAAAATTCCCATTTAGAAACGTGTTTTCAGCTCTGCTGTAGTAAGTGACAGTTTGTTAGTACTTTATAATCATTTTTACGAACTAAGAAAAGAGAGCAGACTCTATAAGTTGAAATGAAATCTTTTGGATAAAATGTGTGGCAGTGTAAAGTATTGTGTGTAGATAGATGAATTTATTTTGGAGTCCTCAAATCTTAAGAAAAGATTACTAGACCCTGAAAGAGACTCGAAGCCTGTATGACTCTCAGCAAGAACAGTCTAGGAACTCTTACGCTGCACTGCAGACTTCATAATACACCAGGCACCATACCGAACCCATTGATATCCCTAGGATAAGTATAAACATTGCTAAAGAAGTATCTGCCCAAATATGAACATATATTGATCTATGTATTTCTAGAAGTATATGTGTAATATCCTTCAATAAATGTAAGTCTTCGCCATACCCACAAATGTGCGTTTCAACCCTAACCCTAATCTGCTGCCGTATTTCCTCACAAGACCTCGGCACATTCGTTGCTACTTTATCGTAGCGACAATGTACATAACGCGGTTTTGCTTGCCTAATGCCTGAGCATTGTGCGGTAATCCCTGATCCTTGATGACAAACGACACTAGCGCCTTTAGTCTAGTCTCACTGTCAATAAAGATTGCAATATCCTTTTTGGATATTGATACGACCTCATGTAGGCAAACTGTAGACATAAGAAGTACTTAAGAAAACACAGTCCAACAAGCTGAGATATTTTAGAAAACTTTGGCACTCTTTGTTATTTGTCCGGCACTAACTTAAACTTAAATTTGTCTTTCTCTTTGCAGATAGAAATCAAAGTAATGAAACATCTTATACATCCATTGCCATTTATCTTAACACTTTCCTGTAGCAGTACCTATAGCTAGTACAATTCTAACTAATCTAAGTTTTGTAAATGAAATTACTGCTCAGATAGAGCGTAACGACTATAACGTCTCCTAGATATAGTCCACAATCCCTATCCTTTGGTCGATTTTTACAGAGCAATGTGCTTTGTCATATATGACATCATGTTTGAGCACAAGGTCTTGTATAGAGACAGCTGACAGGGAAATAATCTCCAATCGAATTCACCATCTTTGCGAACAATACAGGTTCAACATTGATCGACTTAGTGAGTCTTCAGGAACTATCCCTCACGAGGTGTAGAAATAATCAGCAACACACTGGCTATCACCGTTTAAGGCCATTGGCAAGCTATGAAGCTTGTGTCGAAATGCTTGTCGGTCAATATCTGGGAAGAATAAACCACAGACCGAACAGCAGAATCGCTTATAGAATCACTAAATAGGCGATGTGAGGTTACTGAATCAATTAAGACTCAATGTAAAGCTTGGGTGGCTCTTTGATTCTTTTACTACAGCTAAGCCAACAATATGAAAGGTGTCCGAAAGAAGCAATGAATAATGTCGCATACCAATAAGGATCAGATCACTTCCGCTATGAAAGCACTGAAAACCATTAAGGCAGTAGGACTTATTAGCAAAGTTCTTAGGAGCAGGACTACAGTAAATAATTAGATAGATAAAGGACAACCAGTCTTCCTTGAATGGGTATCAAAATGGGTCAGCATTTATCTGAGTATGGAATGGAGCCCACGCACATAACCCAACCTATAACAAAAGAGTCTCTATGATGTGCGATCTTCTTTCCTCATTGATTTCGTATAGATATAGAAAGAAAACTTTTAGGATTACTAGCCTTGAAGATCTGTATCTACTTTGTTAAAGAGTTGCCTCCCATCAGGGGAGTTCCTTATTACCCCACGGAGTACTAAGGCAAGATGCTTTGTTCAACTATATGTTGAGAGCTTTCCTTATTCACATCAAGCTCAGCAGAAGCATTATTAAAAACAGCAGACAAAGTAGAGGGCAATAGCCTTCTTGAATAGAACCCAATCCTAAAGGTTTGGTAATAATTGCTCCAATCTTCACCTTCTTTCGGTAAGAGATTCCAAAAAAATGCCATCAATAAAGTGCCAATTGAATTATCAGACCTGCTTCTACTCCCGCAAATGAAACATACCTACTTAGCCAAAGCTGTAAACATCGTATAATAAATCATTTAAGATCTTATATCCCAAAATTACCTGCTAAATACAGTTGCCAAAACCATTAGCCCACTTACGTAAGAAAAATACCAACCTATACTGGTAGTCAATCAAATTAATAGCCACTCAACTCTAAGCCACTGACTTGACTTCTCTTCAATTTTTAACGATGAAATTCAACTGTTTGTACAAACTCTAAGTACCGGTGTTACATCTCAGTTTGACGAGGTTTTTCTTTAGCTTCAATTGCCTTCAGGGATACCAATCAGCGTTAACCAGTTTTTTTTTTTTTAAAGAACATTAAAAATCTGCCGCTTAAAAACCAGTTGAACCTCTCTGTTAAATTTGTTTGCCCTTAAACCCCCCTTCGATCGACTGGTTGAATGTTGTAAATCACAAAGAGACCTAAAAAAAATTCTTATTCGGGACACTTTATGACAAACAATCAGAAATAAATGAGCACGACAATGGAAACCGAAAATTCAAGTTATACACCTGGGTTGGTTCGGCGAGTACCAAGAAGAAGGAAAAATTTGCAAACCTGAACAATTCTGCGACCAGTGTGAATGCAACGTGAGCTTAAAGTCCAGTCCAATTGCGACATAAAAACAAACGCACATGCAACGACAACGACACACACAGCTGTTCAGATGTGGGCAGTCGAGGAACTTGTAGGCCTTGTCAAGTGTCAGAAACGGAATTTTATCTGTAAAGTCCCCCGCAGATGCTGGGCATTACACTACTCAGTGAGTTCAATCGTTAAGTGGATAATCAATGAACTTTTGACAAAGTGAAGGGTATATGGCGATGAGAGGTTTTTTGACGAAAGCTAATAAGATTTGATCGGAACTTGGATCGAAATTGTCAAGGAAAGCTTCAATTTATGAATACTTACTGGAGTCCGTTTCTTCATATAAATACGGCTTAAGTCATGTGAGTATGGACAAAGGAAAAATACCCGAATTTGCCATCTACCTGGATTTATACGAAACGCAACTGTAAATCACAGATAAGCCAAAATAGCTGGAATATATGTATGTATTTGTACGAAACCATAAGCTGACCTAGGAATACAATTGGCAAAGACCAACGGTAGATTTAAGATAATCCCAAGAGGCGCCTGCTGCGGTTCTCTCAGTTTACAGAACCAGCCAGAGAGATTTTGCCGGATCAATGTATTGAAAATGTGCTTCGCCTTCCGAGCAACTATATGCGTTGTGGCTGGAATGGTGCACATAGACCTCCTTGTCAAGGAGTCGAAAGGGAATATTGTGCCAGCAGGACAACGATACCAACAGCAACGAGTCGATGAAGTATCACAAGAACAAACCTGGAAGAATGACAAGATTGATAGATGCAGTAATGCAAATGACCTTCGGATTAATAGAAAGAATGGAGAGTTGAACGACCGATTGGGGATGAAGAAGCAGTCGAAATTGGGGATGAAGAAGCAGTCGAAATTATTAACTTATATATCACGTAACCTGCTTGCATACAGACTAACTAAGGACTTAACTAGAGGGAACATCAGCAGACAGATGCTAAGCACCCAAGAGGCTTAGGAAGCAATCAGTGAAACTGTGACTACTATCATGAAGGAGCTACAAAGACAGGAGCAAAAACGAAATGCAGCGCAGGTAGCTGCCAACGCAATCCACCCCGCTTGCGATGAAATGTTTGAGGGATGTGCCGCGAGGATCAGGGGAAGGAAGGGAGGTGGGTTTAGTGGGTGGAAATCCCACTATTACTATTGGCCAAATATAAAGAGGATTAAGTTGTTGCACATTAGCTTCTTTGATGGCATTCTAGGAACTTATACAGTCATTTCAAGCCTCAGTCTTGTGGCCAGCTGCAAAGAAAGTTAGTAGCTCTACCGCCTATAGAGCAACGTCAACGACTGACCTAGGTGAGATCAGCATATGATACCTTTCAATTAGTATTCCAGAAAAGGCTTTAAACGTTCACATAGTAATCTGGGATATGAATGCCTTTTTACAAGATATCGGATTGCCTATCGTAGAGCTTACATTTCGGTCAAGTCCCTCCACTATTGGCTTGGAATATACGTTGTATCAAGACACTACCACGCGAACTTAAAAAGCTCAGCTAGGAGGCCATCATGCACATACTTCTCCAATACTGGAGCTGGTTTATCACTGAGAGACAGGGCGTTCTTTTCTTGCCCTATCACACTCTCTCTGTTTGTTTGCCTTGAAGCACCAGTGGAAATAATTACGCTACTTTAGTCGATACAAAGAACCTGCCCTCCGGATTTGAGAGCAGCTTCCAGTTTCTTCACTTGGTGATATAAAATTCAAATGTTTTTGAGCTCTCTTAAACTTCATAGTCTCAACCCACACAGCGGATATAGCCTTTCAGAAATACATTCCCAAGTACTGATGTAACAAAGACCAAAGTCACTATTGCTGCCGTCAAGGCTTCGTAAGCACGTGCCCTCAAGTGACTCACTTACCCTCCAGATTAAATCAAATTACTCTGTCCAAATACCTAAACTCTGGCATGACTTCTTCTGCTTCCGAGAGAAAGAAATCACCGCTCTTCCATCACATGCACGCTCAACTTACTCATGTCCATTTAGCCAAATGAGCAGCTTCACACATGCCTCCATTATTCCCAGAAAAAAAGTGTTACAAATTAGTATTTCCAAAATAGCTAGCACACATTCTACCTTTGACCGCATAAGACCCCAACAAAACAAGACCAAAACTCAACCGCAAAAAAAAAAACCTACAACTCCTAACAATGATTCGCTCATTAAGCAGGAAAATGGAAGACTTCGTATAATAAAATCGTCACGCATATATCCGTTAAGGTTAAGAACTTGAGTTTACGGACCACAAAGACATGAGAAACACATAATTACCGGACACTAAGTGAGTGAGATTAATACATAGAAGAAACGGTGACAAAACACATAATTTTGGGTAAATACAGCGGCTTTTGTTGGCCGTCGCCGTTTTGTCTACTCACACAATAATTGGTCTTTTGGACCAACGAAGAATAAAGTTGAATGACTCTTTTTTAGGAAGCAACAAAGAGTGTAAGATTGATTACAAGTTTAGACAGCAGTAGCGCAAAGGGTTGTCATTCCTGTGATATATGATATTTTATTTTGTTTTTTCGTTTCGGCTCACATTTGGGCTTTGGAAAAAGTTTGGTAACAACGTGAGAAAAGGGCCTTTACCTCGTTAGTAAGTGGTAATTGTTTTTTTTTCTATTTATAATTATAAGACACAAAGTAAAAAGTGATTTATTATGTAATCACAGCTCAAGTGCAGTGACTTTTTGTTAAGGAGTAAATCCCAAAAAAACTGAGTTAATGCCCTTTACCAGAAAGTACAATGTTCCCTGGAAAAAAAAAGAAAAACAAGTAATGGCCGACGTTAAGAACTTCTCTAAGTTAGCAATCTGGACATGTATTAGAATAAAAATTCCACAGTACGTGCTAAAAATAATCACTCCCTTACCGATACATACTGTGTTATCACTGAAGTCCCACAGGGGTCGGTCTTTGGGCCTCTTCTATGGAATACATGCAAGATAGATCTCTGCAACTGATGCTACCACATAGAGCAAGGGTGATTGGTTTTACCATGGCCAAATGGACTCTACCCCGATATGGGAAAGTGTATTCTCAACGAACTCTTGTCTTCATTCGGGCTCAGCACTGATTTTCTGGATGCATTGAAATTTAGTGGATCTCGTGTGCATTTTTATCGTCGCAAATTAGACAATTTTACTGGTTGATGAACCAATTTATCTAAAAATTGGGTTGCTCATCATGGGATTTTTCAGTAAAGCGCACGATCAGAAGACTGACTTTCCGTGCTAATTTTGCAATGACGGATAATTTGACAGATGTAGCTTCAACACCATGCCTGCAATCACCTGTCAAAGTTCAGAAATCCCAGTTGAAAAGCTCCTTAAAACAATATGCGGTTTCTGAGCAATTCTATACTGCGTCATAGTGAGTATCTTCACTATCGGTAAGGTTAGGTGATGTGGCTACTCTGGCAAGAGTCCGAAAACACTTAGACCAAAGGTAGGTTCATTGCAATACTACATGTTGATGCACCGGAGGAGTCACTGGTTACTCATGAACATAACCTCTCGGAAGGGGAGACATCACACAGTGTCCCACACTAGGTTTACGATCGAGTTTCAATGTTTGTATTGCTATCAGTTAGAAGCGATCCCTTTCCTAACTTGACTAGTTCATTTGCTTTGTAGTTGTTTGGAATATGTCTGTGTCCCTAGACTTAGCACAAAGTAATGTTGCACTGTCTAACTGTCTATATAGAGGACGACCACTAGGCTTATAACGAATCAACACTATACGAGCTTTGCAAGAAGGCAAGAAGTCGGCGGCTTAAGCAACACAAAAAAATCCCTCCTGTTTTGATTGTAGCCAATCCTACATTCACTGAAAACATATTTCGGTACTATTTGGGCCAGAAAACTGTCCAATTATTTACTAACTTCACTTTCGTTGGCGCTACAAAGCGTGGTCCTTCTGGAAACTCAAGTTATATGCCTTTCCAGCTGGCTCGATTCCTGGCTCACCATCTACAATCTCATGCACCAAATCGACGGAGATCTTCTTCTTCTCTTCTAACTGGTCAAAGTTTGCCTTGTACTCTTCGTCCCTCTGCTATGACTTTGTGGGTTGCTTTACATGACCCAGCCTTCGTAACGTTTATTTAATTAGGCTTATGTCTCTGTACTGTAAAATATGAACAGCTCATCGTTGTATCTTCTTCGTCGTTGTTTTACTCGTCTACATATATATATATATAAGTGGTTTATGCAGCGTCTCCTTGGTTTTTCTCGATAAATAGTAGTGAAGCAATAATGTAAGGGCAAAGATTGTACTCAGACTTCTCCACGGTGCGACGAATTACCTGCACGCTGAAGCCATGATGACGACCGAACTTAATGTCGAAATAACCGTCGCGTATTTACAACTGAGACAGAATTTCGATAGTATTTTTAAACAATTTTCGAACGTTTAGCAAGCGTAAAAAGATGCACCATAAAATGGCATTCTTTACTGAATCTTCTGACAGCTGAATATCAATGGTAACTTTGACAACTGCTGAAACATAACCATTGGAAAAAGTGTCATTACTATCTGGTCACCCTTTACATCTATCGCCTTATAAACTTTCGTTAAGTCTCTTTAAGACCGATTTCATTGCAACAATTACCGCTTTGATACTGAGCCTAGACCTAGTAAACATTATGTAAATACATTGAGGCTTCAAAGTCAACCGAAAGTGTTTATATTTTTAACTTCGTTTCATAAGAAGGCGTACATATAAATTGACAAAAATCACAATGTATCTAAGCATCAGCCTTGCTTTGATTGTCAGGGGCTTTTAATGGTCACCCTCTCTAGTGGTAATAAAAAGTTAAATATCCATTATGATGGCTATAAAATATAATTGTTTCTCTTTTACCGCCTTATTACCATATTGCTCAATAGTTTACTGCCATAATGACTAAATTTGCACAAAAAAAAAACCTTTCAAATATTTGGATATGGATTAGTGCCACCTGTATAGTGCAAAAGCACGTCGACTGTTGCAATTTGTAAACATACGATTCGAAGAGATCTTCTTTTGCAATAGTCTAGAGCATTTAAATGCATTCCACATCCACCACCTGTATCTCATAATCCAAACATACTTAATGGCCATAATCGTAAAAAATTGCATAACAATCCATAAGCTACATCCCAAATAAATATTTGTATCTCGAACGGATGAAATGTCAGCAAGAAAACAGAAAAAAATGTCGACTCTTTCTGTGCAAAACCAAGTGACAGAAAATAGCTCTTGCGTATCAATGAGCTGATTTGACCAAGTGTCCAATGTCCAGAGCTTTGTCGCTGCCAAAATCGCATGCAAATAAATTATCGCCCAACTTGTGAGCGAGTAGGTATAAGACTACCAGAAAGACCGGTACCACGGAGTGTAGTTAAATAATTAATTCTTTTATGTTAGCACGCGTGGTGTTATTATAAAACATAAATTTATTAGCTGGCCAGTTGGGGGGATACGATATGTACTCGTATTAGTTTGTATTTAAGTCGAAAGGAAACCTGATCGTAGGAGATTAACTGCGCTTTGCATTGTTGAATATTTATTTATTTTTGCAATATTTTTAAGAATTCATTTTGTTTTTTAATCGGTGGTTTAATTTGTAATTCGATATCGAATGAGATCTCATGCAGCATTGAACCTCGAACAAGTTGACTTAAGCTTAATGTTCTTGTGCCGAAATATCTACTGAAGAAGGTGGAAGGATGCTACAAGGTAGAAAAGGAGCGGATCCAGAGGAGATTGACCCAACGACTAGATGACCCAGCGGGTAGAGTTCCTCCTTTGCACTACTGCTCTACTAGCTATGGTGTTTAAGAGTGTTGAGGTTCACTTGAGTAGGCGACAAGGCCTACGTACGGCATTTCAATTTCTACGTGGAAGACGTTAAAAGGGTCACGGAGTCGGTAGGTTAGGTAAGGCTACGGCGGTCACTTCATCATTGGATAAGCTGTCTCATTAGGTTCTCCATCCATTGGATCCATTGTATTCCTCATTTTGGGATAGAAAACAAAAAAAGGAGCCGGTAAGACTTAGAAATGTTGAAGGAATCAGAGAATATCCCCACCCCAACCCACAGATCAATTTGGAACCCCTTCTGAAGTGAAAATTGTTGCATAGAACTAATTTGTCACTAAGTGTATTACCCACTCCAACATGGATGTGATTTTGACCGTGACGTGACTTCTAAAGTTCACTCAAGAAGGTACGCAGTTGGTTAGATTGGCTACCTTATCTTGTGGTAATTTTTGGTTTGATACAACAGCATATAGTTTTTCTTGGTCTAACGACACAACATATCTCGGTTGGACATTTCTCATGTCCCTCATTGGGACCAAATCGGCAGTTCTTTGCGCTTTGTTGGTAAGCTTGATGTTGCCCTCTTTCCATGCCACCAAACTAAAGTATAGGACGCACCACTGTGTTGTACTTCCATATTACCATCTTCGCGTGAGGTACACACTTCTTACTGAAGGTTTGAGCTTAGTAAACTTAAGTCATGCGTGGTGCGACTTCTATGATGCCTACGTAAAATCGTGTACGATTTCTGGCAATGAGGTCTCCCTAAGCGAAAAGTTTGCCATCTCTACCCACTTCTCAGTGTTAATGTTCAAGCTTAGTGTTGGATCAAGACAACACACCTACAGAGGTTGGTACATGTGTACAAGACACATTCCATAATCTCACTACATAAGCACATGCTAAAACTTTGACTCCATCCAACCCTGAGGATGCAAGGAATGCAAATAAATGAAAATATTGCAAGGAATGCAAAGAATGTAAATAAATGCAGAGAATGCAGAGAATGCAAGAGAAGCAAAGAGTGCAATTGAATGCGCAAATATTGCAAATGAGTGCAAATGGATGCAAAGAATTCAAATGAATTTTAAGAATGAAAAGAATGCATATGGATGCAAAGGATGCAAGAGAAGCAAAGAGTGCAAATCTACGCAAATGAATCCAAAGAGTGCGAAAGGATGCAAGGAATGCAAATGAACGCAAAGAATGCAAAGAATCCAAATAAATACACAGAATGCAAATGAATGCAAAGAATGCAAATGAATCCAAAAATTGCAAGGAATGCAAAGAATGCAAATGAATGCAAAAAATGCAAGAGAATGTAAATATAAGCAGGGAATGCATATGGATGCAAGAAATGCAAGAGAAGCAAAGAGTACAAATCAAAGCAAAGATTTCAAAGAATGCAAAAAATGTAAATAAATGCAAAGGATGCAAGAGGATGCAAGGAATACAAAGGAATGAATGCTTCTATGACCATACGATTTGGTACAGCAATGAATCTGACCAAAGTATTGCGTTCAAAGCTTCGGTTAGGCACGTTATTATGGCTTTGTTGTAACTATTACCGCAATTATCTGCACTAACATAATGTCATAGTATTTTCTTAACACAAACTAGCAGACAAGTAGTATGTATGTATATAGCAGCCATAAAATTTCCGTTTGCACATCAATCCATCCGCACAATATTTCATTACGAAATGTAGGCACCTTCGAGAATCTCTCTTATGAAAAGCTCTCCACCGCTACCACACTTTACTTGTTTATTTTGTTTTTTTTTTTTATGAAAAAACAAACAATAAAGCAACATTAAACCAAACGATAAAACTGTCTAGAACAAAAATTAGTATCTCCATTATCAGCATCACAGATTAAGCATTAACTAGGTTCCCCGCCTTATCTCGATGCTACATCGAATTTTTAGGAGGAAAAAAACATAAATTATTTAAATTCTAACCTAAATTGAGTATGTAATCACAGTTCTCTGCGTTATGTGAAATTTATCTTGTGATTTGAGTAAATATTTACTCAAAACTGTTGCATGATTTCAAAGTGAATCACGGGATATCATTCTATGTGACTACGTATAGATACTTTCATATCTGTTTAACTTTCTGTACAAAGAGTGCAATTTTTAATGTCATTTCCTCTTATAAATTGTTATTTCATTAATATTTATCTAAATTACCGCTAAACACTTGCTGCCATAGTGATTTACTCCCAAGAGTTTATGGGATTCTATTCCGACTCGCGTTTGGAGAAAATTACCCATTAGACGACTCACGTGGTTTGAATGTTTGATTCGAAAAAAATAAAAAATAAATTATAGCCAAGCGTGACATTTGATTTTTGCTCGCTGATATCATGGGAAGCCCATTAGAGGATATAATAGGGTTCTCGGCCCAATATAGCAGTTGGGGTTAATATTCGCTGAAAGTAATTGGCATTAGCACTGATTCTGTGACTATTTTATGAGATGATGCAAGTTGTATCTAAAAAGTGCTGAGTGACTGTAAATTCTTACGTGCGACGTTGTGGTGTAGAAGCACGCATGTAAAGCGTATGACCTCCACGGATCTTACCTACAATTGAAGGTTCTAGTATGTACATACATAATCGCAGGAAGAAGGTCTAGAGTTGGAAGTCAAATGACGGGAACAATGTCTCAACAGTTGGGTGAGATTTCGCGCTAATCATTAGTCACAGGCAATTTCCCCCATGACTGGTAGAGGTCTAGGTTATGCGTAAGGCATCTGGCAATGGAACAACTATCGGTAGAGTGTAAAGAAAATGTGATAAATCTTGAACTTAGCTAACAAAAGGTCAAATATATAATGTTCTTCACAGATACAAAAAGCAATTACCACGCAACTTTATCTCTTACTTTTTCGTAGAACAAACCAACATGAACCGGTAAGAGAGCGTAGGTATTTTAAAAGCCAGTCAGAGCTGTTCTCCATCCTCTAGAACTTTCTTAATACAAAATAGCTTTTAAATTCAAACGTTAAGCTGACCAAAGAGAGGAGTGCTTCAAAACTGATCGCCTCTTCATCTGCTGTACATCGGTTTGAAAATACCATAAACCCTCATTCCTAATTCCCCTCGAGAAAGATTTCACTCAAGTTAGATATTTTACTCAAATGAATCCTTGATATTATAAATATCGAGCGAGAGATGTCCATTATCGAATGAACAGATTAAGTGCGACTCATTTCCGAAATCAGCTGTGCGATGTTTTAGCTGTCAAAATTCATTTTTTACTTAGTTTAGTGGAAACATACTTAAAAAAGGCACGGGAAAGAGTAGATAGTGGAGAAAAAATAGTCGATTGGTTGAGAATCTACTTTACAGAAAGAACTTTTCGGGTGCGAATTATACATAGCTGTACTAATTAACAAAGTGTGCAGTATGGCATTCCACAAGGTTCAATGCTCGGCCCACCGCACTTCATTTTAAACAGAAATGACCTATTTAAGTTCCTATTGAAGTTCCTTGAGGGAAGTGGAGCCATAAGAATGGTCTAGTAACATAAATGTATCTAAAACTCATGCAATAGGAAGTGTAAAACATGTTGTTGTTGTTGTTGTGAGATAAAGAGATACCTATAATTTGAGAAATATACCGAAGAGACCGTTATTTACACTGCATACATGTAAGTCTTCAAAATGTGTCCAAAAACAAATGTATTAAATCCTAATTGTATAAATATAGGGTAAGTCGTCGAGTTGACAGTAACGTTTGAGCAGCACAACTGCTTCAAAGTTTGTTGGACATCGGTGGACATCGGCCCCCAATAACCCAAAACGGCAATGCCATTGACCAAGTGTGGACTTTGATCATGCAGGGTCTTAGTAGAATAACCGAGTAATAAGAGGGTGTCTTTCTTCGTGACAAATTGGCAGCTCTATCATGATATACGCCCCTTTTTTCGCTACCGCCTCTAAATATTTTTACAAAATATATGATTTCCCTGCTTCCACAAGCTACCTTCAGATCAGCTAATATGTTAGAATAGCATATTAACTTCTGGGCTCATATTTACCAAATTGCCCATAAATTGCAAAATTTTATGTCGACCAGATTATAATTAAAACGAAACCCCAAATATAAGTCAATGTTTCGGTAAAAGCTACAGAAATCCGGAGACTCAGACTAGGAATCCACCTTCCTCCATAGATCTTAGTAAAATTAGGTATTCAGGCAGTGTTTTCCTCGTAAATGAGGTCTTCCCTAACACAACATATCTATCTACAACTGCATAGATCGCATTCATCCACAAAACCAATTTGTATCAATTTAAACCAAACCACTGATTATACAGATTAAATATGCCAAAATTGGTTCCATTAGACAAATAGGTAGGCGAACTCCTAAATGTGCGTTTGCCTTTCTGTTTGGCCCACTTTGTGCCATTTGGCCAAAATCGGTGACTTTTGCGCATTTATCACCTTTAATGATGATGAAGCAACAATACTAACACATTACCACCTTACGACGGAACTGAAAATAAAGTGCAATCGCACCATTAAGCGAAAATTAAGCAATTGCTGCCATAAAAAACCATAAAAGCCGACCAAGGCTATCACTGTTGCTACTGGTGCTGGAGGGGGCAATCGAAGTATTTTTTTTGAAAATTCTCAACCGGTCTCTAGTTGGCGGTTGTTTATAGTCTTTTTTGTTTTTGTGATCTGCAAATAGTCAATCACTGGAGTGTGTAATTTGGGTGCTTTGGCTTGATAGTCGTCGGCGTCACACTTGACGTTCTAAAGACCCTTCTGAGGGCCAATACATATTTGCATAAGTCTATCTATAGATACTTATTTTTATTCTTGTTTTGTGTTTTTTTTTTTTTTGTAGATTCGAATTAAATATTTAAATAACTACTCAAGGTCGACGAGGTATTGCAAGATGGATTGGCAGTTAGATTTGTAAACTTGTTTTTAATCGGAATTTCTAAAGTAGTAACTATTGAATCCTTATCGTTTGCTAGAATGTTGTTATTTTTTTTGCGGATAATTTATTCATTATTGCATTCCACAGACACAAAATATGAGGGGTTTTTCAGCAAATCAAATACAAAGTTCGTATAACCGTCGAAAACTGGAAAAAATACAACAGTATCGCAATTAGAGATCAAGGATGTAGTTTTTTTTTTGTTTCAGCGTGCAGCACATTTAACATATGTTGTTATGATTGGATAGAATTTTGTTTGGACTCTTAGATTTCAATGTGATACTTCACTGAGAATAGATGTACGACTTCGCAACAAGGTATTCATCAGGAAAGCATCTAATCTCTGGAATGATTCACAGGCCTTTCTGATTGTGTACGCTCCAGATCTGTTAATAAGTCCCCCACACACCTCCTCGTGTTGCCAGCTGAGAATTTCTTGGGAATTCGAGAACGAGAAATGTTGAATTGTGTGCCTTAAAAGGTGTTTGTGAAAGAAATCCAAAGTTTAAACGATAGAAAATATGTTGCGGAGTTGAGCGGAGAGCTGTATATGACTTTAGGCCATCATACCCGGACAATGTTTTGTTGTCTGGAATGTCACGCCTTACCGTAAATTTAGCGATAATGTGTTACCCTGCTCCTTAAAGCTTTTTAATACCACTCCAACAAAACACACTGCGATGCTCTAATTTAGATCATGAAGCAGCGGAATCTTAGGAACCGCACAATGACCACGTACTGACGATTAGAATTTGTTTGGACATCAAACTGCAGCATCTCGAGCTGCAGTGGGTGTGAAAAAGCACCTAACCCAAATAGTCCAGTTCTTTCCTAACGAAACCTATCCCCAGCGACCCCCATGTTCATCATAGTATACTTTTCAAAGCCCCCAAGCAAAGTATGAGGAATGACGTTTGTCAATATATCTACTCATATAAATGAACGGATGAGAATGTAACAAGTTGATGGGAAAGTGCAACAGATTGCTCGTTGGAACTTCATGCAACGTACAATGAAAAGTATAGATCTCGGACTCTAATGAGTCTTCTGAAGAACAAAAGCTTCTCAGGAGTTGGTAGCATCCTTGCCTAAGTATATCAAACTTGCCTCGGAAATTACAACCCCAGATAATGGATAGAATTCTACTAGAGCACATTGAGGACTCCTAGATTCGATTATGACTATTTGTTTTGACCAAATGAACATGATATAGATTATAATAGTTGAGTACACCTGCACGCTACATCTAATGTTGTCTGACTTTAAAAGCTGTCAACAGTTTAAATCGAAATAAAAACATAAGACTATTATGAAGGAAACATTCGAAATAGTGATACACATAGTGGGCACAACTGCACGGTTACAGAGGATTTTCGTCCAAATTGGGGTACATCAGGGAGGTATATTGGCAACGCTCTTGTTTTTGATAGCCAAAAGCTATTAATAGATGTCTACGGTTCAGTCACTCAAAGACTTCATTTGACGTGGGAGATAGTGACAGTAGGTTTGACACACCCTATGCCGCGCAGACAGTTCGACAACACAATGTGCAATGGAAACATGCGCCAAGTTAGAACAACCGATAATAGGTAACTGGTCATCGTAATGTGACGATATGTCATTTCCGCTCTCGTAATTGAGCAATCACTATAGGAACTTGAGATGGTAGTGCACGTCATAGTGCGTCATTTCATTTGAACATTATTTTGCTGTCGACTCGTCAAGCGATGCGAGAAATGTATTAGTATGTACATGAGTTCTACTCACTCACTGGTTATCGATTGCAGTGATTCTTTGACCGAATCCTAGGCATCAAAATACTTTTGTGGCCTTATTTTCCAATGATTTTAATGTTTCTTTACTGTGTTGTAGTTGTCTACTGTGCTGGGAAATCCCAAATTTTATGTCCTATTCTCCGATACTCGAAGTTTTTGTTCTATTCTCCGATGGCGTCCTAAAAAAAACTCCTTCATGCGTTTCTGGGTTTCGAACTGATCCACGACGCCCACGAATTAGATGTGTTGTGTTGGCCCAAATCTGTCATTCCCTGCTTGTTCCAATTTTGATACTGTCATTCTAATCTTTAAAATTTCGTTTCGATGCTCCCAAATCATCACTTCCTTAAAAGTCGCTTCCTATAAGGGGCGGCTTCTCCGACCATGACAATCAAAAACACAAAATAACTCAACTGTCAACTGTCAACTACGATCACTTGTCACTCCCATATCAAGTACAAATCGATCAAATTCCCCACACATTACGATCAAAAGAGGCTGAAAAAAAAGCGAAATAAAATCCAAAAGACGCAACAAAGTTGTTTGACAGATAATTTCACTATTTAATCCGTTCATCGTGACGATCTCTCGAAAAATAAGATCAACGCAAAAAGTAGCACAATGTTCTCAATAAAACCACACACAAAACCTCGATCAATGCAACACCAACATAAAGACAATAAACAAAACAGAAGCAGTATTTGAATTCTTACCTCTTTTTCTCTTTATTATTTCACAGTCGACGACACGCCGAAATTTAGTTTTTTCAACCAAAAAATACGATCAGTATCCAAAAATATCCACAAAAGGGTCAAAAATGCTGCGAATGCGATGTCGTCTTTCCTATTTCCCGCTGCACACTTTCTACAAAATGCAAAAATTTGCAAAATTTACACTGCACACGCGATCACTTTTACAGGGCTGCACTGTGCTCGTTTACAAGCGATTTTTGAATTTTATTTTCTCCTCAACCGAGCAAGAACAAGGTAGACGACGACACAAATCAAGGAAATTAATTTCACTCTGCGAGTGTAGACTTGCTTTTTGCTGTGGAAAATTCTAATCCACTTTTCCCCAAGGAATTCTTGCGCCACTTTACGAATGCTGGACGGGTGTTTGTATGTACGTGTAACCGCGACGACGAACTACTTCGAACGGAAGAAATGCGAATGAAAAGCGAATAAAAGGGCAAAGAAAATGTTGATTTGAACGAAAAACAGCGACAAAGATGATCCTCTCCTACTCTACTCCAACAACGGCGAACTCAAAGTGACAAAACGGCGGGCGAACACCAAGCACACAAGTGGCGAGGTGAGATGTGATGTGGAGTCGATTTGAAGAGTCTTCCGTTTGAGAGTATTTCACGAGGCTTTAGTTTTAGCTCCCCACCTATTGGGTGGAAATACTCCACTCCATGGGGGAAAAGAGGAAAAAACTAAAAACAAACAACACTCTACTCTACTTGACATATGCAACGGAAGAATGCTGTTGGTTGGGGAACAGATGCATTTGAAGTTGTTGCAATTGAGTGGCAATTGCTGGTAGTTTCCACTCGAAACGGGGGGAAATTGCACACATGTGTGAGTGTGTTTGTAGAGTGCAAAGTGGGGCATGTTTATTTGTTTACGCAGCCGGTTGCTTGGAAAGCGCTCAATGCTCAGGGTTGTTACTAGCAACCTGTGGACTATAGGCACGGATCTAGGGGAAGGTAAGCTATTTTATTTGATTAAATTTTATAAAATCCTATATACTATCTACTTTGACAGCTTGAAGTGTAGTGTCTTATTGTAGCTTTAGTACTATTACTTGGTTGGTCAAACTTTTAATGGAATTTAGAAAAAAACATGGAATATTTACTGAATTACGGTTTCTGTCCGCGTCTCTCCGTGTCAGACTCTTAAAGTCTATACTTTTGAAACATCCTCTAAAGAGCGTTAAGACTTTTGCGACGAATATGTGAATGGGAGCCAATAAAAAATTGTGGCAGGGAATTTTATTTCGTTCGTGGGATTTATTGATAGATAAGTGAAAGCTAATACAAGACACACGTTACGTCCTTGTTTGCACGTTCCGTAGTCGTTTTTTCAGCTACACGTATTGATCACATTTTGTGCAGCTTTTTAATTTATCACGCATTAAAAAGAATGAAGGTTATACATTTAGCGGTGGCCTAAACACTAGCCATCTTCGTTTTAAATTACGTGAAGTAATAATATCTACAGCCTTGAGCGTCATTGTGCTTACCTCAGCTCCTAGATAGTGTCCCATCATATGATTGCCCAGTAAATGTAGACAAATATCAATTGGGGTGCATCGAACCTATCAATTGTAACTATCTGTTAGTGCTGCATGACGTACATGGCTAATAGCAAACAAGAACAAGAGAGGTGATAGTATGCATCCCTGACGTACTCCACTTGGGCCTCAAAAGCCTTACGAATATGTAAAACACGGCACTGCTCTTATATACCTATATGTAGTATGGATAATAGCTTTTCCTATAATTACTCTCCAAAGTAAGACCAACTCAACAGGCAGACCACTAGGAATACAGTTAAGTGGAAGAGCTGTGATATTCAGGTTATGATCCTGAGTATAACCATGGCTCAAGTGTAAGTATAGTAGCTATCTTGTTCTGTGAATTGAAGTTTTCGGTTTTTTCTGAAGACCGGTTACTTGGCCTACTATTCAGCTTTCTTCCTATAGTTTCTCATTTTGTTATTGCAGAGTGTATATCACAGAGTTTCTACAAAAGTGCCTTGGCTGAGTGGTTAGAGCGTTGGACTACTGCGCAAGGGGTTCCAAGTTCGAAGCCAGGTGGGTGGGTGTGGGTGCCGTGGCTTTAGAGCGTTGGACTACTGCGCAAGGGGTTCCAAGTTCGAAGCCAGGAAAATACCATCTAAGTTTTTTCAGGGTCTCACAAACGTCCAAAAGTATTTACTGTCATAAGAAAGCACAACACGTACAGTTGTGAAAAGTTAGGTCTTGGCCCTCTATGTGCTGCTTATGGCCTAATATTTTATTTCTTTTTCACTTCGTCAAAGAGTTTTAAACACCTTTTCTCGTTTGTCAATTCTTGCCCTTTTCCTTTCCCTGAAAATCATTTTGTTTTAGTATCCATGTTATACTAAACTGCTTTATAGACGCGATGCTTGTAATTGCTATGTGAAACCTCTGTAAATGAGCTTAGACCTTACCGTATACGAATCAATAGATTCTACCGCTGGCTGTTTGACTCTCCGAATGGATGAAGAAAGACATTTTTTTGGCACCTCTTGCAGCCATACGCTGAAGGCCAGAACTGTAGACCCCGGTTCTTATACTGTGATTTTTCATGTTATTTTCTAATAAGATATGGTATTGATGAGAAGTGTAATAGAATCTGAATCTATCTGAGTCGAAGGAGACTCTGAGATAACTCAAGAACCTTTTTTAAACCTTATAGACACAGTCAGACACAATGTACACATTTTTGTATGGATGTATAGACATGTGGATAGATACACTGTAAAGTGAAGCAGAGAGAAAATTTGGTTACCACAAAATAAATAATAATTTTGTTTTACAAAAATGCTTCCGATTTTTTCCCCAATCCTAACGTATTCCTACATGTTCTTCAATGGCCATTGTGCTCTGCTTCACTATGGTCTGTATGAAGATGACAAGTACATGGTTATGACTTTCAGAGATCTTCCCCCATCTCTTCATATTTCTATCCACGACCACGACTACTAATTGTATTTGTCTATCTACATGTATCTGTTTAATTTCTTCACACGGTTTCCGTTACAATCTTCTTAACTATAAAACAATCAGATACCACTACTCTGCAGATAGTAGCCCTCAACCAACACCTCCCTCCAGTCTGCATGGTTCACTTGCATTCGCTTCGAGTCGAGCAAAAACAAAGAAAAAAGAATTGCTTTGAGGTAACTGTTAAATGACCATCATTGTCATGAAGTATCATATTGCCAGCGGGCTCTAGTTCTCTTAATGCCTCAATGAAATCGTTGAACTTGGCTTCTTGTATTACTTCAGCAGGAAGGAACGGCCAGCTTGACGGGCGGCAAAAGGGGACGCAAACGTACTAACGTCCGTGGGCAGCAAGCAGCAAGTAACAGCAGCCACCTAAGGTAGAAACAAGTCTGATCATTCAAGTGCAAATTTCCAGTCAGCCACTTGTTAGCTCGTCTAAGTGTTGAGCTAATTAGATCCATTGATGTTGTTGGAGATTGTGATTTGATGGTGAAGAACTGGAGCAATTTGCAGATGTGTGATAAAAAGTATCCGATGAATTTGCGTATGTACTTCACCGGAAATGAGAAAAACCGATTGGGTTATTGACCCAAATCGACGGAGGTTAATCAACAAAAGGGCTTAGATACATGTGAAGTAGTTTACTTTTTGCATAAGATACAGAAGTGAGGCTTGATGATCTGAATTAGGACAAACGATTTATTAGGCTAGGAGAGAGTTGATTTTTATTTTTAGAAAAAAATCTTAAGGTTCGCTATAGAGTGGGTAGGGATATTAGAAATTGTAATAACCGTTGTGTCGAAAAGATACCATATTAGGTTAGAACATTGCCTAAAACATGGATTATGCCAGTAGCGCTCGTCATGAAGTAATTGCTTTACATTCACGTGTATGGTGTTCCCCGTGCAACTACATGTGTAAATCCTGACACATGCAAGCTTAACTTGTAATTGTGCGGCTGCCTAGCAGCAAATGATCTCTATTGCTTTCTGATGAAGAAGGAGCACTGCTCTCCGGATTAAAACCGGGATTTTATGGTCTTCTCGCGGAGTTTTGCAAAGCTTTAGCCGCAGCTGAGTAGAAGGGAGTAGCCGGAACCTATACTGGGAACTCATAAAGGATTCATTGTGTTCCTATTGGAAAGCTGGAAAGCTACCGAGCTCTCTTCTTGTTGTTTTAATGTGTTTCTGCTATTACATCTTCGATAAGCTCACAGAAGCTAACGAAACTTGACGAAACTGAACTTAATCCCATTATGGTCATACTCATACACCTCTGAAGTGTTATTCATTTAGAAGTACTTTCTTGTTTTTAGACTTTTTGACAAATGGTACATGAGATGTGTTGCCCTATTAGAATATTTTTGTTCATGATTGTTTGACATTTTATTATCAAAAGACTTGGTTCGGAAAATCAGCCTTCTACGAGTTTTGTGTTTCCTGTACTTAGATAAACAGTTTGTTAAACTAAGAAGCACATTTCTGGCTTAACACTGCCATTTGAGACCTAAGAGGTAACCCATTGAAAGGTTGCCATCACATCCAGGCAAAACAAAGTTTTGGTGTAGTTTATGGACATATTTTTTTCGCGAAGGAGGCCTACTAGAATGTAACTGTCCATGGTTACTTGCCACACAGCTCCTAAAACCATAGTGAACAGTTAATTTCGCGCTTTGGACCGGTGAATTGGCTACCTAGATTAACCTTTAGAATTTTTTACTTCACGGATATATAAAGTTTTTAGTCTACTTGAATAAGCCGGTTCTTCTTCAGCCGGTTGATGAATTGAAAGCCAAAACTGCTCATGTTATTGGCCAAATACTACTAGAAATGTTCGGACGTGTCATCGAATATTGGAACTTCATAACCCAACTAGGCTCAATGTTTAAAAAAATGGCAAGAATTTTTCTTTTGTTTGATAATAAAAACAAATAGACAAAAATAATTTAACTTATTTATTTGTCTTTAAAAAAAAGTACCTCTTAATGAATTACGCATTATTTTTATGCAATAGGGCATTCAGGTGGAATAAGTTCACCCAAGTTCATTACGACTGGAGCTTTAGTTCAATTTCTTTTTATAATGGTTTTCGTTTGCAGCTTTTTTTCTGCTGGTTGCCACTTGCCTCACAATTCACTAGCCTTGGTTCAATGAGTCCACACTTTAATAAATCTTAATTACTTTACTGCACTCAATACATGCAGAAGTTTCGCCTCTCCACTTTAGTTGGATTTTTAGGTATCAAATCATTCTTAAGCCATCAAAGTGCCATAACCAACCAAATCTCAAATTAATAAAGACCACAGGCCAGCATAGGGTGCAATGAGTTCAATGTGTCTGCACTTTTGGACAAAGTTAACAACTCACAACTTGCAGCAGATATTCTCTGCCTAAAACCAACTTTACGTTCCAAAACTTGTAATAAATATATTTATTGTAAAGTAACACGAAAACCTCTTACTCTATTGTATAAATAAAAATATCTAAATATGCAGAAATTCCATAATTATATTTGGCAAATCCTCGACTAGCAGCATCAGCACTACGATCGCTAGTACCACCAGCATACAACAGCACATGCACTTCTTGAGCGCTGGGACCAATATCATTTTGATCGCCTTAATTGGGCTCGTCAACGGATTGAATGATGTCTCTGGTCGTCTGGAAAAGATGATAGTATACATATGTGCAAAGCATTCAACAGGAATTCCTTACTCTGGAGCGGGCAAAGCATTGGGTGGATTGCGACCCAAACCAGCGGGCTTTGCTGCAGCTTCACTCTCAGAAAGGATCTCCAATTCTAGTTCTAATTTTCCCTTCAAAAATTCACACCCACATAAGGACGAAAATTAAAAAGAGATTTGAACTAAAACTCACAGCCATTCCATAGCTATCGCCGGCTTTCTCCGAATGACCTTTACATGGAAACCAACCGCGAATGGTTTTTTCTCGAAATAAATTCACCGTCTTACGTTTCTTCTTCACCTGGGCGTCTGTGCAGGATGTTTTATTTTCGAATGGTTGTGGAAAATTCGAGAGACATATTTCTAGAGCCGCCATGAAGTCGTCTGTCGAGAATGCATCGTTCTCCCAAATTTGCAGATACACCATAGGTGGTTGCTTGGTTTCGTATTGCTCGAGGAGTCCTCCTTTCTTCTTAATGACCATCTGAAGGACGAAATAAATCTGATATCACCACATAGCTGGATAATGACTTGTTGCTCATGGTAATCATCATGAAAGTTACAGTTACAAAAGCAATACAATCAATTAACTGATAAAATTCAAATTATTATCCGTTTTGATCATTAATAAATTGGAATCCATTACTCATGGGATCCTTACCATGTCCTCGGTGGATGAATATCTGATGGGGAATATCATGCGCCAATTAAAATTACCCTCACCCGTTAATGAACGATAATGAACATCTGTTGACTGAGTTATTTCCGAGTCCTCGCACCATCTGTGGAAGGAAGGCTTTTTGCTGAGAAAAATAAAGAAAGTATATTTAGTTAGGCAATCTAACGCTTTAATGTAGAGGTCGCTCATTTTCGTGCCAAAGACGTTCTTCTCGTTCGACTCAACATCCGAACAATTATAGATAATAAGGCGCAATTCGTAGCTTCGCGCCGGTGTTGGAGTTATATCAATGGGAGGCGGAAGGTTACCGGAGTCGAAGATTTCAATCCATAATTGAAGTTTACCCTGAAAACGAGAAGCGAGGTGGAAACGATTGAATTACTAATTCGGATTAATTCATCGAGTAGAGAAAATAGATTGATTAGAAGTTTAATTGGCAAAATTAGACCTTCGGTTTTGTGATACCATAAATTGATAGTCAAGTTGAACCCATGCTACGCCCTGTGTAATGATTGAGGTTAAAGCCTTTTATCTTTAATTGAAATCCTCTGTCTTCCAGGCGAATATCTTTGCTATCCTAATGCCCGGTACATTTCTAGGAACAGCAGGAAGGGTGGTAGTATATATGTCTGTAGTGACAGTCAAGTTGCACTTAATCCCTTCTGAAATCGCTTAACCACGATCAGGAGAGTTATCTGAACTGTTTCCAATTTACTGACTTTTTTCCAGATCTCACTATGACGGAGGAAAATGATATGTTTGATGAAGTAGAAAGTTTTTTAGGTCCCGACCCTAAGTTGGTTGTTCTTGTATCCATTGACGATTCGGGTGTGTGGCGTGACACTCCTTTGGTGTCTAACCCTCTTCTCTGAGACATAAGTAAGATTTTTATCGTGCCTCACAAGAAAGGACTGCAGACAACTTAGCATTCTTATGCGGAGAATTTGATTAAAGACCTAAATTATGCTAGACTTAAACTTATAGAGAGGACGACGATGGCGATACTGCGGAGAATTTCTTCTGTGACTGCCCTACCTCTGCTCCTATCAGTCTGGAGATCTTAGGCGCTGACGTGGTGAATGCTACTACTGTAAGCTTCTGACTCCTAAAACACATTCTTGGATTCGTCCGAAAAAGTAAAAAAATTCAGATTGGGATAGTAGGCAATTACCAAGGGGCCCATAAGAATTGGGCCACTAAATAACGAGTAAATTATAATCCAGTCAGTACATTGGGAGTCGGACAAAAGCCTGGTGAACAGAAATGTCGTAAAGCCAAAATCTCAAAAATCCCTAATTGTAAAATCCCAAAATGTAAAACTTCCTAAAATTGTGATTGTATAAAAAAAATTGAATCTGAATTTTTGGTATTTTGGGTTTTTAGAGATTATGACTCCACTCCAAAAAAATATCATCAGTTACCCATTTTCTGACTTTTTATTTGGGGATGTCACCAATATTTTTGAACGGGATAAAACGAACGTGCACCGCAAAACAAAATTAGCAATAGCTGGTATGTTTGTGCTCTAGCGAGTCCGACGCTCAATATATTTTCACCCGAACCTTCAAGAAGTATAACTAAATTCAAGTTTAAGGCTCCCAACATAAGTTCAATTAATTTAGAGTGAAGACATTAACCAATTACTGAATCATTAGGTACGCGGTTCCGCACATGTACCTACTCAAGGGAGTGAGTAGGACTCTTGTATTTTAAATCATTGTAAATCCCTTGACGACTCGACAGCACAGTATTGCTTTAATGACGCACTATAACGCGTGCTGTCATCTTAAATTACGACAGTGAATACTCGAATACGAATACGAAAGCGGTTATGTCAAACTTTGACATTTCGATGACAACTTACTCGTTAGTTCATGTAGTTCGGCTGCTGTATATTCTTGTGCGTAATGATTGACGTAAGGCAAGCATTACAATCATTTGGACTTGTGGATAATGTTTCCAACTATGAGTCTTTGAATAGAAATTTTTAAATATTAGGCCGTAAGCAGCTCATAGAGGGCCATAGCCTAGTTTCTCACAACTGTACATGTTGTACGTAGTATACTTTTCTGCACGTACGAGGCCATCCCTAAAATGGGTACAAAGCAAACTTCAATCTGAGTAGGGGGACCTGCGAAAGGTAGTCCTAAGAAGGTGCACAAAGCCTATAATGAAGTGGCGAAGGATCACTTGGAATATTGGAGACTCCTTAGGGAATGACTTGCGTCAGATGCTCTGACGTATTGCCCTAACATAAGAACTCAGCTACTACTCCACGTTACGCTGGCTGGTACTCGAACGACGCAATATTTTCTCTGGGCCTACGCTAATAAGCCAATCACTTTGGACAAGCTCTAGGCGAACATTCGAGACGCTATTGCCGAAATAACGTCGTACATATTGGGCTACATAAGCACTGCCAGCGAAGCCAAGGTGCTATTCAGAGATAATGGCATGAATGTCTTTTCAAAATAAAGCCAGAATAAAACATACTCACCTGTTCAACTCCAGGTCTATCGCTTCGATACAACGATCGAGTTTCCACGTGTTCAGGAACTAAACGATGTCCAATTGAGGCCACTTGATGGATGCTCTTCAAGGCACTCAAACTAAGTCGCTCCTGGAGGTCTTCCTCTAGAAAATAGATTGTTAAAAGTGTACACCCCTTCACTTACATTAATTACCAGTAGAAATAACACTAGTATCCTCGAATGTAACCCCATCAACTACCACACGATTTCTCTCAAAAAAAGGTGGACCCAAGCGATTTTTCTTACAAATATCCTTGAGTATCTCGTACGGTGTCATTGCATCTCTCCAAGAATTATAGCCAGACCTATAGACATATTTTTGAAAAAAAGGACGAAACAATTACAGCAGAAACTACATGCAAACCTATTAAATTCATTTGCAATGCCCACAGTGGCACGGTGTTTACTCCTTAGGCGGTCCTCCAAGTCGATATAAGTTGAACCAATTAAATCATCATGTACTCCCCGATCGAACACGGATATCTGAAGGATATGCTCCCTGCAAAGAGGATAAGAAAAGCTATAATAAAGTTTTCAAGTTCACGTGCAAAAGTAAAAAAAAAAACTCAGGAGACTCTTTAAAGGAGTCATTAAACTGCCAAGCGACTACCTATTTGCAATTAACGGTGTTCAAGGAAAATTACTTTTCATAATTTATTTTCTTTATATTTATCCAATGGACGCGCGAAGAAAAGAAGGATTTAATGAATATTTTAATGAAGTTTTCGCTTGGATACAAAAGAAAACCAGAAGAGGGATGGATTCTTGTAAGCAACAAAAGGACGGACACCCTTGTGTACCTCGGTATAACAGCTTCCATTTGGAATCGCTTTCCAAATATTGGATTCGATTGATTCGGCACATAGTGCGCCCGATCCGAGATTGTCCGAGCACCCAGCGTTAACTTGACGTAGGAATCCGATTGACTATGAGTGTCCTGGGAGCGTAATTGTATTCCTTGGACGAGATAAACCCTCACGACTATCTTGGTTTGCTCAGTTAAAGTGCTAATGGATTGATATTTCGATGTCATCTTGCTTACTACAGAGTTTATGGTCACAGAACTGCCCTTATAGCAATGACATGGAGCCAACTTGATGTGCATTTTAAGGGTTGCATAGATCTCCTCTTTTGGTGGTTTATTCTTTTTCATCTTAACTCCATGGACTAGATGGAAGGCTTCAGCCCAATCGGATAGGAAACTAAAATCAGCTTCTTTCTCTAATTCCGAGCCATAGATTACAAGTTTGTGCTTAGAGGATTCCATTACATGTTGTTCTTGCTGTGGAATGACATCGAATAAAGGATCAAGTAATACACTTTGTGGAGGGTATTATAATACCATATACGTTGAATTGTAAAATTTCGTCCACCAATTGTATTCAGACTCATCGATATGAACAGCTGGAGTTGGTCCAACTTTGCGTGATCTTCTTGGTACCATTTTCGAAAGCCAGTCTTTGAAAAGTGTGAAGATGCTTTTCTTGAGTATCGATCGAGGCGGAGGTATGAGGGGCACGCTCTCTCCTTCACCTACCAATAATGATATCTCAAAATCTAGCTTTGTATTTTGTAAATGGAATTGAATACCTTCTCCTCCTTCGCCCATTTGAATAATAGTAGACTCTTCATTCTCAGCAAAGTCACATGGAGTCTCTTTCAGATATTTGCTTGGATTTGGAATTAGAGTAGCGCCAAGAGTCACCTCACGCTTTCGACCAGGACAATCGATTTGAGTAGCAATTATAGCTGGCCAATATTCGAATTGTTGGGGTAGATTCTAAATAAGATCAAAAGTAGTCATAGAGACAAATTTTTGAGCTTCTTTTTACACCTAGATTGCTCTCCAATGACCTGCTACAAAATGGCGCAAAAGTCATCACCTTACTGGAAGATGATTGCAAATGGCGGCAAATGTCAATTGTACTTTCTCCTACAATATATCTAACCAAAATGCATCCAAAACATAATAGGAATGTGAACAAAATGGCGTCTAAACACACATGGAAAGTATTAGTAACGCGGTCGGATCGTATCCGCAACACATTGAAGAGTCATTTGAAACATACAACGCAGCCCAATTGTATACCTACAGAATAAATCTGAGACATATCTGAAACTGATCCGAAACGGATCCGAAAAGCATTTAAAAAACAACAAAAAAGTATCCAAAATTATAAGAGACACTCCTAAGAGATTCAGATCGTATCCAGATTACATCAAAGCTTTTTGCAAACATATCCAAATGCATCCTACCCTTTGGTCTAGACGGTAAAATATACGTGAAATAAGGATATCATTATCATTACTATTATATAAAGACGAAACATTAGAAAATGTTGTCCCCAGGTAATTTCAAAAACTACTGAACCGACTTACGTGAAACAAATTTTTTAATATTCACCATTTTCATGAGAGTAACATAGACTGTTTTTTTCTTTAAATATGCGTTGTTTTATTTTTTTGTTATTTTAGTTTCTTAGGTAGATTCACTTTGAGAAAAGCAAGGCAAGATAGAAGGCAATAACATTCAACTAGTCGAGAATATGCTACTGAAGAAGGATAAGCCAAAAAGTGAAAAGTTCTAAATAAGGGGCCTAGCAAGAAACGAAGAGGTGGTTCTTCGCCCTAAATCGAACCACAGAAAGAGTAAGCTGATGAAAGCACTCAAAGATTTCAAAAATCGAGAGACAGGCACTACAAAATCTGTATTTGAGTGAAATATTACAGAAAAATGTATGAAATTTTGACAGCAGCATTAAAGAGACTTTCTAAAATTGCTGCTATCCCATATCTCGTGATACCAGTACGACCTGACATCAAAAAAATAGAATATGAATTGAATCTTGTGACGCAATTCAAAGAGCCTTTGCGTTCACCAACCTTTGGATAGGTTGAAGTTGTGTGGAAGACTGGAAGATATAGGCCTGCCTACTCAATGAATTTTGCAGAGAAGCTGCTCCTCAAGGAATACTCGTTGATATTTGACTTCATCTAGTCATAATCCTCCTTCTCGTAAAGAGGACAGTTGACATCTTTAGAGGATTAGCCGTATACCAATAGTCGGTTATGTCCAAGGCCACCTGCGCGTTAGAACAATCATTTCTTAGGCATGCATCAATAGAAAGCACGCTGATGTCATCAGCATATGCATTCATAATCGTCTTCCGCGAAGTTTAAAGGGTTAGACCCAGATTGCCGCGGTTATGTCGCATCTGACTTTTCTCGTTAGTTCTTACCACTAATCCTGAGGCATAATTCTCCAAAAAGTTGATACTATTCTTGAGTCTAGTCCCAGATATGCCGCTCTTGAGCAAGAGCTCACCCATCATCACGTGAATCTTATACCGTCCCAGGCTCGAAGAGGACAATTTGTGACAACTCCTCAGCCCAATGAAGGTCACTTCCAACCTGAAATAGTCTTTTAGTACCAAAAACGCCTATGTACAACCAAAATCCTTACAAATATCTTGCCATGACTGGCTGTATGTCCTTTGGAATTCCCTTAACCAATGCCGCCTTTGGTCCATCCGGAGATTCACCCTCATTCACCTGCAAAAGCTCGCCCGACATCAGCACTTCAACTCTCGCCGCACCTGTATTCGCGATTGGAACCCATTTTAATGGCGGCGGTGATAATAACCTTAGCTCTTGAAGTCTTTGCACTGCCACCCTAGTCTTGACAAGACGCCTCAGGTTGAAAACAGCACTCTTACTGCGAAAGCCAGACTTGGCACTTTGATAATTGGAACACTGGTCTTCTTCTGCCTCGGGGGGTGCATCTCCATTGGCACCTTGGTCTAGAATCGTTTTAAGGGGTTCTTTGCGATTGGCATTGCTCTGAACTGTGAGCTCAAGGAGGCCACAGCCCAAGTAATCGTCTGCCTTATGAGCATCAACGTCGTACATTTGGACAGCTAGAAGAGGTGGATTCTTTTCATACCACGTCACAGATCCTGGCATTTTTCGTACAGCAAAAGTGACTGACTCATTCCAAACTGGCGATAGCGATGTAAAGACCGTGGATGTTTCTATCAATTCACTTCCCGACAGGACCCTCAACTTGGCGTCACACAGACCCGTCTTATCGGCGCCAGGTTGAATCTTAGCCTGATGAATGTATACCCGACAAATGTACGATGACGCTTCCATCTTGGGTTGATAGTAGAACCGTTCTTTCTGCTCCCACTCGACGGAAGTTGAGAATTCAGTTTGCTCCGCTTCGGTGGCGATCCGCAGCCATCCATAAACAAATCCTCTCGTGCAGCCACAATTCTTACATGTGTGTACACAATTCGTATCCTGCAGGTAGAAGAATCTTTTCAATTAATTGCTTCAAACACACAAAGACTCTTACCTTAAAGATAAAATTCCTCGGAATACCACACCAACGTCCATTGCATTCAGTCCTCTGAGAATAAACAAAATGTCGCGCATTTAATTTGCAAATGGCAAACTCCTTGCCCGCTCCTTTACTCTTACCACCCAAGCACATCAACAAATGCAACTCGGGCCATTCATCTTGGATCCTTGATTGTATTATCGATTCAACTTGTCCGCGCAGCTGATGGAGTTCTTGATACACTTTTTCACAAGACGATTCACCGTCCCTCATGGTTTTAAGCTTCTCACGGAGTTCCTTTAAAGATTTGGCCAATCTTTCCTGTCACAAAAAGGCACAACGATATTTTACGGGGAAAAGGGCATATTTTACAAGGATGCTTACGAAAAAATCCTTTAGATACACCAAACGATTCTCATCCCAGACTGTTTGTTGCTTAAAGCCATTGTACTGGAATTTGGTACTCGCTTTGGGCTCCTGGATTTTTGCAAGGATATTCACGATAACGGCTTTCAGGCATTTACAGTTCATCGATTCATTGTGAGGATATTTCAGTTGGAATAATTTAAAATTCTCCATTTCGGATCGCTGTCGGAAGGAAGTGTCCAATTTAATCGTTTCAAGGATAATGTAAGAGCACTACCAACCATTTGTTCAACCAGAGTTACCATGAAGTGGTCGCTTTCGAACTTCAGTCGATTGTCTGGGAGCAAACATTTGATATGGATCGCTTTAAATGGTGGAATGTGGGTGAAATGTTTGATGGGAATCAGAGGGCCGGTGTAATTTTTCAGAAAACATTCCACCGTGTCTGAGGTATTTTCTGGAAGAAAAGTGAAATAATATTGTCACACGAATCTGTTGTAAGAAACATAAGCAAAGTTGTCTTGAACACTACACATATGGGCAGGATCTTGACATGTAAAAGTATGTATTATTGCAAGCATGAGCAATGGTGCTCTTGCAGAATCAATAAACAAGATGCCTTCGTCATCTATTTGTATCTATCAAATGGAAAAGTTGAAAAATAAATCTCTTTTGAGAACTCACCCCCAAAATTCATAAGCAGCTTCATATTGCTAGCATTAGCATGGACAAATTCCCCTTGCCACATGAGAAATTCCACAATGAAGGTCTCATCTGCCCACCAGGACTTCTCTGTCAAAGGAGTCGCTAGCTTTGTTGCAATCGTTCTGTTAATAGACTCCTTCGCAGCATTCAACTTATCTGCTTTAATCTCCATCAGAACTCTCCCCACATAGGTGCTGAAGTCATAAAAATGAACATATGTTGGACCCAGACTTGGTACAGCTACAAAAGTATCTATTAATACCAAAACAACGTACTTATCACATGTACTACTCACCATTAAAGCTAATTTCATCGAAATAGATCTCATTCTCAGCTATGCACTTCCACTGGCAATGCTCATGAACCATAACCTGCACCAGGAAGGTCTGCGCCAAGGAGGGATACGTCCAATTGAATTGTATCTCTTCGTTCCACTCTGGGTAAGTGCTCCCCTTGCGCACTCTGGTTTTACCCTTAAAATTAGTGAATCTATACTTTAAAAAGATGAAAATCACAGGGATAAACGGATACGACAAATACATTCATGCCAGCTAGAGATACTTGTAGCATATAGTCCGATTTCTTTTGAAAGACACCCTTGAAGAAGGATATGTTGTACTTAATGTTGCACGGCGAGGTGTCAAGATTCTGCAAAAGGTTCCTTTAAATGAAACTATTAAGCGGGTATCTTGCCATCAGGGATCCTAACTTACGCTTCAATGTCATCGCAATCGGCGCAGCTCATGATTGCCGGTACGGCAGGTTGGTTAGGTGACACTATGGCGAGATCGATTTGAAGATGTCCTTTAGCGTCACCCTTGCCGCCGATAGAGTTCTCAAGTTTACCCCATTTTTTTAAGAAACTTTTATTGGGTTGATGCCAAACTGTGTACAAGTCAATGAGTAGTTCCCCCAGAGTGACATGTACTTTGCAGCAGGTCTTCTTCTTAACTTCGTAAAGCACGGTCAGACGAAGCAGCTCAGACAAAGTGCATGACACCTCAAAGACAAAGTACTGCAAGTAGGTGTTGTTAGACTTTCTAAACATGGTACAGTGGATGTGCTTACCTCATTGTAGTATGGATTTTCAGAGTTTTGAAATGTCTTGGTGGTTTTGGATTTGTTTTCCAAGCTGACTCTTACGTAGGTGTCCACATTGAAGGCAGGGAGGTTCTTTGCCTTGTGGACGGTGGTAGTGACTAGAAATTCTTGAGTCGTATTGAGGAAGCATTCCGATTGTGGTGGTGATATCATCCTTTTGAAGTTTGTTTTGATAAAGTTGACATAAAACTGTGACTGGCAAATTGTTTAGACAGAATTTCATTAGCTACTTTGAAAGCGAGAATTTTGAAACGTTTTAAGTAAGAAAATTGAGCTCTGAGGTAAGGCATTATACGGTGGAAGCCGTATTACCTATCCTACTACAAAACTTCCCCTTCTTCTTGTTCTTTTTTGACGAGGCCATGATCCGGAATAATAGGATTACAACCTATCCAACTTACTGCATCACTATTGGTTCTTCCTGTGGTGTTCCGGTTTGACTTTAGAAAGTACCGGCAGGCTAAACAAAAGGCATAACCCAAAGAAGATATAAAGAGTTCACATCATTGGGTTTAAAGTGAAGCCCACATATCTATTTAGGTTTTCTCCTGAAGTCCTTAGAAAACCCAAGTCTGACCTTAAATAAGGAAAACTGTCCTATTTTTTTTTTTCGGAAACAAACCTGCTAGTTGAAAGAGACAGTCATTCGTTAGCTGCAAACAAAGAGAATACAGATTCAAAAGTACTTAAAATCGTATATCGAATGAAGTACTTTATAGAGGACGGCTGATGCACCTATTTGGGCACGACTATATGGAGGAGAATATTGCAGTCCCTTTCAGAGTATGCCATACAGTGGAATATACTCACCGAAGTGGTACTTCATTAACGACTAATGAAAATCTCGCTCAAGAGTTATTTGTAGATTCTCATAAGCCTCGCTCTGATTACAGCAGAGTTCAGAGCCTTAATAGTTGCTTGGATGTCTTTACTTACGCGTATAATTCAGCTGGTTTGGTGGCTGTAACATACTTCAAAGACGCTGCAGTTGTCATTTCTTATAAAAGCTCCATCAGAGAGTGAAAATAAGAACGCAATAATGCAAGAAGAACTTTAGAACATATGGCAATCATTTTAGTCTTCTACAAATCTCTTTACATTGAAAGAAGTATTCAAACACTTGGTCTACTCCTACAGACTCACTTTCCTGATTATCAGATCAGTGGCCCATCTAGAGTACCTATCTACAAAACAATGAAGTGGAAGTTGTCTCATCCCAAAAATTCTACTATACTCGTACACCTAAAGAGGAGCCCAAATCGGGATTGAAGTCATCAGAGACTCTCTAGTCTAGTCTTAAGGTTCAATTCTGAATTAAATTATATATATTCCCTGGAACTCGGGAATCTATACTGTGTATCATCGACATGAACAAATCATACAAGGTAAGACAAAATGAGATAGGAGGTTCTATCTGTGTTCCAAGCTGAGGAAATACTTAAAATGGAATCAATACCAACCAAGATATAGCCATCTTTATTGACAGTCGGACTCCTCTTAAGACGCTAGATCAATCTGTCGCCAAATCTACGCTCAAGGCATAATGCACGTAAAACAGTGCCAGCTACTCTCATATAGAGTGAAATGTGTGCGGAAACTTACTAACTTACTTAGGTGGCGCTACAGTCTGGGGCGGACCCGGGGATCAACCAACAAACCTCTCTAGCCAATCCGGTTATGAGCCAGCTCAAGTTGGTTAAGGTCCCTCCACTTGTTTGTGCCACTTTCTGCCGGGTCGTCCTCTACTGCGCCGTCCATCCGGGGTGGTTTTCGCTGGCACGTTGGGCTTCATCCGCTCTTTATGACCCAACCATCTTAGTCGCTCCATGCGAAATCTTCTGACCAAGTCGATGTCCCTGTATAGGACTTATAGGTCGGTGTTATATCTTGTTCGCCACTCACCGTCTATGCCGACAGGACCAAAGTTCACATGAAGAACTTTCCTCTCAAAATAACCAAGGCATCCTCATACGATTTCGTCAAAGTCCATGCCTCTGCGCCATACAGCAGGACTGGGATGATTTGTGTTTTACAAAGAGAGGCTTTGTTACTCACTTGCCTTCTTAGCCAATAGAAACACCGATTGACAAGAGTGTAGCGGTAGGTAGACAAAGTCCTTTACTACCTCGAAATTATATATGTCTATTGTGGCATTTTGTCCAAGAAGCCGATGTTGAGTGTACTTTTTTTGTTGACAGCATATATTTCGTCTTGCTTTCATTTACCGCTAAGCCCATCCTTGCTGCTTTGGAGTAGCAAGTAGTTGTACAGACTTGAAAAACATTGTACCTCCGGTGTATGCAAGTTTCGTACAATCCTCTCAAGTTCTATATTAAAGAGATCAAATGATAGCGCGTCGCCTTGTCTAATTCGTTTCCTGACATCAAATAGTTCGGTGAAGTTCTTACCGACTTTGATGGAACAGTGGGAATTCTCCATCGTCATTCTGCACAGTCGGACGAGCTTGGCAGGAATGCTTTCTGTATAACTCTGATTTATATCACTTTTTAGGTGTTTTTAGCCCAGTACCTCTGTTTAAATAGATGGGATTAATTGAACGTAACGACTGGACTTAAGGAGAAGTGACTCTGTTCACAAGACACCTATATGCCTAACCTAACTTTACTGGACTTTATCCAACAGTAATAGCTAGATGCTCTAGCTACTGCAGGAATTGTTATAAAAAAACTCGCTGCAAGACTGTTCCTTTCTTAAATTGAAAATAGATCATTTGAAGTGCAAAGGATATAAAATCCATTCCACTTGGCACCTGATGAGCTTGCTAAATGTACAGCCTGGTATATTTCCACAGAGTGGTAAACAAATTAGGGCCAAACATCATCTAAAGCAAAGCAGATACCAATCGACTTATAATGGCAATTTTATGTCATACCTATCCAAATGGCAAAGGGTATTTATGAAGCTTTCTTTTGGCAGTATTACTTTTGGATGTTTGTCAGAAGGAGTTTTTTTCGGGAATCGAACCGAATTGCACCCTTCAGTGGCATCTAGACCCAAAAATGATGTCATTTGCTTTCGTTTTATTTTTAAAGACTTACAGTCACAGTCAGACAGTGTTAAAAGTGCTTTAATAGTTCATCACATCAATAAAACAAAAATCATTCGATTGCCTTGCTCGTTCATTGCCTACACAGTCTCCTGGCTCGTATGGTCCACGCCTCCGAAGATGAAACCCCACAATTACCAACCGAGAACTGACCTCCGATCTGTGAAATACTCCCTAACGGGTAAATTGGTTAACGTCCTGCAACCAAGGGACCAATTTGCCGTCACTTCAAAAACATTTACACGCTCTCTCTTTCACTCTGGAGCGTCTCTGGCGTCACTCCTTATCGTCACTTGAATGCTTGTACGAGTATATACGTGCTCCCCCACCAACGTACAGTAGCGTCCTAATGACCGTCTAATCAATTATATACCAAACATGTGGCAATTGTATATGTTATCCAAGGAATAGGGTGGCTCATCTTATCACAGGACATTGTAGTAACGTATCTTCCAACCTCACCTCACCCTTATCACTCAATTTCTAATTACACAAACGGACGCAATATAATTTCCATATCAGTGGTCTCCCTGTTAAATAGGCGTACGCTAAACAAACGTCAAGAACGTTTCCATTTAATTCATTAGCCTAGCCATTGTAGCCGACTGTGCAAGTTGCTTAGTTGTTAAAGGACCATTCGTGCGGTAAGATACGGTCTCTGGCATTCTAGCGCGCTGTGTTAATCCGTTTTTTATTAGTTCCACTAAAATTTAATTGCAATTACTCTGTCATATCCGTTGCAAGGCATTTTTAATGTAATTATTTTGACAACGTCAAAATCGAGCACATAAAAGTATATATTATCTATCTCCGGCTGTTATCCCTTGGGACTATACTACTACAACTACTTGTACACCTGACATAGTGTCAATGGACATATGGTACACTTAATGTGAACTTGTTGCTTTTGCAACGCCTACACTATACAGATACGCGTACGCTTTGAAATTATTAAAGTGAATGATGAAATTTTAGAAAACCTAGTGACGGTTTTATGAATGAGTGAACTGCTGGACTGTAAAAAGTGGGCGGACGACAATTAGAAAGGATATCGCTTGTGAATGGAGTTTAATTTTAAATTAGCGTTTTGCACATACTCAAACTCAATACGAATAGAATTGAAAATAGGAAGATACGCGTGAATTACCTCATTTAATTCCCAACAAGGGACCAATAAAGGATATTTAATTCGCTTGAATTTGTTCTGGATACTTCTAAAGAGCAAGTGAGTATTTTTTCAGTACATTTTAAGAAACTGCAATTTAATTTGATTCTAAAGGGCTAACATATGTTAAGATACATCTCATTTTTTCTACGTAAAATGCCAAATGCATAACTATAAATTTTAAATGTGTTTATGTGAATAAATATTTAGAAAAGTAACTCATTAGGTATAGTATGATTCCATTCGATTTATCTACACTTTCCTCCCCTAGGGCGAGTATTTTTAAAAATAGATTTAAAATTGCTCTAATGTTTACATTTCAAAGTAGAGAGCACATTATAAATTATTGCAATTGGTGCACAGGGTGTTCATTTATTATTTGCGGAAAATAAAATAAAAAAAAAATCAATAAATAAATAAAAAATAAAATGAGCAAGTACACTTATTAAAAAGGTGTGTAAGGAATGCAGAGTTGTAAATTGATTTCATTTGCAATCTTTTTTATTCTGTGCATACATTCGCATATTCTGCATTTGTTAGATTCTTTTGCACTCTTTGCATTCACTTGGTACCAAAAGCAGACAAATTAGAAGCTTTTCGTAGAAGTTGTGTGTAAAATAAATGTAAAAGAATCCAGAAAACTTCTTTATGTCTTTTACAACCCTAATAGATATTCCTTTAAATGACAAGGCTATTGACTCTATGTTTATCAACCTATAAGACTGTTACAATAACAGTTTTGTGAAATAAAGTAGATTTTTTTTGCATTTAAGTTTGTGAAATTTTACTTGCACCTATAATATAGGGCAAGTATTGGATTCGAGAAAAAATTCGAACTCGAGATAACAATGAATTCTGACATTACGATGATAGAGAAGCTCGAAAAAGTGGGTCTGCCGATTCCGTGTATATACGCTGGACTGCAGCCCAAACAGCTGGACCGATTTGCTTCAAACTTCATATCTGAGCTCTGTAGCGATGCAATTCGAGGCGAAATCGAGATTTTTGTTCTAGCCCTGTTATGAACGGTACTTTACTTAAGGCCAATTTCACAAAAAGACGATTTTCTCAAGAACGTCTTCAACGATTTTTATTAAATTTCATATTCGAGTTAGTCTGGGCAAATGATATAAGATGGCGCTCCACGTTTTTGGCTGAAAATACGTATTAACAGATTTTAGAAATATGGCAATTTCTCGGCTAAAACTCAATGGATTTCCATGAAAATCGAAATGTGGGCAAGATTTACTGGATAAATTTATGAAAAATTTAAAAAAATATTTTTTCAAAAAATTTTTTTTTTATTACAAATTTATTCATTTCCAACTTACAACACATACATAGGTGCAAGTACGTACGATACAGTCGTGCACTTTATTTTTCCTGCACCCCTTCCGTCATCTAATTTTTTTAACCAAAGTGCAGCAATTTAATTTAAAACTCATTATTTAAACTGGCTCCCGAGAGGGAGAGGGAAATTGAATTAAACAACTACACTTTTTTTCTAGAAAAATCTATTACAACTACCTATAAGCTCAGCTTAGTCTCTTCTCTATGACTAGATGTCAAAGCTTCTTACCGTACACTTCCTCAGAATTCACTGACACCTCTTTTTATATCGGCCATAATTTTCCAGACGAATTGCAGTACACCCAATTCGCTGTGGAAAATGGTCCAGCCAATTCTAGATCACTCCACGAATTTCTCGGTGTTTCGGTGTTTTATATTTATGATATTTTTTCTATCCTAGTGCTGTGCAGTTGTGTGAATTTACTTCACTTTCGCAACAATAATTTCTGGCATCCACGACAACTTGAATTTTGTACTTAAGATTCGCTCTTCTTCGCCATCTCGAACCTCGGGGCGGTGATTAGAAGATCATATTGGCTGGAGGTCGTTATTGTCCATATGCATGGTCTGGTGCAGCTCATAAAGTTCGTGGTTGTGTGAGAAAATTATTTTGTTTCCCATCATGTGTTATATAAAATTAAAGAGAATTTTGCAAGGGCTTCATATATGTAAGAAATATTTTTTCTTCACAAAATTTGTTGGACAAAAAAACTTGCCAAACATTTGAAAATTATATATATTTTTTTAACTTTGGTTTTTTTTTTTTTCAAATATATTTTTTTCTTAAAGTCTTAAAACTCTTAATGCTGTATTCCTTCGCATGACAAGTATTGCCAATGTTTTTCTTTATTTAAACCATTTAACAAGCAGAGTACTGTTACATGCATTTTTATTCAAAAGCTTGTCACGCCTAAACTAACTGAAATATAAAATTTTATCAAAGTCGTTGAAGCCATTTTGGAAAAAACTCCGTGTTTGTGAAAATGGCGCTACTCTAAGAGTAGCCCCATTAGTGGCCATGCAATAGCTCCCTAACATGAAGTTTGAAGTAAATTTGATTCACTCACCATACAGACAGACAAACAGAATCGGCAGACACACTATAACGAGTTTCTCTATCAACGTAATTTCAGAATTGTTTAATACCTCGAGTCCCAATTTTTGCACGAATTCAATACATGTTTTGTATCGAAAGTGCAAGTTAAAATGGACTGGAATCTCAGCAAAGTATTACTAGGACATAGCTACCATTTTATAGAGTTGATTAGACATTACATTGTTCATATCAAAACCAGTATTAGGTGTACCTATGCTGGATACGATTAAATTGCCTTCTATTTGAAGATAATATAATATGTCCGGAACACTATTGCACGAGTACCTCTTTTTTTTTAGATCATATGTGGTTTCCGCATGACCCATTGAATGCGTTTTGTTTTATTGAGGTATATTGCTGTGGTGAAAGTAGCTAAATAGATTTCGAACTTTTATCCACTACAAATGTTGGATTAGAACTCGCCGATCATAAGACAGAAGCTGTATTTGTAACCAGTCAAAAAAATGTAGACTTTGCCAAATTCCAGGTTGTGAACCAATTACATAATTAGATCATAAGAAGCTGTTAAGTATATTGGAGTAATGCTGGACAAACAGCTGCAGTTCAAAACACACATAGAGTGGAAGCTCTCTCGTTTATATCTACTGCCCAACATCCTGAATACGCAAAAGGATTCTACTCTCCACCTTTTGAGCCATATCAGACGAAGCCGTCTATCAGGCTCCATCTCTGTAATTTGGGAAGTGTGTAATCCTCTGAGAGAGTAAGGATGCTTCAAACATCGTCGGTTTGAATTCGAGTGCAAAAGTCGATACCACTCCTCCATTATATGTAGAAATTTTTAAGGAGCTTGACAATCATTGTCTTCTTCTGCTAACCTGGAAATCTGTCAATAGCTCAGCCAATTCAGTTAGAGTTGCTCATAAAAGTTTCAGGGAAATGCCTTCCTGCCCTGGTGCCTTCTTAAATGTTCTAATCCCGGTAAAAATATCATCCTCACTGTATTCCCTTTGAATAGCCACAATACTTACGAGGTTCATCGCTGTGCTAGTCTTCAAATTGCAAAAGCTATTCTAGGTCAGAAAATCCTCAATGTGTAGTCATATATACCTACATGCGGTATAACAAGCACTTCATTACAAACAATCGATGCGTTGGGCAATCAGTAGTATCTCGATCGATCTCCAAAAGATTCGCCTTGAAAAGTGTCTCCCCTTTGTGTGCTTACATACGTAACCCTTATTGATTGTTGATTTTGACGTCAAAATCTTTTCCAACTCGGGAGAAGTATGTCGACCAACCAATATGGATATCTTTTGGAGATTACCTAACACATCTTGCTGCGCAAATTGTACATTAATCGGTTTTATTTTCCCTAGTTACTCATGTTGTATCTACCTTCCGTACATGTACTGCACATGAATCTTACTCCACCCAATTAGAGATACATTTCACCCCATTTATTTAATTAACGATTCAATCAATCAATTGCGTTCTTAAGATAATTAGCTGCCGAAGACTTTACATATGTTTGGAGGTAGATACATATCTGTTGGAAGAAAGTGACATGAGTCGATGATGTCTTAATGATTTTTTTTAGCAGAAATCGATCTTACTTTCGACCTTAGGGTGACCATCCACATACATCTACTTACGTTGTCTAAAAATAAATAAGTTCCTTGGAAATCGAATCTGGCTTCTTTTTTTAATTTTAATCCACGGTAAAAGGTGCTGCTTTGTTAACTGCGAAGAACGCATGAATGATTGAAGGCAATCAAACAAATGGGCACTATCAGTACCACTGTGCCATAGATTATCACTTAAGTATGACACAGGAGTCATAAAAGGACAACAACACTTTGCTCGGTCAACTGTAGTGTCAAAGTTAAGCATTGACATTGAATTGGTCAGCCTTTTTGTCGTGTAATCCCCTCGTTGTACATATGTGACAGTTTCGTTTATTATGTTTATGTTTATTGCATTAGTAATTTGTGAAATTAATTTTGTTTAAATGTCCTTTTTTTTGGCCTCTGCTTTGGTTGGAATTCAGTTGAGTTTTCGTGGTCCTTGGTGAAGGATTAGTTTCGTTGCTCAGTGGATTTTGAAATTGTTTGAAAGGATTTCTTTTGGAATTAAATGTTGTGGTGGATAGTAAAGTGCTTCTGCAATCATGACTTGGAATCATTCACAGTAAGATTTTGAAAATTTTTAAATTTTGTGTGAAGAATGGGGGAAGAGTTTCTCGAATGTTTTGAGTAACACTGGATTTTTTTCTGGTCGCTGTGATTCACTGGAAATAGATTAAGAGGAAAAGTATCCCTCCTCGCTGATTAGTAGGTGCTCATGTGGAGTTACAAATAAAGGACTTATTTGTTTCTGAGAAATTTACACGGGCTGGTCCAAGAGTTACTTCTTTTAGGCGGTGTGACTAGTGAATCATTGCCCATTGCATTGATGGACTTTACAACGCCTTTCAAAACAGTTGTCTGACCAACTTTCGCCAAAGTCTGGACTTATTTCTCGTAGGAATGACGCTCATTTCATCATTGATGTGGAATGGTAGCCGATGAGTTCTGATGCTTCTCTTGATGACTGAACATACACTTGAAATGCGATCACACACTTTTGTTAAATTACTCATTGCTGCATGACCGCTGGCTGTAGAAATGACGGCAATGATTCCATGAATTGTTTTGACGTTTAATAATCTTCAGGACGATGAATTTACAAAAAAAAAAAAACTATGATTACCTCTTACTGACGAATAATGACAAGAAATTAGGCATGCCTTTGTGTCACGGAGGGACCTACGAAAGCATTATCTGAAGACTTACAAGCACATCAGGACAGTTTTTACCCAGTCTGGCCTTTACGACAACTTTCAAAGTAAATCTCAACTGAGGTTTCTTATCATCCCAGGAATTCTACAGCTCTGGCAAACTCTTATCATGTTGGATTTTGAATTTAAATAAACGACATAACTCCGGCAAGTTGGTTCCTACACCATAACAACAATTTATCTTGAGCTCGTCGAAAGTGCAACGCAGCGTAGACTAAAAACTTGACTTAGTCCCAGATATAATTAAGGGCCGTCAGGTCGCATGATGGTATCGTGGTGGTAAATTGATGAACGCTCGCCGTGAGATGGAACCACGTTGTTGGAACCACAGCTCGGATATATCAATGTCGTCGATTTCTGGCCACAGAAAGTCGATAAACATAGTTCTATAATTGGGACCATTGAAAGTAACGGTGTCTTCTTCCTTATTTCGAAGAAAAAAATGGCCTCTGACGTCGCCATGTCATGAACCACACCAAACAGTGTGCTACAGCCGTAATTTGTTTTGTATTTCGCACCAATCTCCATCTGGTTGGTGGCTTAAACTTTTCCAATGTGCGAAATATACACTTAGACCTTATGTCCAAATTCACGTTGTTTACAGTTTCTAGCAATCTACCTTAGTTCCACGCAACTTTGTTCCCAACTGCCATGCCTTCATTTGGACCGTTTGGTGCCATTTTCAACTTGGACTGCCGTCGTCAGCGTAGTCAATATGATTCAGAGTCCATCGAATTCCTCCGTTTCCCGTCGATAAAGCTGTACGAAGTACATCGCCAATCACTAAAAGAAATAGTATTGGCTAAAGAATGCAACCTTGTCTTAAACCACTTTGAATCTCGAATTCCTTTGACAAATATACTCTGTGCCGGACGTGGCATTTTGACCAAAGCATATGTAGCTTTGTCCTCTCTTGCGTAAGGCATGCCAAATAAACTTACAATAGACACTATCGAAAGCCTTCTCAAAATCAATGAATGAAATAGTGTAGCTCAGCCGATATTGTTGGGGCTGCTCGTAAGAGCTCGGCGGGAATACCGCCAAGTCCTACCGCCTTGTTGTTTTTTAGTACTTTGATCGCGGTAGAGATCTCATCCTTACTGGGCGTCGTCGCATGTATTCGGGAATCTTATACCTCGGCAAAAAGGGTTCATATAGCTAGCGAATACATAGCCAAAAACCGTCGAAAAATGCTCCTCCATCTAGCTGTTCCTTATTTGAACTAAGCAAAGAGTAGTCTAAGTTTTTAATGGCGTATTGCCTGAAGCTGCGTCCACCTCTCAAGTCCTCTGTGATTCTATAGACGGTCCTGCTGTCGTACCTGCGCATAGTCTCCTCTGCTTCTGCAGCAAGCGCGTTGCTCTTGATAAAATGGTAAAATAAAATAAATAAATATTAGGCCATAAGCAGCCCATAGAGGGCCAAGGACTAGCTTCTCATAGCTGTACATATTGTGCGTCTTATACATTTCTGCACGTACAGAAGGGACCTACTGTTTTATGCCGTATCCGAAGGGCAGAGGGGTTTTGAAAAGCTTTCTCATGACAGTAATAATCTTGAATGGATTCGAACTTGGAACCCTTTGCGCAGTAGTCCAACGCACTAACCACTGAGCCACGGTACCCACTAGATAAAAATGATAAAATGGTAAGCCTTTCTGAATATTTTGACAGCTAGATGCCATTGCTAACTTTGACGGCTGCTAAAACATGACAATTGGAAAAAGTATTATTGCTATCTGGTCACCCCAATTCCATGATCGATATCCATCTATCTCAATCAGGTTTTCGAAATCAGAGATTGTTACTATCCATCTGGTTATCAGTTTGATTGAATGTCTTCATTAAAGTAGTGTCTAGTCTCGTGGTAGACCAAAAAAAATCCACGTCATTATCACATAGCCCTCGCAGCGACGCAATAGCGCCACAAAATTTCAATATAAAAGTACCCAAACTACATTCAAATTTTGTCTCGAATAATTAAATCATAAACGCCCCTCATAATCAGCCAATGAAAATATCAGATTTTTTTTTTCTTTTTTACAACACTCGCACGCTAATTATGTGAGTGAGTTGCCCACGCTTGATTAAGCGATGATTAATCGTGGGTTTAGTTGGGGTGCCTGACAGTTCTACCCCCAGCTATACGCGACGCGACACACCAAACCAAAAAGCTAATTAAAATACACATATACGAGTTCCGGTGCTGTTGTGGATAATGAAACATTAATCTGTCGATAATTATTGTAAGGGCTGTTTGTTTAGTTTAGCTCAGCGAAAAGGATTGTTCTCGACAGTGCCTCATTGCTAATCTAATCTTTTGGAATAACCAATTGCAATCGATTAATATTCCAAACAATAAGCTTTAGTTGATTCAGTTTTCAGTGAAATTGGGTAAATAATTTAAAATAGTTTCAATAAATAAATAAATAATGCAAAATGCATTTATTTGTACACCGAGTAGGTTAGATAAAGAGGTTTGGATTGACTGCAACAGATGTCCACCTTATCCTTTTATAATCCTAAGTCAACCAGGTTAGGTTACATTAGAAAAATGGGTTGATATGAAGAAAATTAGTGTGAAGAACTCAGGTCAATGTCGACCCATTATGATACCCGTTGGGGGGAAAGGGGAACGCTCTTGCCCATTGAAAAACGGGAATTAATTACTTAAGTACTACTCATCACTCTTCCTACTCTGATGTTCTGGTGAAGTTTAGAAGCATGTACACATGTAGGTACACTAAAGAGCTCTTGAAGATTATGGAAAAAGTATTTACAGAGGAATCCGATCCTGGAATGATGCAGTCCAGAGTAGAGGTCATCTAAAACTCTCTTGCCTGTGCACTGTTCTTCTTCCTTCCCTTGTAATTTCTTCACATGATACCGCCGAATATTATGAACCGTAATGAATCCTACTAGGATCTTCTATCCTTCCATATAAGCTCTGTTTCTGTCAGAGTATGCCAGTGGAGGTCCACCTTGAGTCTTTCTTGTGACTGTGTTTCTTGCTTCAATCATGGGTGCACAGCGTGGGATGCTTACAAAGATGTCCGCTACTGCCAATAGATCTCTTAATCCTTATCTTGGAAGTACATCAGACTTCTCATTGCCAAGGGTACTCTTATGTATGTAGGGTAGCGCTAGAGAGGTAGGTAGGTAGAATGGTGGTTCAGAGAAGAACCCAATTAGTGCTAAAGTGCACCGTTTTGATACCACAAACTCGCACTAGCCTGTTTAAGAAGGACGTTATTGGTTTTAACAATACGCAGCTAAGCCCAACCCGTGGAGTTTAAATAGAGAAAGAGCTCTCCAATCTTTATTTAAGCTATACCGCTGAGATCCTCGGTCCTTGTCAGGGCCAGACACCTACAGAGGAAGTGATACAATAGTAATTCTCTCTCATTACTATCACTACAGCTTCTACAAAAGGAGTTATGCGGGATACCTAGCGATAGCCGCATGTTCTCCGACTGGCTAATGTCCCGTAATTACAACTACAATTCTAGCGATATCAGGTCTTGATCTGCTAAGTAGCTCGGTTTACTTGTGTTATAGCGTCGTCCCGGGACCCAGATGAGGGTAATCAAGTTGGTTGATTTTAAAACGGCATTGCTCTACCAGTTTCAAGGAAGTGTAAACTGCATAAATGGCCTTAATAGCGGCTTGACTATCTGTATAAATGGCAATATTTTGGTTGGATGTGGAGTGATCTCTTAGAACCTAGCAGGTTTCTCGAATAGCGAGGAGCTCCGCCTAAAACGCTCTAGCAGAGTATGGAAGACGGAAAGATTTCGATATATTAAGTTGGTCGGAGAAGATCCCTGCGCCAACTCCACAGTCCATCTTTGAACCATCTGTAGGCTTATATCCCTATATCATAGTCATTGATAACGCTTTCAGTATTCCATTCTTCTTTTGTAGGGAATCTGACTGAGAACAATTTTCTAAAATTTTAAGTGAGTGTTCTGTAGTCGGTTGAATACGCAACTAGTTCATGTGGAACCGTCTCCAAAACCTTACTATGCTCATACCTATGGTTTAGCGGTCCAGCACCCAGATTCTCTGACCAGGTTTAGAATAACGCTAAGAGCATCCGTGGGACATGATCTCATTGCTATAGTAATACCAACACATGCTGATCTTTTTATAAATTTTTTACCTTTCAATGTTGTATTTCTTGCTCAAGGCAGGGCCAGCAGACGATGGCACCATAGGCTGGGATTAGGCGTACAGCGGTTGTGTACATCCATTGGGTCATCTTTGGCTGTAGTACCCAATTCTTATCTATATTGAATTTCCACCGAAGTTGCGAGTCCAAATTCATGCCTATGTAATTTGCACTAGGGCTTAGAGAGTGTGACTGCCCATCCAGTTTGGGGAGAGTGAAGTCTGGAATCTTTGTTTTCTGAATCGTATCATTTCAGTCTTGCTTGGATTAACACCCAGACCACTGCTTGTGGCACACGAGTGAACTTTATCCAGTGCACTCTCCATGATTCGACTTATCGTTGGGAGAAACTTACCTGATACCAGTATAACCAAATCATCCGCGTATGCGACAACCTTGATCCCCTCTCTGTCAAGTCCCACTAAGATCCTGTTCATGGCCATAAGCCATAGCAGAGGTAAATTGACACCTCCTTGTGGAGTAGGTACCTCTGCTGACCATCTTAGTTGTACAGCTATTACCTAGTGTTATCTGAATAATTCGATTTCTTAACATGGATACCACCCATAAATTAAAAAAATCTACTACACCTAACTCGGTGAGAGTAGCCCTACCTAGTGATTAAAAAAATAAGTATCAGGTCGTAAGCAGACCATAGAGCGCCAAGACCTAGCTTCTCACAACTGTGCATTTTGTGCGTAGTATACATTTCTGCACATACAGAATGGACCTACAGTTTTATGCCGTAACTGAAGGGCAGAGGGAGCTTTCTCATGACAGCTATACTCTTGAATGTTTGTCAGACACTCGGAAGAGGTGGGGCCGCGAAAAAAATTGTTGATGGTATTTTTCTGGATTCGAACTTGAAACCCCTTGCGCAGCCGTCCAACGCACTAACCACTGTGTCACGGCACCCACAAGTGATTACTTGCGTTATGTTCCAAGAACTTTACGCTTTTTTTGACAACATTTGACAAGATTCGAGTTGATTTCACTGTCAAGACCTCGCAATTCGGAAAAGATGCTTAACACTATGCCAGCGTCCATTTTATATCTGCCTGTATAGATAGATTTTGAGTTTGGTATATGAGCTGAGCACTATTCCATTCTTCTCTTTTAGTGTGTGCTGAAGGAATAGGCTTTATAAAATGTAGGTATGGTGTGATGAAGTCCATTATTGGGAAAATAGCCAACATTTGCGTCGAACGTGGCAAAATAATTAAGAAATGTTATCGGAATTCCTGCTTAGTTATGAATACGGACGGTTAATTGAGGTCGGTCGTCATCATGACTTCAAAGTGCAGGCAATTCGTCGCACCATAGAAAAGTTGGGAAGGAAGAGATACTGCGCAGTAGTCACGCTCGACGTTAAAAACGCATTCAACTCGGCAAATTGGTCATTTATCAGGAGGTCCTTGTCCAGAATGGATTCACCATATTACCTGCTAAGGATAGTCACAGACTACTTTAGCAACAGGTCTAAAATATCGCTATTACGGTAGTAAAGGAATGCCTGGAATTTGCCGGTCTGTCCTTATAACCAATCGCAAGATGGTGGAATATGCAAACTTCCGGATTGAAAATCAGATAATTCGATCTAAGGAATCGCTGAAGTGCCTTGGAGTCGTGCACGGCAATAGGCTACGCTTCGAAGCCCACGTCGAGTTCGAAGGATCCTGCTGTCCAGAACAGTCTGCTGGGACCTTCTTTATGTTTTCCCGATATGGACAGCCGCACTGGCGACAAATCTATGCAGGAAAAGCTATAATCAGCTTACAAGCCCTGTGCAATCAGTAATCAGCGTCTTTCGAACAAATTCCGACGAGGCAGCTTGCGTATTAGCTGGAATGGTCCCAATCGACATCTTTGCGAATGAAATGCAAAGAGCGTAACTTAGGCGACCGTCCCACTGACACGAAGCAAAACGGATCAAGGAAGAAGAAAGGACAGTCTCGGCATAGCTGTAGCAAACCAGGTGGGATAACTTTCCTAAAGGCAGATGGACTCACAAACTGATTCACCAAATAGACTCACGTACAAAGAGCGCGAGGGGGAGCTGTAACTAACATTTTACACAGTTCGTGTCTGGACATGGCGGCTATCGGAAATACCTTCACAGATTTGGACACGATAGCTTACCCCAGTGGACGACTACTTTTGACAAGCTCGAAGTCAACATTCGAGATGATATTGCCGGAATAACGACGATCATATTGGACCTAGTCATTAAATATTGGACCGACCGCTTAAAGCAGTGCCAGCGAAGCCGAAGTGGTTATTTGAATGATTTGCTATTTTGCATAGGCATAATGGAAACAATTTTATATCTCACACCGTTTATTTATTTTTTATTTTTTTCTCCTATCCTACTTATCTGGGAACTCTTTAGAAATCGCTTAAAGATGCGCACATTACATGTTCTCTGTGTTCAGGTCTTTGAGGGAATATGTCCCCATGACTCGTCCTATCAAATGTAATCTCTTTTAAATATTAAAATGCTGAAGCTCTATTTTTTTTTGTTTCTTTTTAATAGACCCACAATCGCTACAATCACCATGCCAAAGATGCTAAATGGATTCTATACAGGCTCTAGGGCCATATCGCCAGAAACACTTCACAATCAATCGAAATTGGAGGCGAATTCATTGAAATCGAAGAAAAATACGGGCCGGGTAAGGCGTTTACACACATTTCCATATCCATTCTAACAGTAATCAATTTCTGTCCACTCATCCTTTCATTTGCTTTTAGTTCTGGATATTGTCCATGATAATCGAACGTCCCGATGGGAAAAACGACATCGAGAATGCCTTGAACAAGAGCACAAGTGGTGGTGAGCTTGAATCGATTCTACCGCCGGAGCCCGTGGAAGAAGTATGCTTGCTTCGTGACAGCCCCTTCAGGATATTAAGGGTAAGTAAGAAACTGTTCATAAGTGCAAGGATAATGGGAAAATTTAATATTTTTAAATGGAAGGTTGTGTTAACTTGATTGTTACGGGGGCAAGGTGAATCAGAAGTTGGCGTTAGCAATAAAACTGAAGTGAGGTCATGAGAACGAATCCTCTTGGGATGCGTTGAGGTTATTTTTCTATTGAGGTCGTTTTTAAATCTTGAAGTTATCCTAATAGGAACGCATATATGCATTTTGAACAAAGAGGACTTACTCTTGAGTCGCAGGCGAGTTGAATGACCCAAGATTATTCTAACTGTGGACTCGTGGTTTTTATTCAAGGTTCTCTGAACAAGGAGTCCACATCCGAGGTGTACAGGGAAATGCAAAAGGATTGTAACCCTTGACAAAAGGTCTCAGTATTATGCTTGTATTTTCTTTATTTTGTTGCTTAGATTCAGCACTTCGTTACTTTCATAACAAAGCCTGATATATGACACAGGAAACATTTTCTTCTGGTTTCGGAGGCTCTTCTATTGTCACTGGTTATTGAGCTTTCCAGAAGCAGAGATGCTCTTTCTGTTGAACGCCGATTTCTAGAACGTTCGTCTTATCTATTTAAGTAGTAACGCTTTGAGAACAGGTCTTCCTCTTATATTCGTCCATAATCTTACTGGAAGGACTAGACATCCAAGAGTATTTACTGTCATAAGAAAGCTTCTCAAAACCCCTCTGCACTTCGGATACGGCAAAAAACTGTAGGTCCTTTCTGTACGTGCAAAAATGTATACCACGCAGAACATGCACAGTTGTAAGAAGCTCTATGTGCTGCTTACGGCCTAATATTTATTTATTTTTTTATTTACATAAGACCCTCCATAAGAGCTCGTCTTTCACAAGCAATCACGCTGCTTGTGTATGTTATTATCCATCAATCTCGCTGTATTTATAGAAATGTGAAGCCCCTTAATCGAGCTACAAATATACTTGATCCTTTGGCGAATAACCATTAGATTGCACAAACCGAACCTCCATAGTGATGTCCTTGAATGAAATGCCCAAAACTCAACACAGATTATGTCTTAATTAAAAAGTCCACGTGTCAATATATAATTTCATTGTCCATCCCCCATGAATGCCCTTGAGAATGCCATAAACTGCAATCACACCAAAGACCACAAATGATGAAAAATTTAAGGATAAAGTGTCCACTTACTTTTACTATCAATCGAATTACATGAACTCCAACTATCCCTTTCATCAGGAAGGTAACTTTTACTATCTACAAGTGAATCCTTTACATCTAAATGACACATTTTGTCTATTGGAATAGATCCTGTTACAAGTTGTAAACAAAAGTACTTGAGCATCCATTCGAGAGAAAACTCACCACAAATCGAATACGCGCAGAAGTTAACTAAGATTTCTCCCGCCTCATGTCCTCTTTAAAATAAAGGAACTCACCTCCATTCAGTGTTGCTCGTGGTGGTATATCGGATACTTTAAACTCTATTGCGGGACATTATAAAAAGGATCTGCAATCCGTTGGAGCCTTCAGTTTACTACCGGCCGTTTTAACAAACGCTCCCACTTTGGCATAAAATATCCCCCGCCTTTTGCACAAAAGAAAAATAAAATACCGGTTTCAGGATAACAAATTTCTTTTTGTCTCTGAAGTGAATACAACCAATAAAGTGTAATTATTTAATCAGCAAATAGTTTAAGCGTGTCCTTAACCATTAATTATCGGTTTAATCAATCATTGCTCAATGTTCCATTCCACCGGGTGTAATGAAACAATATTTTCGACTCATTCTCCTCTTCGGGTTTAATTGTTCATTCACCATACAACAGCATACTAGTGAAATAAAGTATCTTATAGCGCTTTAATTAACCTGAGTGTATAGCATTGTCTCATTCAAAAAAAGAAATAAAAAAGATAAAGCCTAACTAATTAATTGAAACTACAATTGAGTAACGACACACATGCTAATCAAAATAAACGAAAGGTCCTTTGGATTCATTTGTATTCGGTATTTAACATCGTAAAGAGTGTCTACTGAGTAAAACCACCAGTGAACGTGAACCATGGACTCTGACTCTGAGTTGGGATTTAAAGTGAGATAATACAAAATACTAAATGTGTCCTTAGCACTATTAGCACGCGCACTACACTAGTGGAATGAGTAAAATTCTTAAATGTCGTTTTTTTTTTTTTTTTGTTCTATGTGATTTTGTGTCTTGTAAAAAGGATTGTTAATTGTATCTAAGGATGAGAAGGATAAGAAGATTTTAAGAATCTCTTACTTAGATATTTCTCTGGACTCACAAAGTTTTTATAATCTTCAACCTTGAAACTGTTATCTATCTGCGAGTGCATGTGCCTTCTAATATTCTGCAAAGAATCAAAAACTTTTTAAAATTTTGAAATTTCCCAAAGTTTTTGAACAAAAGATTTGAATTTCGAATATTAACTCGAAGAATTTTACTCAAAAGTTTTACGTTGCAAATTTTCAAATTACAAGTCAGAGCTAAATTTTAAAACACAAATTTCGTACATACATATATTGTGAAGACTATTTAGAGCCGTAAGGTGATGTAATTTTTGTAACAACAGATAGGTAGACGAGGAGGAATACTTCATGCGAAACTATCCCATTGTGATGTCTATTAAAACTCTGTTCACAAAGTAATCTACTCAGTTTTGCACGTCGTTTTGGCGCACGAAATCACCCTGATGATTCCATATCTTGTCTGTTGATAGGCTGCACCTGCAAAACCACAAATAATTCTGATGGTAGAATGCTGCAGACCTAGACAACATGTGCAAAGTTCTTCTATTTTCCAGGGCTACATTACGAGTTTCATATGATATCTTAGAGTATTGTGTACCGTACGAGTTCTTTGCTTTTCGAAAGAACAGCTATGATTGATTGAAACTTGTCCAACTCCTTGAACAACTTGTCTTTTGGTACCAAATGTCTTGGATGTGATGGCAGCTCTTCATTCTCTTCTGATTACTCTTCCGCTCTACTATGGCTAGTTTGCTTATTGACATGCTCATTAAGTCTGAAATGTGCCTAATTGGTGATTAAATTTTTTGTTGAAAACAGTGGACTTTCTTCAAGCTTTTCAAAAGCCCAAAGACTGAAACAGTGACGATTCGGGAGGCCAACTTAGTTCAATTCATATTGGAGTTTAATTTTCACAGGGGAATAATTTTTGTGTACACTCTCTAATATTTTATGGTCTGTTTGGACGCATATTGTCTAATAACGAAGATTTACACGTTTCCATGGTATAATGAATCTTGGGTTGGTTAGGTCGAGTATGTAGAGACTATAAAATCATCAAAGTGCACGAAACATATTCTTCGTTGATTTTTTGTTGAACGCTGATTTTCGTAACACAACTGAATAATATGTAGACGCTATACCTATCTAAGTTTTGTTCATAATAAAATGTCAAATAATACTAAATAAGTTAACATGACTTCCACGTAATCTGTAAAAAAAAAAAAAAAAAAGACAAAAAAGTACCTTTAAATGAATCACCTTTTTATATAAATATGCCAGCACCGACTTCGCAGTCTTTCTTTGAGCTGCTCCTATGTGTAACTGTACGAGTATCTTAGTCATTATTAAAGCTTCCGTTCCTTCATTTTTTTCTAGTACAGAATTTAACTCGGAATAGTTTCGTTAACATTAACGTACGAGTAGTGTACATTTCATAATGCTCGAGTACTTGCGTTACCTTACAGTGCGATTAAACTTCTTAATTGGTGTGGAGTTCCACTTTCCATGACAATAGCCCTTAATTGGGAGGATTAATCTCGGTCTTGGAAGAACTCTACATTCAATTGATAGCCAAATAAATATTATAAGAACTTATAGCATTTTATTGGATATTTCTTCATTTTTGTTAAATATGTGTACTTTACTTACTTACTTTTGTCCTGTATCCCATTATGGATCCCAGTTTCCCTACAATGCATACGCGCCATCGTGTGCGGTTTCGGGAAATGTGCCTGAGCTCTCCCCAATTATATTCCAGTTGCATGTTCTTCATTCTCGACTGTTCTGAGTCACATAGGTTCATGGCCCGTTCTCTAATAAAGTTGTTCCTTAGAGATACGGCTTGGCCAGAATATCCTTAATATGTAGCATACATACATATTGCCAATCTTTTGCAGCTCCCTCGTGATAGTGACGCTCACTCTCCTGGTACCACATCCGTATAGCAGCACGGATTCAACGTTGGAACGGAACAGTCGTAGCTTGGTGTTTAAGATAATTGCATCAACTGCGGATAGCATCTCAAACGCAGATTTTGCTTTACCTATTCGGCTAGCTATATCCATTTCGGTTCCGCCATCGGTTGAGATAATACTCCCAAGGTATTGGAAACTCTCTACTCTCTCAACCATTTGTCCAGCAATGCCTATACGAGTCGATGAGTGCTTCCCTCTCCACATTTGCTGTCACTTGGTGAACGAACCCCAATACTCGCAGGACCGCTGCATATCCTGCCATGGACCTGGCACCCGTCTACGCTCGCACTCATATAATTAAGTGCTTGACTTATCTGACAGTTTAATATATTTATACACAATGTATAATGTACATTCCACATCACCTGTATAAATGTAAATATCCTCTTGACATTACTTAAATTTAAATTAAATATTAACTCAGTTGAGTAAACTTTAAATATAAACATTATGTGATGCAAAAGAATATTTTATTTATTGTCCTTTGAAATCGAAATAAGTAGATGCATGCCATTTTTACATTAACCCATCTGAATGTAGGAAAGAGTTTATTTTGATGTTTTTATCCTTGAAATAAGACACACATTAGTAGGTACACATAACATTAATAGAGATACAAAAACTATCTCCATCTGAATAGACCCAACGGATGGCGGAAAAACCACTTTCAATTTCGTCTATGCCAAGGGAAATAATTGCACTTGACTTTAAAAATATAATTCAGTCAACAGATGGACATGTTGCTATCCTCCGCCTTAATTCGATTCGTTTAAAGTGTTTACATGAGAGTCCTTATTCTTATGAGGTTATAAGCATTTTATTCATATGAAAATTGAATAACTTGAGAGGCTAATCAATTTAGCAGACGGACTCGTGGGAAAGAACCTTATATGTATGTACCTAACAATATTTATTCCGGTGAGTATTTATGCTTTGATTGAATTGAGAGTCTTCTTCTTTTACCTCCCAATGTTCACTTTACGAAGGTTTGCCTATTCTTTTCTAGAATTGGTGTATTGCTTTCTTCGTAAACTTGTATCTAAAAATAATCCACTGGGCCTACCTCACAATAATCACTCCGATAATCACCTACGCATCGATAGTATGGTTGGAAAATGATAACCAAACGGTCACACAATCTACCCCGGGAGTTACGGGTGCAATGCGCTTCTGCCCGACAGCCGTGTTGGAGGTTCTCTTAGACCTTCCACCCCTCCTTAGATCATAAATTAACACATTTTCAAATAGTCAGGCAGTTCTCACGGCTTTCAGTGCCTTTAACTTTGAGTTAAAGCTAGTCTGGAACTGTCTCCAATCACCCAGGCAACAAAGCCGCTGATGAGCTTGCCAGATAAGGTGCGCAACCTCCATTCATTGGTCCTGAACCTTTTTGAGGCCTACAAACTAACCAAATAAGGATAGAGCTCAGAAGATGGGAACGCCATGAATAGCTCTCCCACAGGCTTAAAATATGCTAAACAATACATTAACTTAACTTCTCAAAAAAGAGAGCAAAAGACATCTTCTCCAAGAGCAAATCCCAAGTCAAAAAAAAATCGGTGACCTTCTAACTGGACATTGCTCCCTTTATTATCATCTGAAGAAAATGGTCATGTCCAATCGAACAAGAGTCGCTTATGTCTTGAAGACATTTAAAACAGCCCAACATATATTGTGCGAATGTCCAGCCATAGTTCGGCTTCTTTCTTCACTGGTGACTTGATGGCAAGGAGTGGATCTATTACTTTGACCAAATAAATGTGTTTGCACTTGATGACCTTAAAAGCATTTGACAGAGTTTGGCATCACGGTCTTCTGTCAAAAACATGTGCATATGACATATCGCGACGAGTCTCTTCTGCAGTCTTTGGCCGTTAAAGAGAAACGCCAACGTACATATGTTAAACTCCTTGAATGCCGATCTTGACAACATAATTAAATCGGGTTTAATCAGGTTGGTGTCTTCCGTCTCCCAATCGAAACCAAGATTCTCGACTAATATCCATGAATAGAACTTGCATCCCGGAAACCAAAAGACTTGTCATTTTCGGTATATGCTTCAATGATCATCTCCGATGATCTTTATCCCGAATGATCTGATTCACAATTTAAAAGACATTCGTCCATCCGAAGCTGGAATACAACAGCCATATCTGGTCCGGTGCATCGAAGACCATTTTGCACTTGCTGGGGAGGTATTTAATTTTTGTTGTTCTGTTAACTTGACAGACGCTGAGCAAATGAGCCTCATACGTGAAGATGAGTTTCCGGATATCCGGCCAAAAATTCCACCGCCCAATTAGTGAACTCACGGCGGCGTTGTCTTATGTCGTCCGGCTTCAATTCTTGCCTCATCACAATCTTATACCAGTGTAGACTCGAATCCAAGCACAAAATAACTCAGGTTTACTCTCTAGTGATGTCGAATTAAGTTGATCGGCGTCTTCTTCGATATTGGCCGAAACCTCCCACTATACTGGATCCCAAACATCGCCGGATATTGTCCAATAGTAGTGGATTTTATAAATCATTGCAGGCCCTTCGAGTATTTGCAGACAATAGACAGTTTCTAACCTAACAATTCCAAAAGTGTTTCAATAGGTATTACTCTCCCTCAAAGCAATACCTGTTGTAAGTAAACATTTTCATTTTGAGATTTTCAACAGACAAGTCGATGGTATGCCGAAAAGTGTACCAAGGGTTTAAGTAAATCCATCAGAATTATCTAATCCTTAGGCTGAATAAATAGGAGATCCAATCAAAATTTAAACCATTCAATACAATCTTAAACTAGTAAAAGTTTCAATTTGAAAGAGTTAAGTAAAGTGGATAAACAATATTCTTTACCAGCAAAAACTAATTAGTCCCTTTCGTTGCCCTACAATTTGAAACTGACGTAAGTAAGTACAAAATCAATACTTCTCGCAATGCAACAGTTGTACCATAAAATTTGAGTGCACTATCTACTTTTTTATGGGCTATTTGCAATTGTTCTCGCAATAAAAATAATATATGTCCTGCGGCCAAGATGCCTTAGTTTGATATTAGGAACCCATTCCTTTTAGGGTGAGGTAATTAATTTCAGAGTATTTTGCAGGTGACTCGTGGATGTATACGCATATCTTTTAACTGACACTATTTTTCTGTTAATTGTCCACCGAAACAATTGTGAAATTTGCATTATCGTGTTTTATAAGAGCGAATGAACGAATTGGTGATAAGATATAAGCCTGCTAATCCCAAGCAATGGGTGATTCATTTAGAGGTACCTTTTTCAGAAATATCAAAAGTAAAAGGATTATTGTTTTCAAATGTTGGCCATAACTGTGGTTACCATGGTTCATTATGAAGTTCCAATTTACGGTGAGGCGAATGAGTATTTCGAGTGAGAGTTGGCAAATAACGTGAATAATGTTGGCTTCCAATTGTACCCACCATTTAAAATTTACATAATCCTAAAAGTTGTCAAATGTTCAGTGAATTGTTCTCGCAATAAAGCCATCACATCACGGAACGTAAAATATAAATAATAATTAAATAAATGGTGATCATGAGTTGTCTTTTGAGGCATCAGATAGTCCATTAGCAGTTACGTTGTGGACGCCCGAATATGGCAATTTTGTATAATGATGACCCATTAAGCCAGAAATACGCCTTATGTTTAGACCATAAACCATATTCCTCGTAGAATGCTGATTTTCGTATTACATCTTTAGATACATAGAATACTATGACAAGTTAACACAACTTACGTGTTATTTGTCCAAAAATCTATCGACAAAAAAGTACCTCTAAATGAAACACTTATTACTTGATTACAGAAAATGTGGTACGAATCCATTTTAGGGATAGAAATTCCGTAAAGTTTCATAGAAAATACTTACTTCTGTGAATGTCTTATATACTGTATCTTTTTGTGGATCATAAGACCTCGAAGCGCCATCGTCGACAATCAATGAGTCTCAAAACTTGTCAAGCTTTTCCCTATTGGCACTTCGACTTCCCCACACCATGTTTTTTCGTGGTCTAACCAGGGCCTCTAATAACAAGGTTAACAAGTTTGCTTTCATTCGACTATTTTAAGTGGTGCCAATGGGCAGATTTGCTGCATCCTATCATACGGAGACTTAAGATAGTGAAAGTTTGCCTCTTGTTCACATCGATGGTCCACAATCTAGGTTAGGTTAGGTTTGTGGGTTTGCAGAAGAATAGAAATACCTCCCCCGCACTCAGGTCAGAACTGACCAATGTGCTACCCATTGTGGGGGTAGAGAAAAGGTCCCCTTGCTCATTTAACCCATATAATGTCTGTAAAAAAACTGATGAAGTTCAATAATATGTCAGTATTTGCGTTGGAGAGTTCTCCTGATCCGGAAAAAAGTGTTTGCAAAGGAGCTTGTACCTGGAATGTTGGAGTCCAAGGCTCTGGCAGAAGAGTGGGTAGTGTTCTCTACATCATCCTCATCGCCGCATTCTCTGCAGAATTCTTCCTTCGTACGACGCAGTTTCTTTAAGTGGTACCCCAGAGTGCTTGGACAAGACTGCTGTGGTATGGGAGTCGTATAGATCTGGACATTCCCAGTGATTCGGAGAAGACTCCGGTTCCTACATCGGTGTCCATTTTTGATCCATCTGTATAGATAGCTATGTATTTGGCATTTGGTATGCGGCTGTCTTTCCACTTTTCCCTGCTAGGGTAAGCTGAGGTAAATGGTACTTCGAAGTCAAAGTAAGGCGTAATGTAGTCCGTCGTAGATGCATGGCCAAAAAATGTGCCAAGGATGGTCGCGCATTTGACTTCCAGCTTGCGGTCTGACTTATTCTTAAGGCGCTGATGGATGCCAGTGATCTCGTATAAATGTCTAACGGAGGCAGGTTGAGAATAGCCTCAAGGCCCGCAGTTGGAGTGGTTCTTACTTGTAGGACCAATGCACGCTAGGCTTTGTACATTAGTGAGAGCTTTTAGGTAGGTGGACTTGTTTGACGCAGGCCATGACACGAGGTCGCCAAAGGTCTGGATGGGTCTTATGGTAGCCGTGTACATTTAAAGAATTGTTTTTGGAGAAGGTCCCCAGGCTTTCGCAAATATTCTACTGCACGTGAAGGCTATGCTAGCCTTATTAATTCTTTTATGTAAATTCAATTTCCAAGTGAGTTTATTATCTAATATAATACCCAGGTGCATACATATCTCGCACTGTCCGATATACTGAGGGGAGTGCCTCTAATAGAAGGTGAGCTGAACCGAGGAATTTCTTTTATTGGTAAATAAAACCAATACAGTTTTCTGGGGGTTGACGATAAGGCCGCATTTACCATCTAACCAGGATCTTAAAAGCACCATCGACGTGCTCACTAAGCATAGGGAGGAATTTGCCTGTTCCCAAAAATACTACATCGTCTGCATAGGCGGCGACTATAACTCCAGATGTTTCGAGCAGCCACAGAGCTTCATCCAAAAGTCCACAATATAAAGGCGAGGCAAACAAAATGGGACTTAAAATAATGTGCTTGTTCATGGTTAGTAGTTCCGCTTGGGAAGTATAGGTATACTTGGGAGAATTTTTCGTCCAAAAATCATTCGCATTACTATCACCATCTGTGAAGAATTGAGAATTATTTCAAAAACTTTGGTATACAAATCTACTGGGAGTTTTTTTTATTCATTTTAACTGTGACGCAATTTTGAAGATAAATATGACCTGATTCAAATTATTTTGTCAAAGATCCTGGATAGCCCGGATCCTATAAGGCTCCGGAGACGACAAGTCTTCCAACTCCCGATAGAGACGTTGCATATATTTTGCTTGGATATTATCGCGTTTCTTCTTTTCGAGATCCTTGCAACATCTATGTATCACTTCACGGCAACACAACATTCTCATCTCTATTAACTTCAATCAACCGATAGCCGAAAGGCCCTTGCCATCATCCCTACTTAAGTTTCATCTGCCCACCACCATGTTTCTTTGGCCTTCCAATGTTTCAAATAGTGATTTGGCTTTTTTTAGGCAAGATCGTTGTGGGGTATTCCACATTATATCCTTTACTTTGTCTAGCTTTTACCAATCGACGAACATATCCCAGCACTCCTTTAAGCGAATAACCGTTAATTGAAGTAAGTTGGCTCTCAGTATAATGAGTTTGAGTCTGAACTCATCTTGTATCAAAGTGCCTGACAAAAAATTTAAATTCCTGGCTATTTACTGTGCTTATTCAATAAAAATCAGCTTCACAAGTTCTACAAAATTCTTTAGAACAAATAATGAACAAACCTTGCTTGTTACAGAAGTATAATTTCTTTAAAGTTAAGTATGTTTACATGACATGAATCCCGGTCAAATGTCCAAGCGTAATAGATGAATACTTTTCACAAGTAGTTTGCATAAATATCCTTCTGTTTTGTGATTCTTCTTTACCACCAATCCAATCCCATTAAATTTATGTACCCTTTTTGTATATTATGACACTATAATGACAGATGCTAATGTTAAATAGTTGACTTCGTAAAAAGGATATAAATCACTACGCCAATTACAAATTCCTTGCCAAGTCAGAGAAATGTTCACTCAGTCACTTTAAATTATGCACACGTATTCAAGGTTTTCATTTAAAAAATGTTAAATTAAAATGATTCTCTTTAAAAACTTTTTTATCTGCAATTCATTGTCCTTTATGTGCCGGAATGTTTCATTATTAATCGGAATATTTTATAAAATTCCTCTGCAAAGTAGTGTTTCAGTCAAACGGAAATTTAATTGTTTTTAGTTACCAAATTTACTTTAGCATAAAGGATAATAGCAGAAATGAATACATTCGCGTAAATACATCCGAATATAAGTTCGCAAGTGTATTTGTTCACATTAACTCAATGGAAAGAAGAATTTATAACTTTTAAAACTTCAAACCGAGTAAATGTGGGCCATTAGACGACTCTCAGTTGTGAGATTTGTCAATGGGTTTTGTATGTACATACATACATACGTTCACACTTTCAATATTTTCTATTAAATCAGCGAAAATTTGTTGGCACACACACTCTTTTTCTTTTGTTTTTTATTTCATCACAGAACTCAATTTAAATCAAATCAGTGACTTCAATAATTGGAACTGACTTCAAGCAACTGAATGCATTCAATGAATGCGCATTCAATGAATGCAAGTAACTTCAAGTGACATTCATTTAAGTCACATCAGTCAGTCATATTCAAACAGAAATATTGCATACTTACAAATTTTGATTGCTGAATATTAATGCTCCATTTATGATTTCAAAGTGAATAATGACGTTTTATATTTTTCTTACGCTGAAGTCATTGAATTAAATTAAATCCACTTGAATTCTTAGAATGACTTCAATGAATGCATTTCATAATGATTGCATTCTTTTCAGCCGTTCGTTCATGGGAAAACATTTACCACACCTACTTTATCGGCATGATGGTCGCTTAAAACATACTACATTGATTAGGAAGGCGGAAGGAGATCTTTTGTCCTCTTTGGGTTCACAAAGTGTTTTTCAGCAGATCTCTGTCGTTTGGACGTAGACCAATTCCCTATTAGAAGACTTCGATGTGGTACTCTGGACATCTTTTGTCAGCAATGATACAGAGTTCTTCATCTTGTCCCAGAGCTTTTTTGTAAGAACGCCGCCATAATGTTTCAGAAGCCTGGAGGCGGCACGTCGTTCTCTGTGTAGACGGTGGGGCAGACTTACATATGTACATGCTTTGACCTCGCAACAGTATCCATTTGATTTTACTTTGTTTTGACCATTGGTGACTGACTGAGGGAACTGGGTTGATGAGACACTCCACGCGGCTTTTGTTAGTTTGGTGGCCAAGAATTGTGTTACTTGTAGCGGGCTTTGCGGCAGTACTTCCAGAATGGCTAACCAGGAAATCGCCAGGTATCCGTTCACGACTGGAGAACTTTCCTAATCTGTAAAATTAAAATTCTATTCTCAGCAAAGCTATCTATTTCGAGCATTTTTTCCTCGATTCATCCAATAGAATGTTTAATTATTCATTCCGCGTACGTTTATAGCACCAGTGTTATTTCTATTCCTGAATGTGTCATTGATGTTTTCATAATTCTTCCGGAAATATTTCTTCCATTATGACACCGCAATTTGCAAACTCTATTTCTATCATCGATACAACATCGCACGACATATGTACATACATATATATTTTCATATGCAGACGCACTACGGGGGTACATGTTCTACGTGACTGTGACTCAGACGACTGATTTTAAAATCTAAATCTATTCCATTAAATTTAGATCCTTTTACTGAAGTTACCTACTCTTTAAGAGATGTTTGAGAAAGTTAAAGCAAAGTTGAAGCACTTGTTTACTTACATATGTAACTTTTTGGTATTTACATTCGATTACGGATACATGCATCCGTAAGTACTGGATATAACTGTAAATCTTCTGTAAGGAAATGATTTTACCCAATTGAAGTCCTGCATTTGGATGCTGAGTTCGGAATAAGATTGCAATCATCATGCGATGTGAAAGTTTGACAAAGTAGATACGAAAAACTTCATTAAATGCGCCCCACTGTTGGCTATTTTTACAATTTCCGGATAGAAATTAGGGATTAGGGATAAATCCAAAAGTATTTTAAGATATGACATTGATTTTATCTGCAAGATAAAAAAAGAAACAAGTGTCTTGAGCACAAAATTATTTCAATTCGATTATGTAGGCATACTTACCTGCCTTTTGACTTTATTTTAGGGATATATGTACGTATCTAGAACGGATATTAAAGTGCTTTTATCTAGAAATTTAAAAAAATGTAAACGCCAAATAAGTCTGCTTTTAAATGTCCTCCTTAGTATGGGGTCTTGAAAAGTAGGTGCGGAAAATTTATTAATTTAATGCTTCATTCGTCGACCAGTGCTTAGGCACAATGGAAATTCATGAAATTCACTCAATTCTGTACAGTTTTTTGTTATCTTGTTTAAAAAAGTAAAAAAAAAAATTGTGTTAAAAATTAACAAGCTATAAAAATTTAGGGAACAAAAACAAAAAAAAATACCAGAATTGACAGAAAATTACCAAAGTGGCAACCACGACAACAACGCTTCAGCCAAGAGGATGTACAAATCACCGTCCCAAGTCCGAGACGCCGAAAGACCGAATTTCCGGTTCAAAGACCGTGCATGCCAGCCCACTTGGTCCTTACAAATGGATGCATCGTGCCCAGTACTGTTCAGATTGGAAGGCTGCCGTATCTCAGGAGACTATACAAGAATCGGTTGCCCTAAAATAATTAACTCGTAGTTAGTTTTTTAGATTTCAACACATTGTGCTAGTGGGCGTAGTTAAATGTTAACAGATGAAAGTTGATAAAACCACAGCTCTTGTTTGAATATTTATTTAAGGGCCCTCTCGAACTTACTTTGGCTAGCATGTGTAAAATTTGCAAAAGTAAATATAAATTATTATTTTTTAGATAAAAGTGTCGAATTGAAAAAAGTTAACAATATTTGCATCATTATAACGGGCTTTACTTGTGTGATATTAAATATTAATGTACCTACGGTAGACAATTTTTCTAGAGTTCCTTTAACGTGAGTACAAAACGAATTTATTTCAAAATAAAAGTATTATATTTTCTTATACAAAAAAAAAAAAAAAACTCTTATAAAAAAAATAAAAAAAATGAAAAACTCATCGAAACGTGATATGGGACGTCCGTTCCGTCATTTAATTGGTGGGTGCGCTCGAGGTGCCGAATTAACAGTCGCCGCAGCACTTAAAACGCCGGCACACTGGACGAGGGTATTGAGGCTAGCACCCGGACCAAAAATCCGTCCTGATGAAGTACTACAGGTAAATGTTGGAAAGAGATACGCTGTTTTTGTTTTTTTTTCTTTGCCTTATGGTGGGTGGAAATTGATTACGTCTAAAAGTTACATTAAGTGAAGGAAAGAAATTTGATTTGGGTTTGATTTAGGGTTATGACACAATAATTTAATTTCATCCGAGATGTTGTTGCTTTTTTTTCCTTTTGCACTTAATCTTTATCCTTTTTTTTGAGCAAGATTTTGGGGTTTATATAGCAATACAATATTAAATTTATGAGAGAGCTTTCAAGACAAATAGATACACTTGATATGACAGGAGAGTAGATTTTCGTTGAAAGACAAATTGGTTCATGGGATTTTTCCCTAAATTGAGATTGATATTGAATATCTAAATTTTGTTTGTTCAATTTAAAGATGAAACATATAAGAACATATGCTCGTCGCGACGTCGAATTATGGCAGAGTATCAATATCAATTGGTTGATATGTGCAGTGGCATCGGAACGAGTGTGGGAATTGAAAATTCCAGACGCAATTCAAGTATTGTATGAGGTATTCAGGATAACATTATGTGCACTTACATACTAGATTAGGTGCACATAATGTGGATGGCCTTGTGATTAATAAAGGCGTTACCATGAGACACCGCGATTTGGTGACACTGTGCACCTCAAATCAACCAATGTCTCAGAACTAAACTAAAGTGCACGACTGGGTCACAAACTCACAAGTACTTTAACCATTATGCTGTTGGTTAGTTTTAAAATTAAGGCATATTTAATCCCATACTAAACTTTGCCCACATTTTAATCGAAATCCATTGGTTATGTACCGAGAAAGAACCATATTTTTAAAACCAGTTAATAAGAAAAGTACCGTTATACAAATTCTTAGACAAAATATTAATACGCCATCTTGTAGCGGTTGCCTAGATCAACTCAAATATGAAACATGTTCGAGAAAATCATATTTTTACCAAAATAACCCTAGGTAAAGTACCGTTAATCTCAAATACTAAGTTTGATGCCAATTGTTTTGAAGCAATACTTTTTCGAGCAGCTCTATCATCTCAATTTCAGAATTGATTGTTTTTGTGAGTTCGAATTCTTTCATGAATCCAAAACTTGCATTCTATTACAGATCAAAGTAAAAATTGTTTAAAACTCTTAGATCCAAGATGAAGTAAGAGACCAAGAGTCGTCAGAGAGTAGGTTCAGCCGATTCAAATTCATCTGCATATCTGCTGCTTGAGTCGTCACATTTTACATGGAGGCATTCCGTATGGTGTCAGAATGACACAGTACGCAGTCATTATGCCAGAGACTAAGATTCTCTAAAAAAATATGTATATGTATGTATCTTGAAAAAGACCTGTCGTTGCACAGGTGTCTAGACAAATCCAGTCAGTTTGGTTGACTTAGCGTATTAAGATCGCTACCGGGGAACCTATTTAATGTGGTAGTTCTTGATATATCGTTTGGCAAAGTAAACTCACTTGCAGGCTCGTAACTGACTGTTGTCGATATACCCTTATCGGAGCGACGAACTTGCGTTATGCGCTGAACCCTGCGGAGAAAAGTGTGATTAGCAGAACCCACTTTAATCTCGAAAAAAAACCGATTGTAATTGTATAGTTATAACACTAGTTGTAGACATTTCTCACTTCCTTTATGAAATTGTGGATACACCTGGGTGTATCATAAAAATTAATGCTTGCTCTATTTACTTCTTTCCCTTCTTTAAATCTATAGCGACATCATCTGGATTGCTTGCATATTCCTTTGCGCGCTTGGCACGAATTTCCATAAGTTCGAACGAGTGCTCCGAATGCCTTATTTTTTTTATATGTTACTACAGGTTGTTCCTTCTCAAATATGATCTTATCAGTCTTATGTTGGTTAAGCTGGCTAACCATTCCTTTAGAATACATAGATTCATCCTTACGGATTTTCTTCTCGTTGATGACGAATTGTGATTCAATCTAGTCAGCTTTTTGTCTATTGAGATGGCAATGGACTTGGCGAATCCAGATAAAAATCCGGCACCCTTAGGCTCCTTCAAAGTATTGCCTTGGCGCGAATTTGTGTGATAATGACGCAGTAGACCAGCACATGGGCATGGGAATAGAGTTTTGGCTTTCATGACACGATTCTGACGCCTGCGAACCTTCCTGACAGGTTGCACCACAACATGACTAATGATTGCATTCAATTGCGGGAATATTTTATCGCATTTTAGGCTTGGTGGCACCCTACAAAATGCCAATGGATTCTATTGGTTATTCTATTGGTAAAGCCGAGATACCGGACTATCATTGTTTTCCCTGAGGTAAAATCCAACCAATACAGCGCTCGTCTAGGTTATTTTAAGGCCTCAGATGAATGCATCCACATGGAAAGCATTGCTTACAGAGCCGCATCATATAAGTTACATCATCACCATTAAACAGCGTATTCTGTAGACTTCTTTTGAAGGTCTATCAGAAGACTGAACAGTGATGGTGTCAGAGTTAAGCCTAGAGGGACACCTAATTTGGCTTTAAACTTTGTCAGCAAGCCCGCTAACGCAGTTGACTTGGTTTGCTACTAGATTTTTGCATCAGCTATTCAGGGACACATTAAATTCTTAGAGACTAGCAAACCAATTACTTGAAAACGTTTTTCAATATAGATGAATAACACATACACACACAAACATCCTTTATTCAATTGATATACGAGTTTACTTGAAAATTCTTAGATTTTTAAAGCCAAAGCGATAGGTAGTCCTGTGGTTTATGCAAATAATTATGAAACCGAAATTGGTTTCGTGAAGATCTACTTTCACATAGGTAAATTCAACAAATCCTGTGCGGCTTGCACGTGCCTTACATGACCTTCTCTTCTTTATATTTAAGTACGTAATCACCCATCAGACTTTGAAGTTATATATTTCAAATAACCGAAAATTCGTAACAAATTCCTTTGAAGTAATTCTCCTGAGGAATCTACGCACATTGCAAATTACGTCCAAGCGAACCCTTCATAGACACATTTCCATAGATAACTTTAAAATTAGATACATCCGCTTCAGTGGGCGCAAAGAATTTCCCATTTCAACTGTAAATATTCGATGAAAATATTTTTGGGAAATCTGCAGTAAGCCTATTCAAATCATGGTATCTAACAAAACATGTGTATCGAATGAAACAATACGCTAGGCAACACAAATGACTAGAATCCTGGACGTGGATTGTTCTCTCAAATTAGAATCAGACACTACTCTACTCGCATTCATGGTGAATTATTCATGGGCTTGTCGAGTCGTTCATTTGAATACCCATTAGATACTTCAGTGTCATTGTTTGGACTGAAGGACATGCATTAATGTCCTTGAAACTGGCCGGAAAATAGTAAGGTTTTTTTTTTCATTCCCCATGTTGTCTCAGTCAATTTAACACTTGAAGGATTAAATTTAAGGAGACACATGGATGTAACGATGATGCTGGGTACATGCCAATGGCAAGGACGTTCTGCTATCAGTTCTATGGTGAACCTCATTCGATAAAATTGAAAAATGATTTCCGTTTCCATTCTAGAAAAACAAAGTGTAAGGAGAACCTACCACATATGTATAGTACTCGTATGTCCTTGTCGTCCCCCAAACTACAAATGAAGAAAACGTGAAAGAATGCCTGCAGACTTTATTTTCAATTGAGTGCTAAGTGAAAAATAGTCATTGCATGTAGTATACATATGTACAGTATATCCTTGTGTTCTATTTTGTATGAACCTTCCTTGGATTGGCACAAAAAGGATGTTTGTTATTACTTATAAATCATTGTTGACATGTTCATCTTCCTTCGTAAATACAGAAAAAAAAGACTACAACTCATGATACATTTTCTTTTTATCCTTACAGGCTGCAGAATCTGGAAATTTAGAGGATTTTGCTAGATTATTTCAAGCCGATAATACAAGGCTATCGTTACGTGATGGGAAAGGACGAACAGCAGCACATCAGGCAGCTGCAAGAAATCGTGTTAACATCTTACAGTATATTAACGAACAACATGGAGGTAAGGATGATAGTTTTGGCTTCTATTCAAATATTTTATAGTGCCAACTATTACATGCATCTCAAGTTGGTTTAGGAAGACATAACCTTAAGCATAACACGTATTCCCTTTGAACTGCAGTGTTTATCGTTTGTAAGTTTATTTTCTCCACTGTCTCCTGTGTTACACTTTATAAATATTTATAGAGTGCCTTGAACGCCATTTGTGAACGTGGTACTATCTACATCTGTTGTAGGTGCAATACCAATGAGAGGAGAGACAAATTTCAGTTGGACATCTAACAGGAAAAAAAGGGCAAAGCTCCTGTCTGTGACTAGACTACGGTTAGAAGACAAGAATTTCTTGTAACAATTCCACTGATATCGTCGTTTTTCTCTTCTCTGTTTCCAATTAAAATCACGCTAGTACAGGTGAATTAAAGGGTCTTTTTTGTTGGCAGTAAAGGATACACACCGATAGGATAGTGAACCACCAAACTTTTTCCAGTTTTTGGTTAACAATGTGGTCAGCATACCTCGATATCCAATTAGCTTGACCATTGTTTCTATGAGCCAACCGTTTTTTTCTTTCTGTTCTTTCGCTTGCATTCATTAGCCCTTGAAACAGAATGGTGTAACGTCCTTTATTTCAAATCGAAAAAGGGAATGTACTTGAAGAAAAAAATAATTTAAAGTTTTGAAAACTGTATCACAAAAAACGAAACTTGAGTAAATTTGCTGACTAACTCTTCAAATTTCGAATATATTTGTGTTAACATAGCCTTTTCAAATTGCAACATTTATATCCGTTGCTGCTATATTCGGCCATCGCAACCGCTTCAAAATTATTAGCTAGCAGTAGACGCATTAATGCGATCTTCATTGCAACTGAGCCATTTTCTGACAAGGAGTTACATTTTATCGACTGCCCCTCGGACTCCAGCCTTTAACAATTAAGTGGGGTTAAAAATAACTTAGGCAGACAGTTTGATCTGATTTTCTCGTCAGACGCTGATAATTGCATCGTGTCAGCGAGCACCCATCTTCTTTCAAGAATCGACCATTACCACCCTCTCGAGTACTCGCACAGTTTTAATTTCCGCAAAGTAGACTTTAGAAAACCTAATAACCTTTTAAGTGGTGTTAAATTTAACAGCATTTTTTATAAAACAAATTATACGTCAATCGACTGATTCTACTCGGAAATTTATGGTTATCTCATATTGCAGATTCCCAGTCCCCAAAAGAACTTGTCATCTTCTCCGCCTTGGTACAGAAAAGAACTATCTTCACTCCGTAACAAGAGAAACAAGCTCCGGCGTATTTTTCTTGAATCACGTTGTAATCTAGATCTTTCCAATTATATTCATGCTTACTCCCTTTTACCCGAAATCTGCGAATCGCTTTACCACAATTAATTATATTAACCGAGTGCAGTCTGATATCATCTCCGACCCCAAACGGTTTTTTAATTTCATCAATTCCAAGAAAAAGTCTAATAGCTACCCTTCAACTCTAACATTCTCCGATATATTATCGAGCGATCATAGCCAATCCATTTGCTAACTTCTTTAGTCAGTCATTCTCTAACCAAGTATCTGAACCAGAGCTACTTAGCTCACTTCTCGTACATGAAATTTTGTGTTCAAACCAGTGTTGCCACAATGATACCAAAGTATCAGAAGTGATACTTTTTAATCTTAATTTCGACGTGATACTTTGATTTCTGTAAAATGCCTATTTTGATACTTTTTAATTCCGACAACAAAATACTATAAAATGCAAGGCAATACTCTTATTCACTGAACTGTGCGTTATCTTTCCATCATTATACCCTATCCTAAGGGTATATTAAGTTTGATACATAGTTTGTAACATAGAGAAATATTGAAGATAGACCACATAAAGTATATATATAAATGATCAGCATCACTAGCCGAGTCGATTGAGCTATGTCCGTCCGTCCGTCCGTCCGTCCGTCCGTCTGTCACCTGTTTTTGGGCCTTAAATTTTGAGCTAGGACAATGAAATTTTGTATACGAAGTCCTTGTATATCGGGACAGAACAAGTGTAAAAATTTTTAAAATCCGCCCACTGACACGCCCACTTTTCAAAAAAATCACCTTTTTTCACTATTTTCATATGAAACTCGAAAAAACTTACTTGAGCAAATATGTAGATATCCACTTAATTTACAAATCGTCTATACATTGTATATGGCCACGCCCACTTTTTAGGGGCGTTTACTTCAAAAATTAGTTTTCGAGTAAAAATATTAGTTTATAGGGCAAAATAAAAAATTTGTGAATACATTTTCCACCGCCCATTCAAACGACCAAATAAGATAGGGATAGGGTATCATACGATCCGCTACAGGCGGATTGTAGCATTTTTCACTGGTTTTCTTTATAATTTCGTTAAATATTCTTCTAGTCGACTTTGCGCTTGTTTAGATAGACAGATTTTTTTGTAAAATAATTGCGAATTTTAATGTTATTTTAGGCATTATGTAACAAAATAATAATAATGGCAGTTTTAACCATAAGTCCTATTATGATACCTTTTGATACTTTTCTTCTGTCTGCGGAGATACTTTTTTCCAAACTCTTGCGGCAACACTGGTTCAAACCTCTTTAACTTCCGTACATATCACTGTGGCATTCGTGAAAGAAAAGATTGAAAAATGAATACTCTCCCGGCCCAGATGGCCTTCCTGCCGTAGTTTTAAAAAAATGTGCAAATTATTTGGCTCAAGCAAATATCATAACATCATTAAATATTCTGGTCTATCAGTGTAGGCATGAAAATCTTTAAGTCCATTACTACCCCCTCTGACTCTCTTTCACTCCAAAATGATTAAAATAGTTTCTCGACTTGGTGTACAAACAATTTTCTTGAGCAAATGTTAATCTATAACCTATTCTCGAAAGCGTCTTTCGTGATCCCCTTGGACTTATTTAATTGAGTTAGGTATTGTTTGCGATAGGGAACTCAATTTTCGGTCGCACATCGAAAATATAATATGTAGAGCTAATTCTGCACTGGGTTTCCTGAAAGGTTGGTCAGAAGAATTTTCGAAGTTGATCTGCTTTACGTTTGTTAGATCAATTCTTGAATATGCAAGTCAAATCTGGTCCCCTTATCAAGGCATAATATATCGTATAGAATTGAGTGTGTCCAACGGAGGTTTCTTCGTTTTGCTTTACGCGGACTTCCTTCAAACAACTTATATAACCTACCCCCTTACGAGCATCGGTTGAACTTTCTTAATATGCAATCGCTTGAAAGGCGTAGGAAAGTTGTTGATGTACTTTTCATACATCAGATAATTGTAGTCAACATTGAATGTGGTACGTTGCTAAAAACCAATTATCATTAAACACTAAACCTCGCACCCTAAGATCAGTGCCCCTCTTCCGTCTGAAATTTCATCGAACAAATTATGGACAGAATGAGTCCATGTCGCAAATGCTACGAATGGCGAATGAAACCCTAAACACGTTCGATTATCCGTACAGCAAAGAAACGCTTAGAAATGCCCTTTTCTCCTCATCCTAAAATTATTATTAAATACTAGCTGTACCCTGCCAACGCCACCAAATAAATTAAATTTGAAGGAAAGACATTACACAAATATTCAATTCATTTTGAGTCACGGCAATATATGAAATTCATTGGAATGACAGTGGCGCCGTCTATCGAAAATTGGTCGTACCAACTCAGAAACCTTCGTGGGCTCATGCTCAACTACTTTGCTAAACATCTTCAAATGCATAGTTTACGATTCTATAAAGGGTATATAGACAAACATTCATTTTTATATATGTATATAGATGTAATCAAAATTGTAATATATGTATATTGTCTTAAGTTTTTTTCTTTCTTGTATTAAGCTAATAATAATAATAATAATAAAAACTAACTAAATTATATTGCAAAGGCATTATTGTCAGTAGTCATTGCTAATTTTACGTATGTTTGTTCTGGCATCACGCAGAAACTATTAGACAGATTTTGATGAAACTTTACATAGAGTCCAAATTTTAATTATTTTTTTGACGGGAAATAGGAAGATTCCTACAAGCAGCGTCATCTATTATTGAGTATGGAAACTTTCTAATGGCACAAAAAGGACACCAAATAGCACAGTACAGCTAGGACAACTAGTAAATAGTATATGATCACCACCCACGACTATGTGAGAGAAAATCAGAAAATTAGAACACCCTTTCATTCTCAGTATATCTACTATTTAGCAGGACAGACACTAAATTGAAACGGAACAGTTGTTATCTTCTATTTAGGTACTACTTTTTAAAGTTTGATTGCGATAGCTGTTGATAATGCAGCCTATGGAAGTCTAGATATAGGCAGCTGTATTTAGACTTCCCTTCCACGCCACGATCAGTTGATTAATTTCTGCTGCTCCGAATCTTTTGAAATGTGGTATTCGTTCAAAGCAGATCCCAATCCAATAGACCAGTTGCACAGTCGTTTATACATATTTAGGGAATAGAGGAACGAACGGAGAGTAGAACCATGGCGGAGACATTAGCCATACCGATGAAGCAGGAAGCATCGCATATGGCAAATAAGGTTTTCGCAATGCATGTTCTTCGATCGACTACATCAAAGGAAGGCGATGGGAATGCAGTAGTGAATAGTTCTGTGAAATCATCACACCGAATGTTAAGAACATAATCAAACCATCAAACTGCGGGAACATTAAGCATTAAGCACTGCCAAAAGAGGATAAAATTAACAACGGATTATTTTAGAAATAGAATACTGTGACATAGCGAGGCTGTAAAACCTCACAGACGTGTGTTCCTCAGGGTTCCGTACTAGATCCACTACTGCGTAATCTGTTGTTCAGTGCCATGAGGCAGGTACTAATGGTTTGAGTTTTGCGAGAAAGATAAATCAACACCTCCAAACAGGAACTAAGTGCTCCTAAAAACTTCCCTAATACATATGCAGGTCAATTCTTTGTACATCCTTAAGATATTTACGCCGTACATCTACATATCTTGACATGATGATGGAGAAAGAGACACATACACACACAGTGTGTAACTTTTAGCTGAGTTCTCCACTTACTAGTAAGAGATGTCTTACAGCCGAAAGGAGCCTGCTAAACTAAGTATTGGAAACTTAGGGTTCGTAGTATTCGTAGAAGATATCTCAAGAATCGTAAAAAAAAATACTTAGATTCCTTTGAAATTGTACCCACACAAATAGGGCAGGCCTTAACAAATAGGTCTCTGTGGCTAATATCCATTCTCCGCAATAGATAACTAAAAAGCTTAAAAAGCAAATAGGTAATTTAATGACTCCATCAAGAATGACAAAGTTTTCTTGCTTTCTTGAACGACTCTCAATCACTTGTGGTTTTTCCGTGTTGAATCCTTATTCATTCCTCATTATATTCTTAAAAATTAAAATTCCCTCTTACAGATTTCAATGCCCAGGACGGTGCTGGAAATACCCCACTTCATATTGCCGTCGAGAATGACTCCTTTGATGCACTAGACTACCTTCTGTCAATGTAAGTACCAGTCATTCAAATTTTTTCCCACCACAAAATGTAAAAATCTCTTGAATCTTCACAGTCCAGTGAATACGGGCATCCTTAATGAGAAAAAACAAGCACCAGTGCATTTGGCTACCGAGCTGAATAAAGTGAAGGCTCTGCGAGTTATGGGCAAGCATCGCAACGTGATAGATATTCAACAAGGTGGCGAACACGGAAGGACTGCTTTGCATTTGGCAGCCATTTATGACCATGAAGAATGCGCCAGGATATTGGTATGCGATGAGACTTAATTAATCAATACAAAAAAAAAATCCTATCTATGTTGGAAGAGTATTACATATATATGTATCATATATGATTTATAAAGTATCTGCAAGTGTAGTCGTATTGTGATTTCGTATGGAGAATGTACGTCTGGGTGTATGTCTCTGAAATGTGTCAGGACCGTAAATGTATCTATTATTTATTATAGTAGATAAAACAAATAAATAAATAAATCCACCCAAAGGGTTCGTTGGTTGAGTTTAAATTTTGAGTGTGAAAAGGATACTACTTCCATTGTCGCGAAATCTTACAGCATTTTATTGGCACAGTTTCCCCCTCCAGTAATTTATCTTACTTTTAATTTGAAAAACTTATTGAATATGCATTATGTGTGAAAATAAAACCACTTGCAGTTTAAAATAAATCAACCAACGGGCCCGTTAAAACTTTTTTTTTTTGTGAAACCAAAATTTCGACACAAATTTCGTAAAATTTGATGTAGAATGGTTTTTGTGTCATTCACACAAACACATGCATATATTTGATTTTGTAGAAATTCTGATTAAAAACAAAACCAAAAACAAACAAACAAACAAAAATGTTATTTCAGATAACTGAGTTCGATGCATGCCCTCGCAAACCCTGCAATAATGGTTACTATCCAATTCATGAAGCCGCAAAAAATGCTAGCTCCAAGACAATGGAAGTATTTTTTCAGGCGAGTATTTCGGTTAAAGTCCTTTCACCAGCTATTTGGTTTTTTTTTGCCTATTATTTTCTTAATTTTATTTTATTTAATTGCTTTTGATGTGTTTGTTTGTAGTGCCTTCACCTTTATTTGGTGTATAAGTTGGTGTTTCTTGATAAGAAGAATGTTGGGGATATTGCAAACGAAAGGGATAATATATGGCTTGAGTCCCTATGCACCATTTTTTTATGTAATTTTTCTTTTGTTTTTTAAGTGAGAACGATATAAATAAAATCAAAAATATCTGCTCGGAATATAAAATGAGTGGAAAAATAGAGATTTGAATTATTAGTTTGCTATCAGTACCAAAAAAAATCTCAAAAACTTGAAGATAAATGTTCAACCGTTATTTTTGATTATTATTTTTTTTTTTTTTGATTATTAAAGTCTTGCTATTATTTCAAACAATTTAGAACTTAAAAAACAACAAAAATAATATGTATCAATGTCTCAACAATGTCATGTAATTATCATTATTGCCAACTATTTTGCCTTGCACCTAAAACTTAAGGCAAAAGTAGGTATTAGATTCGTACAGATTTTGGATCTCGAGATTTTTATTAATTTGGACATAAGGTACCATTTAAGAGAAGTCGGAAAAAGTCTGCGTGTGTACATGAGGCTACAGCTTGAACGTGAAGACGGATTTGGAACAAACTTTATGTAGCTACTTAAGGCCAGAAATGCTATTTTCACGAAAAAATCTAACGGTTTTGACTAAAACTCATTTTCGATTTTAATCATGTAATTTCGATCAGATTGTGCAGGTGGCCTTGGACATGATCGATGAGTGAATGGGCTTTTGTTTAATCCTCTCAAGACGAAAGTTGTTCTCTTCACGAGAAGGAGGATCATGTCGTACCTGATTTAGCCAGTACTTCAAGGTGTCACCATCTCACCGTGAGAGCACGGACTTATTCTGAATAAAAAGGTTCTCTGGTCAAAAATTAAAAACATCCAAATCGCTCTCAGTTGTCTGTCAGTGTAAGGGTTCTTTGGAAAGACGTAGGGCTTGTCACCAAAAAAGGTCCTCTGAATCTATACGGCCATGATAAGACCATTTCTGTCGGTTGTTTGGTGGAAGGGTCTTTCTCGTATATACGTCTCGTATGCCAAACTATTAAGAACATTTGGTCTCGGGTGCACGGGAACCTTTGTGATTACTTCCGGCTCTACTCTAGTCGCACTGCTGAATCTTCTTCCTCTTGATACTTATACCATGGGGTGTTCGTTTGAAGCTTTTCAGAGACTCAAGCGAGTTGGCTTTTGGTATGAGCCGCAATGGAGCTTTGATGATCTTACACGATACCGTTCCTATGACTATGGTTTTATGGATATGCCGTCGCAAGGCGCAAGTATGAGATCGACTTGCCTGGTATTCAGGACTGGCTAGTGCTAGCTTGATAGCCAGGAATGGAGTGTAGTCGTATTTTCACAGTGGGTTCCAAACTCGATCAAGGATCAGGGGTTGGTGTGTTTCCGGTAGACGATAACACAAGTCTTTATTACTCATTGGGTAAGCATGCCTCTGTCTTCCAGTTGAATATATTTTCAATACTAATGGCTGTGAGTCACATCGTTAATACTTCCTCCTTCATTCCTAAGTGTCATAGTCTAAGAACATTTATGAGTATAGTAATTAAATGTGACATCATAACAAGAACGAGATGTATCGGGGATACAATGACTCTCTGTGCTAAAGGAATTCCTTATTGAACTATGTATATTTGAAGGAGGAATTATTCAAAAATATTCTGGTGAGAAGTATTTTGTATGTTGGGTATGCTATACTCGACTTTATGGTTCTATCGCTGGCATTATGAATTGCATACCCGATGTCCAAACGGACAACTAGCTGTTATAGTAAACGTTTGCTCTTCTTTACTTGATCACAATTTTTGCTGAATGGTCTCTTTTCTGTCATATTCACTATTTTGAATAGATTACCAAGCAACCAAACTAGCTTTGTCTTCTTAAATAAAGCTCATGTCAAAACAACCCAATGGTTTACCAGAAGCTGAATTGGGGATTCTGGTAAGCCTTAACAATGCCTTAGGTTCAAAAAACTGTTTTATCACAGTCAAATCGATACAAGTCTGTATGAAATGTCATTTTGGCTGATGGCTCAGGGCTTGATGTGTAGGAGTATATTTTTTAGGAATCAAGGTTGTCGGATCTCGGAAAAGACCAACAAACTATCCATCACTGCAAAAATCACAGAAATTTCACAAATATCTGAGAGTGTTGTATAATGACATTGATCGAATGTCCTCAGTCCACCCATTAAAACCAGCAGCGATGGATATCACGTCTATGTCAGCAATTTCCTTCAGATTGAAAGATCATGGCAGCTGTTGCACAGAAAATGAGGTATAGTCTCCTTATTCTCTTCGTTCATGCAGATTCTACAGAAGTCGTTTGAATGAAGGCCCAATCTAGTTGCGTGCATCCATAGTCTATTATATCTTTTCAGCACAATATTTGGTGATCCACATAATAGTCATGGTCATATCCTTGACTTTGCGCCACCCACTCCAACTCATCAGCAAGTGATACCAAGATTGAGGTTAGATGTGATGAAATCATTAAATGAGAACTCTTCTCTGGTGGCACGAGGCTTCTTATGACATGTCTTAGCATCCGTCCGGGTACGCTCTCTGCATGGTCAAAACTTCGAAACTGCTCAATATTAAATATTCCCCGCCTTCTCTAATATTTCTCACTCGATTCCTACAACTGAATTTTCAAGTTTCTATGGCATCTTAATACTCCTAGCTCTAAAAAAAAACAATTCCTTGCCTATCGGATATCACTCAAGCCATTCTCTAAACACACCTGTCGCTAATAAGGTATCAACAAAGTCGGTTGAGTAGTGTTTGAGTCTATAGGACACACACACCCAAAGACAAAGTTTCCGAAGCGTAATTACGTAACACTATGGTAAGGAGTCCTTTCACCTTTGGTAAAACTTTTATTATGCAATTGTGTTTTGCTATGTAAATAAATAAACTTGTAATCGTCTTCAAGGACATTCTTTTGATAAGCTTTCTTAATTAAACCATTCAGTTTCAGTGAACGCAATGCAATTACTCTCTGGATGATGTCCTTTCGGCTAACTTCCAATGGAGTTGCCTCTTTATTTATTTTCGCATTTTCTATTGCAACTCATGTGTTTTATTTGTGCTTCCATTTTATATTATAGCATTTATTTTTAGTTTCTTTCGTTTGCGTCTGTGTGTTTAGTAAATTATTTTCTTAACCGCAAGAGTCTTCTTTTTAGTGGAAACAAAATAAATTAAAAAGATGGTCCTTCCTTATTTGTTACTTTTATTTTTCTTTTTCTACACAAGCAGTGGGGAGAATCAAGAGGATGCACACGAGAAGAGATGTTATCCTTTTACGATTCCGAGGGCAATGTTCCATTGCATTCAGCTGTGCACGGAGGCGACATAAAGGCAGTGGAGTTGTGTCTCAAGTCAGGAGCAAAAATCTCAACACAACAATACGATTTATCTACTCCTGTTCATTTGGCGTGTGCTCAGGTAAGGATGCTTTTAAAGGAGATGAGTTTGGTATAAAAGCGATGTCCAAAATACTAGTTGAACAAGAAACAGGACCACGATATTGTTCTATTTTATGGCGAAAAAAAGGACATGCTCTTGGCTTATTTGATTTTTACAAGATTTTCATTTAATTTGACGGAATCTAATCAAAATACGAGATTACGCTGCAGCAGGGAGGATTCGCATCCATGTGGAGTCAATTTATGCTGACATGTCCCTGGAATTGGCTTTGATACCAAATGAAAAATCTGCATCGTGGAAAAGGCTTGTGAGAAATAATGCAATCACAGGAAGGACTTTAGTTTATTCGATTCAGAACCAACTCTTTGACTCGATTTGCATAAAGCTCTCATACATCTTGACGCGGAGTAGGAGAAGAGTTGTGAAGATTTATGGGAATTTATTATCCCTTAATATGACAGCAGAAGATTAAGCGTGTGTGTAGTATTTTTGAGAAACGCATGTATATTTACATAAGTTTTACTATGAAAGGGGTAATCAGCTGTGTCAAGTATCCGTCTGTGCGCCAAGAGATAAAAAGTTTACCCAACTGTTCTTCAAGTACAACAGTAGGTGTCATGCTCGACTGAATCCACGTGCACATACTTGCGTGTTCCATTATTTATATTTTATTCTTCCTGTATCCGGATCCTAAAATGGGCAGAAGGAACACTTAGAGAATTAAGGTGGTATCAGTCTGTCCGTCAGGTTGTAAATTTTCAGCTGGCTAATAACACTTGTAGCTATGAGGTAGGCAACAATCTGCGCTTTTTACTAAATGTAAAGATGGTCAAGTCCAAGAAAAGAAATAACAGGTGATAGGGCGGTTTGGAGTGCTTTAAAGCACTCGACTAGGCTATAACCCACCACAGAAACAGGGGTAAGCTAAATCTTTGGACAAAAAGGAGTAGAAATGGATTTAAAGCTTCTTGATGAAAGCAATTAAAATTCAGTAAGCTAGGCTCTTCGTAGGACTCAAGGAAGGCTGACTACAGTCTCTATAGTCACACGTCAATACTTTTCGATGAGAGGGCACTAATGAATCGACGAAAAATGATCACATAAATTGAATGCTAGAGTTAAAATATATATAAAACTGACTATAAAGGGGAACTGGACCTTAATACCGCTGTTTTCAAGAAAGTCATTTGCTCTAAGAGTTACCATCTCTTTAGAATAGACAAAGATTTGAGTGTCTCTTAAGCCAAACCCTGGGGATTGTACGTGATTACAATATTTCTAGCAAAAATGATTACTGTCTGCCTAAATTGAGAGCAGCTTTGGACTTCGTGGTAAATAGATCAAACTTTGTGAGCATCGAACGAAGTGCAACGGCTCCCCCATTTTCTTAGTTCTTAGCAAGAACAGATCTATCTCTATCTCTATTAGAGTTTAGTAGTCATAATAATCGGGTCCCCCAGCATAATTACTAGCACTGTTCCATTGATTCTTTATATAACAATGTTCCATATAAAATCATATTCTGGGAACTAGAATGAGACTTTGGGTACTCAAATCTAACCAATATTAAATAGTTCATACAACACCGTAGCGAACAAAATACTGTGAACTACGAACGAATGCAAAAACTTACTTCAGTTGATTTGAACACCACTCATGAAGAGTATCCCCTATGGCACGGTGAACTACAGAATCTTCAGAGACCTTTGTCAGCAATATCTACTATTCCTTGACAGTACTCCGTTAGGATGGGTGTTGTAAAGATACCTAGATCTTCTTTCTCAGTTTAATGTATACTAAAGTTATAGCTCTTAAGGATTGAAACAAGGTACCTAAGTCAAAGGTTGGCAGTCCTCAGAACGGTCTAGCCTAGCCATCATAAAGTTTATTCCAGCTCGACTGCCATTTATTCATTCTTAATTTTCTGATTAGAGAAAGTAATAGAAACTCCTCCCAGTCGGTATCCCTTTACTAAGCTAACTTAAATAATACTCCTTGATGCATGACTTCCTGCTGATCTTTTTCGTTTATCTAACGATCTTTTTCGTTTATCTAACGTGACTCTGTTGTCCTTTTTTCCTGTTTTAGGAATCGAATATAATCGCCTAACAAATAGCATAGTTGAGTCTCCCTTGCAATCAAAAGTATCTTTAAACCTCCGTCCTTGATTTTCCTCGTTGGTAGGCGGGCTGGATCTCCTCTAAAATTCAAATTTCATCGCACAGTAATCAATACAATCAAATACCTTTGATTTGAAGGTTAGAGAATCGATAATCAGAATCTCTTTTAGGTAGGAGAAGATTCTCTGTTCTCCCTTTTTGGAGTTGGTACGCGCTTGCCTAAATTGAAAGTGATTTAAAATTTCCCCTTCTCTTTACAGGGCGCCCTGGATATAGTAAAACTAATGTTCAGCATGCAGCCGCTCGAGAAGAAAGTTTGCCTTGTTTGTACCGATGTTCAAAAGATGACGCCACTCCATTGTGCAGCAATGTTTGATCATCCAGAGATTGTAGAGTATCTAGTTGCCGAAGGTGCCGATATAGATGCCTTAGACAAGGAACATCGTTCGCCTTTACTGCTGGCCGCCTCACGTAGTGCGTGGAAGACCGTTCACACGCTTATCCGACTGGGTGCAAATATCTGCACAAAGGACGCCACCGCAAGGAATGTCTTACATTTTGTTATCATGAATGGTGGCCGTTTGCCCGATTTTGCCGAAGAGGTCAATAAAATACGATCACATTGTCAATTAGTACAGTTGCTCAACGAAAAGGATAGTACTGGCTGCTCGCCGTTGCATTATGCCAGTCGAGATGGGCACATTAGATCGTTGGAGAATTTAATTCGATTGGGAGCTTGCATTAATTTAAAGAATAATAACAATGAGAGTCCTTTGCATTTTGCAGCTCGTTATGGGAGATTTAATACAGTCAAACAGTTGCTGGACTCAGAAAAGGGTTCATTTATAATCAACGAAAGTGATGGAGAGGGTCTAACGCCTTTGCACATTGCCTCTCAACAAGGACATACGAGAGTTGTGCAGTTACTGTTAAATAGGGGAGCTCTTTTACATCGTGATCATAATGGACGCAATCCCCTGCAATTGGCTGCAATGTCAGGATACACACAGACTATTGAGCTTTTGCATTCTGTGCATTCGCATCTGCTCGACCAGGTGGATAAGGATGGGGTGAGTATACATATTCACAGGCCAGTTGATTTCAAAAGGTGATCAATCGTTTTTTGTTTTATTTTTTAGAACACTGCTCTTCACTTGGCTACAATGGAGAATAAACCCCACGCAATTGGTGTCCTTCTGTCGATGGGATGTAAGCTGCTTTACAATTACATGGACATGAGTGCTATTGACTATGCGATATACTACAAGTATCCGGAGGCGGCTCTAGCAATGGTAACACACGAGGAACGTGCCAGCGAAGTGATGAGACTGAGATCGGACAAACATCCCTGTGTTACCTTAGCCCTAATAGCATCGATGCCAAAGGTTTTCGAGGCCGTTCAGGACAAATGCATCACGAAGGCAAATTGCAAAAAGGATTCAAAGAGTTTCTACGTAAGTTGGTGGTCCTTTTTCCTAAATTTTCTTGCACTTTTGTATCCCAGAAAGGTTCTTTAAAAAAAAAAAAAAACATTAAATTAATCCTCTTAAATAACCGTTTAGATCAAGTATTCATTCGCGTATCTACAATGCCCTTTTATGTACTCGCAAGTGGATGAAAGTACCGGTGAACCGATCGATATATCCGATAATCTGATACCATTGCCGGCCTTAAATGTAAGATAACGGTTTGGCAGTTACAAATTCTTTTATTTTAATTATTTTTGGGCTTTTCTTTGCTATTTATCGTTCGTATTCGCATGGAATTTTTCTTTTATTAATTTCATTTTGACTTATTTTTAGTCTGACTTTCGGTATTCGTTAAAGAAAGAGTAGGCTTCGGGAAACCGCGCTGTTAAGAGGAAATCGATGTCACCTACCACTCATAGTTTAGTTCTTTTACAAAATTATGTATTTGTCTTGTAATTTTAGATCAAGTATTCATTTTGGCCATATCAAAAGTCACAAGAAGAAATTGAAAAGAAACGCATACAACTTAACGATCCAACATGGCGTGAGTCACCACTTTGCGTGGTCAATGTGAGTCAAAATGGGAAATTATTTTGTCAAATGTTTGTCCAAATGTTGACGTCAATCGTGGATGTCCAATTTTGTAAAAAAAAAAAATGTAAAACTAATATATATATCCTGTGTTATATAGTCCTGTCCAATGTTTGTGTATGTCTTGTTCTTATGGCACTCTTATGTAGATAGACACAAAATCCCGAATTAGCTGCTTGGGAAGTTTCATTTTTCCTCAGACATTAACCAACTGAATATTTATTAAATACTAGTTAACCCCGCAGAAATTTGTCTGCCCTTTTCTTACTCACAACATGATGAAAATCAATAGGTACTTTCCAATAGGATATGATGGAAACTTAAATATCGACCAAAGTCTTGAAATATTAAAATGGCAACAAAATATTTATAAATTGAACACAGACACCGAACCATAAAGGACGTCATTTTTGAAAATTTCTCAACATATACTGTATTTTTGTTCCAGCTCACAATTTAAGAATTAAGAGCTGGTTATACTAAAATCACTTGCCTACAACGCCACCTATTGGATCCAAACTTTACAGAAACATTCTCAGGTGCTACATATATCTTTGCTATATATATTTTTGAGTCTATAAAATCCAAACAAACATAAACGCCACCATCGGGTTCAAAACCATATTACATATCTTAAAGCTGGCAACAGCGTCACACAGAAACTTTAAACGAGGTCGACATGCTATAACTGTTGCGTATGTAGCGCCACCTATTGGTATTTTTCTTGAGTTTTCCGTGAAGTCATCGTTGGAATCGTGAGTCATGGTTGCGATTTCATACAAAAATGCACACTTTCAGATTTTCCTGAATTTCCACTTTTCCAGTGACCTTTTCCGATTATTTTCCGTAAGTAATATAACAAACATTTTCTAAAAACGTGAGCCAAATCGGTTCAGCCCATCTCAATTAATGCTATGACCAATGAAGAGCATTTTATTTTTATTTATATAGATTTTTCGTAGCAATAATAGCCATGTTTTTTTGTGCTAAATAGTTTTGAGAAAAGTTAGAAAGACTTTTGTGGTTGAAGGCAGATAAAAAAATACCAAAATCTCTTGTGGGGAAAGTCGTCGCATAAAAGTAACACTAACACAGCACACCAAAATAGAATAACGAAATCTCGGATGTCTCCGTCTGAACTAAAGTCACAGTCTACTTCTCAACGCTCTTTCTCACATTTCATATTTTATCTATCTATATACATATATTTATGTATATAATATATAAACCAAAAAGCTGTTCATATCAAACGAGCTACATATATGGCTATTTTTCGGAATTCCGAATTGAAGCGGGCTTAAATCAGGGTTGTCAGAAACTTTAGACCTTTATGCGACCAATTTTGGAAATTTTGTAGTTGAAAATTGTTGTAGCCTAAATATCGTTAAACAGCTTATTTTTCCATATGAACACAGTTAGACTTGTTTGTGCTTTGCGCTGGGAGGTGATGTTTTAAAAAAAATAGCTTATTTAATAGCTTAAATGTCCAACCCATAGAATCCGTCGATCCGCTGTTTCGTCGTTTTTAACTGACAGCGAGATAGAATATGTACGCACATTCTTTGGGGGAGGCTGTCCAGAACGCGTCGGTGATCCGGATACACATTCATACATTGAAGTTCACACATTCACATATTGAAATTCACGCATAAGGAAAGAATAGTTACGCAGTTTCAATGGCGGAAGCAGAGAGAGAATGTACGGAAACTATCATCCTCTTTCTATTCGATTATACGTCAATTTAAATGTCAAAAATTAAATGGTATGACAGAACAACGGATCGCTTGATTCTATAAACTGGACCTTTTCGTTTAACTTTTTAATGTTAATTTAGACGTGATACTTCTGTTTCTGTAAAATGCCTATTTTGATACTTTTTAATTTCAACAACAAATTACTATAATATGCCAGGCAATACTTCAATATTCACTGAACTGTGAATCGAATAGGTGAAGTGCAACTCAAACCCGATGGGTTCTACGATAGTGGTGATTATTTCGTAGTTTTTGGATATTTTATTTAAATATTCTTATAGTTGACTTGACGCCGGTTTGGATGGATAGATTTTTTTTTGTAAAAGAATTGAGAATGTTCATGTTATTTTAAACATTATTGTTTGTCTTCCTGTAATAAAATAAAATAATAATAATGGCAGTTTTACTCATAATTCCTACTATGATACCTTTTGATACTTTTCTTCTGTCTGCGGAGATACTTTTTTCTAAAGTTTTGTGGCAACACTGCTTGTTGCCCTGTGTTAGACAATCTCTTATAATATGTACTGTGGCTTAGTAATGTTCAGTTTCGTAATCCGTTTTTGTCTGCTTTTTAAGCATCATAAAACAATTTTATAGGCAAGGGTTTGTGCATCATACTACATTTTAAGTAAAATCGGATGAGTAGGTAAAAAAAAGAGATTTCTTAAACTCACGCGGTATTCGGTTTTAGTCCCTTATTCTTCTCCGTGGACTGTGTCTAAATTATTAGGAAAAATTGTATGTGGCTTTTGCATTCATTTGTAATTCACAGTACATACTTATTTTTTTTTGCGTTCATATTGAATTTAACTAACTGCTTTTCTTGCGGATAGTTTTTTTTACTGTGAAAATTTAATACATATACATAGTTGTGACTTGAGCACCGACTGAATACAGTAGCACAACACCGTGGCCAAAAAACTAGTGAAGGTTTTTAAAGGGTGCTGCTTATTTATAATTCACAGTTTGGTTCTTATTTAAGCTGAGGTTCTTCAACCAAATGCTATTTAAAAGAGCTATTCAAATGTTGTAACCTCATTCGATTAATGGCTGCTTTTAGCTGTTTCGTTTCGTCCTGTTACGTTGTTATATATGTACATATGTATGTGTAAAATATTTGTTTAATATGAATGAGAATGAATATTAACACAGACTCGCCGCTTCGATGATACTCATCCTTACACTAACCAATAATTTCTTTCTGTCGTATTATGTATAATATTTTCTTTTATTTTTACTTGTTTTTTTTTGTCTGTACTTACGTTTTATTTAATTTCTTTTGCTATTAACTTTTGCGAAAAACACTTTACGGTAAATTTGAATTTCAAATAAAAATCGCGAATAATTTTCCTAGACAATGGTTAATCACGGTCGAGTGGAATTACTCGCTCATCCACTCAGCCAAAAGTATCTACAAATGAAATGGAATTCATATGGAAAGTATTTTCATCTAGCGAATCTACTATTTTACTCGATATTTTTACTTTTTGTTACAATTTACTCATCGATGATGATGAACAATATACAAGTGAGCAACGAGACCAAGATTACCGGTTCACGACTACTAGCGGGGTAAGTTTAGTATATTTGAGGTTACAACTTGTACGTTCTTAACCCTTCTACTCTTAGATTGGATACAAACTTCTCATTTTGGTCCAGCATCTATGCAAGTCATGAAGTTGAACGTATACAACGCACTACAGGGATTGTTGTTTGCGCAATAGCTATTGTGGCTTACATCACACTGAATTCTCTGAGGGAATTTCTACAAATGTACCAACAGAAACTACACTATATCCTGGAGATAGTTAATCTTATATCATGGGTTCTATACATATCTACACTGATCATGGTGGTACCGGTGTTTATAAATAATGGACGCATTACGAATATCCATTATTCGGCGGCTTCCATAGCTGTCTTCTTGTCATGGTTTCGATTGTTGCTCTTCTTACAGCGTTTTGATCAGGTAAATCGATAAAATGTTGCTTAGATTATGGGAAATGCTATAACTTTTTGCTTTCAGGTTGGCATATACGTGGTGATGTTTTTGGAAATCTTGCAGACACTCATCAAAGTGCTGATGGTGTTCTCAATACTTATCATTGCATTTGGTCTGGCGTTTTATATACTTTTGTCAAAGGTAAGTATAAACCAGAATTTCAATGTAGAACTTTCTGTAATCAACTGGCGGTCTGGATTATGTTTGTACGTCAAAAGAGAGATGTCGAACCGCGACCTCCATTTCATCACGTGGTTAGTTATGGATCTGTCCCTATTTCGCAGAAAGTCTGATCAATGCCACTAAGTGCACAGAATTATTGTACTGAGGTCGTCAGCATAGTTAAGGTGCTTGCGTTCGGAAGTAAGAGTTGTATGTTGATGTGGTCGGCACAGGCATCGAGTGTGTCTCCGAGGTATTCCTTATCCGGCACCGTGCGCGTCTTCGAGGTATTCTTTGATTCGTTCCAGAGTAGCTTGAGCCACTATCTTAGCAGGCAGCATCCAGACTTGACTTTTTGAGCGAGCTTAACGATCATCTTCTTCCACTCATCTGGCAAACTCTCTGCCTGCAGGGCATTCCCAAGAGGTCGAAGCATTTGCATCAGATCGATGCAGTCGAATAAAGGCTGCACTATATTAGTCGAGGAGGTGTGGTCACATATCAGTTCGGCTATAGTACTTAACTGCTGCTTCTTCGGCTTCTGCAGCTAGCACATTGATGTATTACATTTGTCATTATGCTGACACTTTTTAACATCGTTTGATGTCCATCCTCCCTGCTACTAAAGTCACTGCGATTCGAGCTATCAGCTGTTTTCGTTGGAGGATCCTGCGATCCCCAGCCTTTTCAGCTCCTGATATGAAAACATATCATTGGTATGATTTTTATGAGTCTAAATTCGTCTTCCCAATGCATGCACATCTTTCCCATTGTTGCATGAACTCCTGTGAAGAAGGTATGATTTATCTAGGCTTGGGTAGGATTATCACAAAGAACCCTATATACCATAGTGGGTCCATCGTGATCCCTAGAATTCAGAGTGACATTGCCTGCCTTTTTTTCTGTAGGAGCTGTAATTTTCGGTGGGAATCTCAAGAACACCCTATAGTCCTACAGGTACCATACCCGCTGAGTCACTCTCAGCGTGGATTTAGATGGCGGAGAGGTATCCAACGAGGCAGATGCCTGAGAAGAAGCCAACGGATTGGTAGAGTCTGAATTAGCTAATAAAGGTGGGCGGCTTCGTAAAGAAGAGCCTCTTCATCTATTAAATCGATATTTAAGTCACCCACATGCGCACTAAAGATTGGGGAGAGGTCTTCTGGTAGACTAATATCCAGAAGCGTGAATGCATTTAGAGCTGCATCCTTCTGTTGAGCTTACGAAGTAATTTTGTTCCCACGAGAAGCTAATGCCTCCGAAACGTGGAGACAATGAAAATTGCCCATCTGAACTCCAAAATACTGGTCTATGATAACCATTAGATGTTCTTGAAACAAAGCATTTGGTGATGTTGGCAATAAAGTCGATTTAGGAAATTCGAGAGAGATATCCATTGCTAAACCATGTGTCGAAGACAACTGAAAAATGCTAGCAGAGTCCCATTTATTCCTTTGACGTTCAAGAATTTTTACAATAATTTTGGCACATTTTTTTGCAGATAATGGACCCACAGCCGAATCATCTATCGTTTTCAAACATTCCCATGTCCTTGCTGCGTACATTCTCAATGATGTTGGGTGAATTGGATTTCGTTGGTACCTACGTGAATACATTTTATCGCGAGCAATTGAAGGTTCCCATCACATCATTCCTAATCCTTAGTAAGTTCACGGAATTCCCCCTCGTTAAAGTAACCTCTAACACACACACACACACATCTACTTCTTCCAGGTGTATTTATGGTTCTTATGCCGATCCTTCTAATGAATCTCCTCATCGGTTTGGCTGTTGGTGATATTGAATCGGTTCGGCGTAACGCACAATTAAAGCGTCTCGCCATGCAGGTAAGAGTATATTTTCACTCGAAAATCCTTGAAAGGATCTCTTTAAATGTACATTATACCCATCCAGGTAGTTTTGCACACAGAATTGGAAAGAAAATTGCCACAAATGTGGCTGCAGAAGATCCTTAAAATGGAACTCATCGAATATCCAAATGATACGAAATGCAAACTGGGTTTCTTGGATTTTGTCCTTCGCAAATGGTTTTACAATCCTTTCAATGAAGATCGTAAGTTTTTCTTTTTCAAATTTCATAGAAAGCATCGTCTTTTAAACAATCTTGTTTTTTTTTTCTTTAGCCACCTTGGACACTCTGGCATTCGATAACAGTGAAGACCTAGTCAATGCTGAATTGGACAAACAAAAGCGTAAACTTCGAGACATAAGTAGAGTCCTTGAACAACAACATCAGCTGCTACGACTAATAGTTCAAAAGATGGAAATAAAAACAGAAGCAGATGATGTAGATGAAGGTGTCTATCCCTCGGATTTGAAAACAATAACCTATCCATCGGGTCATTCTCGATGGACATCCCCTCGAATAAGGAAGAAGCTCAGAGCAGCGTTGAGCTTTAATAAGAGCGCTTAAAACCTATAAACAGCTTTTAAGCTCTACTCCTAGGGATAGGATCAACAACAGCAACAAACAACACATTCTTTATTTTCTTGCTGACAAACTTTATTGTGTTTTCTTAGCTTTAAGATGGAATTTGTCAATTTTGAGGTTAAATATTTGACTTATTTGCTGAGATAAAAACATACTTTTGGATATTGGTGGAACCAATTAAACGATGGCATGCTTAGCAGGATCTATCCTTTTGCATCAGGTAACCCAGCTGTTTACAGAATTCTTTCAAAGGCTCAAATCGAAGGCGCATTCTTTTTGAATAACGAAAATGTATTGTATATTCTTGAGTATTTATATACTATTTATTCTGTGTAAAGGAACAAAAAAATATAAAAGAAATATATTTATTGTAAACTGTTTTAAAGAAGAGTCTTGTCGTTTTGTTTTTCGGATGACTTTGAATCTTGCCGTACTTAAGGTACTCCGGATACATGAAGACCGATGAGGGAGATACCTCAAGCCATCGGAATTGATGGTGTATCGACTAAACTGGAGACACTCCTTACGACTTTAACCGCCGCTATATCCTGGATCAGAATTATACCATGTTTCCACCGAAAGAAATCGCGAGGTTTTGTCAAATTCATCCAAACCTCCGAGGTTTCGCCACAAATTATTTTATCAGCCCTAAAATATCTATTTTATCATACTCTTGTAGTGAGTCCAAAAGAGTCTAAATGGTCGACAATGACCGTCTTCGATAGTAAAAGTTCGCTCTCAAATTATCCGCCCGTATCCGACGGGTAAGTTTCCATCTCGGAGCTCTACGCCAGATCAAACGCCACTTATCCTGTTTTATACCGCAGGAACGGTGCAATTCATCCTTTCCCGTTATCAATATCCGCAAAAAAAATCAGGTGACAGCGCGAAGAGAACAGATTTCAGTGGAATGGACTATAGTCTGAAATACCCTTAGTTACAGAGACTATTAGTTGTAGTTCCCAAAAATTTCCTTGATCCATCGGTGAATCAGAGTAGAATTATTGTATCGAATAGTCACCGAAATGTGAGTAGTTGACATAAAAGCTCTCGTTATGGAGCTATCGAAATTAAAGAGGACAAAACAAGTTTATTTCAGTTGAATCGTCGAACGAAACACCAAAGATAGGAGCACATGAGTCCTACTCCCTCTCGAAGAAATTAAGGTTACAGCCACTAGAACACAGGGAATTTCCTCCACTAATTTGGACATCACCCACACAGTATATACTCAAATCCCAAGCTTAAACTCCACTGCAGCAAAACTGGTCTCACATGTGCTCGAGTTCACAAAGCGGTGTTTACGAAATTCAGAGTGCTCAGCTACATCTCTTCAATTTGCTCCGATCTAATGGTGACAAAAACCAATATAAATGAAATGCCATATCTATTTCGCACCCAATCCGCTCCATTCCGATTGTTAAAAAGTTGTGTATACGGCCAGTTATAGGTATCATTGGAAATTTTGATTTTCAACTTTAAGACGATTAAGCAAACAATATTGGCTTTAATTTGTATCAAAATATGTGAAGCTAATCACATGTCGAATTGTTTTACAAACAAAAATACTTAATTCTAAACTACATAGAAAAGTGCAAGTAAAATTTCTGAAATGCCCAAAAATATGCCGAAATGGGTTGGACAAAATAGATGTCCTCTTTTCAGTCGTCACTTTGTTTTGTATTGATTTAATTCAAATTAAAACAGCTCTTTGACAGAACCAATATTTTTCCCCAAAGATATTTTTTAATTTTTTGGACTAAATTAGGCAGCCTGGCGACCGTTTTTTTGCTAACTACTCGCTTTTGTTTTGTTACGATTGTTCGATGTGTACCTAGTGTTGGGGCAACCGAATACAAGTCAATGTGGCGTCGCCCTCAAATTCATTGTTTTCGAATTAACTAAATACCACCTTTGAACACATCCCTTCGTTGGTTAGAATATTTTTTCAATATTTATTAATTAAAAAAACAACAATTAAATATATATTAATGCATTTGGATAGAATTTATATGAATTTCATGAAATTTCCTTCAATACACACCCAGAATTTGTAGAATTACAAATAAATTATCACAGAATTGCTATCACCCGATAGATGTCACTTCGTCTGCTAATCACATCGCATCTCAATTATTCGAATTAAACCATCCGCCATCTTGTAATTTGCATCATCGAAAAGCCGACGAGGCGAACTAGCCGCCTCACTTCGACATCAGTTCGTCATCGCCTGTGAAAGAGGTTGGCCGACCGTTCGTCGTGAACTTACAAAAAAAAAAAAAAACTTAATCTATAGACAAGTACTTTTTTTTTCCTAAAAAAAAAATTGTACGCCATTTCTCAATCAAAAGTGCAGTTTTATCTAATCAAAATAGAAAACAATTTTTTCTTGTTTTCAAGTTAATTGACAACTAAACAAAAGGTGAGTTATTTTAGTTCCTTTTCGCATGCAATTAAAGTTCTCTTCTCTTTAAATTAGGTTAAGGGGCATCCATATTGGTTTTTCCTCCTTCTGAGGTTTTTTTTTTCCTAAGCTTTATGCATCTTTCTACTAAAGTTTTGTAAATTATTAGTTTTGGAGTGTTTTATTGAATTAATTGTACGGATTATTACGTAATTGAACGGGTTTCTCGGTGAAAATTGAAATCGTTTTTAATGTACACTACGAATTTTCGGGGTACAGTTGAGTCAAAAAGTTCTAGAAGAAGTTGAATCACGTGTGTTTAGCGGTTTCTTTTCAATTTACTTGTGTTTTTAATGTAAATAGTTGCACAAATTTAAAGTTTCCTTTGGTTTTTAAGGAAATTTCGCAAGTTTTTTTTGGATAATTTCGCTGAAAAATTGATTTTCCCTTGAAAGAAGAAGAATAAAAAATGGCAACCGGGCGGCATTGTCAGGCGCGCCATTTTGTGTGTATCATGTTTTTTCGCATCTAAATACATGCCTTTGCGTGTGTACAAACAGTACAAGAGATGCGTTGTGTCATGTAAAAGAAAGCGACAGACAGCTTGTGCCGCTGCCGGGCAATGGCGTTGACCTGAATATAATGGATAGGCCGGTTTTTTTCCTCTGAATTTTTCGCCTTGGCGGCAAGATTATTTTCTCATGAAATTATTTATTAATTTGTGCAGTGGCGGTTTGTTTTGCCGCCTAAATTACATCTTTTAGTAGTGTGTTTCTTTTGACACTTAATTGTGGGTTTCCACTTTGGTTTTCTTTTTTTAGATGATTCAGCGGGTATTTCCTTCCCTGCGGAGAATTGTACGTGACTTTTTGTCTTTTTTTTCTGTATTCCATCGCATTTTTAAAGCCACAAACGAGTGGCTATATCTTAATTTTTGATTCATCCCTCGTTTGTTGGTAACCACCGGAAGACGGTGCGGGTATTATGTTTCAGAAGCCAACTTATGTATGAGCGCTTGTACATATATAAAATGGTGGTTGTTAGAGCGCATGTTTTCCACAGAAGGACGCTAAAGATTTTTGTATATAAGCCGAGGAAATTTTCACAGATGTTCTGTTCGAATAATTGATTTTTATAGACTTGGCTTGTATAATAAATTAGGACTGTTAGTAGGGTAAATTTTTGCATTATTAATGTTTGACGGCATTTTAATTGAGTAGGGTCTAGGTGCTGGCTAAGAAAAAATGTATTTTAGTTGTCTCTTTGTGTAGAGGTCGCAATTTAGCGTGTACCAATCAGTTCCACTAAAATCAAAAGCTATCAGTCTCCCTTTGAAGGAACTCACTTTCATAAACATTATAAGATTGTACATGGGACCTTATTCACGGCTCCATATCAAGTTCTCTTAATTGTGTGTAAAAAGATGGCAATACATTGATTGTCAACACAAGTCGCAATCTATTCAGATGCTAATGAATTGCTAAAATGTTCAAACGAAGAACGTACATATGTATACAGCTCGAAACATAGTTATTATAGCAAACAGTTCTTTTACCGGTGGCTTTTCTATCTATGTTTAATCACAGCAACTAACTCAATGGTTACATAAATAAAAGCCGTTGTGTACAACCCATGCATTTTCTTACTGCCTTATCTTCAGATCATTTTATTAAAGCCACTGAGCCTTAGCATTATCATCATCAAAGCATACATATCTAGATCCCTTGACCAGCAAGGTTGTAGAGAAACAGGAGGGCTGTAATTCCTTAAATCTGTGAAAGGTTTAAAGAAAATGCAATCAGCACATGTAACCAATTGCGCAGAAGGTTTATCTACATTCCGAATTGTAGAGTTTCTAATCTTAGCAGTATCACAACTTTAAATATGTAGTTCTCTTCTCTTTAATGTATTGGATAAATCGTTTGTCTTTTACGAAAGATAATTCGTTTAATGTATTGGATAAATCGTTTGTCTTTTACGAAAGATAATTGAAGCATTGCAAGCTGAAGCCATACACGTGTACCTTTAATAACACGATAGCCAAGTTAATTCTAAAGAACACGTACATAAGTTTGTATTACAGGCGTTTAATCTCAGCTGCTTGTATTGATTATGTTTCGTATCTACTTAACACATTTGTTTGCATGTTTCTTTGAAGCTTGTTGTCGGTCTCTTTTGTTGGCTTCTTACAGGTGTAATACCTATCAGATTCCTTGCTAATTCAATTACAAAAGATTTTAACTTTGGAAATATGTACATACTTCCATTAGTACAAGTTTCTTTTCGTTTTAACTACCGAGGAAGATTCCCCTTGTAAGGGCAGATGTTTTAGTTTTTTTTTTTTTATAGGAAAATAAGGACAACATACAGCGCCTTTGTACCTCATCATACTTGTAAAACTCGATATATTATTACGGAGCGGTAGAAAAGGTGTGCCAGGTGGTTAAGTAGTTGTATTTACTGCTTCTGTCTGGTGATAACTGTCCTGTGTTAAAGTAAAGAGGTGCCTTTTTCCCCCTCCAAATAAAGCATGGAATAAATTTCGAACGTATGGCTAGTTCCTCTATAAATTTCACACTGTCTATATACAGACACTTTAATATATGAAAACCTTACTAGTATTGGCATCAAATAGAAGCTGGCAATAGATTCTATTTGATCTTCATTTAGTCCTATAGTAGTTTGGATGTGACGAAGCTCTAACAACTACGTTTTATAAGGTACAAGATTTCACTCTTACTCTGCTTCCTTGTCAGACAGAATTTCCATCACTTTTTGTAGACTGATGTGCGATTTACTTTTAATTATTTGGAAACTAAATATAGAGAAAAAGTCTAAATGTGCATTTCATATTCCAGCTTTATCGGTTGCTACCTTCTACAAGTTGTAAATGCTGTGTAGTTTGTGTTGAATAAATATTCCAAGATTCTGTTTGAAATTAATGGTTTCAACTTTTAATTTTTTGTTGAACATTATAAAACTCGATTTCACGTTGAGAAAAAATAATGTCTTATATTACGGAGCTCTTCGGTGACGCTGTTTGCATCACATCTTTCGGTTATTTTCGTTTAAACTGAAATCTTAATAGGTTGGTAGACTATTTCGTTCTGCGTTATTTAATGGTTATCTCCCACCTTTTTCTTCTGCTAATTAAAGTGTTGAAAGCGCGAAACGGCGTCAGAAGGTTATTGATTAACGTCGATTTACTTCTGTGACTTCCCACGTCTACATTCTACAGACATGAATAAGATGATGTGAAATAGAAGAAGACACAAGAAAAAGGGTCAATGAAATTCTACCACCCAGTTTACAGGTGGGCGTCATTTCTCTGTCACAGACTCCATGTGGCATAATTTTAGTTAATGGCTCTAATCGTAACATCATTAAAGCCCGACTTAATCTCATGCCTCCATTGTATAGATATGAACCCCAACAAAAATTTAAAATTTTTAGCTTTTGAAAATAAAAAATCTCTGCTCTTAAGAAAATACCTTTAAAGCATTGCATCATTTAAATTAGTTTAGACAGGTTTATCAGATCCTGTTTTTGGTTCTCTCTGGCTTGGACTTTGTATGTAAATATATTTCAATGAAGATTCTGCGGTGGAGGGAGCTATTTTAACCAGAACTCTGTATTAGTGACTATAAATAAGGGTTGACAGGTTTATTCCGTCATCAGCTGTATTAAACTAAGAATGTCTGATTAGATTGCGGTACATCTGTATACACAAATGTACAAATATATATTTATACCACTACACCCCTTTTTACTGCATCGTAATAACTAATATCTAAGCAAATACTTTTCTGTTGTAATGTGCTTGACTTAAGAAGTTGTAGTGGCGAAATACATGATTTAATTGTTATCTTTTTGAGAAAACCCAAGTCGGAATTGCTCGAACTATTGTATTAAATTTCTTAAAGTGGTGGTTGATGCACTACAATGAGTTACATTTCTCGTATATTAACTGAATATCGAAGGTACATTGTCAGGTACAGGCTAGACAAACAAAAGGAAAAGGCTTTACCAGTCACAGTGGTCTACTTACAAAAGATCTTACATAACATCAGTAATCGTAACTTAGTTGTACTGGAGTAGATCTAAAGAAAATATTTCGAGTTATTTCCTACAGAACTACAGTTCTTATGGAATCTTAAAGGGTCGGTCGGTAGAGGTGTTCTAAATTAAGGCATTGCATACATTTTTTATTGAGTAGATATAGTTTTCTTTTGATTAGATAGGGATGTTAGTTTTGAAAATGACTACGTGGCGATAGCATTTAAATAAAAATTACAAGTGTTTTCGATACAAATTTCACTCTTCTTTGTCCGAGTTTCATCTCACATCTCAAGTTGTACGAATTCAAAACAACTTTATTTGATTCGTGAACATAGAATTTATTTGTTTGTAAGTAGAAAATCGTTACGCTTCATATTTAAACATTTTTTCTCACTTAAAGCATCTTATACGCTTTCAACGTTGATACAATTGAATTCAAACTTCTCGCCGCTAAAAGCATTTTTTTTCTACGTGCAGCAGTTAATCTTGCGCACAATTAGACTTCTATAGAGCGAAGAGAATGTTTTCATTCCACTAAGAAGGCAGTATGCGAAAAGTATTTGCAGAAACGTGGGCATTCGATTAACAATCGGCTCACCTTTACTGTTGACTGCGAGTGCATTACAAATGTGCCTATAAATTTGTGAATTGTTCCATTATGGTGGCGATGGAGCGTCTGTTTGGTTGGTTTATTTTACAGAGTCGCAGTATATAAAATCCTAAATTCAAATCAAAAATTAATATTAGTGCACAAACATTAGTGGTATGTTTGTTAAGACTGAGTTGTATGCATTTACATTCAAAGCCATGTGTTTTATTGAAGGCGACTAGTAATCGTGTAAATGATTGCAACAAAAACAGTGCTCTTGAATCGCTGCGAGAGAAAATATTCAAGCATCATATTCTGAAGAAGTGTCTGCTAAGTATAAAGCAATGTGGAAGATTTAATACGTTTTCTACTCGCTCAAACAAACCACTAAACTTGTTTATTAGTGACTTACCATACATGATGAGTAGTAGGTACCCATTTTCAAAAGGACAGCATCTTACGAGTTCTCTTAGTTTATTTATTCTGAGCTCCTTACATTATTTAAATAAGGAATGCTTCTTTACCTGTATAACACATTCTAGGAGAGGTGTCCCACTTTAGTTTTAGTCTTCATAAAATAACAACTTAGCCAGGGTCCGAACTGCCAGTCTCAAACGTAAGCGTTAAGATGTGGCATCCGCGAGACCAATTGTATATAAGACTTAGAACCTAATTAGATCATATTTGCATGCACATACATATGTACATACTCGAGTACATGAGTAACAACTTGTATAAACTAAAAATATCCTTGATTTGGTGTTGGAGGAATTATTTTACCTAAAAAAACAATTAGGACATGGTTTTAACTATAAGCACTCTATATACCCTTCTTTTTTTTCTTACTACACACACTTTTTGGATAATTAAAACGTTTCTCACCTTTTGCAATCATCTCCTGTTTTATTTTCAGATTTATAAGAAAAAAAAAAGTTTAAAGAAAAATATTGGTTTAGAATTTTTTGGCAAAAAATAGAAAAAAGTTAAAAAAAATTATGAGTCCAAGGTAGGAAATCTTTCACAAGCAAAAATCTGTTCCCTTTATTGTCAATTTTTTTTTTACAAAAACTGGAACCAGAAAATAAGCATTTTTCCAATCGATATGTTTTTTTATTTTGTATTTGCAGCGTAAAAATGGCATTCCGTGGTAATAATAACCGCAATCGTAATTTTGGTGGCCCAATGGCTGGCGGCAACAATCGTATGGGCATGAACATGAGCCCCTGGGATAACCAAAATGCCGGTGGTGGCAATTACGGAGGTGGTAATATGCGCCAAGGAGGCGGTGGTGGTGGTGGCGTTGGCGGTGGCCAAGGCATGAATGCCCAAGCCATTAGTCTGGCCAATAATCTGCTCAATAACTTATTCAGGAATCAAAATCCACCATCGTTGTTGGATCTTCCACGCGGCGGTGGAATGGCGGGCAACCGCAATCAACGAGGCGGACCGGTATGTATCGTAATATGATTTTTATATTTTCTATTTTAATTTACAGAGATATTGTACTATAAAATGTTTATAAATTCTATTCGAATCGTCATTGAGTGGAGGTTTTTTTTTTTCTTTTCACATAATATTGGAATGTTGTGGGGGTAACTTTTTGTACAGTACGATGGTTGTACGTTTTACGTAAGTAATAGGGTTTTCTATAGATGCCGAGAATGATGTGTTTAATGTCTATAAAATGTTTTAATCAACGTGCAGCTGCATAAAACGTCTATAAATTTCGTTAATAAAAAGTCGTAGCACCGTAAAATGAGTTTCAAAAATAAATACTTTATCCAAGCTTAACGTATGGATGCCACAAGAAAATAGATTAATTTGCTATGAATGATCCCACTTACTACATAGATGGATTCATGTTTGCATAAATAAATTTGGCTTTTCTGGAATTAGCAAAACTTCAGCCATCAAAAGACATAGGTTCAAAGTTGGATGCACATAAATGTAAGATTAGAGGAACTTATGTCCATTAAGCATAGGATTTGCGGATATTAATTTGCTTCGTCACTCAGTTGTTGGTCATGTTTTTGAACATCAGCTAATTATCTAGGTTTAATAACTCGACGTCTACCCATTGAAGTCATAGAAAAGACTAGATTTGTGCCAGCAATAGTCTAAAGATGTTTGTAAATTACTTCAAAGCTGTATGTAGAATGACCTTTGGCGAATGAATTTAATGTGTTGATAGATAGCTAAAGAGAGTAATGCACCTATGCACAATACACTTCTAGCTATTTTGTGAGATCTATTGGCTTTGTAAATCTGCATCCAACTTGGTAGCTTCTCACAAGTGAAAAGAAAAACTCGATTGAATACGACTTCCATTCGCTTTGGCGACTGAATTCCCTTTTCTAACGCCCGATGATGATGAGCTTTATTCGAAGCCCTACAAATTCAACATTTGCGCAGCTTACAAATAAGGAAGACAAAAATGCTTGTGGTTGATACAAACTAAAATTAAAATGCTGCCCAAGAAGTCATGCAAAAAAATCGTGAACAATTGTTTGTAGTCTGGAATTTGCTTCATTTAAATGTATTTTTTCTTATCACGCGGCGTCTACGTAAATTTCAGCCTTGAAACTGAATTTCACGGAATGCAGGTCAATAAACCATATCATATCGGCGACATTCCCCATGCATTAAGTGTCACTTTTGCCGCCTGGGTCAATTGGAATTGACTTTATAGATAAAAATATACGAATTAACTTTTTAAATTGATATTCCCATGGAGAACAACAGAAATGGACTTTTAAATTTGTCGTAGGCGTACTTTTTATTTGCTTCATGACAAACAAAATATGTATTACCCAGCAGATGTGATTGGAGTTGTGTTGGCATTTGTTGTTACAAGCAGACAACTTGTACTTTGCATTTGAAGAAGAAAGCAGGTGCGAAGCCAAAAGCAAAGTTGAGTATAGATTACTCGGATTCGTCTGCACCCTTGATTTACAAATTGCTTCGAAATTTCCGTTGTGATGACATTGATGTAATAATCCCCACAAGATATAGACGATCAAAGAAATCTTGAAAAACAGTTCCCCGAACTCCGTCGGAATTGCCGATAACTATGAATGAAATTGCGTGATATTTGCATCTCAAATGCTCGGTATAACAGAACGAATTGCTTCTCTATAAACCCTAATTTCGGGATATATACGCCATGGAATTAAATCCCTAAGTTCTTTACTTTGTAACTGTACCATCAGCTACATTATGTATTGTTATTGAACCAAGGTTAAAATCGATAATATTACTCACAAAACGGCTTCTGCAGGTGCCCTAGGGCATTAAAATAAAGGATGACTGCGCTCGGCAATTCGATTGTAACTCCTGCAAGCTTTACTTTACTAAAGACTAAAGTATTTAAAGTCTTATGAAGTCAGATCCCAAAAAAAGCGTTAAGCTCAAACACATTAAGAGTTTGGTGATACCCTTGCTTCGAACCACAGCTTCTTAAACTATTCCATTGTATAAGTATAGCCGTAAGATGACGTAGTAGATGAATTTATAATACTATCACCGCTTACCATAATCAGCATAAAGGATTATCTTCGACAACCAGCTTCATACTGTACCACTCAACCTCCATCATTTCAATAGAAAAAAAAAAGAACAAAAACAATCACCAATGACGGATTTGAGAATCGTGTAATTCAAGTCTTAAACAAAAAAAAAAAAAGCTATTCTCCTAAATTTTCGATTAACTTTTATTATTTTTAAGAATAAAAAGTTGTACCTCTGTTTTTTTGCTCCTTCGATGGTGAACGAACTTCGTTTCGTGCATTATCACCTTTGTTTTTCTTTAGTTTTAATGGAAATATTTAGTAAGACATAAGTTATTTTCTAAAAACAAACTGTTTTGGCTGTTTTCGATGCGCGCGCGTTGTGTGCCTTCGTTACAAATGGCGTCTGATGTACGATATCCCACAATCCTCTGCGACATTGTTGTTTGAACAAAGGAACCAAGGAGATGATGATACACAAGTTCATTCCATCTAGAAATATGCATCTCCTCTCCCCTCTACTATTCACACCTCTACATCGTTCGAGTTGAGAGATTACATGTAAACGAAATAAAAATTACAAAAACTAAACGCGTATATTTAGCAGTTGTGTGACGGGATCTATGTCGGCCTTTGTACATGCGCAAACAACAATGCCCCCAAAGAAAACACTTTAGCCATCACAAAAAACAGTTTATTTAAAAAATGTATATTTTTTTACTTTAGAATTTAACAAATTATGTATTTTGTGTAAAAAAAAAAAAAATTTCAAACAAAAATTCAAATTCTAATTTTCTTAAATTTTTTCTCTCTCTTCAATGTTCTCTCTTTTGGTTCTTCGTCAAATAATTGTGTTCTTTTGTTATTTCCCCCACGAAAAACAAAATCACAAAAATTAAAATAATGCATATATGCATATGTGCCACACACACACACAATAAACTCATATTGTTGTGATGCCTGCCCGCCCACCTACTTCTACATGCACTGTGCTACTACTGCTACTGATCTTCAAAAAAAAAATACAAACAAAATCTGTTTCAACTTTCAAATAAACCCCATCACCGGTTACTACACACCACGAATGCGATTTGCCTGCCACCGCCAAATGACCAATCTTTAAAAAAATAATAATAAATAATAAAAACTAAAATTTGTGTAAACAAATTGTTTTTAAACAAAAAAAAAACTGACGAATTATATAAAAACTTTGTTTTTATCGATCAACAACAAATATGTTAAATTAAAAAAAAAAATCTATGCGTGCGCCCAATCCCGACATGCACGTTTCCTTTGTTGCAAACTGTATAAAAAAAAAACCTAAAATTTGTGTGAAATATGTGATATTTTTTACGACCTATTGTAACTTGTATTTTTTTTTAATTATAATTGTTCTCACGTGTGTTTTGGGCGCCCATTTTTATATAAAAAAAAAAAAATGTATTGTGCCATCACAACTACGTATATATAATTACAAATGTATTTTATACGCTTGGACTATAAACAAAAAATCGGTCATGTGCGCATCTTTAAACGAATGATACATACTTCACGTGGCTCTCTGGTGATACCGATTACAAAACTATGTAATTTACCTTTTTTTTTGTTTTATAAAAAAAAATGTTTTTTTAAAAAAAAAAAAGATGGTCAATCGAGCTGGTCCTGGCAATCGTAATAACAATCGCCGTGTTCAAGGAGGTTTCAATAACCGTGGTGGTGCAAAGTCTGGCGCCCAAAAGCAAGGTGGCGGTATTCGTAAACAGAATGCCTTTGATCGTGCCAAGAAACTTCTGGCTAAAAATTCCAATAAAAAGAAGGATTCAGCTTCTGGTGAAAATACTGAAAATTCTAAGAAAAACGAGAGGTAAGAAATGTCACTTCAAAAATGACATAAATATTAAACAAAAAACAAATCAAAAATTTACTTTCAAAAAATATAATCATTCTTTTTTTTATATATATTTTTATATATGTATAAAAAAATATATATTCTTTAAAAAAAAAAATTATATTTTACATATTTCATATATAATTTTAAAAATTTTATATTGATGGATCTATATAAATAATGAGCAACACATTTTCATATGTATAATTTGTATAAGAAATTTTCTGCAACTCGTTCGCAAAGCACACTTACAAACTGGCAAATATTTTTCTCTATTTCCAATTTTTTTTTTTTTTTTTTTTTAACCAACAAATCAAAAAGAAATATTCAATTTTTTTCAAGAGAAAAATATAAATAAATTGTTGTTATTTTCGAATTTTGTGACAAAAATTAATATGAAAAGAGAATTGTGTTGAGAATATTATTATGAATGGTGGAAGGAGAAGAAGAGAGGGTCACTCGCAATGAAGTGATGATCAATGACGACGACGACGACCAACGTATCGTATCAATATCGTCCTTTCACGAGAAGGCTCTCCTCTCACAGAGATTTGTACTTCAATTTAAATTTGTTTTTTTTTTTTTTGTTAATATACAAATGTGTATGTTTTTTTCGTTAAACATTTTTATTTTTTAAAAAAAATTAGTTGAAAGATTTTATTAGAAAATTTTTGTTATTGGTGTTGTTGAGATGTACTACAGTTATGCAGAAGAAAGTAATAAAACAAAAAGAGAAAATTCGTGTGCGCCAGCCTGAGAACGAAAAGTCCTTATAAGGGGTGGTGTGTCTTAGTGTAAGTAACGTAAAAATGTGTAGCAATTTTCGAATATGTTTTCCAGATTTGGTGTGACAAAAAGGTTTGGTAGGATTTATTTACATTTAGTCATCAGCGATGTGGTGCAGTGAATTTAAAAGCTGAATTGATTAATTATGGTTGATCATTGTAATCTATTGCCTTGACATGGAAAATTGAATTGTTTGAGTGGCTGTAATTCATTTTTTAAACCTCTTCAGGTGTCAATAGCGACGTTTAAAACAAGTGAGCTCAAAGTTCCTTCACAACTTAATGTGTATACAATATTTATTGAAGTCTCATTACTATAAATGCTTGTATTCTGCGGTTTCCGCTTTATTTCTATGGTTGTATTCAATACGACTTGTCAGCATTTTTCGAATCAAACAATCAAATACTATACTTCGAACATTCACATTTGTTTGATACTAAATTAGTTGAGACGTGATCTCATTTTCTGAATTTTAAATACTGCGAAACGTAAAGAAACCAAAGGCATCAAATTCCCCGCCTGAAAGTTATTGACTGATGGCAATATGTATATTACCTTTCGGATGAAAGGTTAAAAAACCCATTCATTAAGTCGCCTTAATTTTTGGTTTTGAATGAAGCGCATTAAATTCCTCTTCCTCCTCAGTTTTTATTATGAATATTTAAAGAACTTTTGTATAGCACTTAAGAACTGAAACATTAACCCCTTTATGGATGAATAAGCAAACTAAGTCGCGCGATGGTAAAGAACTAATCCGTTAAGTCGTCCTACTTTACAGTTCGAGTTATATTCCAGTCGTATGCCTTTTTTATTTAATTAAGTGCTTTGAATACTCGAAAGGTTTCCCAGTTGATTTAGAATACATTTGATTTTAAGAAGGACAAATTCTTTAATGTTTGCATAGCATTGATTAGTTTAAAGAGTTTGACGCTTTTTACGTACCATCTGAAGTAGGCATATTCTGGAATTGTCTTCCATTTGAAAGCTAAGCAGTGATTTAGCCAGAAAAAAACTGTGCTGTTATTGTTGACTTATAGCAGTAAGCCTTCCTTCCTGTGAACAATTAGATAAGACTTGAAAGCAAGTCAAGTAACAACTTTTTCCTGTGGTCCTCAATAGCTTGGACCACTAAGCTTCACACTAAATTTGGATAACATTCGCATTCGTTTAGTATACAACATTTATTATTGATTTTTTCTATCACAAGACACCACAAAACCTCTCTTATGAAGACTTTGTTTGAGAATCCATCAAAATGCCAAGAAAAATAAAACGTTTTCCATTTAGCAATTTTTTCCATAAAACTAATATTCTTTTATTTTATTTTTCAATTTCAATCTTCGTTCAATTCAACTATTCATCATGATGGATGAGCAGCCAAGTCAAGGAGTCTCCCTACGCAAATGTGCCCAACGACATGTTCTATTGTCATCTGTGTAAGAAGCACATGTGGGATGCCAATTCGTTTGAGAACCACATTAAGGGACGTGCCCATTTGATGATGCGCGAAGGTATCGAAGAAAGTTACCGTCTACGTGCTAACATGATCCGTCAAGAGGCCAAGATTGCCGAACAGTTGAAATCTGTTGAATTGGATCGTTTGAAGCGTATGGGCAAATCGAAGAACCGTAACTTGGAATACTGCACAATGTGTGATCTTAATTTCCATGGTCATTTGTCGGCTCATCGTAAATCTGATGGTCATTTGCAATTGAAGAAGTTCTTGCACCCCAAGTGTGTTGAATGCAACAAGGAATTCTCGACCCGTATCGATTACGATTCGCATTTACTGTCCGCTGATCATTTGAAGAAGGCCGCCGAGAAGAATACCAAGGTTGGAGAGCGCAAGAAGAACACTCTGACCATCTTGACTGAGGAGGATGAGTTGAAGGATGTCCGTCCACCACAAAAGAAGAAGAAGAAGGTAGTCTCAGCCGCTGCTGCTGATGCCAAGAAGGAGGGTGAAGAGGGCGCAGAAAAGAAGGAAGGTGAAGAGGTTGAGGAGAAGAAGGAAGGCGAGGAAGAAGTCGCCGATGAGACCAAGGAGGGTGATGAGCTGAATGAGACCCGTGAAGAAGAAGATGAAGAGGTCGCTCTGCCCGAAGATGGTGAAGACATCATTCTTGACTTCAACGATGGTGATGATATCCCAGTTGAGATCGATGTTAAGTTGCCAAAATACAACTGGACCCGCCCAGTAGGGTCCAGTCTAATCACAAAACTGGAATGCTTTGAATGCTCCATCTGCGGCAAGTTCTTCGACACCGAAAAGACAGTGGAAGTTCACTCGCGCACTGTGTCTCACCATCGCCAGTTCGTGAAATTCCTTAATGAGAAGTCCAGCGACACCAAGATTGCACAAAAACGGGCCGCTGCGGCCGCTGAGGAGAGCGAACGCAAGAAGAGGAAGATTGAGGAGGCTACAGCTGCCACCGAGGCCAAGAAGGACGGCGAAGAGGAGGGTGATGCCGAAGTTAAAGAGGAGAACGGTGAGGAAGCCAACGATGAGTTGTACGACCCATCCGAAGCCACCGGTGACGATGAAGACGTTGATATGGCCGAGAACGGTGACAAGGAAGTCGACGAAGAGATGGCCGAAGAGGAGAACGGTGAGGGAGTCGAAGAAGACGAAATGGACGCACAGAATGATGAGGCCGCGAAAGATGATGCCCCCGCCAAGGCTGAAAGCAAAGCACCTTCCACACCCGTAGCTACACCGGCTCCAGCAACACCAACTGCAACCACACCCACACAGGCATCACCACAGAAGAAGGCCGCTGCCGGCGCCAAGACACCAGCTGCTAAGGCGACGCCCCGAGGACGCGGTCGTGGACGTTACAACCGTTATTAGATATTGATGTCTTAAGATCAAAACAAAAAACAAACATTAAGAGTAGGATTTTGATGTCTAAGAAGAAGAACACATAAGTAGGGTCTTTTTTTAATTCTCTAAAGCATAATAGGGATATACGCAACGGTATTATAACGAACTTGAGCGTGTATTATTTATCATTCTCTGACATACTTTGTAATTTATAATTTTAATTTTAACAATTAAAGCAAACAAATAAACAAAATACCCCTAGATGTAAACAAATAGACGAACTTTGTATTTATTTTGGGGTGAGTCGTGGGAGGGTTTTTCAGCTAAAAAATGGGATGCCGTTTACGCAGGCAAAGATGGTGAGGACGTTGCGTAAGCTCGAGAGTAGATATTTAAGCTTTGGCTGTAAAAATGGTAAGCTGTACAACAAATTGATTGGAAATTTGTGTGAATTTATTTGGCGTTAAGAAAAGGAAATCAGTAGATAAGCTGCATAATCATTTCAATGCAATGATGCGCCTTTACTGCATCTGCTTTACTCAAATTTATGAATAGATTTTGTGGGAGAGGCATACAAATTGATAGTGCAACTTGGGTGAAAAACGCATATCTTTTGCAAAGCCCGCTGTCCATAAACGGAAGCAAAGAAAAAACGAACAGTTCTTAGTCGCAATTGAGCTAGTTTTCTTGTGCAAAAGCAAGAACGTAAACGCAGTAATCTGCGAAAGTCCAACAACATGCCTCCTTTGTTTCTGCAAATCGAAAATATATTACGTCTGCACGCAGACGCCAGTCATTCTACTGTGGTGGTTTTAGATATTATTTTCAGAGAATTATGTCGAAAAAGAAAGATTGCCATCGCAGTCCAACGTAGCCCCGAGTAATTCCTGTGGGGGGATACGTTGTAGTTTTCCCCGTAAGGTAATTTGCCACTAAATTTTAATTTTTTTTCCCCTTAATAGTTTAGTGTCCTGAAAGTTCCACTTTTTATCATCTTCCCTGACAGAAATATACATTAATTTAATAAAGCTAATTAAACCAATTTGCTGCTTTCCTGCAGATGTTTTATTGTGCCTGCACAATCTGCCCGACGCCGACAAGTTTTCAGCATATTTTCGACGTTTACTAACGTCCTAGTTTTTTGCTGCCTGCGTTAGTTCGATTTGTATTTTGGTTTATGAACGTAAATATTGCAGATCTTTGCAAGTCAGACGTTTACGAACTCACCCTATCTATGCAGTTGTCAAAAAAACTGCTCATTTTCATTTGCTTTTTGTGTAGGTATTGTTTCATGTAAAGAAATCCGGCGTTTACGAAATCACCCTTATCCTTGTGTTCGAGTACACCCGAGAATATTGCTGCTATTGCCGTAGGATTTTAGACAGAAACTAACGAAATTAACTTCAACGCTACGTGACCCAGCGACCTCACGAGTTCGAATAATAATTGTCCAGGTGGCTAAGATTGTTTTCATTGAAGAAGAAAAAGAGGAAACAAGAGCTAATATAATAACAAGATAGGACTACAAGCCCCCCTTCGGTAACGTCATTTCATCGTTACTCCAGCACTCAAGGGTTACGAAGGTTGGGATTTTTATTATTTTGAATGTTTTTTTAAGACCACTTGTTTAAAAAGGTCGCTTGTAGCTTTTCGCTCTGCTACAAATCCATTTTCTCTGTCGCAAACTGGTGCAAGACAAATGCCACAGCTGAAAAAAACCGGAAAATGAATAGATCAAGATGAATATGTATAACTAAAATGCAAGCCTTAAGTTAAGAAAAATATATTAAGTGTTTTAATAGTTAGATTTTGTAATTGAAATGATAAATTTTCGAAATAAACAATCAATCTGCTCTTTATCGTATAAATCCATTAAGACTCCTGAACGCTGTCATTCAAAGATATTGACATAAAGATGGCGCTCAGCATATACAAAATGTCCAGTAGATGGGGCTATATCTTACTTCCGCGCAGACTGCCATTCCACATATATTTTTCTGTTGGGTTTAAAATTGTGAAGCTTAAGCATATGAATTTTATATTTTTGACACTGCAATGCTTTTGTAGTTGTCTTTACCTAGATGCATTTAAATACGGACGCGCCAGTCAGTCAAGCAATTATATTACATCTACTATTTATCGAATTTCTTAAATATTTGCTGTGATGTAGCAAGTGTGGGCAAGCAAGTTACTTTCATTTCATTTCAGAAATCATAAAATTCGTGAACACAGAACAAGTGGACGCCGTGGCTAAAAATATAATGGTGTTGTAATAAGCCAGTGAAGAGTACTGGAACTGGAGAGAAATACATAAGTCCAACGATATTGGGTTAGGCTGAGTAGGGATATGAGATTATCATATAAAATTCACCATGCAACTCAACGAGATTAACGCAATCATAAATGACAACTAAGTCAGAAAATCAGCCAAAAAGTACCACGGGGAGAAAAACTAAAAAAGAAACTGTTACCCAGTTACCCAGACTGAATATAAGTCTTTTTTTCTCCAGAATGACTGACTAGGACGAATCTGGCTAATGGAAGGTAGCCAGCACGCGCAACTTGGTGATTTTTTAGAATTCTATGGGCCCTCTAAGCCAAAGGAAGTACTGGCAGTCGTTCAGACTATGTACCACTACATTGTCTTTCGCTCAAAGAATTTAAATTTGCGTTCCAACGTAAGGATATAATCTGAATTTTGGGCTTCTGTTTCTAAGCTTGTCATCAAGGAACACCGTTGAACTTTTAATTTGATTTTAGATTTTAGACCTATGAGTTTATACTTATGTTACTTACACCCACCAATGTACCACCAAAATGGTGCTGCCCCTTACTATTCACTGTGTTTGACACCTCTCTGTTCAATACACGCTCTCTTATGCAAAAAAAATAACCCGCTTTTCTCCGAGTTATTTGGTGAATTTCGTATGTATCTTGAATGCTGATCTCATGTATCAGGTATATCAAGTGGGGAAGGTAGGGATATGTTTTTGTTGAAAAAGCATAACAATAATACGTTTTTCTTCGAGTTATTTGGTGAATTTCGCATGCATCTCGTTGCGCTGATGTATCAGGTGTATAGAGTGTTGAAAAAATTAGTTTACTAAAAAAGCCATTTTGATAGGCAGATCTGCATTACACGAAATAATTTCAGATAAATATTTTCAATTTGCTTTGGGGTTGACTTATTTTTCTTCGACTTTCCATTTGAAATTATCCACGCCACGCCACTGCTAGATACACTACCACAACACCATAGATTTTGAAAATGATCATACTAATATTGTCAGATACCATCAACTTTTTACGTTTTCGAGACGGCAACAATAATGGATTCATATTTTGTTGTAAGATAAAAAATTAAATGAAAAAAATTTGCAGAGGGTTCATGAGAGAGATTTACTATATCTATCTTTTGACTTATTTAAGATTGTTTTGTCTGATAAAAGATCCATACTTCTTTTCGGAGTTGATGTTTGGTGACCATCTTTAAATAAAGCAAATTGTTTGTTTACAGTGGCTAAACTACCAATACGGCTACAAACAAACCCATCGATTTTTGCCCATCAAAGCTTGAATTTGGAGGGCAATCCCGTATGTCTATTCCTATTCGAGATGATTTTGGTCAAAAACAAGAACAGCCATACCCTGGTTAACGTCGTTAATGCGTTCCTAGAAAACATAACGCTAAGCGAAACAACGTTGTGCGCGGCAAAGTTAATAAAAACATTGTTTTAAGGCTGATTTACCCTCGGAAACAAAATATAACTTATTTTATTTCATTCAAGCTAAAAACGTATGTAGGCACACATGTAGAAAATGTATACGTACATACTATTTTGTGCAATATTTTGATACAAATTTGTCGACAATCTTAAAAATCTTTAAAAAATTTGCGATTGCTTGGAGTCATTTTTGTTTTACTGTTTGATTTTAATTTGAATTTTTATTTTCGAACGACGTTACAGTGAATATACTCAACGTTAAGCAAAGTATGGTAACAATTCGTTGCTGACGTTGCAGCGAAACAACGTTAACTGGGGTATACCTGTATGTAATTGCTTTGGTAGTGGAGTTTTCCTCAGCGAGTTTAATGTAAACAGCTCCTTCAGTCTCCTTGATCACTGTAGCGTATTCCAGTTGGAATTTGTGCAATTAAGGAGTCACTATCTTGGCTCAAGTATAATGTAATATATGCTAAGGACATCTGAATCTGCTTTGATAATTAAGTCCCTGGAATCGTCACTGTTTTTGTGAGAGGTCGTCATTGATTGCCGTTCATCTCTCATGCAGAACGAGAATCTCCCCTCTTTGACCATCTTATGCATCTGTCCTCAATTGAAGTAAAAGAACTGAAGTACTCTATGTCAAAAACTCAGGTTAGTTCACTTAATCCTTCGGTGTCAGTGCCCTAGTAATGAAGTTATATTCAGTGTTCGTTAGTGGTAATTGAAATATCCCTTGCATTCTAAGTGTCAATCGCATTTTTGTTGCCAAATTTTGGAGGATTTCTTTTCATTCCAGCGTTGGAAAGTTTTTTATTTACTTCCCAGCAAGCACATGGCGATTCCTGCCGAACTATTTTAAGCGGCGCCAAATATATCGGCAGATTTGCTGCATCCGCTAATACGGAGAGCTTAGGATAGCAAAGAGTTTCCACAGGAGTGGAAAAGAGGGATGATCATCCAGCTTCCGAAAAGGAAAACCTGACGGATTGGGACAACTGGATAGGTATGTATTTTCTGCCAGCCGTAGCCAAAATAACTGCAAGAATAATTCAGTAAAGGATCAAGCAGCACAGGCTGTCTTTCGTGCTGGATCCTCCTGCATGGACCACATTAACACCTTACGGATCATAATCGAGCAATACGTTCAGTACAGGTTTCCGCTACATCTACTGTTTATCGACTTTGAGAAGGCCTTCGACAGCTTGAATAGATATGTTATTTGGTTCGCCTTGCGCAGGAGACGTATCCCAGAAAAACTCATAGCTATTATTAAGGCTGTAAGTGTCACTTCTTGCACAATGGCAAGGTGTCAGAAGAATTTGAAGTCTAAAGCGGAATACGGCAAGGATGCATACTGTCACCTCTATTATTTTTAGTATTTATCAGTGATGTTTTCCGTGCAGCATTGACGGAAAGGAAACCATGGCATTCGCGGGACTATGACATTTTAAACATCTAGACCTCCATCTTATGGTCCAGAATCCAGAAGCTGAGGCAAACAAAGCAAAATGTGGACACCATTAACACATCGTAAATAAATGTTTAAGAACCATCTTAAGGATTTTTTGGCCGAACCGTATCTCCATGAACCTATAAACCTTACAATACGAAGGAAAAAATGGCAGTGGATTGGACACGGCGCGAAGATAACTCCATTGCGAAATACGCACATGCAGTGGAATCTGCTCACCCAAGCAGGCAGAACAGCGAGACGCCCCAGGCAAAGGTGACGCAGAACAGTCGAGGAGGAATCCAGCCCTTTAGAGAGAGCTCAAACGCGTTGCAGAAGTACGAACAAGATGGCGCGCAGGCGTTGTTGACGGCCTATGCCCCCCGAGCGGTTAAAGGACCTAAGTAAGTAAACACATGGCGAGGAGAATTCTATTTTTTCAAGTAGGATTTACAATTATCGAGGATTTTTTTCGCTGGGCAGTAGCTAACTTTTTTCTTCGGTTCGTATTTGTATATGTCTTTTCCAAGCGGTAGTATTAGGTTATGATCCGAGTGGCCAAAGGACCAGCTCGGTTTGAAACGGCTCACCTATGTAAATTCTCCCAAGTCCTTTAGCAGAATTAAGAAAAAAAAAAAAACAACTCGATGACTAACGAAAAGCACTTTACTTGTTTGTTTTTTTAATACTAAACCATGTACTTCTTTCATTATATATGTAAGTATGCGTGTATATGTATATTAATATCATAAAATTTGTAGCTTATTAAACACAGTCACAAAATAGATTTTCTGTTTTTCAGTTTACTTCGTTATTTCTTAAAAAATACTTCAATTAGTTTTGTTTAATCTTAATCTTATTCTAAAGTTACTTTTAAATGTCTTAATTAAAAATAAAAATAAAAAGATTAAAAATAATAATTAACTGAATGCCTTGTACAGCTGAGATACCAAACAAATTCCACAGGCCTATGTATTCAATCCATATTCTGTGGTATTGTCGAGGGTTGGTCGCAGACGACTTTGATCGCTTTGCGAACGCTTCAGACCGGTTCGCCAGCGTTTTATAAAGCCCAGCACAAAGGGCTGTTTCGTCCTACTCAAGACGTATACGTATGGATCTGAGGTGAAATGTAATGCCATTAGAATGTCTGCAATTCGGAAGAACCAATGGGTTGTTGGCAACGGATTTGACATCAATGCGAATGGTATGGCTATCTGGAAGGCCAAACGGTTAGATCTGATTTAAGACTGCTGAAAGTTCTCACCATTTGTGGCATCCAACATATGACAAAAGAAATACTTAGAAAAGCCATAAGTTTAGCGAATTTAATCTCATCCGGTGATGATGCACTGTTCACGCTGTTTGTGTGATAAAGAGAGGAGCTAGCATCCCGGCCCTTTTCGCGATTGACAAGATCATAGTGAACCGATCGAGTGTTTGTCTTACTTCGGCCAATAAAGCATAGAACTCGGGTCACAAATAGATTGCATATGACTATGACAACGCAGAGGAGAGTACCTAAAAAAAGATTCAAAAGTTTATTCCAATCTATGTACAAAGAGGCTTCAAAACTTACCAAAAGCCATGAATAAAATAGCATAGGACTTGTCCAAAATTGTATCTGCATCTCGATAACGTCGGCACTGACGTTTCTGTTCATCAAAGTACGTACCAAATCCAACAAAGGGTAGGAATGTTATAATTGTAGCGACAAGGATCAATCCATTGATCGTTTTTCGAACTACGTTGTAGGTGATGTGCTATAGAGGGGAAAAATAATCATTTGAAAAGAACATTTATGAATATTGAGTTTGGGTATGGAACCTTGTGATAAGTAAATGGTCTTGCCAAAGCCATCCAACGTTCAATGGCCATAACTGCTGCTATGCATCCTGAACTGAGTCCAAAGAAACGCCACACCACCATGCCAATGCAATTCCAACGAACATAATCCCTAAGGATGTGAGTTGGAAGGTAAAGCTTCAAAATTAGTTGCGATAACATGCCCATCAAACCGATGAGATTATTTGTTGCCAAACATCTGAAACAAAAAAAGGAAAACATTTTACATAAATTATAAGTTGCATGTAGGCTATAGAAAGAAGGTAAAATTCCGGAAGGCATTTTGTTTAAGGATTATAAAAATGAGGGATTAAAGAAAGTACCCTTTGAAGTGGCCGTGGAATAGTGCAGATTGATCTGTGAAAACAGAAATTGGATTCATACTCTCGTGAGCACATTAAACGAAAATGGATAGAAGCAAGAAGCAAATAAAGATCAATGTGGATGGATCTTACGACCTTGATCTATTTATCTTCTCTACCATCCATCTCCGGATAAGGTAATGCAATAAGTGGCTGAGCGAAACCGCTCTTAATTGTTTGTTTTGCCGATTGCTGCAACACAAGAAGAATGAGCTTAATAATGCTCGCACTCAACCGCCTGGCCAGTATCGTTTAAAGTGGAGGTGCAATCCGTCTTGGTCAAGGTCTTGCTTATGCTTTTCATAGAACTGAAGAGCAGTGCCACCAGAACTATAGCCGAACCGTCAAATGTCCCAAAGATTCATGGCTGATCACGATAGCCGCCTATCTTCGGTCTGCCTTTTGTTCCTTGAGCTCAGAAATATTCTATTTGTCTTGCGGAAGGTGAACATTGTTATTAGAATATACGAGGGGTCGAAGGGCTTAACAAGATATGTGTCAAATCTAATGTCCTGAGCAACTTATAGCGACCATAAAATCTGAAGAAAGCATATGGCTCTCTGTAGAGACACTTAGATTGGCTTATACGCCACCTACGACATATAGGCCTAGATTGACCTGATTTGGGCTGACTGTGGAAATGAGTTCCTGATGGGTGCTTTGAGCGTTCCACGTGGCTTTTAATGACGCTATGACCGGCGAAAATCTTATCTGCTAGTACTAAGGAGCGCAAAGGCAGTGCTTCCAGCCGGTAGCTTATAAGCAACGGACCCAGAAATGTTTACATACTTGGACCCTCGAGTAGCAACGAAGAAACATACATATGTCCATGTGCAGAGATCCCCAATAAGGCTGACTTATTCTGAGGTTTCCAGGTATCTGAGCAGCCCGGATAAAATACATATGAACAGTTGAGGTCACATACAATTGATTGTTACAAAATGACACGAAATTTTTATTATGTAATCTCTCCTTTTGATTGGCACAAGCTTACAAGAATGATGTTTAAAAATAAAAAGTCCAAAAGAAGGTAGCAAAAACACGATTGATTTTTAGTGATGACCAAAACTTTGTCACCGAAAATAAGCTATTGATAGCAATAACCAGTGAGTTGACTAAACTTTTAATCAACGAAAAAAGTCAAAAATAATATTCCGCAATCTGCTCAAGGTAGTTATCTGAGTGATAAGTTTAGATATCAGGTTCTCCCCTCCGATATGCTATTGACTACAATTCAGTTTATGTAATCTATTTAAAGTCCCAACCCAACAACAAAGAATCACAAAACAACCTCTCTTTATCTGCTAAATCTATATCGTCCTCCAAAGAGTCGCTTAACTCCAATTAAGCTTGTAAATCAGCACCGCACTTAGGGTCAAGGGTAACCCTTTTAACTTTTTTAATTGATATTCTTGCCAACAACCTCGCATACTTAAACAAGTCTCTCCTTCTCTATCTCTCTTACTCTAACATATAATATTTTTTATATATTACATTCCTTAGCTTTCAGTCCAAAGGAATATTTATAAGTTGAGTTCATCGTGTGTAAAATGATTTGCAGTTCAAAATCAAGGTTAACCGCTGTGTATATTGCATACGGAAAAGGTATACTACAAGCTGACCACCTCCCCAAAGCCACCATCTGTCTCGGCTTATCCACGTCCCGCATATCTGTGTAACCAAAAGTATTATAAACAATTGTGCGAGGAATGTTAATGGCTCTAAATTTGCTATTCGCTTTGAATTAATGTGATTTTTTGTTTTCCTCCAAGTCGATAAATTCATTGATAGAAATGTTGATAAAAAGCTGCAAAATTTACTTTAGATAGAATTTTGTTTGGCATCTAAAACCTAAGAGAAGATTATAGGTGTAAAGGATCCAGGGATAATGAAATGGTTGGTGTTCCTGTTCATGTTGATTTAATTTTTGAACGTAAACCTCTCGGGCATATTTAATGTTAAAATTTTGTTAAAAATTCATGGGTGAATAATTCTGGGATAATCGCATTTGGTAAAGATTCTGTTGTCCCTTTTGGGGAAATTGAAAACGAAATGGTCACTAATTAAAAGGAAGGCCAAGCCCTGAATACTAAATGTGGCCAGTATTGAATTCACTATGTCTGTTTGAGAAAGAGGTATTCAATATTGAATAGTAATTGTGCTTAATTAAATTTCTACGAAAAAAGCATGATTCGTTGTTTAGAAATGACAGAGTTGATTTAAGTTATCAAATTTGAGACAGTTTTGTATTTCGTAGCACTGTACATGCTGAAAAGAGTGTTAAGGCCCAACCATAGTTGCAATAAGCGTGTGAAAGCTAATGTCATAATCGAATGAAAATTCTGCTCGCGCGCTGTCAAAATTCATTAATTAATTGCATTAAGGAAAGGTGACCGTATGTCATGTCGTTTCACACGATGTAATCACCTTCAGCTCTCCGTTCGTAACCGCTCTCTTCTTCCGCAAAAGCGGACGGAATCTCGACGATATTAACACAAGTATGCAGCTTCCAGAGCCTTAATTCAACCATTAATTATGGTTGAGTTTAAGGGTTTGCCTTTTCTGACGTCGCAGCGAGTAATTTCTCGCTCTTCACCTAATTCTCATCTTTTCAAACTCGACCTTTTGATTATGGTTTACATGGAAAATTTCAATCCAATCCGAGAAAATTTTGTGATGGGATTTAGTCAGTACTGCTTCAATCCAAATACGATTTGCTTATATGCATGTAAACGGAGTATTAGACAAGTTGAAAACTTCGATTTCCATTCAATATGTCAAAATGCGGTCACCGTTGCATTGTGATGTGGCTATAATTGCATTGAGCGTGCCATAGCTATGTCATATTTAAACGGAAATGTGGCTCGCATTTAGCAATCTGATAGTATTTCCTATCTTATTTGTTTCTATCTGACATAATGTCCTTATCCTTAGTGTTCCATACGGCATATGCGAGTGTACGTATGGGAAATGTACGAGCATTAACATAATTAAGTACTCGAGCGTTCATGGACTTAATTCAATTATGATCAACCCTGAGGGCAGCTGCACTTTGTTCAGTTTTTATGATTTACGTTTGTAAAATGCATCAACTTACTGTTCAATTTGCAACAGTTACAAATGTTGCTTTGGAACACGTTACAAATATCACCAACAACTCCCACACTCTGCTGCATCCAAAAAAGATTTTCGCCTGGTATTATATGATTAGTCTAGCTCCTAGGAATTGGATTTCGGAATCTGGCTCGTTGTTTGACAGCTATTTTCAAATAGAGTTACCAATTAGACCAAGCTTCAGTTAGCGCTTTCAGGCTGACTAAGCTTCTGAGAGGTTTTCCGGTCGATCGCAGGAAAAACATAGGGCTTTCCGTTACATGGAGAAGATTCAACAAACAGGAACGGCTTACTGCAGCGGTCACTTCAGCTAGATTGACCTATATCACATGCAGATGAGGTAAGTGCAGCGTAGGCCACATCAACGCGCACAATTTACAGCAGGTAAGTGCAACGGAAGAAGCATTTTTAGAATCGCCACTGGAAACTGTAAGTGTAATCCCAGGAAATACCGACGAGTATTTTTATGGCATTACCCTTTTTCAGGGTCTGACAAATATCAAAATTATCATTGCCATGCGAAAACTTTTTTAAAACTGGAGAAATCATTTTTTTAATTTATTGGTCGAAGCTCTAACCAACACCGTTAGATGATTCTGTGCTTATATCGGATGAGAATCTGCTACCGCTATCAAAGCATCGGCCAAAGTATACTGCTAGTGTATTCGCTCAATGTAAAAATTGGATAACAATAAAAATTAAATAATTCTCTCAGAAAGCACTTAATTTAGTTCATTTTGACATGAACGAACAAAAAAATACTGTGAATTTATATCTGCTTCTCTCTTCCCTAATATTCCCTTTAACACGGCCAGATTATAAAATAAAGTGCACTACTGGTTTGTACAAACTTTCACCTATGTATATTCATAGGTTTTGTTTACAGTTAAGATCTATAAAATCCACGATAAACTTATATAAATTTTTAGAGCAAAACTTTGTTGAGTTGGCTCTAATTAAAGTACCGTTATTAACAACTTTGTCCAAAACCGTGGTAGGACTTCCGAAAATTAGTCAAAATCTGAAAATTAACCAACACTGCATAGGCGTTTATATGAAAATGGCATTTTGTTAAGTTGGCTATAAGCAAAGTACGCCATTTTATAAAGCTTTACTTAACTAGTTTAAATCGGAAATTTAAAGAGAATCATTAGAGCCATTTTCGAGCAAATTTACTAAAACTCCTAAATCCTTAGAAAAGTACCGTTATTACCACTTTTGGCATAAAAAAGTAAGCCATTTTATAGCATTTTCGATTTTGAATCCAATGTGAGAACTTTAATAAAATCGTTTGATCGGTTTTCAAGAAAATCGTCCTTTATCCAAATCAGTAAGTCATCTTATTGCACGTTATAGTTACAGTGTAGAATTTAAACGAAATCGTTCGAATAATTTTTGCGCAAATTGGCTTTTTTAAAAAAAAATTATAAACACTGTTGTTAACAATTTTGGTAAGAAGTTTTTTTTATGTCATCTGATTGGAATTATTCAATCTTTGTTGACTATGAGATTTAGTCAAAATCGTTAACCGTTTTCGAGAAAATCGAATTTTTATGAAATTGGCTATAAGTATAAAAGTACCGTTAACACTATGGCTAAATAAAAATTTCTATTTCGCTCTAGGGATTATCACACAGACCCTAGATTAAGTTTGGTTGAAATCCGTCCACCTGTTAGCCTGTAGCCGCAGAGACACACAGGCAGACAGACAGAATTAGCAGACCTACTTCTTCTATCATCGTAATGTGATTAATAATCTCGATTAATATCTCGAGTTCGAATTTTTGTATGAATCCAATACTTGCCCTATATTATACTCATAGGTGCAAATAAAAAACAAAATCAAGGTCCAGGATGAGTTCATATCCCACCTTTTCACAGAGGAAGGATATCTGGATACGCTGACTCCTCATAGGGTATAGAACGAAATGATAGCAAATGTGGAGAGGGAAGCCGATATCTTTGAGTTGAAAATTAATTTGGCATTATTTGCCTTGTGGAAGGAATTTATCAAGTCAAAAATGGATTGCTGGACAAACGGTTGAAGGACTAGAGAGTGTGCAAGGAAAATTGTCTCCACCAATGACGGAACTGAATTGTATATACTTAAAAAACTAAATTTGCAAAGCAAGGTCTATATCGCGGATACTATCCAAAATTTGGTGAAAAAAATCACTTGTCCTCACCAAGTTACAACTGTATCGTTCCGACTTTGAGCCTTCCTGTTGCTATATACATATGTGGATCTGGCACTTGGAGAGTACCCTCTACTATCATGAAAACGCAACAAACTATCCTTTATAGGTACCTACGCAGTGTCTTATGGATTTTCTGACCAAACCGAATGGCAAAGGAACAGCACTACCATAACACTGACGAAAGTGGCAGTCGATTGGTTACATTTTTCGAAAAGGTGGCAGCTGTATAGCCAACCACTCGACGCAATGTAGAGCTGGGGATGGCAAGATAAGCACGGTCATGGTGTAGAATAGTCAAGAAGGAAGTACGGCAACTAGGAAAGAGTTACGGCAATGTGTCAATGGGGATACATGACAACGAGTATAAATAAATATTTCAAGACAAAAACAGAAAAAACCATTGGCCAAATGTGAGTGACTATTAAAATATACCACCAGTTTGGCAATTTTAATAAATAGATAATAAATATAGATAAAATTCAAACGAAAGACTATAGGTCGAAATGCGAATCAGCTGCTTTAAAGAGGACTAAGAATATAAAATAAGCTTAACCTAACATTCAAAGCAATTTCACGGCCATGAAACAGTATTTATTGCTTTATTGTTAAGACGATTTGGTACACGTGCCCTCAAATCCAAGCATTTTCGCCCTCCAAGAGTCATATACACACTCAGATACATTCGAGCAGTATCCCGCGCGTCGCTATAATGTTTATGTTTTTTTTTTCTTATCATCACTTCCAAACAGAAAAAAAAATTATTTATTTTTATTGACTTGGCTAATTTTTTACGGTCCTTTTAAGATTTATCTATTCAAATACATAGGAGGCACTTGCACATCCATCTTCGACCGTGAGCCTTTCAATTACTCCGGCCGATTATTAGTTTCAATTGTTATTCAATTGAACTATGTGCACGTATCGATTTATCTATCATTCATATTTGTCTGCTATTGTTTTGTTACAAAGTGGAATAAACAACAACACAGTCGTTATTAAGAGGAGTATCTCATCCCGGCAATTGGGTCAAGAAACAGCAGCGTTCCACATTAATGTGAATTAGTTTTAATAGGGAACATGTTTACACAAAAGAGGGAAACTTTACGAGTACGTCTGCCTACGTAGGAAGGACCACCCAATATGCTGGCCATTATAAATGTTAAAGTACCTATGTCCTTAATAATAACAGCTTATTGTTTGTCTCAGGATTCTTAACAAGAAGGCATCAAGTTGTTAGAGCTTAATGAAGTGAATATTTACACACGAATACGAGTGTTGGATACATATCTATATCTGCAGACAGATGAAGATGTATCTTTTGATTTATCAAACGAATTTGAAGTTGTATTTTTCTTTTGCTTATTTATCTGATTGTACGGGAAATTAATATGTACATGTACAAGTTCGTTAGGCTTTCAAAAAAAAAATTTATTGAATTAATTTTCGTCTATGTAACGCCTGTTGGTGTTAATACATATTTGTCTTGTATTTTGGTAGGTATCTACTTCAGTTTTAGTATTTACATCACGTGCTATAGTGTGAGGGTAATTTGAATTCTCTTCGATAAATTGCGCACACAAGTACGGTGCAATTCATGAATATCGTAACATACGTATGTTACAACTGACGAGGCAGGAATGTTTATTTGAATGTATTCGATTACAAATTGGAAATAATAACATTTGAGGGAGATCCTAGCGACGTTGGTGGAGCGATAATTCAATGACAGGGCATGTCAGCTTGTGACAGGTACATTCGCGTTCTCAGACAACCGGGTAGTAGTGTAATTTGCAATCTACTTTGTCTGCAGTTATTTGTTGTTATTAGGGGTATGTTAGTCCCTTGGCATTTGATTAGAAGTAGTTTCGAAATGAGTGAGTTATTGCTTTCTGTCTCATAAGCGTGTTGAAGATTGTGCTGTAGGATAAAAGATGATTGCACCTTTTAATTTCAAATCTTTAACAAAGCCTTCAACAATGTGTATTCAGTCATTGAATTCAACTGAATTGAATTGAACAGATTTTATTCACTTGCATAATACGTTTATGACAAAACTGCTTTTGACCGCTAGTACTTTACATGTACATCTATCTATCTTTTTTTCCTCATTCTGTTCGAAGGATCTTTCCATTTAACATCATAATATCAACTGAACCGGCTGTGCTCTATCTGGCTTGCGATATGTTCTTTGTCATGAAGGATTCCTCGAATTTTTGACCTTCTTATTCTATCAAACTTTGTTATTCCTACTGTTAAGCGAAGCATCTTCATCTCAGCCGCCGTTAATAAATCATGATACTTATTTTTTGTACTTTATCCAGCATTGTGAACCATATTTGAGCGCCGGACGTGCCACAGCTGTATAGAGCCTTGCTTTTATCATCATTTCATTCACTCTACATCATCATCACAAATTGGTTTGCTATTGATCATAGATCCCAGAGATTCAAACTTTTCGCTCTTGGCGAAATATAAAATAGATTTTTCTATTCAAGATAAAATCTAAATGGGGTCCGTGACTTTTACTTCAAGCAGATAGTCTAGGACTGCAATAAATATTAAAGGACCTTTACCTGGTGTACAGTGACTTTGATTCTTGCGCTTTCGTAGACGTTCAATATCTACACCCGATGTCTCCCACCTTTTTTTTCCAAAACTCAGGGGTATCTCTGGGTCTTGAACACATTTCTAACTTCTTCGATAGTAATGCGGGAGACTTCATTATAGTTAGGGACGGCTGATGGAAAGTACACTGGGAAAGCTGTTCGTTCAAAAGTCCTTCACAATACTGTCGCCATTTACGGATAACTTTATCATCTTCCAGAAAAGCTGTCCTAGAACAAAATAACATTACAAAACTCTTGGGGATTTCTTCTTCTCTGAGTGGCTATTCAGGTTGTTTTGTCCAAGCTCCTGAATAGCCTGGCTGTTTTCAGACGCCAAAGACGATATTTTAAATATCCAACTCTCGATAGAGACCCTTCATACTTTTCGGTTAGATTGGGCGCACTTCTACTTCGCGAGATACTTGCAAGATCTATATATCACTTCCAGAAGAACTTTTATTTTGTTGGTCGAAAACCATTTTCCCTTATGACTACTTAAGCTTCATCTGTTTAGTCTGGCGTGGTTTTTTGACGTTCCGAGCAGTGATTTGCTTCTCTCCAAGCAAGAACATATCTGTTGCTTTGCTTTCTCATCACCGACCTTATCGATGATGGAAATGAGATAACTTGTTATGCTTCTTCATCTAGCTTGTATAAATTAATTTTGTCAGCTTTGTTTGTTTATTTATGTATTTTCTTATTTCTTATTTTCATATCATCGGCCTGTCGATTGTTGTCATTCTTTAAGAGTCTGCACACATGTTGCTGCCTTGATGGTGTTATTTTATTTTCTGGTACAAACTATCGTTTGCCACTCTGAGAAACAGATTTCTGTCTGCTGAAAAGTTTACCCTTGTTACGTCTGAAGGAGCCAGAGTTTCTCTAAGCTGTTAGTTAGTGCGGCGGTTCACAATGTACACAATTATAGCTAGGGTGTGCTATTTCCTTACTTCCTGCAAACCTATTTGCTAATCCTATCCTATTGCAGTTGGGTTGTATAAGCTGCAATCATTCATGACCAGGCTTTTCAAAGAGTTCAAGGTATATTTTGGACATAAGTATACCAACCAGCAAGCTGCGTTTGTTATTCCGTCAAATCGCTCAATAACAAATTGCCAGAAAACGCACTTAATGATTACCAATCGGTTGAATTCTGTCCTACTTCATACGAAGCCATTGAACCCATCATTTTGCACCCATGCCCTCTTCAGTACTTCTGTCAACAAGTGTCCCTCACCCTTTTCATTGTCCAGTTATAGCTGAGCCGTCAAAAACACCAACAAATTAATTTATCATCAACCACACCCACTCAACACAGTACCACTCAAAATAAAGTTCCAAAAAATACAGACAAAAACAAAGTGTATAAAAATAGGAAAAAACAAAACCAACAATTGACTTAAATTGTCATCCAACGTCACCTTAACAACTCATTAATCCACTTGACAAGGAGTCCTTTTTCTAAGGATAAGGACACACACTTAACCTTAGCACGCATCCATTCACTGCACACGCCATTAATTTTCGTAAAACATAGAAAAAAAAAACGTGTAGCCAAAGCTGTTAACCTAGTCCTTTCGTATTGTAATTTTGTTGGTCCCTTCCTGGCATAGTATCAATGTCTGGCATTTGATTGAATGAATATTCAACGCACGTTCGTCGCATATGGGCTTTCCTTTAAAAAAAAAAACACACAAAAATTTTGCGCAAACCATACCAAACGTATCTCGAACCCAACCAACCGGCAAGTGTTCTCACATCCTTCAGTTAGCCGAATTTGGTGGCCGAAAATTCCACCCATTCCCGAGTGTGCTCTCCAAAAATAAACTTAATTGATTTTTTTCGTTCGTTTCTTTCCGCCGGCTTATAAGGATTTAACGGTTTTGATGGCCATGTATTAAATGGCAGCGTCTAGATGGGGATTTAGTGGTGTTTCTTTTGAAAAGATATGATGCAATTCTAATGAAGAACTTACTGCCTTGGCATTTAATTTATGGTTGCAAGTCAAACAATTTGGTATTCAAATTGAGTGAGGTTCTTCTTGTTGCTGCTCTTATTCAAACGCAGATACATACAACAAAAGATACGTTTCATGAGTGCGCAGAGTGATCACGTACTCGTCATTGCTGACAATATGCCTGATTAATATTTATTTAGGCGTTTGTGCAATAAACTCTTTATAGATTTATGTAGTGTTTTTTTTTTTTAATTTTTAATTTTGCAGATTGTTTGTTTTTATGAGAATAATAATGGTTTCTTGAGAAATTCAAGTGCTGGCGGAGTATGGCGCTAAACTTTCTATTTGAACTTGGAATCTATAAAAATATTATGAGTCAAGTAGACCGTGTTAAATATCGCATTCTATCTTATTTATTCTGAACATAAGAAGCGTCGACATGAATCTGCAGGTGATTTCAGGCCCATTCGTTTTAAAGTCCTTGGAATGTATATTAGACACATACCTACGGAATACCTCTTTTTCCAAATCTAAAGATTCGACAGAGAAGGCGCTCCACGAAGTTGGATTAAAAAGACAATTCACTACGAACAATATATAAATATAGATGTTACACTGCTGGTCGTTTGTCCTATATTCCTATGCATTGCTAGTAAGGTGGCATGAGTTAAGAGACATCAAGCTTATTGAAAAATTTGCAATTTTACCACTAGTACTTCAAATTATGTACTTATCTTGGTGCAGTTGCTGGTGTTCGAAATCGTGTAGTCACAAAAAAACTAGTAACTAATCTAACCGAACATTTAATTCCCAGAGTGAAACGGGCGATATGAGGAATGCGTTCGAAGGAGCTTTTTTATTCAGCCACAGTTGAAATATAGAACTTGGAGTTGGGATGGGGATATTCTCTAGTTCTATCAGTATCTTCTCTCTTACTGGCTTCCTGACTCGACCCACAACTTCTAAGTGGAAGTTCTTGCTGGACGTGATGCCTACCGCATACTTAAGAAATCCCCCACACCACCAAGCATCATACTCTTCCTAATTAAAGTCAGACCAAACAGGAACAAACAGAAATTGTGCAGATATAGTAAGAGTTATGGGTTCATGTGGTCGCAGCTGCTGTCTCCTTTATATAACGGAGTGGATTTGAGTACTCTTTCTTTTATCCCTATTAATAAGCATTATATTAATTAGCACTCTATTATCACATAAGTCATTTGAACTCTTTTGTTCCAACGTAGTTCGCTATTACAACCAATCCTACCGACAAAACATTATTAGCCTGGGAAACAGATAGGGACAATACGGAGTTTCCAGTAGCCTAGGAGTACCGAGCTAGATACTGAAAGTAGAATCGGCAAAGCCAAATCTGCCTAGGCACCAAGCTGAGACTGTTTCAGTAAGTAGCCAGAATTAAATATTTAACTAATAAAGTGCTTATTAATTCCGAAAAGTTGACCGTTGTATAGCAGACTTAGCAAGATCTCAAACACAGAGGTTAAGAGATTTTGATTCTTTAGGAAATTCAAACGTCGTACAATACAAAAATCGAATATCGAATTTGATAATGCAGTTATAGCTTTCAGAGTAGAAAACTAAATCCTATCTTTCAAGCAAAAGTCCATGATATAGAACTATGCCTGCAGATGAATTATAAAAGAAGTCGCATCTAAATCTATTCACATAGTCCAGCTCTAAGGCTTAATTCTCCTTCAAACATAGCCTACATACCGTCTCTGGTTACACGGTATTTACAATCCCGTTAAATTAAGGCTTTCCTTATAAGAATGGGGCTTAAATAATCACTTGGAGTTTATGCACAGTCACTGCAGACATAGATACTGCGATCCTTCCACCTATTTTTTACAGATGCATGTTTGCCTGAAGAGTATGGAATTCTAAATACGAAGATCCCGAGAGAAGTTCTAGAGAGGTGCGTAAAACTACGACTTCATTACATTCCTTGCCCCCATCTTGGTCGAAGCTAGTTCTGGGCACAAGTTGACTTTCAACACCCCAACTGATGTTCTGGTATGATTGCATCCGACGGGATATCTATTAGGCAAATGTCGTAAGATACTCGTACATGTCGTGCAAGTTCATCAAAACATCAGTGTGTATAATACCAGAAGCAATTTCGTCTAAGACGATGGACTGCTTTAACAGTGCACCTTATGATATAAATCTATGTAAAAGGTATGGTAAGTAGTTCATTTAGAGCAGAGTCAGGCGTAGTTAAGAAGGGTCCCATGGACTTGATCTCGTTTTTCTCGGGTCTCGTTTTTGAGCCGAAAGAAACACAAAAAATGTTGAAATTCGGTTCTGTAAATTGAACTTATTTATATTAAAGCAGTCCAATCCAAAAAAAGTATAAGCTTTAAACTACCATAAAGTCGTTTCATAGAATGCATCAAAGTAGAGAGAGTTTTAAAGCTTAAATGTAACAATAAACCACTGTATCTATTCGAATGAGTGATATCTTGCCAACCAAACACAGTATCCCCGAGAGAATTATACTGACCAATAAAAGACCAATTACATCACAAATATAATTAAACTGTGGACAGGAGATAAATGAAATACCTACACAGTAGCAGATAGGCATTCAGTTGAAGCAAATTTATTACCAGTTTATGAATGATTACTCATTAAGTTATGTTGATTGCTTTAAAGGATGCTTCGCTTAGTCGAAATGTTTAATGATAAAATTGAACACCATAAAGCGGTTGACCTTAAAATGATACTTTCACTTCTTTTTATTACATTCAGTCGTACCTGTATTCCGAACCTCTATGGTTCTATATTTAGATCGACAAAACGCATAAAACGGACTTCAATATCACATGCAGGCGAGGTACAAAAAATCATCTTAACGTCCTTTAAGGTTGTAAAATGTCACCAGACAACCCTTGCAATCATTTCGTCCCACTCACGAAAGAAAAAGGATACAAAATCTGTATCGATAACCTGTCAATCGGAGAACGATTACTCTACTCAGCATCCAATGGTTTTCAATGAAACATCCATCAATCAATATACCACCAATTGTCCCCATGCGTCTCGTTGAGAATCATAAGATTTATGTACTTCGCAAGTACTAATGATTTATGAATTTCCTTTTATCCCAAGTCTCAAACGTACAACTAATATCAGTTCCCTATTCCCTCCCAAAATGGGCATAGTCTCTCTGAAGGACTCAGAGATCCATATGAATTATTCATGATCAAGGATAATTAGTAAATTTAAGACCCACAAATCATACACATCCCGTGAATCTGTGAGGATTTATGATGCACGCAAGAGTCAACAGTCTGCCAATGTATGTAATTTGGTGTCACACGTTTGTTCATAAATTCCCCACATGTCACAGGGTAATTGTTCCCAAAATAGCCTCCCAAATAACCGACGACGAAAATTAAGCGAAATTACCAACAAAAAATCAAATCAAACTTAAATGTACAATCAAAGGGAATTATTGTTATTATTTTTTTTATATGTTTACAAACAAAAGCGTAAATCAGTCTAATCACACGTGTACGCATCGTGTCGTCCCTTTTCAAGGACGTACCACGTACAATTGAATTCAATACAATAGACCCAAGTCGAGTGGACTTAAATTAATGGGTTTCGAGGATGGGGCCAAACGAATCTCGATTGTATCTGACTTAAGCATTATCGTAATCTTAGATGTTATCAAAGGCGTAGAACGCCTCATCCTTCGGCATTGTATATACTTACTGCGGTCGTATATCTTTATTAGAGTATCCTTTTGGAGTGTGGAGTAGGGGAGCAAATAAAATGCGTGGTTACAATTGTTATTTGATAATGAAACTTTCGCTGGCGTAGTTCGATATACCTTTTGAGAGCGCCGTCAAAGGTTTCGCATGACGAACACGAAACATCTTCGAAGAAATAATTAATTTGCGCCAAAAAGGAATGTATAAGAGGATTTCCGATTGAAATTATATCAATTTTCCTTCATTGAATAATAGGGTCAATGGCCTTTGTCACTTCAAGGACTTTGTGACAATAACAACAGGGGGTTAATGTATTGTCGAGCAATGTTGTACAAATTTTCAATTATAAAACAACTTGTGGTTGACGAATGTTACGACGCATCTGGGTCAGAATTTAAAAGAAGAAAAATCCATTTATGTATGAGTTAGGGAGGTTTATTTTTCCATGAATTTGTCCTAAATATTATATTTGCAAAAATTTGACACACTATTTACAGCGTAGGTTGATTCCCAATTTGCAAGAAACATGCGTCGAAAGCAGTGGTAATGGACGTGGTTTTATGGGACACAAAAGGATTTTCGATTTCTGGGAGGGCAGTAGCCTTTAGATGCCGGACAATATGATGGTTCGAGGTACATTGGGAATAACCCGACATCATTATTTACTTCAATTCAATTCAATTCGGCTGTTGTAATGGAAGAATCCTAAGCAGAACATTTCATAGACCTAAGATTGCCCTTTGTTTTCTGGTAACACTACCATGACAAAAGAGTTTATAAGCGCACGGTTGGCATCAAGTTCTTAAGGATATCGAAGAAAAGGAATACTGTATCTGCTAATAGGTTTATTTAAGTCAAAAGGACAAAAGAGCTCGTGGAATGAATAGATTCACTATGTTATCTATCAATTAACAATCTAAAGCCAATTTTGTTTGAAATCTTATCAAATCCTATGAATATAGTAGTGGCTCAAGTTTTAATGGTTAGTTTATGCCCTTAAAATGGAGGTCTATAAAAGACCGGACCTTTTATAGAAAAAATGTCCTACCTTCAACCTCTACAACAAAATAGCGGAGTTGAGCTGGGTGTTATTCTGGTTCTGGTGGTACTGCGGTTGTACGACCTATTCTGACATGACCTATGCTATGCTAGTTTAATGGAAAGCATCTGAGCAAAATCACTTTCCCAACCTTTCAAAAATGCGGAGAACAGTCGGTATTTTGGGATCCCTGCTAACAGCGGCAATGGAAACCATGCTCTGTCTCATTCCGCTGGAGCAATATGTTATTTAAAGATAAGTCATCTCGGTGCTCTGTTGAAGAAGTTAACGTTCCCTGCTTTTCTGATCATTTTAGCGTGGCTAACACAACATTAATGCAATGGAGACCGCTATGGATAAAGCAGTTGCTAGTATAAACAATTGTTTAGATTTTCCCATCTGGTTCTTTACAAAACTTAAGACACCCTAATAAATATCAGAATGACTGTAGAATACATAAGTTCGGGAACCATATCACAGGTCGAAGGAGGCCTTTAAGTATTTGTGGTTCATCATCAAATTCAGCCCCAAATTCAAAAGTCAAGTTCTCATCACAGAAGCTGTTAAACATCTATTGGTCTGGATATGCCAGAAAGATTCTGTTTATATCTCTATCCTCGCCTCGGTTTGAACGGAGACTCTCTCAACGAAGGAGATGAGGAGTAAACTGTCCTCTATATACAGACTGAATAAAAACAAAATGGAGCTTTTGAACAGTTTCGAACGAAACAACTTCTTATGGTCCCAGTGAGAAGCGAAAGGGCTCGCCATATACCGACACACACAATAGTATCGTTTCCGGAAGGGTAAAGGATAGAGAAAGGACAGCATCTATAATACTCTGTCAAGCCAGGAAAAGGAGAAACATGTAATGTTCTATTGCACACACTTCCCAAGAGATTAGTGAACGTACAAAGCACTATGAGCTTAAGATATTGAGGACACTGATCTCCTCCTTCTTTTTCCACTTTGCACACGTTGGGTGATCTTAAGTGACCTCTAGAATTGGTAAACTTTTACGCAGTTAGCATGAAATATATATTATATATTTGGTGATTTCTAGAATGCTGCCGAATGTTGGGAAAACCGTAAAGCACTCGGAGAATGCGACTTTCTGGGATAGGGAGCTCCCTTGAAAAAGACAATCATTAGAAATTACTCTAAATAAAATAGAGGCGGTCAGTTGCTAATGGCGAAACAGTTTTTAGACTACTAAACTGAATACAAATTGAGCTAAAACAGAAGACAATAAAATACAAATAAGTTCAACCCTCCCCGCAAAGTAGTGCTTGGTGTTCCCGTGAAGCGAGGATATATGTATGTGCCAGCGTAGTTTAGGTCTAGTTAGTAAAAATCTGACACTGTGACCCATTACATGCGATATCACTTTTTATCCTTTTCTGTAAGGATCCAATCTGTGCAGTGTTACGAAACTACCACGAGACTTAGCAGCTGCAAGTTTAATTGTTTCTAGTCCCATCTCTTGCGACACATAGCCCTTTTTATAGGCAATTAACGCCTTGAATTGCTTGCAGCTGCGAGATGGTTCTATATAAATTTGCTAAGCAAGCCTCGCTAGATCACTATAAGATTATACGAAGACTACGAGCAATGCAAAAGCCCAATTAATACCGTCCATCAGTTTTTGCATGGTGAAAGAAACGTATAGAAAGACTCTGAGTCCTGTGCTGCTGATGCAGTCGAATTAAATCACCAACCCCGCGTGTATTTTTTGATGAAAGGAAGCCCGTACCAGTCAAGATACAATTGCTGGTTGACAGAATGGGCTGAGCTCGCCATAACAGCAATTAAAATAAAAGTATGAAGCAAACAACTATGAAATATTTCATACCAATATACTCGTGTATTTTTTATTGAAAACAATACTTTTCCTTCTTCCACTTCCACATTCCTGGCAGTCGAAGACATTCCCTATGATGGAATCTAATACCCTTTATATGCTTAGGTTTTATGTAAAAGAAGCATAAACGTTTGCCATAAAAGCTTCTACGACTTATTTAATTAAGTACAACGTTCGCTCCTTTCCTCAGATTGGTTTTCATTATTCAAACTCCATGAGAAGTTCAATCACCCCAGACTGATGGGATTTACACTTAATCGCCTTACCCAATAAAACCAAGCTAATTTACTCCAAGATCCTTGAATTGTACTTTCTTGTTTGGAAAACTTCCATAAACAAGTATCCGCATGTGATGTGACAAGAAAGGAAAGAAGAAATTCCAATCTTCACTCCATCCCTTTGGCGTATACGTAACTTTTTTTTTCGATCTGGTTATAGCCCATCTCTGTGTTGGTTGACTACATAAAATCAAAGAGAGTGTCCTCTGATTAATTGATCCTTAAGTAATGCTGATTTCAAACGAAACATACCCTCGTGCTAATACTACTGCGTACTATCTAGTTATGAGAGTAATTCGTCAATTTATTACTCAAGCCATCAGTCTCAATCAAAGAGAAGACTTTTAGATGAAAGTCAAGTCGAGATACATCTATCTCTTCTCAAGTGTATAATTGAAGTTTTCCGCAAATGATCAAAACAAAAGTAAACGTATAATTCAATTTGCTACACTTGATATCACCCCGTACGTAGGGAAACTGCGTTGGCGCTGACATAATTTCTGTCAGATTTGTGGCCTCCCTCTGGTGTGTACTTGAACTTGATGCATGCCACGCAGCTCATGAATATCTGTTGACCTAAAAATATTTGTCTTTAAATTATGACACGTGATAAGTGCGTATGAATAGGATCAACACTCGAGAACTAATTGATTCCAGAGGACTTTCAGGGAGGACCCCAATGCGCATTTAAATCAAAATCAAATTAGAACCGGATATGGGAAGAAAAATAAGATGTCAGATTCAGTACTTTTACCAAGGGAAAAAAAGGACGAATATTCAATTAAATTGAAAAGTTTCTTTTTGGTGACCATAATATTGTCCTTGGAAGTTCGTTTAATATTTTATCTTTAAAAGAAGTTCGCTCAAGTGAAAGATAAATGTGTAACTATTGAAAGGGTTGACCATCTGTTGATGTCGAATGTTAAGTGGGTTCTAGGAGGCACTCATACGAATAGTGATTGACCAAAATAGGAATAATAAAGAGGTTATCTATAAACTGTTGTATTTGTGTGTGTAAGTAGGATAAAGGAGATTTATCAATGCGCAATTCGACGCTAGTGCGTTCTTTTGCCTTTGTTTTCATTAAATAGATTCCATGGCTTGGTATGCTATTACTTTTGATTCAGTGCCTCGGAAAATATTCACTACTTGTGTGGTATATTGGTATCCACATTTAGGCCATTAAATCCTATAAACATGAGTGTTAAAGGATTCAATGGATGAATAATGTTTTTTTTTTTTTTGAGTTGTATGTAGAAAATGTGTGGTAGTATCAGAATGAATGAATGTACTACTGAGAAAGAAAGCTATTTTGGCCAACACTACATCCAGTTTCGATGGATTCAAAGAGATTATTCAACAGTTTCAGTACTTCTTACTGGTTATACTATATCCATATATGTATGTTTGTACTATTCGTATAAGTTGTTGGCGCTGAGACAGGGCACTACGTAGTTATTAGCTAGGAATGAATTCTGTAGAAGTTTAAGGGAAATAAAATCCTATTCCAAACTAGCTGCAAAGAGGAGAGATGCCGTAGGAAGTTTTGATTTTCGGAGCCGGATGATCTAGGATAGAATAGGCCTAGACAAACTCCTGAGATTCATATGCTCATCTGGGTGTATTCGGTTAGCCGATGAGTACTAGAAGTTATGTTTCCATGGTTCAAAATTTGGACTCATAGTAGTGTATATGCGCCGACTGATAATCTCTGCCATCAAGGTACTGTGCCATTGGTATTCATTCAATTCAATTCAATTCAATTAAATCTTTATTCAGATATGTACAAAGTATGTAAAATTACAAAAAAGCATGCATGCGGAGAGCATTCAGTTTAAAGGACGATGATAAAATTTAATATGTCCGACACAGATTCGAGACAAAAAGGAGGACTCTTTGTAGATACTTCTTCATGGATTAGGAGGGCTTTAGTAATAATGAGCGAACATTTATTCTTACCGTATCCTGAGTCAAATAAAGAGACACAATGGACCAAATCTAGTTGGTCTAAGTGAGCATAGATCTTGGTCGCAGGGCAGCCATTAACTGATTCTTATTTAACCTGACTCTCCGTGCACCATTTATCAATATCATGCGGCAGGTAGGACAGTTCACACTACAAAAGGGAATATTGCCAGGTAGTGTTGTCGTAATCACTTGCAAACGAATCTTGTAAAGTTTCTGCCTTACTTATAAGCTTTTATGAGATCACATGGAGAAGATGAAGTCAAGGCACACTTAAAGCAAGAGGAGGTGCATTGTGTTACCATATATTTAGTACTCGAAACCTTTACTTATATCAGGCATATTGTGGCTGAGATTAAAGTATGACTTTAGTGGTTAATTGGAGTGACAGACTAGACCATGACCATATAATTGGTACTATCAATTTAGGGTGGCTGCCATAGTCAAAAGCCTAGTGCCTTAGTATTGGGGGTCAAAAATCTATCAGAGTGACTGATTCAATGGAACTCTTATACAGTTATGGAGTTTGTTGGATTAGGTTAATAACTAGGTGAAGAGATGATTGACTTAATCATTCGCTGTTGCTGTTATGAAGTCGTGAATGTTGTGTGCTTACTAGTGGTAGTCTATCAGGTTCTGAGACAGTCATCTGTCACCAATGCTAACTGACAAGAATTCTGACCTTAAAATTATGTATGGAAGACATACCTACTTTCTTACTTCTTTGTACCTCTGCTACTTTGCATGTGGGGATGCTTTTTTCGTCTCAAAATTTATCGTTAAGCCACCAAGGTCTTCGTTGTTGTATTTGTTAAATCCAATAGTTTGTAGGTGTTACTCTTTTAAGGCTTTTCTTTTGGTCAGTTTTTTTCCTTTGACATAAAGGCTTTTCTAAGCTCTCTTGCTCCAGATTTGTCACTCCTGCTATCATTCAACATTTACTCTAACATGTTTTATCAGAGGCTCACAAGACTGTTTGGTATTTACTGGGATTCATTCCATGCACAATAGTCCACAGTACCAACCACTGTACCATGGCATCCCCAATAAGGAACAATATGAATATTGTTTCGAAATTGTAGCTTTTATCATCCTTCGTGCAATAGGTTACCTCGTCATTCGAATTCGTTCATCTCAATGAACAATGATCAATGACGATGATCAAAATATCTGTAAATCATTAGCTTCTTGGTGATCTATAGATCTATAGAGATTTAGAAAGTCTCTTCACTCTGTGGACGGGTTAAAGGATTTATACCATAAACTGATACTACTACTTCTGTTGCAAGAATTTCAGCTACGTGATTCTGTCATACTGTTTACTTTGTCTTGACAAGTGGTGTAGGTACTTACTTGAACTTAAGGTACTACCTAAACCTTTGACCACGTAGTTCGTTAGTGAAACAACTCTCTGGATTCGATAAAAAAAACTCAAAAAATTATATAATCGATGTAATTAGGCTTAAAACAAGACTTTTCTGAATATTAGCCTGCGTTTTAAGCGATAAATTGCAAACGCGTGATAAGGGTGATTGACGATTGGGTCTCTCAGCAAAATAATTATGTACTATGCCTCAAGAAAGGACTATACTACTTCACGTGTCCTGTGGCCAAAATTGAATAAATTAAAACCAAAGACCGTACTAAAAATGGATCGAACTTTTATCCGCGTGCTCACGGAAGTAGCTACAGGACACTGGGCCATAGGAACTAAGCTCCACAAATGAAATCCAGAGTCAAGCTACTTACGCAGATGCTGCAGAGACGAAGAAGAGGTAGAATCAATCCAACACATGCTGTGCGACTGCCACGGCCTTCAAGAAAAACCCCTTCGAATCTTAAGTCACAGATTCTTCGACAGCATTTCACACGTAGATGGACGGATAATGAAGCTACTTATAATGAACTCTTGGGCTGCACGCTTATACCTACTCTTTTTCCACCGAACGAAATCGCGAGGTTTCATCAAATTTGTGAAAGAGGTTGTCAAAGCGAAAAATCTTGAACTTAAATGTAGCTGCATATCGAATTTCATATAAAAAATTTTGACCAATAAATTTATCCATTATCGATTAGTTTTTCAGAAATTATTTACCCAATCCTATAGAAGATGCATAATCGTCGACATCTCTCAGTTAACTAATAGCCTTTCTCTAGAAGTTTTTACTTTGAAAATTATTGCCTGTAAAAATATTTGATCCCATTTTAGTATTTTTGTAAATACGAAACGCCTTCACATTCGACTGAATAAAGTGCTAATAACTTTCGGAAAAGTTTGTTTTTAAACAAATTAATAGCGAAAAATTCTTCGCTTAGTGAGTCAATATGCATTTTGGTTTCCGCTTTCCATTTGAATTGTTATTTTTAAGATGTGCAAAGTGATTCATTGGAATTTATTCTCAATGCACTCGATGATTTCGAATACTAATTGATGTGCTTATAGGCTAATTGCAACAGCTTCTCTGAAAGTGAACAGACGGAACAAACATTGGCATTCAACATTTGATTGAAACGAAACTTAATGATGATTAATCATAGTCACGGATATTTCGCTGAGTATATATATATATATATGAGTATCAGCATAATATGCTTTTGACGGTTCACATGAGGAAACTCATCTCCATGCTGATGGGTTGAATTATTCATGTGTTTGTGTGTGAGGCCTACGTAAAAGATTTGACGACAGATGGTACGAATATGTGTCAGGATATTTTATTTCAGTTTATGGATCACTTTGGGTTCTTTCTCTAAAGAGGAAATGATTTTTTTCGGGGCGCTCATTCAGAGAATTATGCAGATTAATACTGTTTTGGGCTTTAATCGAAAATTGTGGGCTTATATTCATATATTAAATTGAAAGGAGAGAAGGTGTGAACTTTTAGCAAATACTTTCAAGATGTACAAAGGAATGGGTTTCATTTGGATTTGAGTGTATTTTTGGCGAAATTTGAATGCCGGATTAGCAGATATAAAGAGAGACACTTATCTTATCATAAAAAGTATGTCTATCTTTAATCTCCAATTGATATTGAGATAGTCGGCTCAACATAAATGACTGATATTGTGACAGAATGCGGTCTTCTCTTTCCCGACTGCTGGGTTTCTCTCTTACAACTCAACAATGCCACAAAACCGTAGATGACTTATGTCGTAAGCTATACTAAAGTTAATGCTATCCCATTACCATACCTATCTTCTAGAACTTCTTCATCACCCTAGCCTCTCCAGACTTATTTTTACTTGAGAAGCAGATTCTCCATCTGGTACCGCAGAATATTGGGCCCCGTGCTGATCCTAGGAGGGTGAAAAGGCATTTCCGTACAAATTTCTTAATTCGGAGTTGGCCAAACTTTATCTAGCGATGACGCAGTTCTCTATGGAGTTCTTATTCGCCTTTGCTTTTTTGTTTCAAGCTTGAGTGTGCAAGATAGGATATACACATTATATCTTTCTTCACCCGCCTTCTTATTGCGGTCGTCTCCATGAACCTAGGACAGTGTAACCTTCTGCTATGTTCCAAGAGCCTTTAGTTCTTCGTGATAGCACCTTAAAAATGTGTATTGTATGTAGATAGTTCTATGACATTAATTGCTCTTATAGCCTGGCTGTTGATAAAGAAGGTGATGACTCATGGGTCACTCTGCTCAAAATTTCGTTTGAAACTGCTCTAGCTTAGAAGTTAGATTGATATATTTCCAGAAATTTCGAAGAGAACCTCTATAAGTGCCCACTTTGTAGCAGTCTGTGTATACATCTGTAAATTGCTCATTAGGCGTGTGATCACTATTTCATTTTACTCAGCTAAGGTAGGTGCAGGAGAAATGTCGGACTATTACAAGTTCATTTTGAAGAACAAGAAAACTGTTGGCGCTTTCAATAAAAAAGGCAACAGTCAAACTGCTTTCCGGATTCTTCTCTTTGATGGTAAAAAATTGCATCCATGCCTGTTTTCACAGGGTTAATCTTGGTATTAAACTTACTAGCAGCCTGTATATGAGGCATAATAGGAGTGTTCTTTAAGCTCCGCAATCCACACAGTCTACCTTCTATAGTGTAGCAACACTCCGAGAAAAATGTCTGCAACAAATTAGGAGACTTGTCAAAAATGCCATCAAAAGTAATCTCCATATTCATCTTGAATACGAAATGATTAAGGAGAGTAATCCCACTAGAATTAATCCAAGGAGATATACAATTCAACCTACACTACAGGAAAAAAGGATTTCGCTTAAATTATATATGTATCAGCCTTTGAAAATTGAAATTAAATTCATGTAACTATTCCCAATCCTACAAAATACAATTGCAAGTCCGTGCCATTCAATAAGGTGTACTCCTTCTTCCCATAAGATTTCGATTATATAAAATTGCATTTAAGACATTCTATGTACCGACTTAATCTTTTGCGATTCATTAAGTTCCAATTATTTACTACTCTTAAGTGCCTTATCTCACAATTCTCATGCAGCAAAAGTCTTCAATAAAAATAATCCTTAAGAAAACAGCTTGTCACGCGCTCCACTCTCAGCACGCGTATCCTTCTTAAAACCACCAACGCGATGTACCTAAATGAAATAAATTAAAAACAAAAGAATAATAAGAAAATGAATTGTATTTTCCCTTGAATTGACTGAAGTAATTAAAAAAGGAAAACAACAAGGATACAATCGAGTCTCTCATTGAATGTGCACGTTCACGTATTTACTTGGCTTAAAGCAGACTGCATGATCCTGTGCAAAAAGGAAACAAAAGATTTGACAGAAACATTATGAGATTAGAAGTAAATCTCTTTCCAAAAAAAGGATACAAGCAAGTAAGACAATCCCTTAGGGACTTTTATCACTAGCAAGGCAAGTAAAATGGCGAAAGAAAAAAAAATGAGCTTTAAATTTTTAACCAGACCGGAAGAGTCAGAAGAAAAACAACGTAAATACAATATTTTGCTTTGTTTCGGATGATGAAGAATGACATTCGTCCTAGTGACCGATATTTTCTGCTGAGGAGCAAGGCTTTTGTTTTTGTTGGCATAATGCTTAGTGAGGAAGGAAGTTGAAATTGATGTAGGGATATCTGTGTTTCCATGACAATGGTCTAAAAGGGTTCATGAACTCTTTTGTTGTTGTTGGATGGAATTTGGAAAGTCCTTTGAGGGAATGAGAAGGCAAAAGGAATTTTTCTTTTTACAATAAGAGGGAATTGAGAAGTGCTTACAGAGTTGAGTATAATTTGATTGTACATGTCTTTCCGTCTATGGATAGTAGAGTCTTGGGAGAAAAAAATGATAAATAAATATAAGGACATTCAAAATCTATAACTGGCGCTTAGTGGCTCTAGTATTTCAGACTTCTGAGGATGAAATGAACACCCGATATGCGGTGAACAGCCTCATATTATTACCTAATCTACTCTATCCTGCTGACCTTACAGCATCGATAACTAAAGTTGTTCGGGAGAAATAACGCAAGGGGCCAGCCCAAGGATATGTGCACTTACAGTGAGCCTGCTCGACTCTTTTACTTTTTTATTTATCCAAACCTTCCGTGATTGTTTTGAAACATTTCCTCTTCCTTGATGCCTCACTATCTGGGTATATTTTTGTGAAGCGATATCCCTTGAAAGCGGCAGACTATGCACCTTTTATGCTCACAGTACTAGATAGTGCACTTGATTTCAAGTATTAAATAATTTAAAAAAGTTCGTGTATTTCCAACAAACTATGGGGATTAGTAGGAGGTACATACATACATACTTTAATTTTTACATACATACATACATACATACATATGTATCACTTCAACTCTTCCACACGTTTAATCCTTTTAATCCTATGACATAAGTGCTACAGATGTGGCGTAAATGAAAGGTCAACCTTGCTGGTATTCAGGACTGGATTCGGCCAAATTTGGAGACAAAAATTGCACAGATGCTCCTAAAATCCAATCAAGAGATAGGGATTGGTGTCCTTGTAAAAGCAACAACATAAAACTAAAGTACTCATTAGGCAATCATGTCTTTGTCATCCGGACTAAGATATTCGTAATCATACTGACAGCCTGCTGCAATGCTTGTAGTTTTTATATTCGTATGTAATTCACAGTATTTTTTCTTGTATGTTTTTAAAAAAAAAACACAGTGCTTATCTTATTGCTTAGCTTTGTTACTGTGAAAAATCATGATATCATGGCAATGTATCTATCAATTCTTTGTGTCTCATTAAGGCTCTGCTATTCTACAGATTTGCCAAGCTCCCTATTTTTATTAAGACTGGATCCATACAACTTTTAGCCTTTCAATAAAAATAATTACTATTGTGAAAATAGTCACAATATTCTATGAGTTAATATTCAAAAAGTTATTGCCCTACTTATCCTCAAAGCAAAAAGTTAAGACTTCATAGTATTGTGAGTTCTTCAATACTCGGTGCATGATCATGGTCACGTACTCGTCCCTACTTGCCGCCGTCTGGAAATTATTCAGACAATGCATTAGTGATTTTTTTATTGTAAATTAAATTTCGATTATGCTTTGAACTGTGACCCCACAGTTCTTAGATAGTAAGTAAATTCGTACAGTCATTTAGATTGTAGTCGAATTTACAATCGCTAGACCTCTTTTTTTATTTAGCTATACTTATTAAAATCTAAATATAGCTAGTTCTTCCAATCTAAATATGTTTAACATGTTTTATGTTTCCGGACCTTAAAAAGAAAACGGGATACTCGCAGCCTGTGCTACGAAGTTATGCCCGACTCCATGCTCTAGCATGTTTACGTGCTAAACCACCGCCCCCCAAACCTGTAGTGTTGCTCCCTCGCTACCGCTGATCAAGGCTTTCCTTCGTAGAGGCTGGTTTTGACGTCCTATTGTCAGATGCTTAGCTTTCTTGCGGCTGCTTTTGAGGACGGCCTCCGTTTTATGTTCCGCGAATTCCAGGCCTGATGAACGGAGCCACGTTTTCACGTCTTTAATTGTGTTATAGCTGTGTTGCGTCACTTCCTCTAGTGTTTCGTCAGCGTAGCCGATTATGTGTAGTTACTCCTCTTGGTTTACATACCCGTAGTACTCCATCATACATAACGTTCAATGTAATTTTATATGTTTTAGTCCGTTATTATTCGGCGCAGGTAGTTTGGGAAGCGCATTACCCTCAGAAGGCAGAATTGAAGGCATTCTTTACGTCAAGGGTAATTACGGCGCAGTACCGCTTTTTTCCTCCTTTCCATGTGGTCCCCGATATGACTTCCCGTGCTACCTTGCAAACTGCTTGTATCGCATGGGTAGTGCTTCGTTTTTTTTCTGAAACCGTATTGTAGGTTGGAGAGTCCATTTTACCTTCGGTGTACTGGTCCAGTCGGTCGCGAATTATCTTTTCTAGCACGTTTCCTACTGTGTCTAGAATGCACAGTGGTTCTATATGAAGACGGTTGCTCTGGAGGCTTGTCGCCTTTTGGGATTGATACCAATCTCTGTCGAAGGGGAAAGCTTACGTTTTTTCCCGTTCATTCCAGGAGCCTTATTACTTTTGATTGAATCCACTTACTTAAGGACGTCTACAGTTGTGACATGAGGTATTGTTTCCGTATCCGTTATTGTTATTTGAGGAACACGGAACACTGTCTATCGGACTATCAGTCGCTTGCAACATCCCCTCTTTAAGGACTTTACGGATCTGCACTCCTTTCAAATTAAATATATCCTACGTTTTGTTAAAAGCTGAGGTTGGTTCATATGACCCTTCTTACTCAAGCATGTAACCAGTGCTTTAGTGTCCAAACATGGCACTGGTTCAGATAGCAAAGAGGACGAATCAGTATTCTAGAGGGCACTGACGCCGTAATGGTTAGCAAGATTATTACCTGTTCTAACCATCTGCCAGAATGTAAGTGAAGGTGCAGGCAAATCTGGATATGGGCAACTACCAATACCTTACTTAACCTGAAAAACTATTTGGAACGTTGCGTTCTCTTATATCCTTTTATACATCTAACCCAATGAAATCTTTCTGTTACGTATTAGACCTGCACAAGGATTATAATTACTATTTTTATATTGTTAGTAAAACAATATTCGCAGAATCCTTTGACAATATTAGTCATGTGGTTCAACATTCTTATTTAATGAAAATAATTTACCGGGTCACTTCTTGTTAATCAAATTTTACTCGTACATGTACATACATGTGCGTAAGCCAAAGAAGTAGGTGTCCTTTTACGCAAATATATGAATATTAACATCTGCCGACAAAGACGACAACTTTCAAAATGAAACTGATTGTTAAGAGTGTCATTTGATAAGAGTGGAGAATGATTTATCACATTGAAGGATATATTGTACCTTATAAACATTGTGCGTATCACATCGTATCATTAAGGTTTCGTTTTGAATTTTGGAGCTGGACTTTGAGTGTCATACGTAAAATTGCTTTAGTTTTTATGGTTTTCTCACAGAGCAATGTGGTGATATTGGTATAATTCAAGAACATTAAGGTTTTAAGAGTGACTCGGTTAGTCGAGTTGAACATGCCTGCATAACGACTGGACACTGGAGTTTGGAAAAGCACTCCAGAAGGATCAGTTCCAGGTTCCCTTATTCGGAATGTCATATGGGTGTGGTTGGGTAGATAGGTAGGAGTGGTTGTACCAGCAAACAGAAGAAGAAACAAGCACCCCATTTTATTACCACGACTTAGCTTAGCACTACTCCTCGCATTCGAGTGTGCTCTGAAGCAATGGCAACAGAAGAATCCAGAGAGAAACTATAATTTGCCTATAGACTCAGTAGACAAGAAGCAGACAAAGTAGCATCTGTTATAGCTGGCATGGTATACCATCGATGTCCTGGTATTCAACAGGCAATAGTATAGACGAGTACAACTCTTACAAAGCGACTGCATGCAGAGAACAATCTCCAAAAGTAGACGTTAGGAAGCGTAAAGAGTTAAACTTCTTTCTGATCTAGATTGGTCATTGATTCTATAGAGCTTAGGTTGTCGTGGCAGCTGGCACCCAGATACAGATGAGCACCAGCTCACTTAGGCCTAAAAGGCCCATTGTGTTACCACCGGATCTATAAGATACCCCGGCTAATTAATATAACTACGACACTACAGTGAGACAAACGACCAGTACAGAAAGGCTACAAGACAATTACACAGATAATTGTATCTAGAGGAGGTTCTTCCGCTGAATTAGGAGAACCAACCGGAGCTTTTGACAAAGCGCAGAGGATGCCTGATGGGTACACCAGTCAGGTCACAGAGGTCGTCGAAGAAGAATGACGCCAGGTGGAAGTTTCTTCTTGACGCTAAGGCAGGGCAGCTGCAGAGAAGATGAGGAATCGTTTCCTCTTCCTCCTCATCCCTGCAACTCCGACAAAAGTCGTCGAATGGGAGGCCCAGACGTCTAGCGTGCAGACCGATCAGGCAGTGTCCTGTAAGGACACCAATAATGGTGCTCAAGTCCTGACGCTTCAGAGTTAACAGTTCTTTTAAATGTTTCTGATTGTAGATAGGCCAGAGCTCCCTCGAGATCTTAAAAGGGCACTGAGCCCATCGAACATTGGCCTTCCTTATAGCATCTAGTTTGAGTATGTGATTACAAGTAGCAATTGGCATGCCAACTCCCGTCCTTACGGATCCAGTTGGGAGGGCAGTGCCAAGTTTGGCAGTTTTATCAGCTTTACAGTTCCCTGGAATATCCCTATGGCCTGGCACCCAACATAGGTGATTGTTAAATTGTTCCGAGATCTCCATCAGAGATGAACGGCAATCTTTTACGACCGATGATGTGGTTGTGGGTGATTCCAGGGATTTAATGGCTGCCTGACTGTCCGTGAAGATGCTAATGCAAGGCGGATAGTGCATTACACTTCAGCCATGACAGGGCTTCTTTAATTGCCATAATTTCCGCCTGAAAAACGCTACCGTGATCAGGGAGGCGGATGAGGGACAACCAATCTCTAGACAAGAATACTAGATAGATGTTGAGGACGAGGAAGCAACATTGTGGTAGGAAATATGAACAGCATCATATCTAAAGCATTAATGTGTTTTTTTTTTAATGCTGTAGAAACATTCTGTATCGCTAGAAAGAGTTACTTCATGGCGGGAATCTTTATTACTCGAACAATCGTACTATCGCTTGTAAGTTGTCCAGACTATTTTTGAAATTCGTGATTCAGTTCGCAAACCGTGCATTATGGCAATCACACGGTCCACATAATAGTCCATCAGTCAGAGGAGAGCAGTTCTACAGTGAAAGTAGTTGCTGCTGTTAAGCTTAGTATCACATCCTATAGAAGAATTTGAGTAACCATCTTGACTTAAGAGCTTACATCATTCAGCTTGTATGTGTCCTTCGTTTAGTGAATGCGATCACAACATTGATGATATAATTCAATAATTTTCAACAAAGTGAAGAAACCTACAAATGTTTGGTGTGCTATATACGCTGGTGTGATCAATCATCCATATTTCTTTAAAAATGATTTCAACCAGAATGTTACTGACAATGAAAAGCACTATAGATCCATGATTACTATCTTATTCATTTCCCAAATAATGGCATTAATGTATAAGAGTTGTGTTTTTAGGAGGATAGTGCATAATACCACAAAGCCTGTACCAGAATCAATTTATTGAAGGAAATATTCAATGGGTGCATAGTTTAGTCCAGATAATTGATCTGTGAATTGGCGTCCAAGATCATGCGATCCACCAACTTTAGAAAAAGGATAGTATACAATACGATCCGTTCCAGACTTTAAACTGCTCCTTATTTTATTACTTTGTCAAATCCCATTAAGTGCTTCACTTAAATGAACATGTATGCAAGGTGTTTAAGACCTAGTGACACGGCATTTTGTCAGAACTTAGTTTATTTTATCTTTATCTCTTGTCTTCCAATAAACCTTGCGCGAATGTGTAAAATTCAGTGGCATATGACACAATAATATGATTGAATTGAAGCGTTGCCGATTGAATAAAAAGCCAAGTGCTTGAGATAAAATATGAACATACTCGTATGGTAATTTTAAAATAAAATAAACCACATATGTATGTATACTCGTACAAGCACCGAGAAAAGAATACTTTCTCATGGAGAAGAAGTATTGTAAAAGACACAAGGCAAAGATATTCATATATCCACTTGCAACAGATGTCAGTGCCTTTTCTCGTTTTGATTTTGTATATTTTTGTAAAATGTTTAATTCATCTTCTCACAGGGTTTCTCGTGACAAACTGATAGATGGAATTTTTATAGAAGATTTAAGATATTTTGTGGAGACCAATCAGTGGAGAGGCGATGATCGAGGGATGTTAATTTATCGCTGTCGATTTCTTATAGTTTCTTAGTATTCTATTTAAAATATTTTATATATAAGAGAACAAAACATAATTAAGGTCAGTAAGATTCGCAGCAGGGAAGTTAGCACCAGGGATTGGTGCAAAATGAAGAAAATATAGCCACCATAGCGGCCAGTATCGAAAAAGATGAACTGAAAGCTAAACTGAAAGCTGAAATAGGCATTCACAGATAGTCAACCCGGCTTATTGGCAAGCACTGAAGCCGAACGATCCTAGAGAATGCCTTAGGTTCACCGAATTGGGCGCTAAAAGTGTTGACCGGAGTGGCATATGATTTTGGCCAAAAAATCATCTTCTCAGACGAGGCCCACTTTTGGCTCAGTAGTTATGTCAAGAAGCATTGTATTGATACTTTCCACTAGTATTTGACCAAGACATCCACAAAGACTGACTGCTTGGTGCAGTTTATGGCATGATGGCATCATCTTTCGACCTGAGGAAAGATACGCCGTTTGTGCCAATGGTCCAAGGTATACTTTCCACAGATGTGAATGAGTAACTTGGCAATTGGTTTATATCATGACGATTCCTCACTTGGTCACCGCAATCATGTGAATGGACACGACTCGATTATATCCTCCAGGATTATGTAAAGTCCTCAGCGTAGACTACAACCACATTTGGTGAGATTAAGGCCAATATTCGAAACGCTTTTGCAGTTAAAACACCGTACATATTGAAGGCCATTTAAACAATGTGCTATTCTGTCACTAGAAGGATTGGCAGAATATCTTCCTGTGGCATCTCCATAGAAGGCGATTCTCTTGGGGAATCAATTGACGGATTCTGGGAGTCTGATCATATCTAACATTCTATCCAAACCCACTATTGAAGTGGTTCTAGGAGCTCAACTGGTACGAACTTATGCCGATCTTAGCACACGGCTTACACAATTTCCATGGCTCTATTCAAATCTGTCCAGCAGACGATCAGGCCATATCTCGCCATTGGCATGAGGACGAATATACATATAAAGCCAATATATAATTCGTGTCTAAATTTCTCATTTGTTTCCTATATTGTTTTTTTTTTCAGAAATTCTTAATTCGGTCTAAACTGGCAAGTTTGGTGCTTAGTTTACGACCTAGTATAAGACCTTTGCTCTATATGACACTTTAAAGTAGAGAGAAAAAGAGTTGATAAAGCCTTCGTGTAAAAGACGACGTTGGTACAGCACGACCAGCTCAGTTGTTATTGCCATGTTCAAAAAAGAGATCAGAGGAACTAGAAGATTTTAGAAGACAGAAGTTTATCACAACTTTGCCTGGATCACTATTCTAAAGCGCGAGCTTTAAGAACTACAGCGCTTAGGTTGTCCAAACGACTATTTTCCCTAGTAGCCTGAGCAACTGCGTTCAGAAATGTGCTATATTGATGTACCTATAATTTTTTTTTTAAAGAATAAAGCAGCGGTTAGACTTATTTTCTTTTATTTATTTGTGAAATTGTAACTCACGCCAATAAAAGTCTAATGGCCTTTGCATGTCATTTAAAAATTTTGAAATTTTTTTTTTTTTAAATGCGAACGCGTATGTGTATATGTACAAAATTTAGCACAGCAATTCTTTGAAACCAGGAATAAAGTAAGGCTTCTAAAAACATTTTCCCTTTTTTTGAGGTACCCAATAGGGACAAAAGTATGTACAAAATCAATGGTGGAAGGTTCGTCTCTTTTTACATTTTCCTCGAAACGAGTTATTGCATAATAAAATGAAAGGATGTGGCTCATCGTAAGTACACATATCCGTAGACCCTTGGATGATTTCTCCCTCACAATTCGAGGAACTCCAACTGGTATTCCATAAAGGAAAGAGCAGGTAATTCGGTTATTAGGTATGCCTTGACTGAATTTCTATATGAAAATCTCTTTGTTCCTATTCGCTCATTACGGCAATTCAAATCTCCTGAGAATGGTTAATCCCCCTGGGCACCAGACAGCACACCAGAATTTTTGACATTCAAAACTAAATTTATTTCAAAAGGAGTCAAGCGCCTTGTAGTGGCATCTTTAAGACGCAAAACCTCTTAAATATTCATTCCACTTTACTATAATCTAGAATCCTATTAGCTCATACCTACTTCCAGTGAATTTTCACTCTTCACGAAATATTAAGATAATAGGAATTTCTTGTCGGCCACACAATTCATCCCCAACCGCTTACATCCTGGACGGTTCAAAAGCAGAAGCTATTCATTCCTGCAAACAGATTGATAAGGGTTGCTCTTTCATATCGCAGAAGATAGTAATTGATAGCTACCATGGTCACAATTAATGGTTGCAAATATTCAGAGATTCCATCGTTTCGAAGGAATTATTGCTCTAATCTTTTCAATTATTTAGCAAAGCATGACACAAGACACGGCTTCTTAATCGCTCACACCAAACGTAGCCAGAGAGCACAAGTTTTGTTTGTAAACACTACTTTTTCTACTCACAGATACTTAAAGACAGACACACCACTTTGAGTGCGCACGAGTATAATTAATCTTTTGCTTAATCTTCTGACCACTTTAGAAGCCTACTCTCTCATGAAATTAGAATGGACTTTTTTTGTCTACCCTAAGCATCAATCAGAACAAAAAAATGCTAATAAATTGTAGACGCGAAAAGTATGTGTATCTAGTGATAAGGAATAGCGTCATTCCCACATGTTCCTCATCGGGTTTTTTCCCAGAGTGAAAATTAAATGAAAGTGCTTTCACAACCACAATAGGCTGGGTCATACTTAGCGGTAATGCTAGCTACTAAAACTTACCTCAACATAAGGGTGTACTTGCTGTTCTTCGTGGTTCTCTTGCGGGCGAGGATAAGGAGCGCCAAAAAATTACCCAACACTCCAAGGATGAAGAATAACACGACTATTATCATTAGGATAGCGGATTTTTGTTGTCGTTGCACTATTGCACTAACAGTTGTGGCGGCAACATTGGTCATGGCCGTGCCAACTGACCAGTCGGTGTCATTAGACGAAGAACTCGAATTGCTTTGGGGATCCATTTAATTTTTTTTTATCGGTGATCGCCCATAAAACACAACACAAAAACACATACAAAAAAGGGGAAGAATATCCTTAAGTCTCGATCTAAATGAATGTAACTAGTCCAAGTGGCTGGAACTACTTTACGTACTTTAGAAGCGCGACGCGTTCGAATTTATCTCACACGAATGCTTACACTCCGGCGTCTCATCACAAACTGAATTTCAACTTCAAGTGATGTATACGATAACCTCCCCAATTGGGGCGCGCACCACCGCAAAACTTTATCGAAGACGCCGTCGCCGCTGTTGTCGTAGTCGTTGCTGTTGCCGGTGATGGTAGCTGGTAGCAGCTTCATAGCTTTGTAGGCTTGGAGGCTTTTGTGTCTCTACAACTAGACCGATTGGGTGGCGGTCGGAGGAGAAGGAGGACATGCTGAGGGTGGAAATATTTGTCTCCACCATTTTTGGGTATAAAAGATACTTTTTTGTATTTTTCGCGCGCGTTCAAGTCAAATTGCTGGCGGACGCCTATTGTTCGCCATAATTGTAATTGAATGACCAATTAATATCGGGTGGCAGGATGGAATCACAAATGAAAACGCGCTTTGGACCACCACTAATGCGTGACTAATGCGAATTAACACAATTATACCTTTGTTTTTTTTTTTTTGCGGGATATCCTGTGGATAATCCTTTAATACATTTGTTGCAACAGAAAATAGATGCAATGGTGATCGTAAATTTGTGGGCTACAAAATAAAAACATCAGGTTTATGTAGCAATTTTTTTGTTACGCATATTTCAAATGGATTTTTAGGTTATAAATATGTTTTTATGTGTTCGTTTCTTATGAGTCCTTTGAGAGAGAGAAAAAAAAAAGTATCCTGCAGACACAATTGGACCGAAAGTAGTCTGGGAAATGGCTGCTTGGAAAGGTCCTTCCTTATTTCTCCCACAGACTACAGACTTTTGATCGGCTGATATTTGAATTGGTTGATTACTTACATCAAACGATTTTATATCAGCTTATTATTGTAAACTTTCGGCTGACTGAATGTGATTATAAGACTATCCAATTGACAATGGTTTGTTGGTTAAACCACCACTCAATAAGGATGCACTAAGACCATGAGTAGGCCCATACTGTGGCCTTTATCAAGTTGGCGAGTGCAAGGAGTGAATAATTCATCTCTTCTTCTTCTTTACCCCTACAGTTTCTTCGAAATTTGTACAGAACACCTGTACCTGGACACTGCGATGTATGTATATAGAGGGCAATGAATGTGCCGATAGACTGGCCAAACAAGACCAGATGCTTGGCGATTCCGTGGTAGGTTATAGTGACCTGATATACAACAGAAGGTGAGACTGTATTGTGCTACTATCTGGTTATGTGATAGGAGACAGGATTTGATGGCTGGCTGACTGTCGATGTATATGACAATATCCAAAACTGAGACAGTGATACTGCATTAACCGCCAGGTAGTCAGCTACTTGGCGAATGGCAGTGAGTGTTTTAAGGAATGGTGGATAATAAAGTTGTATATTTACGAATATAATTGGTCTATTTTTATATTACTTAGAATGGTGTGGATGTTGTCTGTCAGTTATTGTCATTTTTTGAATTCAATTTGATTGATCCTTCTCACAGATGTCAAGCACAATCTTTGTGATTTAGTCTTATTACAAAAATGAGCGATCTGTAAAAGTAGAATTCGTAAATTTTTTGGTAAACATAATCGGTTTGGGATTCGTGCAATGGTGAAGCGTTTTGAAGAGAAGAAGTTGATTGATCAAGGTCATGCGATTTGACACGTTTAGGCTTCTTTGAAAGAAGTAGTTAGACAGAACATCCTCATCCTTTGCTTGTCACTGTAATATATCAGGAAATTGAAAAACTGTCAAGCTTGAACGGAAAGGTTTATGCATTTGAAGTAGCATAAGCGTCTTTGAACTCAAAGAGTTAACGTTTAATGCTAAGTACCATATCCACATCAATGCGGCAAAACAGAGGCTACTCTGGAAAACATTATAAAACAAACAAAGTTCAGGGAACTTCTGAAACAATGCTGGTTTTCTTTGTAACAAGACACAATAAAAGAGCGCATCCTTTCTGTACTCGATAACGTCCGGAAGGCCACCCTAGGCGACAATGCATATACGGCCAAATAAATTACTTCAATTAACAAAGCAAATGGTTCCAATTGTGAGGGGATGTTCCACCTTACGCTCTTGATCTAAATTCATCCTCATTGAGGACATTTTTTAACTTACCAACCAACAATCCCCCGTTGCTTTTCAATTGATATAAAATAAATTTTATTGTCCTTATAGTCCATATTAAGCTCTTATTCTCCCCTTATAAGTTTGAATCTCTTTGTGTGCTCTTTTTTAATAAACCCCTTGTATGTTAACCTCTTTCTTTCCCAAATCCAATTTACACTTCAAAACAACACATCTGTCACTCATCCCGATAGACTTAAAGGAGCAACATATTCCTCAATCAAACATCACAGATCCGAATGTCTCCTTATTTTATGTCAAACTTCAATCAGATGGTGATGCTTTTTCCTCCCAAAAAAAAAAAAAAATCCACAAATTGAATTCAAATTGAGTAGCACCCACAACACGCGTTCCCATTGCATGTCCTGGCAACATGAAAAAAATTCCCAATTGCATTAGGATAATTGAGAAAAAAAAAAAAAGATAAAGCAAGGACATTCTCCTTCAATTCAGTTGTATCCCTTGAGTGCAGTGCAACGAACTTCAAATAATCCAACAGGTGTGTGAGTACTCGTAAAAATCCATTTTTGCAGGACTACTGCTCCGAATTTATGTTTGCACTAAATAGTCCTAAATGATTATGAACGTGATACGTGGTAATATTAATATTTCGTTCAGCTAGGATGAGTTTTGGGGCGCAGAGTATTTTGGTTTGAGAAAATAAAAGGACCTTCGAATTGATCCTTCATAAAACGTTTCCTGCAGCTATTAGTAGGTATTACGTACAAAATGTACTGGAAATTAAAAAACCAAATAATAATATAATAAATTCAAGAGATGAATAGGTCAATCACACTGTGGAGCTTTATCCAAATCACTGTAGAGCAGTGCCACTTGCCCATAAAGTAGACCTCTTTGTTCTTAGCAACCCATATAAGCATGTGCATGAGGGAGGATTACTATCATTATTGTGGGGTTGGTTAGCACTCCCGCTACTGGTTTGTTGCAGAGGTTGGTTTATAAACTCTTGCTTTGCCTTGGCGAGAGTACCTTCTAGTAAATTAGTCTAGTTAGTTAGACCAAATATAGGAACCTTTGCGAGATCGTTTAAACGAATGCCTTTCGCTGAGGACTGCTGACACAGCTGGTTGCAGAGTATTTCTTGTAGCCCAGCTGTATTACGTGTCTTTCCTTCTTAGCAGCAAGTTCTCTCTTCTCTTTCTGAAATATCTTAGCGACTGCAGCTTCAGCTTTTTTCCTTAAATCCGCATACTTGGTGCGACATCGAAACTGTTCGTCGTGCTTCCACTGAGACCAGACTTATCAACACCTTCTCTTCAGTATGCAGAGCTTTCTTGTAAGACATAAGGCACTGTACACCTTTAAAACGACCTTCTGTTTTTCTGGTTTTCTGTCCTCTTTCGGCTTATCAGTCTGGACCGCCTCTTTGAAATTGGAGCGCAACCGCAAGTGCTCCTCTTTCGAGATCTTCTCCTCTCGGTCTTTGCCAAATAAATTGCGATCACTGAATCACATATCAGTTGATGCTTTTAATATTTCTGTTTGCATTTAATATACGACAAAAGTAACATTTTGACTTGACGTTCCACAGATAGGTAGGTACATCAGTCTGAAGTTGGTTACAGTTCAATGGAAATACGTAAATGTTCAGTATGAACTCCTCTTTGTTTTGAGGCCATAATTTTGCATGATGCATTCTATAAACCATGTTGAAGTATCTGTTACAGTAAAAGTTAACCACTTACATGTTTTTCTATTCACTGTTTTCTTGAAATGTTCACTTGAGAGGTATATATACATACATATACCATTTACGTTAGCAGTCTTAACAGATTTGATCCAAAGTATTGATCTTGATCCCGAACAATAGTAAGGGAAACAACGGATATGTACCACCACCCTTAGGAGCATGTACCTGAGGCTTGAATTTTCTCCCTTTAAATACAAGAAATACTTGATTTCTTCTATAACTTACATACGCACTTATGCACTGTTTTTGATTAGGGAAACCCCACGGTTAGGTCACTAAAAATGACGTGGTGCTATTTTTAGTAAATCTTTTTTCTGGGACACCTAACCATGGCTTATCATTAGATACCACGATAACTTGTTTTATTTTTACTTTTGTTTACATTGGAACGCATAATATTTATCATAATATTATACGTAACTGACAGGTAGTCTAGCTTGTCTTACAATGCTGAGCACAAAAGTAAATCATCTATTAGTGAGCGATCAGGATAGATGAAATGTAAAAGCATGCAGATAAAAAAAAGCACAGAATATGACGTCAAAGCAAAGAGAACAGATCTTCTTAAGCAAAACTACTCTGAGCGGTAGATAGACTCTACTGTTCGCTGAAGATAGTCATAAACTGCATACATGTGTACTCACCAAGTGTATTCCTATGGAACATATGTGATGAAAGTTCTGGCCAGGACTTCTGGGACTAATGATGCCGCTTTTATTATGAGAACGCCATACTAATCGTTGCCAAGCATATTCACAATTGAATCCGCCACGGATGATCACGTTAAAAAATTTAATACAATTTGCTAGCCTAAAAGAAGCTGTTCACAAGACCGAGTATGCTCGCTCTAGTACGACCAGCTTAGGAAAGATAAGAGATTAACACAAATTATGTTTCAGCAGGTGTAAAAGTCAACATCCAGCTGGCAAATTATTCAAGTAGGCTTGCCATTTTATTTAGTATCATTTCACGCTTGCAAAACATGCGGAAATTATTTAAAAAATTATTGAAATTCTGGCTCAGTTTTAAAAACGCAACGTGAATTTCGTCATGAGGTCGGTCATTATCATGGCTTTAGTGTACAGGCAATACATCCCACTGTGGAAAAGTTTGTGGCCTTTTTTGTGATCTTGAGTCACCAGCCAGATAGAGGTTGGTGCAAAATGAAAATAAAGCTGCCATAGTGGACAGAATCGAAGAAACCAGCTTTATTGCAGTTTGATTTGGGCCTACATTTGTATAAGATTGTACTTGCGCAAGAATTGAAGTTGTACGATCGCCAATTGGGTGCCGGAAATGTTGGCAGAAAATATGGATTTTGGGCAAAACATTATCAAGGCCCATTCGCCCAAACAATCTATTAGTGCTTGACGAAGTATGAATGCGTCCACAAAGATCAACTGTTTGGTGCGGTATGCATGGCAGCATCATACTTCGAACTGACAAAAGACACGCCCCTTCCGTTAATGGTCTCAGCTATAGAGCTATGTTGACCGACATACATAGTTGTTAAGAAAAAACTTAGCATGATACTTGGTTGTATCATGTATCATGGCAAGCGTTAACCAAGAGGCCGGTGTGTTTCCAATGCGCCTCGATACCACTCGATCATTTTCTCTAGGGCTACATTAAGTCCTTAGCCATAGATCATACTTTTATACCCTATCCTAAGTGTATATTAAGTTTGATACATAGTTTGTAACATAGAGAAATATTGCAGACAGACCCCATAAAGTATATTTATAAATGATCAGTATCAATAGCCGATTCGATTGAGACATGTCCGTCCGTCCGTCCGTCCGTCTGTCACCTGTTTTTGGGCCTTAAATTTTGAGCTAGGACAATGAAATTCTGTATACGAAGTCATTGGATATCGGGACAGAACAAGTGTACAAATTTTTAAATTCCGCCCACTTTTCAAAAAAATCACCTTTTTTCACTATTTTCATATGAAACTCGAAAAGACTTACTTGAGCAAATATGTAGATATCCACTAAACCTACAAATCGTCTATACATTGTATATGGCCACGCCCACTTTTTAAGGGGCGCTTACTTAAAAAAATAATTTTCGAGTAAAAATATTAGTTCATAGGGCAAAACAGAAAATTTTGTGAATACATTTTCCACTGCCCACTGAAACGACCAAATAAGATAGGGATAGGGTATCATACGATCCGCTCCAGGCGGATTGTAGCATTTTTTCACTGGTTAAGTCTATATTGGACTCCTCAAATCACTGCCAACAAAGCTGAAACAGCAATTGATCTGATCTACTGCACCTGATCTACTTTGATCATCCAGAGCACCTACTATTTCCTGTTTCGTATGCTTATTCAACATTAACTTCCTTTCAGGACCTCAAATTCAGTTAATTCAAATCCACTTTTAGATTATTTGCCACCCCCTCATCGCCTCATTAAAATTTACAGCTTATAATCGGATTTGTTTGTATCTGTAAACAGAAATAGGTCCTGCTTCCCACACCAACAACTGGATAATAATGTATCTTTTTTGAAGCTTTGAAATTATCGTAAATTCTCTCAATAAATTATTAATCATACTCCAATGATACTGCGCCATTGACGTGCCCAGTTGTTTATTGTGAAACCCGATGATGCTTTCCTAGGTACATCCTTAAAATATGCCCACACCATTTGATTAAATAAAATTTACCTAGATTCGTCTCTTTATTGCGTCTGTTCTTAGAAGTATTGTATGTCAAAGTAAAAACAAGTCGTAGCCTAAATTTCGTGTTCTATGCTATTCATAACCGACAAAGGACACTAGGAATCTGATGTCCTAAGCACTTTTTTACGGTCTCGTAACTTTTACTGATGCACACAGAGGCCGTAAAAGAAATTGATTGTTGTGATGTGACCATTTAGGTAGCCTTTAAGGATCGATACACCTATGTAGGTTTTTTTAGGGAAAAGAATTCCGATCCTGATTGGATTGAAGCAAATTCAATGTTGAAACTTTTAATTGGCTTTTCTCTTCGAAAGTTTCTTCACAATGTATTGAATTCCTTAATATGATTTTTTTTTTTTATACTGGAGCTTGTGACTCAATATTGGTGAGTTGTGTGACAGGAGTAAGTGTGACTTGGAAACCTAGCTACGCATGGTGTGTGCAATTAAATAATTCTGAAGAATGGAATTTTGTAAAAGTGAACAAGTGTAGTATTTTTAGCCGCTTTCACTGATTTGAATAAGCTACCGTGTTACTCACGAGACTCACGAGACTTGTCATGTGCTAAAAAATTGAAAAGGAAATACAAATGTGTAATGGGCAGATGGATTAAATGCATTAATATGTCAAGTGAAGTGGCATTTACGTAGGCAAGACCTTATTCTTGAAACTAAAGTTCACCCAGTCTGTGTAACCCTTTTAGCATTTGTCACTGTTCACATTGTACATAGTGTATGCTCTGAGTAATTGGTTACGTTTCGGTCACCTAACAGAGGCTGGAAACAGTATTATGAAATTCCAATTACCAATGTTTTCGAGTAAAATTGCTTATCAAGAGTCTCAGTCAATTAAAAAGACCTTTATGTTCTGTAAGATATGTACATAGGGCGTGAATGGTTTTTGTGCTTTCGGAGAAAAAAGAGTAATATTTACTACGTAGGATGGGTTAAAAAGACACAACATCTCCAAAATCCTAAAACCAATAGAGCTGACTCCTTCTTACCAAAAATCTAAAAGAAGACCATAGAAAATTATTTGAAAATGACTGCGCTGTAATGCATACCACTATATCCCAACCAACATGCCTATTGGAAAGGTACATCTACATAGACAGCGCTCTACCAGGCTACTATAATCAACTATAATCAAGGAAACAATGGGTATCAAAGAAACAGCACGCGCTTTTCTAAACACGCTCTGATTACAGGTTGCATGATTCAATGAAAAGAGGACTCCAAAGGAAAGGATTAGAACATGCAACATCCAACTTTAAGTACGAAATGCTAAAGATCAGCACTTCTGAGCAGATTTGGGGACCAAATCCATAAACACATCTAAAGGTGCCCAAAACGGGGGGCTTATCTCATATATGGTGTAGAACCTTTAAGTATATCAACTCCTACACAAGTTGACTGGCACAAGCATAACTAAACTTCAACCTTCAAGATAAGCTGCCAGCGAACAATAAAAACAAGTTACAGTGATCAGCAAAAGTATTCGTAATTGACTTCGTTTTGCCTTTTTTATTGAAATAAACAAAAAAATTATAAGGGTACAAACTTAAAACTTAATTAATTCAATTCTTTATTATTTTCTTAGTGATTCAAAATAAAAATAATAATAATAAATAGATTACAATAAACAGTACAAAATAAATAAGAGTAAGGCAGTGATTTTATGCACCGCAAAAATATTCGTAAAATTGGTATTAAGTAGCTTTGATTAGTACTTAGTAGGATAACCCCGTTGTTTTAAAAATGCTTGTAGCCTTATAGCCGGCAATATATTAGCCCATGCTTCCGTTAATGCAATCTTCTGCTTACCCTTTGTTCGGATGTTCTTCTTTCTAATTTCTCGCTCCATGTCGGCCCACAGATGATCTATGGGGCTCAGATCTAGTGGCTGGGGAGGTGTTTTTAATTTATTTGGCACATTGTATAACAACCAAAGTCTTGTGTTTAGAGCAGTGTGCTTAGGGTCGTTATCTTGCTGAAACCAATAAGCACTTGGAAGTTGCAATTTTCGCAAACTTTCTGACAAATTATTTTTTCAAAATGTTTATATAAAGATATTGATCCATAATGCCGTCAATAAATTGCATAGTTCCAGCTTCAGATGCAGCCATACACCCCCACAAAGTCACCGAACCACCTCCATGTTTAACTGTTCCAGCCATATTTTTTGTCCTTCCGTGCGCATTATGTTAAATTTCGTTTCGTCTGAAAATAAAACTGTTTTCTAGAACTGTTCGTCTTTGCCCAGATACATTTTTGCGAATTTCTTCCGCTTAGTTCTATTAATAATAGAAATATATTTTTTTCTGGCAATACGATTTTTGTATCCTGATTTGTGAAGCACTCTTCGTACTGTATTTGTACTCACTCTTGAAGAAAAATAGCGGGAGCAGTTACTTGGGAATCTTTCTTCACTTGACGAATTATGGCCCTTTTATCAGCACCAGTCAGCTTCTCAGGACGACCTGGTCTTGCTTTATTTTCGCAATTGCCTTTCTCATTGTAGCTCCTTATAATATACCGCACTACAGATATACTTATATTTACGGATTTTGCTGTTGAAGATAAACGCATAGATCCTATTAGTCAAAACCACCAGCATCCTTATGGTGTAGAGAAATATCTCACGCAAAACGTGGGGTTGTAGCCCAGAATCACTAAGTAAATGATTTTTTAATCAGGTTTTGCTCAAATTGAGCTTGCCGCCATGAATCTAAAAACTAAGAGAATAATTTATTATGTCATTGCCACATACTAAGATTCTCGTTATAAGTACACATTTTTTACACAAGTCACCGAGGAAAAAATAATGGAGTTATTTTGACGATGAAAAATACTGAAGATACTAAATTCCAGGAGAGTATGAGAATATTAGATTACTCTGAAGAAGATACGCAACAACTAGTCCAATGTAGTCAGAAAGACAAATTTAAAAACAATAAAACAATAAAGGGGGGGATATTACGTTTCATTAAATATAAAACACCAATTTTGTAACTTTAATTTTTACTTGCACCTATAATATAGGGCAAGTATTGGATTCGTGCAAAAATTCGAACTCGAGATAACAATGAATTCTGACATTACGATGATAGAGAAGCTCGAAAAAGTGGGTCTGCCGATTCTGTCTGTCTGTCTGTCGGTCTGTCTGTCTGTCTGTCTGTGTGTATGTACGCTGGACTGCAGCCTAAACGGCTGGACCGATTTGCTTCAAACTTCATATCTGAGCTCTGTGGGGTCGCAATTCGAGGCGAAATCGAAATTTTTGTTCTAGTCCTGTTATTAACGGTACTTTACTTAAGGCCAATTTCACAAAAAGACGATTTTCTCGAAAACGGCTCTAACGATTTTGATTAAATTTCATATTCGAGTTAGTCTGGGCAAATGCTATAAGATGGCGTACCACGTTTTTGGCTAAAAATACGTACTTTTCTTATTAACTGATTTTAGAAACATGGCTATTTCTCGGCTAAAAGTCAATGGATTTTTATCAAAATCGAAATGTGGGCAGGATTAAATGTCTAATAAAATGTGGCATTTAAACTTATGCAAAATTTTTAAAAATATTTTTTCAAAATTGTTTTTTATTAAAAATTGATGCATTTCTAACTAACAGCATATAGGTGCAAGTACGTACGACCCAGTCGTGCACATTTTTTAATAAAGCTATTGAAGTTTACAACAATTTTATCTTATTTCCCACCCATTTAGTTTCTTACAAAAAACCCTTTCAGCGTTCATTGGATTTTGTTGTTAAGCAACACAAGGAATATTAACTGAATATTTAACGAAGTGGAAAATAAAGCTAAATGCTGGAAAGGTACAATCCATCTTCTTTAGCCGGAAGAGAAAGAGTTGTTACCTCCCCAACAATCACCTTAACGTTTGTGGCGTAAATGTGGACTGGAAACCAAGTGTCAAATTTTTGGGAATACATTTAGATCGTAGACTGACCTTTATATGCTTATGCTTTACCCTTTTATAAACAGGAACTCTTTGCTCAGTAAAGCTAATAAAATAATTATACATAAAGTGATTTTTCAATTCTTACTCCTTTATGGATGTCAAGTTTGGGGAAATTGTGCAACATGCCATATAAAGAAGTTACAAGCAACACAAAACAAATGGCTAAAAATGATGGTAGATTTATCTAGATACCACTCTACATATGATTTGCATATCCAAGCTAATGGTGAGTTGATATCTGACAGAGTACTTAAACTGACGGATAAGTCTCTGCTAAATTGTGTTACCTCAGAGAATCCCATTATATTTATTTAATTGCTTATTAATTTTTCTATTATTTATTTGTATGTTTCTACTTCTTTATATGTTCACTTTATATTTACCTATATATGTTATTATTTATTATTTTTATTTATTTACTTATTTTTTGGTTTTATTTTTGTTTTTTCTTCATTTATTTATTTATTTATTTTCTTTATTTATTTATATATCTTCTTAAATAATTATATGATTATATATTTTTATATTTATTATATTATATGAATATTTATTTATTTATTTATTTATTTATTTATTTTATTTACCTATTTATTTTTTATTATTATTATATATGTACATATATGTCAATTGTTATTTGTTTTTTTTATTTTATTTTGAAGGTTTTTCTTTGTATTTTTTTTCAAAGTTAATTTTAAAAACCTATTCTCCCCATTTCAAAGACAAATAAACAATAGTTTAGTTGAAAGATTAAAATAAGTATCAAATCTCTGTATGTTAATTTTGTGGCAACAGAACCCATTGTAAATTAAATACGAAAATAAACATATCTATCTATCTATCTATGAATATCTGTGAAGCAGTGTTATTGCTGGTAAACTTTGTAAATCCAATCGTTGGACTGAAAAGATGAATGCGTTTTGTTAATTTTATATATTTAAAAAAAGGTCTAGATCTATTCATCACAAAGTCAAATGTGAAGCAGCTTACCTCGTTTTCCTTGATAGCCTTGAAAGATATGTGTCAAACTGAAAATTTTGCGGAAACCTCAAGGACATATGGGTTTAGAACTAGATAGCATGAAACAAAGGAAAAAAGACATTAGTAGTCGGCATGACTACTTTAATTTCCTCTGTGTTGACTGTTGCGGGGAAAATCATCTCTCCCATATACGCTTAGTTATATTGAAAAAACATTAGAATAAATTTATTTTCTTTGATTTATTGCGCTTATCGTTAGATCTAATAAAAGAAAAATCTAAGCAACGTCTTGACATAAATCTCCTTTACTAAAGTGCACTCAAACGCTATCGTTTGTTCCGCATAATCTCTTAAGGACCCTTGACTAGTAAACTGATATTCTAAACGATTTTTTTACGGTCACATAATTTTTTGTTTCCCCCAATGCCTATACAGTATTATAGAATCAATTGGACGTGATGTCATTATTCCGTCAGGATTTATTTTACATACACTTTTTGGGAAATGAAGGAAGGTCCTTGAAGGCGAATGAACTTAGGAAAACTTGGTACACAATTCCAGCCTGAGTTCTCTTCCAAATTTACTCGCATTCATGAAGTTAAATGAAGCAGCGTTGGTGTTTCATTTGAGATTAATGTTTTGTGCCTTAAACAGATAGCAGTTGTTGGGAACCTTGATAGTAAAAGGTGAAGGACAACTCGCGAGTGTAGCTTTCATTATGGGAATCTTGCTCCTTTATGCCATGGGTGCCATTTATTTAAAATCGAGAATACAATCAATATTCAAGAAATTCATATAATTTATAAAAGGCCTTCAAGAGTTTAACTGCAATCATACAGTGATGGTAATGCTAATTTGAAAGTCACACGAGACATTAATTTTTGTTTTTGAGAGCATTTGTATAACAGTACCTAGTGATGTGAGTAAAGTAGGAATATCTTATATATTTAAGAGAAATAAGAGAACAGAGAAAGTTACAGAATTTACATAAGTGTTTGAGACAGGAAAAACTGAAGAAGTCCAGACTCCAGACAATAGGAGTAGTATATGGGTCACATAAAGTTCCGATAAAAGAGAAAGAAAGTTAAGACTGACCGATGATCTTAAATCAAGAGTGGGAAAAGAAGAGGAAAAATCGCAAGGAGTGATTGAAAGCAATAGGAAATAAAGACCAAATAACAAAGTACTTATGAAGTAATGTATTCCGATAATGACAAGTATAAGTTTTGGTGCTCATATAAGAACCTTATCCATTCAATTTTCAGAGAATTTAATAAATATTAACACATCTAAGTGAATTTCAAGATGAGAGCGTAAAACATTCCCCGAGCGGGACTTACACCAAGTCGTCCAGTTCTCCGTAGAATCTGTTTCCCATGTAGCGGAAGCGACGGCATTGGACTATAGCGTCGGTTCCTATATTCATTCTTGACACGTGTGTATAGAATTTCAAGCTCTGTGCACTGGTTAGGGCGGAAGATTGAGAATCATTTCCAGTCCTGACTGAGGTGTTGATCTCTGTGTTCCCATTATGATTACACTTGCCAAACGTTATACCTGCGTCAGATTATCAGATACAATTGTTGTGTGGACAAATATTGGTCTTATGATCGCAGTATACATCCAATGGATTATGGGCCCCATCGTTTGCCGAAGGTTTTCTTGCATGCGAATCAGAAGCAAGTTCAACAAGTTCACTGTCACATATGACGAACTCAGAAAGAGGAAGTAATCTCGACTCATCTTGGCGCTAACACACAGTTTCTGCCAAATTCAGCCTAAACGTTAGAATAGTCCTACCATCAAGAGAGGACTGAAGAAAGTCTCGTAAAGTCATCAGCTCGAATAAAGTCTCAACCTTTTAAGACAGGTCCAATGTATGTATGTACGTATCAGGTATCTACTCATTAGGAATAGTCCACAATTGCGCTGTGATGAAGGGCTTAAGACACTCGCCATCAAGTAACACATAGATAGGATGCAGAGATGAAATAGAGAAATACCAGAGATGTCTGGGTCTGGCATGTGAAGGGATCGTCGGTACAATACGAATGGCATCAATATGCCCACGGGAAGTGATTTTAGGCATTCTAAAGTTGATCTTTTTATTAAGAAACCGGTGGCCGGGATGCCAACTAGCACTAGGCATAAAAAAATCCAGGATATCGTAAAGGCAGATGAATAAGCAAGGAAAGCTTCATCAGACCCACTTAGTACTGACTGACTTCTCCATAAGCACCAAGCCCTACGTTAACAGGCTTGAAGCAGGGAAACTGGCTACGAGAGAGGCGAACCTGAGATGGAATTCCGTAGAAACTTGCGTCGTACTGAGGAAGGACTCTGCAGAGGATGCGGCAATGAGGATGATGAGGACACTACTCACTTCCCCTGCCAGTGGAACTTAAATTTCAAGTGTAGACTCCAACATTCCAGGTACAAACTCCTTGGTAAACACTTCTTTTAGGATCTAGGAGAACTCTCCAACGTTAACACCTACATGTTATTGAACTTCAACAGATCATCAGGATGGTTTGTATATACGGGAAACGAGTAAGTACAACCAGGGTAATTTGTTACAGACATTATATGGGTCAAATGGGCAAGGGGAACTTTTCTCTACCCCCCACAATGGGTAGCACAATGGGTCAGTTCAGACCTGAATGCGGCGAAGGTATTTCTATTCTTCTGTCAACCCACAAACCTTATCTAACTTAACACGGTATGGAAGTTTCGAAAATAAACTTAAGAAGATGGGTTTTCGGGAGAATGATACATGTGTACTATGCCTGAAGGAAATCAAGACGACAACATTGTCAATTCTTCTCTTGCAACTGCATCCAAATCACAAGCAGTAAGGAGACTATCTTTCAAGCAAGGTCTCGACCCCGTGAGTCAAGCGCTAGCCTCTGATGAATCAATCTCAATATTGGAAGTCCTAAGCACAGAGAAAAATACGCATATGGTTTTACCCGAAATCCAGTCAGAGTCAGAAATACCACATTATAGTTGCTGACAGATCATTGATGCTATCTTACTGTCCATGACTGTATTGGAAAATAAATATTTTCTTGATGCACATGGAATCACACTCTTGGACACGGTTGCCGTTTTGGTAGGATCGTACCAAACTTGGTAGGTTTTTTCAGCTTTGGTAGGTTTCACGTTTTATCGATTGAGATAATTCGGCCACAAGTTAATCGTGTTTGCATTCAGGCTACTCCCTCCGTAGTATTATATACGTTATTTAACTTAATGTCGCTAGATATTGATGGGATTGGGAGATAACAAATTGAACCTACTGGAGGTTATGATTCGCCGCCTGAATATTACTAATCAAGACCCCTGATTCTCATGACTTCTCCCTGAAGGAAGGATTATTATGTTTATATCAAGGGATACATTTTTAAATACCCACATTAGCCTCCCAGTTAGCACTCGAAGGGTGGGTAGCATTGGTGTTGCAGATAGTGCGTGCACAAACGTCAATATTAGCCTGATGATGAATACAGCAGTATAGAGCCGTTGTCGATAAAACTTACTTAAGGTAATTTGTAGATACCTATTCTTTTACTCTACATAACTTCAGTACATTGTATATGGCCACGCCCAGTTCTTAGGGGCGTTTTTTTTAAATTTACAAAATCCGCCTACTAATACGCCCACTCATTGAGAAAATTTGTGTTTTGGAGTAGTTTTATGAAATATTTGAAAAAAATTTGCTTAAGGAAGTATGTTGGTTGAGATAGGGTATCATACGATCCGCTCCAAACGGATTGTAGCCTTTTCATATGTTTTTCCTTAATTGTGGTCTAACCTATTTGGTATCCAACTTAATTTGTTATCTCTTTATGACACCCAAATACTTTGCCTTGCTTGTGAGTATCAATTGTGGAGGTTCAAAGTAGGGTTTTTACTTGCACCGATACGTTCTATGTATACTTAGTATAGGGGAAGTTTTGGATTCGTGAAAATTTTCGATCTCGAGATTTTGATAAACTCTGATATACATATTATAAAGACGTCGAAAAAAGTGGATCGGAAAATTCTGTCTGTCTGTCAGCAAGGCTACATCCTAAGAAAGTAAACGGATTTTGATCAAATTTCATAACTAGGGTCAATGGGGAAATCCCTAGAGACCAAATTGAAATTTTTGTTCTAGCCCTAATATTAACGGTACTTTACTTAAGGCCAATTTTACACTAACACGATTTAAATGAAAACGGCTCCATGCATGCCCAAAGAATGGACATCAGTCACCTCCTATGCACGTGCCCCGCACTTGCCAACATTAGAAAGGCCACACTAGATGAATACCTGTTTAACGATCTCAGTGATCTAAATAATGCCTGTACGGCTAAGATAGGTCCCTTCATACTAAGGAGTAAATGGTTCCCTAAGTAAGAGGGTGACCCACCCACCTTTACACATCGGCAGCACAATGGACCAACTTCTGGTCTAAGTGCATCCTCATCGAGGGCCGGTTTCAACCATGTCCTTGCTTTACATTAAGAAACTACCTGCACCAATACAACGATTAGCTCAGTCCGTCAGCCCCTGAAATGGTCTAGACTCTAGACGCTTGATTTAGTTCTATTGTGGTCTATAAATTGTGGCGCCACTTAAAATGTATTCTGTACGCGGAACTGCAAACTGCTTTCCCTTTTTCTTATCTATCGTTGCATCAAAGGAAATCACTCCAACAATTGCCATTGTTCTTTCATCACCACTTGTTGTTGCATGCAAATGTTTCGTCACCTTAATGCATGTCACGCACCCGTGTGTACGCAGTTCGACACTGAAAAGCCTCCTACCCAAAAATGCACTTGCATTCTACACACAATGCCATCATTTTGGCAAAGTATCTACACAACTTCATCGAGAATCCGATTGGAATTCACTTTGTTTTGTTTCGCGTTGTCGTCACATCAAAGCATTCTCCCCGGACGTGGACATCTGCGTGTGTATCACCCCTTTTTTGTTGTAATTACGCGTGTTCCAACTTCTTTTTTCTTTTGTTTCCACTAATTAGTATTTAAGTGACTAACCATCGACCTCATACTTCTCGTCTTCTGGTTCTTGGCGAAGACAATAGCAACGTTTCCCAATTCAAAGGACTAAAAATGGTCGTGCGTCCGATCTGACCGATTAATTAAAATAATTGAAATTATTTTGCACTTATTTTCAACTACCCAAATTGAATTGTTTGGATTCGTGCCCTTTAGTATTCAACTGACGTCCATCATATATACATGTCATTATTATGCCAAGCACACACGGGTTGAGTTGAAGACGCTGCGACAAAAAATAACTTCTTATTACGTCTTTGCGCGTTTTCGTAATTTGTTTTAAGACAATTTAATAATTGTTTGTTTTTTTTTTTTTACAAAAACTATAAAGACCGGTAAAAAAAGCTCTCAAAATGTGAGACATAAAGCCATATAGTTTTTTCCTTTACTGTCCTGACAATAAAGTGATGGGGGCTTAAACATTCGCTAACGGCTATTGGCGCCCAAATTCGGTGGTAGGTACATTAGTTTCGTTGTTGTTAGGTGGTCTATTGTTTTTTGTTTCGTCTGTCTTCCTGGGAGATAAATATAAACAGTCAACAACGTTTATGACTGTTTGAGAGATCTGAGAGTTCTATTTTGTTGTTTTCTTATTTGAAGTTTGGACGGGTTGGATTTTTATAGACCACTCGGGTCGTTAAATACGAACCATAAATAGAAGAGCAGCTTTCGGCAAAAAAGTATATTGATTTAGTTCTTATTCATAAGCTGGGATCACGTAGGCATACATATTTTCCCCTGAGAGAGGAAGGATGTCCTTATGTCTGAAGGGCGACAATAAAACTTAAATGTGACACTTTCGAAATATGGGCGGCATTATGGCTGTCAGTGACACCATCAACGGGCAGTTAATTTAGGCTACTTAATGAAGGAAAACTCTCATAGTTTGTTAGATAAATAATAACTTTTCATTTAAAGATTTCTAGATACTTACTTAAATCCATGCATACGCTGGGTGGTTGTCCAAAATATTATTGGAAAAAAGTTGCGAAATGTCTACCCTTCACTGGCTTCAAACTGCCACTGAAGACCTATGCAACTTGTTTGCCAATTAAACAGGGCCAAAATATCTTCAGTCGATGCTATTATATGGTCCATTATCGCATAATACCAACTGAGTGTTTCCTTTTTTTTTAGCTTACTGGGCATCCACAATGTAAGGGTCTGATTATTGAGTCCATAGGTATGCTTGAAGGTGTTTAGTTTTCGTTAGTCTCTTCCATCCCCCGAAGAATTCTTCCATTCGTTTTCCAGGAAGCGTATAATTTTGTGCGGGCTCTGGCCTAGCGGACCGCATACCGCAACATTATCAAAGAAGTAGTCGTGACAACCCTTGGCTCCTAACCACCAGAAAAAAGGACATATGATGATAAGGCGAGTCAGCAGAGGACGTTGATAGAAGATGCACACAAGAAAACATTGCGACGCCAGACAAGAGCAGCTAGAGGGGAGTACAGGAACAGAAGAAGGGAAGAAAAGAGTAATTTGCGTAAAAAAGAAAACACGTCGTTTACCATCTCAGGTCTATCGCAACAATATCCGGAATTCTTATTGCAAACCCAAGCAAGCTGCCAGCTGTCTTCAAATGCGGGACGAAAAGGCTTTGAAATTGCGAATAGAACCTAGTCATCGCAGCACTGGGAATCATTAATGTGTTTATGCAACACTCGTATGTTGTAGGAACCACCGAGGCATATCTCTGTTGAACATAAAATAAAATTCTATAACGTATAGTGTGAACGTCTAAGACCTTTCTGCAAAACAAACTAACCGCATATACCCGTAATTAGAAAATAGACCACATTTTCTCACCTACACTTATGCTGGAAAAGGTGAGCTCACCGCCTAACAGAATTCAGTGTCTCGAGATCTACCAGGTGATGGCCCAATCTGAGATCCTTTCAAAATAAAGATTATGATGGCTATACAGATTCTGCACGTCCATACAAAAAATTGTACTACGAAATCTTATCCAAATCTTTAGGATAACGCTGGAAAACGCGATGCCCTGTGCAACTTGGAAATAGTTCACAGGATTTAGGTAAGGTGATGCGTTGTTATGTATTCTTTAACTTTTATTGTGTTGGAGCATAAAAACACACTATCTTTCACAAATCTGTACAACTGCAAAGGATGTAAGGCAACATGTCTCAAGCAGAGACTTCCCGACTTTCGAGAGCCCTTTAAGTAAGTAAGTAAGTACATAGTACATACTTCCGAAATGGATGTTGTGGTGTCATAACAAAGAGAATTTTGAGGAGAATTATTCTGTCGAAATAATTGAACCAATAGCAACTGCTGTACATACGTTTGTGAAGAAAGAGTTGAAAATGTGCGCCCGAGAATCTCAACGAGCCAAAGATCTTAGATCATCGAGGGCTCGGCGTATCGAGGGTATTACTGGCACTCACCGTACAAAACATTAAGATCCTAAATCTAACTAGTAGACTAGAAGTCACGGACTACAACTTCAATTACAAAACCAGTATCCCCACTAGACATTATTGGACTGCAAATACAGTCACAAATAACTCAGCAAAAGAGATTTCCAGTGATAGCCGAATGTGTGGGAGCGGGAGTATTCTCGAGCTCCCTTGCCTTGTTTTTCCAGCTGAAGCTTTTCAATTTGTGATGCGGCCAACTGGCTGTCTATGAGAGAATTATAGTGCAATGACATCGTCATCTCGTCATCGACAGTCAACCGGCTATAAAAGCATTCGAATCTCCAATAATAAGATACCAATTGGTAAAACAATGTCGCGGACTATTCAGAGGGATATCAGCAGGTTACAGTTTGACTCTGTGCTCGGGGCCTAGGCAAAGAGGCGTAAATCAGGAACTTTCAACTGAAGAAGAGGGTCTCGCTTACCATTGCACTCGACTTTGCAGCAGCTCGTAATACGGTGATAAGTAGCACTAGGTTTCCTAGGCTATGAATACACACAGCAACCTGGCTTTCCTTTAACGGTCGAACACACAACCACGTGCTAATAGACGCAAGCACGCATCCAATATCTTGGATGTGCATACCCTTCGAGGTGCAAATGTTGACTCTGACCACTATTTTTTTGCTGCTAAATTCAGAGCCCTTCTGTCCAATGGGAAGAAGCTGCGAGCCGTCGAGAAAAACAAGCTTAACCTTGGCCGCCTTAGCACGTCAGAAGGAGCCAGAGCCTACAAAGAGCACCTGGCCGAGAAACTGGCTACATTCACCCACCACAAATGCTTGATGACTTTAATTTCGAGGTAGTTAAGGAGTACACCTACCTCGAAACAAATATTAATCCTAGAAATGACACCTTTGTAGTCATCCGACGAAGAATAACCCTAGCAAACCGGAAAAACAACTGAGTTCAAAATTCCTAACTCGACGAACCAAATTAATGCTCTGTAGAACGATCATCTTACCAGTACTGCTGTATGAAGCCGAGTTATGGGCGATAAATAAGAAAGCTGAGCAGATATTGAGCACTTTCGAGCGAAAAATACTTCGTTGGATATTACTTCCCTTATGCGAGGAGGGTGAATGGAGGAGAAGACTACATTGGCCCGGCCACATCGAGCGAATGGACAACAATGCTCCATCCAAGAGGATTTTCGGATCCCAGCCCCCAGGTTCGAGACGGATAAGAAGACCGAATCTCTGGTACAAAGACCAAGTTGCCGCAGACGCCAGAAAAATTTGTTTTCACAACTGCAAGAGGATGGAGGGCAACGATGTCTCAGGCAGAGACTCTACCAGGGTCGGAAGCCCTTTAAGCAAATAAGTAATGGTAGTTAAAAAGAAAGAAGAATCATTCTTTCAACTCCTCTGCGGCTGCCCGCCATTATACTCTCTAATATTTCCAACTTGCATATCAAAAAAAATTTAGAAATTTATACTGTAGAAAACTACCGACTATTGTGGCAGCACAATGGACTTTATTTGGGTGAATTCCGTCCATTGAATGTAGGATAGAAACTTAATCTAAACTATACAACTTATAAACCATACAAGAAAATAAGCAATTTAAGATCCATTTGTCGTTTAAGTTTAAACTGAATATTGTAACGACCGAAGGCGTAGAGGACTAAATTTAATCCCGGTCGAAAGCATGATGCTTTGATTACCATATACATATTACGGATACAGGAACTATAAAACTTGAATTTACTGCCTACGATTGTCAATAAAGATTCAGTTCCAATAAAACAATTCATAATAATTCACAAAACGAAATGACTAAACCCCTAATGGTTATCTTAAAGCGTCATTTAATGCCACCCAAAGCGTTAAACAACATAAAATCGACTTTAATTCTCATCTGAGGGGTGACTGGAGTGGGTGGCAAGAAGAAGCTTCGGCAATCGCTTTGAAAACTCTTCATACACACATACGCAGTCGTCAACAATAATTTAATTAGAATTCAATCAACGTTAAACTGAAACTCTCCATATAATTTATTTTCCGCCAAAATATGATTATGTATGTGGCATGTATTTACTGCCTGTTGGAGGTGCAGTCAAAACAATCTATTCAATTGGTATTACCTGGTCGTGAATGTTTATCATAATGCCTTTACATCCAATCTTAAGGACGCATAACAATTATAAAACTAGAAGGGAGAAACATAGAGAATTTGTACTTCTAGTTGCACAAAATTTGACATTTGACATTCGCTAATATGACTTCTGTACGCTTTCGAGATCGCACTTCCTTTTTGGTACATCCTCTGCGTCATCAAACTAAAAACGATAGCAATCAATGGAATCCTGCTGTTATCTGCGTCATCAGCGGAATTCGGTCATCACAACTGCTTATGAATGCAACATCATCAAGTCAGTCGATTAATTCGACGTCAAATAATCATATAAGAGCCCCAAATATACGCGATGGTGTGATAGATAAGAAAATCTCAAATTTGTATTCGATCTCGTTATATTCAATAAAAAACAAAAAGTTTAATGAAACTACTTGGCGTTTATAGAATTACAATTTCAGACAACATAAAGTGGATTTTTGGAAAAAGATAAGACAAAGGCGCGATACTATTTTTAGTTACACTAACATCTAGGTACTTATACACAATTTGCGTATAAACTCTGAATGTTTCTATTCGAAGTATAAGGCACAGAGCACAATCTATAGTTTGAAGGAAATAAAGAGGTGATACTCGCCCCTTGTGAAGCCATTGGATGATGCGTGTGGAACTATACTATTACGCAATAACTAAAGTTTTTCAAGCTTGCTAATCAACTCGGTCATTCGAGTCATCACCCTCAAGCCAATATTTTCCATGTAAGGGACCATATTACTTCTTAGGCACTATCGAAGCAAAGCATCGTAAGTTTCTACTTAGATCACAGGTGGGAATTCGAACTAAAGCCTGAAGAAATACCTGGGCCTGAGGCTTGACGAACGTGCTAGGAAATCTCTAGCTGCCCTATATATTTGCAAAAAGGCAGTAGGCCCCACTTGGGGCGTGCAACCAAAAATCATGCACTGGTTGCACATATCGGTAATAAAACCGATACTCATGTATGGAGCACTGGTCTGGTGGCCTGCCCTAGAAGTGGCTTCCAACCTAATCATAATGGAAAAAACTCAACGAGCTGTTTGTCTCAGCATTACTGGTGCACTGAGAACCTCTCCCACTGCAGCGCTCCCAACCATGCTCCACCTACTTCCAACTGACATCGTCAGCAAACAAGTGGCTGCCTGCTCAGCAAAAAGACTGAGAAGTTCCAAACAAAGAACACAACAACATGCTGGACACGCCAGAATACTTTTGATGCACCGGTCTTCCAAAGGTCACCGACCAGTTGCCCACTGAACACTACATCAACATGGGCTACAAATGCATAATATCCGACAGAACAGAATGGACACAACGGGAGGTCATTCACCATGAATCGCTGACAATCTTCACGGACGGTTCCAAAACCGAAGAAGGAGTTGGTGCTGGCATATTTTCAAAAGATTTGGACCTCTCCTTCAGCCTTCCTAGCTACTGCAGCATTTTCCAAGCCGAAGTCACTGCCATTCGTCAGGCAGCTGACTGGCTGGCGGTTAGTGCAGTATCAGTATAGGATATTAACATATACATCGACAGCCAAGCGGCCATCAAATCCCTCGGATCCAGCACAACGAGATCCAAGGCAGTGAAGGACTGCCGCGTATCTCTGAAGGAGATAATTGAACAGTACAACCTAACCCTTTGCTGGATACCGGGTCACTGTAATACACCGGGAAATTGCGAAGATGACGAACTGGCCCTACGAGCCTCCTTAGGTCTAAACAGCATAAACGTCACCGACATCGAGGCGCCAAATTCCTATGCTAAATACCTTATCCATGCCGATGAGGTGAGAAGGCCAACCATCGGTGGCAACAGCTCGACCACCGTAACACTGCAAGGCTGCTTTGGCCCACGCTTAATGAAACCAGGTCCATCGGACTTCTGAAACATAAGAGAGAAATCCTCTCCAAATCGTGAACACCCTCACCGGACACCATAGAAAGGCATGCCCAAAGGCTGGGCATCCTCTACAATGACTTCTGTAGAAGTTGTAGAGATGAGGAAGAAGAGGAGACTATCAGTCACCTCCTATGCACGTGCCCCGCGCTTGCCAACATTAGAACGGCCACATTAGGTGAATACCTATTCAACGATCTAAGTGATCTAAACAATGCCTGTGCGGCTAAGATAGGCTCCTTCATAACAAGGAGTAAATGGTTCCCTGAGTAAGAGGGTGACCCACCCACCCTTACACATCGGCAGCACAATGGACCAAATACTGGTCTAAGTGCATCCTCATCGAGGGCCGGCTCCAACCAACCAAAGCCTGAAGACTACGACGCTAAACTTTTAGTTACACAGCTTGATGTTAATCCCAAACGATGTGAAGGGTGGGCTAACAGATGGTGTAGATGTTGGCTGTTACTTATTGTCACTTACTGACTTCAATGTTGTTGGTCTTATTGAAAGATGTCAAGTACCATCTTACGCTGTTTTAGTCATGGAGTCGCTTACCAACCAACAATCTTTTTTTTTTTATTCAATCTTATTACGAAAGTGAAATTTGTGAATTTTTCTGTCAACAGCTGGTGAAGCGCTTTGAAGAAACTGGTTTGGTATCGAGAAAAACTCCATATCAGCATGCTCGTCCAGTACGTCCTCATTCGTAAGGACGAACATTCCTTAACTACGAGCGAATGTGTTCAAAACCAGACATACAGTTCGTCGCCGAAGTCAGTTATTTAGCCTCACAAAAACATGTTGAGTCCCTGTAACTCAACTAGTCCATGTAACTCACCATTTTGTGAATCCTTATTAGGCATATCCCTCTTCAGAAAAGCCTCCTTCGGATGGCGTTGTATGCGCACATATTCTGAGTGAAGCTCAACAACCAAACATGTGCAATTCTATGCCTAAGACCTGGTACCTGTAGCAATTAATTTCAAAACGATAAGACTGTGTCATCATTGTAGCTTCGGCTAACTTCCCGTAAGACTAGGTGATACCTCCCCTGCCAGAGGATGTCATTGAACTCATAACGAACTGGGAATCGACGGAATTGGGAAGATTTTCGCTACTCCTCTCATGAAAATCAAGAAATATAGTCAACCTCCCTTGTCTCTTTTTTATCCCCTTTATCCTTCCAAGTTCAGTCTCCATTTGTTCTAACTTCTGAGATGGTTTCGAAATCGATCTCCTGGTTTCCTGGTTCACACGACGAAGCCACTACCGTACTGCGTATATATTTACAAGGTTTTGACAAATCACTGGATAAGTCCTGCCTATTTTATATTTTACGTGATAGGCTAATGCCTTTCTTAAACACATATCTGTGGCAGCTCTTCAGAAATACTCAGATTCTTTTCAAAAGTTCTAATATCCCTTACGACCTAATGCAATGGTCATCATAGTCATTGGTCAACATCCCAAAGTGAGAACGCTTTTAACATTGTTGAGTGTTAACATTTCTCTTGCAGCACCACCATTGTCAGTCGCCTTCCTAGTAGCACTATCAGTTGTATTATTAGTCTATAGACAATCTGGCAACCAGGCAGACCACTTGAGTTGCAGTAGAGTGGAAGAGTTTGATTCTTCTACTCATCACCGATGCCTGTTTTCAAAGTGCTAACATACGTTAAGAATAAACTGGCTGCCGTGCCCTATTTCGCAGCATCGAAAATAACTGTGAGCATTAAAGAGTAATGGATATCGTTCTAGCCATTGAAAGGGGATTTTACAATGTCAAACCTTCAATCCCTGAATCTTTTGCACATAACTGACTGAACTTATATTGTTGTCAGATTCGGCCAGGCACTTTTGAGATTTGCAGGCTGATATTGGCTCAGTGGTGATGGTGTTTTCCTTGAAGTAATTCGTAACTGATAGATACATCTTCTTCTACATCCTTGATCACTCTGGCGTATTGAAGACAGAACTAATAGCAATTTGAGGAAACCCTAGAATCATCTGTATTCACATAAAATTTCGTTATTGGTTGTATGCCGCTACTTGGACAACATCTCCGGTTGCACATCCCAAGTTGAATTGGTAATACTCTTGGATGTTTGTCGGGCGGTCGCAAGAAATGGGCCCGTGAAAAATTGTTGATTTAAAATTCTAACCTAAGACCTCATAGACAGTAGTCTAAAACTGCACTAACACCTGGGTCACGTCACCCACATTCATAATAGGTTACCATCAAAAGTGGTAAGTATGCACCCTTGACATGCGCCACTTTGGTCGTACTCTGGCACATTAACATCGTGAAAGGCGCTTGATTGTTAGAATTGTTTGCTGCACCACTGAGACATCCGGCGAGAAGTTTGTTCCTTCGGAAAACTTATAGAGTTCGAAATCATATATGTAGCTATCGTCTGGCTTAAAGAAATAGTCTCACTATCTAGTAAGTAAATCGTCCTTATACATATGTATGTACATACATACTATGTGATAAGAGAAATCAGATTTATTATTATGATTAAGTTCAAATAGAATTTTCTTTTTCAGAATAAGCTAAACTTTGTACATATATTGGTAGAGATGTGCAATAGCTCAGCTCAGCTTTGACAGCTTCTTATGTTGAGTTAAGTCTTGACTTCACAACGTCAAATTAAGGAGTTCCTTCATGCTTTTACATTTTAATTCCTTGCCTATCGATGGATTACTCTTTACTCTTATGTTAATGTAAGGAATAAGGCACATCACTTTACAAGTCATTGTCATCAAGTATTTACAAACATTTCCACGCGCCACATCTTCATCGCATGCCGACATATTTAAATTTACTGACAGACATCTAATCAATATTACTTGTGGGCCGATTATTTAAGTGTTCAACCAAACATCCCTCGTTTAAAGCATTTCTGCCCGCCGACTGTTGCTGATGAATGAATTAAATAATTTCCCCTCTTTCTGTGTCGTCATCGAGTGTTCTCTCTAAGAGAGCAATTAAACGTCATTCATTGCGCACGGAATCAAGATGGGAGCCGGAGCAGGTTTATTCTCTATTCTTGTGTTAGTGGGTCAGCGCATATGTATGATGGGAATGGTGTTGATTCAACAAGTTCAAGTGTTTGATAAAATGACAGAATTAGAAAGGTATGTGTATCTATGTGTTGGTGTTATCTAGATATTTTCTCTATCAAAAGGTTTTCTCTTAACTTTTTTGTTTGTTTAAGAGCTATCGGTTTAGGAACATTTAGCTGATTATTTTACTGCTGAGTGCAGAGCGTTAGAATACAGTTCAGATGGGGAACAACTAGAAAAGCTAGTTTATAATCTAAAAAAGGGCCAAAACTTAACACTCAGCTACTAATATAGATCCTACCACCTTGAGATAATGTGTTTTTAGGAAAAGGAGGTGAAGCATACTAAGATCATCACTGATAGGTCATCATGCATTGCCATTTTTTGAATAAATTAGATCTAGTTCATTCAATCTTTCACCGTCCTTATATATGATCGAATATCGAATTTAGGACTTATCGCTCTAATGACCAATTTCCAAACAAATTGATCTCACGGAAAACCTAGATTTGCCCTTTGGTAAATTGCAACCTTCCTTCAATAGTTTCCTTCGTCACGTCTGGCTTACGTCTCGCAATTCTTCTTAAAATCATTTTCACTCAGTCGTCTTCAGGTAGTCTGGAGAGATATTTTTAAGACCTAGTCCGTCTCCATTTGGCCTCTGAGCACAAGTGAGAATAAGACCTATTTTAACGAGTAGGTTTTCGCTGTTTATTACGCGGAAGATATAATTTAAAAGACCTATGAGTACTATTAGTCTAGTCTTAGTCTAATTAGGACAGGACAGATCTTACTTAATTAATTCTTTACTATCGGGGGAATATATATGTATGTATGGTCTAAACGAAGTTCATGAAATGTGCATCTGTCAGAATTTGGTGAATCTATGTGTGCCCCTATCGATGCCTAGCGTATTAAGCTCTTGAACCCCATAATGGTAATGAAGCAACTACAAGGGTAGTACTCAATATTGAGTATCTTCTTCTCCGAACGGAATGATCTATGCTTCTATGAACTTAGTAGTGTAGCTTCTATGGAAGAGAGGAACCCTTTCCAAAATCGTAAGCACCCTCACCAGACACTGTGCTATAGGAAGGCATGCCCAAAGACTGCGCATCGCCTACAATGGCTTCTGCAGAAGCTGCAGAGATGAAGAAGAAAAGGAGACCATCAGTCACTTCCCCCGCGCAGGGGACATTAGATGAATTCCTGTTCAACAATCTAAACGATCTCAGCAACGCATGCACGGCTAAGATAAGAGGGTGACCCACCCACCTTACACATATTCTTGGTGTTTGCTCACCGGGGGCCGGTTTCAATTAACCAACCAACCAACCATGGATTTAGTACAATGTTCCTAGACCAGCTTCCAAGACGTGTCATGGTTGCAGTTAGGGACGTTTGGACCAAGTCCAACCTCTTAACTGAAGCTGTTTAAGGATTCTTCCTAATGAGTTGGAGTCATTGGCGAAGGATCAAGAAAGTTACAAGTTTCGTTTGGGCATACTTCTTCGCGAACGTCAAAAAGGAAAGCCGGACCATTGGAAATCTATGTACCTAAGTATCTATCTTATGAAGGGATTAGGGTGGTATTTTATATGTACACCAATTCAACATAAAATATAACAAATTTGCAATCAGCAATTTAGAACAAGATTATGACCTGAAGTTCAACCATCATGTGTATCTTCGACCACTACTAAAAGAGTACCTTGTTGTTACTCTGCAATTACCCACCATTAACTCTCTTTCTAGCCACTTAACTACAGCTTTTAGTTCTCTTTTCCCACGAAACCACAGAAGAAACATTTCAACTCAATTAAATTACATTTTGTAGCAAAATAATGCAATGACAAGTAATTTAATATGGCGCTTTAATCATAGATACCCACTTCAGCGGTTTTGCTTACGCACGCGACTGTCATTCGATACTTCCTCTTGAGTGGTGGTTTTCACATGGTCCAACGCTTTTGCCACAAAGAACAATGGAATCAAAAGAGAATCACAAAACAAAAAACGAGCTCTTGTATCTGACAGATTCTCTCGCATCGGTATTGCTTTGATTGTCCAAAAAATTGATGTAGATAACGGAAATCTAGGTGCTCTCTTTTCATATTCCTTTGTATGTATGTGAACAGCTATGTGTTTTTTTTTGACAAGTTGTTGCTTCTCCGGTTTGGTAGTTGGCGTTCTGCCAGATACGCAGATACTTCCACTTGAGCAATTTCGATTATTATTGTTTAGAAGAGTGTGTTTTTCCAACGGGATTTTAAGTGAAATAAATATAAATACATAACAGTACTTAATTGTGGATTAAAATAAGTTTGAAGGTAAGTTACGTGTCCAGTACCCGGAAAGTCAATTGGTCAACGTGGCTCCTGAGAACATTCCCCCTAGCTCCTTGCTACAGATTAACCCTTGATCTTTTGACTCACAAAAATCGATTTAATAGTTGTTTTGTCGGTAACATATGCCGATTAGATAGATGACTGTGGGCGATACGAATCGAACACTTGTGGAATTGTCATCCGTAAGAGGCATTCATTTTAACACGTCACGTACGGTTTGCTTGTGGTGGCAAAGAAAAAAGGGCGTAAGGACGTACGAGTATGTATGTATCGGATCTCCTTCGAGTAAATTTAATTACAAGTGACGTGAGGGACTAAAGCTGACTTTCAATTTTCCACTTGGATTATTGATATTGAATCACAAGTGTAGACACCAAGAAGCTAATCGCTAACAACATGTCTGCGGTTAAGTGCCATTGGTAATTTGTGGCTAAGCGATATCGCTTAAGATTGCCGGTGTTTTATAGCATATGTATGAATGTATGTGCTTGATTGTGTTGTTTTTGCCGTTTTAATTGTTTAAGTTAGCCTTTTTAATGCGTTTTACAATTCTTTATCTCACGAAAAGCAGCAAAGAAAGAAGAAAGAAAAAAAATGCAAATAATTATGATTTACTGCACTATTTTCTGAGTTAGTGTCAGTCTGCAAAACGAAGTCGGTATCTGCCTCAAGCATTGGTATACTGTTAAAATTATTTAGGTCGTTGATAAACTACTCTATAGACAACTAGTAGTCGGAATATAATTAAATGGGGGGCTCTCATAGTAAAGGGGAATATTTAGAAGACTTCCTTTGTAAATGCTTTATCAGAAGGAGTTTCGCTTAGGCGACCAGTCCAACAAGCCACCGCATGCAATTCTTATTCTCATAACTTCGTTAGTAGCAGGGAATAACCAATCTATTGCCTAAACAGCGCAGGAGACCAAAGGCCGCGCAAGGCTCGATCCTATCTGCAGAAGTAATCTTCAAAGGGATAGCCGTTGGCGAGTTCTCTAAAGGAAGGACATCTGCTGGTAGCATGAACGTAGAAGAACTGATAGCCAGTCATGACCTATGGTATTTTCGTCGGCTAACCCGGAGCTGCTGTTACAACCGAGCGATGTTTCATCCCTCTCATCCCTTAGGGTGGCCACGGCGTAGTGGTAGTGTATTCGGTCATTGAATGAGAGGTTTGGTGATCAATTCCCGACCAAGTCCATTCAATTTTCACTGTATTAAAAATTAAATAATTCGCTCAGAAAGCACTTCGTGTATTTCAACATGAATGCAAAAAAAATACTGTGAATTCAAACGAATGCAAAAATCACACACAACTCTCTCCCCAATCGAATTGGATACCACCCATGGAGAATAAACATTGAAACCTAATATCACCTAAGTTTCAAATACCACTACACCAACTCTTTCCTATCCCTTCTTCTCTCTTCCAAAATTAACTAACGCCCGTGCCCTGTTAAACAGTAAAAGGGTATTCATATCCCCTTTGGCATGTGCAGAAAAAAAAAAAAACATCCCTGTAAAAAGGACCAATGCTACAGTTAAATGAGGAGGCGATTCAGTAATTTAGTGCGATGATCTCTGATCATTAGTCCTTCACGGATAAGGCATGGGCCACTAAAAATAGGAATCGTAACATTCTTAGATCTACAGAGTCCACGGGTGTAAGCATAGGACTGAAGACCTTCCTCAGTCATAACCAGATTCAAGCCACTCTCAACTGCTTTGAACAAATGAGTTCATTCTGTTCCCAAGCCGTTCGCGAATAACTCAACCACCTTGTTGAGCTAAATTTTAAGAATCTTTAGCACATGTACTATCCGGAGATTAATGTTGTTAAAACCTCCCTTGATGTAACGAAAAGTTGCAAGACTGCATTCTTTGTTGTGGAGAGTCTTTTCCACTATGCAGACTACCTCATGAAGGGCCATCTCCACGGACCGACCGACCTTTGAAGTATACATACTTTAACAAAGCAAAACTCATCACTAATCAAAGAATCTGGTGCTTTAAAGTTTTCAGTACCGCCGACTTATGAGCCTGAAAACATGTGCATGCCCGCTTAATTTCGGAATAAAAACCTCCTTGTGGCGTCTTCCAAGATTGGGTGATATCATTTAGATATTGTATGTACCTAAGGAAATCCTAGCCTAGCCGATCTGAGTCCATCTACCCTGACGCAAAAACACTAATTATACTGATACTTGTGCAATTTAAAATAAAGCAGCGATGCAAGTAGGCTTATGTCTCCGACTTCTTGAAGCATAGCATATACCATTAATCTTTTTGAAACATTGGAATACCTTTAGACGCACTTCAGTAAGCATCATTAGTTTTGCTTTCAAGTCTTTTAATTCCCTTTGAGGATACATAACACAAACCGTTCATATCATATTCATTCCATAAATAACTTTTGAAATTTGGAACTCTCCATGAGATTCCCTGAAATTAGTTACTCAATGGAACGATGAGTATCGAAGCCCAACCTTAATTGAACTAAGGCTCTGGACGCTGCCGTTCGTAGTCATGCGAATACACGTAATTTGTATACTGTAGATACCAGTACCGATTGCGGTGAATTTCGTCAAGTTTTCGTTCACTTTTAGCTCCAAACGTAGACAGCGATTTCAGTAGCATATTATAACGATCAAACGCGATATACCTATTATTAAGATAGCCAAGCGGCGCTTAGGTCCTAGGACATCCAGAGGATTATGAGCAACGAATCTGGCGATAAACTTGCTAGGGCAGGCTCAAAATCTACATTCAAAGGACCTGAGTTTTATTGTGACGTCAATTGGACAGGTTTAAGATAATCCAAACAGTTAACAGTAGCAGTCTTACGAGGAAATTCTTAATTTAGATAAAGAAAGCATTAGGAATCCAGTGAGCCTTTTAACTGAATTTGTGAATGTCGAGCTGTTTATGGAAACTTATTTTCCAAAAGGAGATACTTACTTCAGTAAACCTGAAAGACATATTCACTCTCATAAGTCTTTTAGACTAACTCTAACCCTTCGATACAATGATATTTGAAGTTGTAGTGTCGTTGTGGCGTGGCTTTAGTTGTAGAAGAAGACGATACCCTTTAATTTGACTTCGAATGGTAGACAAGCTAGCGTGCTATTTCAAGATGACTTGGTCAAGATCTGAAGCGTTAGCTACGTTTTGGCTCGAAGGGATTTTTAGCTAAAACATTATCTTAAGCGAATTTTTTGGACAAAATTGGTTACAGAACTAAAATTACTTGGTGTAGCACAGATTGGGTTTGAATCTCTCATTTTATCTGCTCAAGTAAAAGGTTACGATCGGGATATCATGTTCGTCCTTTAGTAAGAAAATATCGCTTTCCTTTGGTTAAGCTTCGTTCTAATGACCCCAAGATTAGGCACTACGTCACTTGTATTCACATAGAATGCATCGGTGTACAACACAATGACTATTGCAAGACCTGGAGGAACGAGGAATTGGATTGAATCTGCTCGTCACCTGTGATTCTACTCTTGTCGGAAGAATAAAGACACTTGGCAGTTATTTCGTCTCAAAACTGAAGGATGCTGAGTTAATTGAGCTCCTAATATTCATATTACTATCTAGACGGTTCTAACTCAGCAACTATCTCAGTTACAGTGTTTCTGGGATTAGATTAATGTGTGAAATGTTCCAGAGAGCAATGAGTTATTAGTCACAAGGCAGCAATCTAACAAGCACCATTGAAAAAAAAAAATGCCCGTACTTAATTTACCGTAATAATTCCCCTAAATGACTCACACAAGGCAATGCCACTTGAACACATTACACTCTCTGGAACTGGGCCACTGGCATGCACATCATCTCTTGAATTAAAAGGCATTTTATCTTGAAAAGAAATTAATAAAATTTAATTGTTTTCATATTGTGTGTGTTTAAAGCCCAAATGCGCAATATATCACAATAGCACGGCGAGGTCTACTAAAACCGCATATTTACGATTCGATTCTGTGGGATATTGTATTCCAACGCATAAAAGTGCTCACAATAAACTGTAAGATGTCTGCTTGCGCTTGGCCGCTTTGTTAATAAAATAATTCAGATACACACAACTCAGCAGAAAATTCTCTCAATTTACATATCTAGATAGGGAAGTGATCTCGTAGCAGGGTTGCCATGGTGTTTCACTTGACTAGTCGATGACGTTTTAAAAAAAGTTAACTTATTTCTGAGTTTATGGTTTTTAGAACAAATTCAAAGGGAAGTGATAACTGTATTATTTAAGATAAGTATACTGAATAGTAAGCTATTCTGGCTATGGCTATGTCCTATGTTTCCTAGTGAATCCGAGGCTCCTTGCAATACCTACTACCCGCCATTTACAGTTTCTGGCAGGTATGTTGCCACTTGCATTGTAAAAATCAGCAAATCTTTCGCCGGTGTCATTGCAGCCGTACTCGTGTCTCGCTACTGCACAACAGAGCCGTCCTCTCTTGGGTTTTACTTTGGCATTGAAGACCTCCGCCACTCTCCACTATGACTAGGTCGATGTTGGAAATTGATATAAACGCGTGGCCAACTCGTTATGGAAGTTCTGCTTTTCTCTCTTAGACGAGTAATCTGGGTCGTAGGGCTGTATAATGACAACGACACGCACGCCTGGAATTTGACCGAATTACTATGTGGGTGGCAGGTAACTTGGCCTTTAAGTGTTGTGGGTGTTAACAGCAATCTAATTCCTACCCGTGGGGGTTTCAGGATGTCTAGTTAGTTGGGTGCTTGAACACTGCTCTCGAAGAAGAGTCATTTAGACCAGAATTATGTCAAGTGTGTTGCCAATTTTTAAGATCGATGAACTACCCTCTTGGTCTGGAAACTATTGGCTTTGTTGGATGAATGTTGTACAGGCGTTGCTAAGATCGTTGTAGAAGTATTCACTTCCAGATGTTGACAAGCGCAGGACATGTACATAGAAGTGAGTCATGGTTTCTTCTGCAGGATTGCTTCGCCATGACACAGCTTTCAGTAAGGTTGTTGAGAGAATACCTGTCGTAGGCCTCAAAAGTCCTATGGAACTGGTTTTGTTTAGAGTGAGCCTGTGTAATCGCATCAATGAGTGGCTTTTTTTTATTGAATCGGTAAGGGTAAAGTGCATATCTTAGGATGTCAGTGCCGCTTATCCTACGAATGCCAGATGAGTGTTGTATGAACAGCTGTACAGCTTTGTAATTCTCTGGTATATCGTAGCGACCTGATACTCAGCAGATTGGGATGTTGTACTGAACATAAAGGCTACCAAAGATATCATAATGCTTTATTCACCACCAGACAGTCAGTCGCTTCTCAGATGACTGTTCAGTGGCTTGGAAGGAGAGATCTTTTAAAAAGACCCGACCACCGATCCGTAAAGATTGACAGCGACTCATTGAGCAAGACATCGGGTTGTGTTCTAACTCCGTTTTCTAGTATTAAGTGCTTATTAAGCTGTACTCAGAAGATGGTTAGTTAGTATGCTTTGCACCATTGAAGAGGTTTTCAATGCTCAGGTGGTCTTACCCTTTGGCCATTTGTGCATGCAGCACCATAGACGTGAACCATTGGATCCTTGGTTCGTCTAGTTCGCCTAATTTCTAGAAGTGTTTTGTTACACCTTAAGTACTTTGACATACAAATGTTGTTATGACCTTAGGCATAATATATAATTACTCTCAAAATTTTCTATTAAAAATAAAACTATAGACGGCAACCCTACCCCCAATACACAGTGGTGAAAGAGAACCACCCAGCTGGTTGCTAGAACAAAACAACAAAATCAACTTATTTCCCACATTTAGTGCCTCGAAGTCGTCTAAAGAGACCTGTCTCTCATCCTAACGCGAAAGCGACTAACTTTCCATTGATTAAATCTGCGGTTCCGTATATTTGCCACTTTCATTTATTTATGTTTAGTATTGCTCGCGTGCGTGAATCCGCATCTAATTACAGTGGTGCAGTAAAAATTCTATGCTCCACCGCACGCTTCGTCATCAGTTTGAAGCCATTAACCACCAACTCATTGATTTAGTATCAAAACAACTGTTAGCAGCAGAAGTAGCACCTACTGTCCACAAAAAAAAAATACTTAACCGACGTAATGTCAGCCAACGACATGGAGATCCGTAACAGAGCGGAAAACATCCAACAAGTGAACGGTGAAAATAACCCTCGAAATTCGGCGCAAACAGGTTGATTAAATTGAAAATTGTGTTTACAATCATTTTGAAAAATTGTGTTCTTCAAATTAGTATCTACAACGTTTTAGATAATTTTTTTGTAATCTCACATTTGTCGTACTTTTTGTTGCAGCCAATATGGATGACAGACACGATGGCGTATCGCTGAGTAACTTCAAGGTCTTGTACCTGGTGACACAATTGTCGGGAGCAACTCTAATTATTTTGATGGGCAGTTGGGTGGGTCTACATTTGGGTGGATTCGGCGACTCGAGTAACCCCAAGTTGGAGTTCAATTGGCATCCGTTTCTGATGACTGTCGGGCTAATATTTCTGTATGGAAATTGTGAGTATAAAAAAACGCTTTAAGCATTGGTGTGTTGGTGGATTTGTTTATTATTTATTTGAGTGAAAAAAAAAAGTGTAGACATGACGGGCTCGGCGTGCTTTTGGTTTTGCATTTTTTTGTTTGGCGTGAACATGACAAATCGCTGTAAAACAGTAAAACATTCTCGAAGAAAGAAAAGATAAAATAATTAGACTGTAAACAAAGTCTAATTTTGATGCCAGATAAAATGAATTTACTAAACAAATAAAAAAAAATCTACTGCACTAAAAGCGTTCCTTTAAAATTATTTTACAATCAAGGGCAGGCTATCATAAAGTGGATGTGCACTCACACCCACATATTTTGGGAGTGTTCTTTGGCATATATACAAAAAGTGAACAACAATTTTATTTATTACGCACAAAGTGAAACAAGCTAGAACTGAATCTAGAACGAATTGACTTCTACAGGGCTTTCCATTAAGCGTTTCCTATTTTTAAACTTGAGTAAAACAAACTATAAGTCAGAAATCACTTAATTTTTTTATTTATTTAGAAGATGTATGCCATTATATATGGAATAAAATATTATCAATATGTGCTGGGTGCCGCGCATCCGTATTGTCCAATTTTTCATAATACTGGCGCATAAATCTGGCTGAATTTGACCAATGGCATTGTTGGTTTGTGGTTTATTGGCATAGAGTTGTGAGTTAAGAAAACCGCACAAGAACAAGTCCAAAGGTGTCATATCACACAATCTTGGTGGCCAATTCACATCGCCTCCGCGTGAGATAATCAGAAATCTCTTTTGCAAAATGACCACTGTGGTACGGGCTCTGTTGCTTATAGCGTCTTTTTGTTGAAACCCCGTTTGTTCATTATCTATTTCATCCAATTGAAGCCAAAAGAAATTGGTTATTATCGACCGATAGCGCTCGCGGTTGACGGTGATGGTGGCCATAAACAGTGACTTTCTCTGAGTGTATTGCAATTCTGTCGATCTCGTGTAGATTATCGTCCCAAGTTCGACAATTTTGCTTGCTGACGAACCTATTCATCCATAAAAGTGTCTCGTTGCTGAATATAATTTTTCGTCGAAGCGATCGAAATGTTTCTCGAACAGAAGCTCCACTTTCACAAAACGAATCAATCATTTGCACATCTTGATGCAGGCTATAACTCTTTACATTAATTTGGAAAAACAAGTTAAATAAAAAACATCAAACTTGGCAGATGTTACCTCAACAATGTGGTCGCAGTCACCTGTGAAAGTTAGGAAATCCCTATTGCAAAACCCTTTATGTTTTTTATTGTAGCCCGCTGCAAAAAGTGGGACTAAAGGGTGCTTATGAACTGATATATATTTATTTTATGATCGTAAGTTAGAAGTTCATAACCGTCTCGCTTTATGGCATTAGGTACTAATAGTCTGGCTGTGGGGTTTACCGGTTTGATTTCGGATCATCCAAATGCTGGTATTTCTGCATTTCTGCTAGCAAACTTGGTATAGTTTGTTATACTTACTAAAAGGCTCACCACCTTGAAGAGTTTTTCCTTGAGACACGGCTGCCTGCCGTCCTTAGCAGCAATGGCACGTTTCTTCCAGTTGTGAATACCAATTTTTCCGGAGTACGCGATAACTCGCTCTTTGTACCAGAGATTCGATCTTTTTCGCCGTCTCGAACCTAGGGGCTGTGATTCGAAGGCAGTCTTGGCTGGAGCCTTGCTGTCCTTGCTGCCAATAATGTATTCGACGTATATTGGCTTGTTGAAGCTCATACAAACCGGGTATATATTTTTCTGTATTTTCGCTCCTGTCATGCGTGATCTATTATCCGACGAAGTATTTTTGCACTACAGTGTCCAATAATTGCTCTGCTTTCTTACTTATCGTCCAGCAATCGGCGCCACGAAGCAAAGATGAGCATTTCATAGAGTATAAACTTGCTCCTTTGGGTTACGAGCTTTGAATTCAGTTGATTTGCCAAAACGAAGTAAAAACACCATCATAAAGGTGCCATTTGTGTGATTTTATATTTGCCTAGAGGTAGGTGAACTCTACCTCGAAACTACCTCGAAATTGTAGTGACATTCTGTCCAAGGTTTTTTCTTTCTTAAAAGCATGTACTTCATCTTGCCTTTACTAACTTCAAGACTGACTCGTTTTGCCTGCTCTTCAATTGCAGTTTGTCATGAACTTCCGATAAGGTGAATGTCGTCATCGTATCCCAGTAGTTGGATGGATTTCTGAAAGGTAGTGCCTTCCATGCTTACACTGGCCTGTGCACTATGCACATGCTCTAACACAATAAGAAGCCACATGACATTGCTGCTCCTTGCCGGAATGTGGTGCAAGTTTGGAAGAGCTCAATGGAGCAGAGCATAAAGCGTTAAAGTGTTTCAGTGTTATGCGATAGATCTGGATATTTTTTGACGGTATCCCGAATTGAGCCATTTCTTGGTAGAGCCAGACAGTGAACGCTGTCTTACGAGGCTTTAAAGCCAATGAAAAAGTGGTGGGTTTTGGCTTAAAATCCTTGCTCTTTTCAGCATTTTGTCTTAGTGTGAAAATTTTGTTGATCTGCCGGTTGATCTGCCGAAAGGATTTTGTATGCGACATTTAGCAGGGGTATGCCTCTGTAGTTTTTCGAGATATGGGATCACCTTTTTAAAAGATGGAGTATATAGAGCTGATACCCTAGTCGCAGTGCATGCGTTCCTCCTGCCATACTTGATTGATGACATAGTGTATGTATGCACCCTACCAAGCCATAACCTCCATATTTAAACAGTTTAGCTGGCAGCCCATCAGAGTTAGCGGCTTTGTTGGTTTTTTAGCTGCTGTCTGATGCCTACATTATCTTCTTCAATACTGGGTGGGGTGTTGGTTCTTTATTAACAGGAGTTGGACTCTAACTTTGCTGTCCGCTAAACAACAGCCGGCAGATAGAACACGCTCGCCCAACCATATGACGAAATGAAGAATCCGCAAACGGGCATCGTAATTGCAGCACCAAGTGATGAAGCCATCATGTTAGACATAAATTTAGAACGATCTAGTGGTGGAATCCAAACAGCCGGGGTGTGTTTCTTGAGTACGCCAACAGCTGCCTTAAATTCCTAAGGTTAATAAAATGATCAAGGAGCTTTAGCTCTTGAGTTAATTTCATCTTGGCCAAAATGTTTACACAAAATTTTCTGACTGAGAAATTCCCAATTTATGTGAACGGCTGGCGTGGAATCAATGGATTTGGCTCATTTTGATCTGAAGAATTGACTGATGCAATATTTTCCGTACCTCAATCGGTACATTGCCGGTTCGTGAACTTCACCATAATGAAAACGTCAATCTTGACTGATGTTTTGACATTGACAGATCAAAAAGAAGTTAAAGAGTGTGCTTGTATTGAAGTACCAAATAGAAAGGTCCCCAGTGCAAAATTCTTTATTTATTATCTCTCTGGAGAGGTTTTTTGATTGGTCTATGTCCAAGCCTGACTTGAGTGATAAAATTAAATAAACATTATTCCATAAGCAGCGCATAGAGGGCCAAGGCCTCTCTTCTCACAACAGTACGTGTTGTGCGTGGTATACATTTCGGAACATACGGTTTTAATTCGTTTGCAAGAGTTGGGACCTTGAAGAAATTGAATGGTATTTTTCTGGATTCGAACTCGGCACCCCACGCGTAGTAGTCCAACACAATAACCACTGAGCAATGTCAAGTAGGTATCCATTCTCAGTACTCTATGTAAACCAAGCAAACCAAATGCATTCTCCAGTAACTCAAGTAAAATACCAAGCTCCATATTCAAGACATCATCTAGGTCATTTGATAATCCTTTTTTAACAATTAAATTTCACCTCTTAACTTTCAGCAATTCTCATCTACCGCGGACTGCGTCAAACTCGCAAGAAGACCCTCAAGTATACCCATGCATCAATTCACATGGGCGCATTCATTCTCACAGTGATTGCGCTCAAAACGGCCTTCGATTCGCACAATCTTGCCAGTCCACCAATTCCAAATATGTACTCACTGCATTCTTGGTTGGGACTTGCCGCTGTAATCCTGTTCTCTTTACAATATGTCGGAGGTTTTGTAACTTACCTGCTCCCGGGCATGAAGGAGAATTTTAAAATCGCCTTGATGCCATTCCACATATACTTTGGTTTGTTTGGATTCGTCTTAGCCATTGCCAGTGCTCTAATGGGCTTAACAGAAAAAGCTATCTTTTCTTTGGGGTTAGTACAAAATGTCTATCTATTTCTTTTTATTTGTATTTAAATATTTTCTTATTTCATTTCTAGTAACACATATTCGGCATTGCCCAGCTCTGGACTTATGGTTAATATGATGGGCGTTCTTTTTGTTATCTTCGGCGGTCTAGTGATGTATCTAAGTACGGAACCTAGCTTTAAGCGTCGACCCATTCCAGAGGATGCCGTCCTCCTTACCGGTGTTAATGAGTAGATAGATTCGTCAAAATTGTATAAATAAACAGTGTTATCTCAAACTAGGCTTTAATACGACTTCCGGTTGTTTGTTTTAAGTTAACGAGTCTTTTTTTATTTTTTTATATTTTATATTAGATTTTTAGTTTTTTTTTTATTATTTGACGTGCAATTGTTTTTTTTATTCGAAAGTCTTTGCTAAATATTTGTAAAAGATTAATCTATATGTATTTATAAATGTTACTTGTAATTATTGTATAAAATTTAAAAAAGTTATTCTTTTAAAAAAAGCACAATTCCTGTGGTGCAAATATTAAACGAAAAAAAAGGTACTTATTTTGACATGCCAAGTGTATTTTATTACAAAATTTTAAATATGTAACTGAAATAAAACAAAACGCTACAATCTATAATTAAACATATAAATGGATGTATTTATAAATATATATATATATAAAATAAATATCTATACACACAATAAAACTGTAAAATTCGCAATTTAATATATTTACAAAAAAAAACTGGCGGTGATAGATGATAGAATGGATTATTGTCTGTTTTGAAAATTTTGTCTGCTGGTTTGTTCACAAATCACGTCAAACCATCCGTTACGATTCATATGGATTTTTCAGAAAAACGTAGGATTTAATATGGGAAACGACTTTGTTTTTATTTCATCTCAATCGGCCTCATATTGCTTTATCCACCTTCCTTCGCAGTGACTCATGGTGCATCCAACTTTCACCAGATTCTGTTTTTGGCTATCATATCTTATAGATCATCCGATTCGTTCGTGAAATTTCGAATTCCTTTATTGAAATTGGCGTTTTAAACCGAAATAAGGGGTTTAAACCGAGATTTTGTAGTTAAACCATTCAGGTTGGATGCTCTTACCCACCTACTTTCCAATGACCTATGGTGCACCCAAGAGTGTAAAACATAGAATAATATTCGATCGATAAACTCAAGCCTTCATCCTCAGGAACAATTTTTTTAATTTTATTCTAAATTATTAACGACATTAGGCCTATATACTTATTCTATTCATTTATGCATACATTTCTAACTTAACCCTAGGGTGTTACTACTCGTTCTGTGTTCTTTAATAAAATTCAAATTCTCATCGATGCCAACAAAGTAGGTTGGTATGGAACCACGCCCCTTGACAAATGTCATTCCTCTAAATTTACATTGAATGTCAAATGTTTTCAATATCTCTGCTGTATCTTCAGTCACCTAAAATGGAAACAAAGGCTTCTTAAAGTGTCCTTTAAAAATGTATCTTTTATGTTACCTGCATACTTCCGGGGATCCCCGTGGAATCCATTCTGGAAGCCATATTCACGGCATTACCCCAAATATCATAATGAGGCTTACTAGAACCAACAACGCCGGCCATTATCTCACCGTTGGAAATGCCTAAAAAAACAAAATAAATTCCTTCGTAGATTACTTTATAAAAAAAGTCCTACCTATCCTTAGCATTCCAACCTCAGATTGATTGTTTTCACACTGCAGATTCTCTACGTTAAAATTATGCAGAGTCTTCATTAGGTCCAAGGCAAACTGTGCCATAACATAGACAACATTGTTTGCCTGACGACTGCTCACCTTACGCTCACGGGCTTTTCTTGCAGCCAGTGATGTCGAAGGCTCATTAGTCTCGATATAGCCATTTGGGTCCATGCTTTGGTGAATGGAACCACGAAGAGCTAAGGGTACATTTCAAATTACAAACTAGACTGGTTATGTTTTCTCTTTTACAAGTATCATACTGTTGTTGTAACTTCGTCGGCCATTTGGCATAAGTCCAGAGGATCTATGGCTAGCTCTAGTTGTTGTAGATTCACAACGAGTTGTATCAAGACCACAGGCCGCCATATAAGTCCAACCTGCTACTTTTATTTTCTCAATTTTAAGAGGTCCTTTGTATGATGTCAACTGAAATGAATAAATAAAAGTCGAATGCCAAGTTGTTTAGCTTGGTCCACCATACCTTTTCGTCAAAGTCGCAGATAATCTCATTCAAGACTCTTAAGCCGACTTTTTCGGTGTCATAGTTTCGTATTGTTGCAAACATTACAGCAACATTATCATATTCTTCAAAATAGTGCTCGTTTTTCATCTTCTTCGACATGTAAATGTCAGCTGTAAAGAAAAATAATCCTTATCTATAGTCTTAAATTAAACCTGATGGAAGCAGCAAGGATGGGTTTAGCGGTAAATGAAAGCAAGACGTAATATATGCTGTCTACAAAAATTGAAACTCAACCGGCGTCTTGGACAGAATGTCACAATAGACAGATATAATTTCGAGGTAGTAAAAGACTTCGTCTACCTAGGTTCCATGATAAGCTTCGCTAATGATATCAGTGGGGAGATCAAATGAAGAATCACTCTTGCCAATCGGTGTTTCTAAGGTAACTCTTTATACGACATTAATCAACCCAGTCCTGCTGTATGGAGCAGAGGCATGGACTTTGACAAAACCGGATGAGGATGCCCTTGGTTATTTGGGGAGAAAAGTTATTAGTGTGATCTTTGGTCCCGTCTGCATAGACGGTGAGTCGCGGAGAAGATATAACGCCGAACTTATCGGCCTATACAAGGGCATCGACTTGGTTAGAAGAGTTCGCATGCAGCGACTAAGATGGCTGGGACAACGATGGACGACGCAGTAGAGGACGACCTCGCGGTAGGTGGCGCAAACAAATGAAGGGGGACGTCGGTTGAGGCCCAGGTCCACCCTCGACTGTAGCGCCACCTAAGTAAGTATCTAAGTAACTTAAGTCTATAGTCAGGCCTTCCAATTCTTCTTCTTAGTAGATTCCTAAGGTCGCAGTTGATTCCCTGATCAATATAGTAGACACCCACGACTATAATTTCGAACGACTTTAATTCTTTCAACCTTCAATGGGTCCCTATCACTAGACGAGTTATACTTTATTGCTTCTAAGCCCTCCTCTGAGAAAGAGGTCTTCTTCATTGAGTTTCTTTCCGATTCTGGCCAGGAAATTACTTTGTGTTACTTCAACATGATTGCGGGAAAAATACTGTGAATTACGAGTGAGTACAAAAAACACACAGAACTCTCATCAGCCAATTTTGACACCGATTGAGAATAAATATGTATAAATAAACCCACTTTTTATCCATGCCTTCAACTCTCTTCCAAAAGGTATTTACGAGTATTTCCCCTTTCGGCACTTGCGGGTTATACAGGGTGAGCCTTGACATGCGAATGTTTTTAGAATATATTATATACACCGCTTATTTCCGTTTCAGTTATAATGGAACCTTGGACAGAGAGACAACGACTCTTTTTGTATGACGACTCTTTTTGTTTGAAACGTGTCAGTCGGTCTTTGAGGATCCGTGCTAACGAAACGTAAGTTCACTTGGCATGCTGACTAATTTAGCTGGGCGTGTTATTTCACTGAGAGGAGACGGTGAGTTAATCCCTTGATCACCGGACTTATTGATTTAACAGGTGCAATCGAAAGAAATATTCACGCCATTCCTACAGCAATGACGGAAAGGTGAATGGACAATTTTTCAACTGGTCTTCGTGAGGGTCTGGAGAAAAACGAACGCCATCTTGACGACTTTATTTTTCGTCGTTATGTTCTAAATAAGTTGAAAGCCTTGTAAGAGCTTTCTAAAAAAAAAGTCCTTGGTTCACCCTGTACAAAAAATGTAGAGGAAGAAGAACTAATTCTCTTCCCCACCCTGGCCTACCAAGGAGTTATGCTAGCTTCGCAACAGAAGAAATAAATTTTGGTGCATCTATATTAGATCTGGTCGAACTTTATAACAAAGTCCTGAAAGCGAATTTTCGAACTACAAGTTTATCCCTACGCTATCTTTTTATATCCTATCCTAAGGGTATATTAAGTTTGACACATAGTTTGTAACATAGAGAAATATTAAAGATAGACCACATAAAGTATATATATAAATGATCAGCATCAATAGCCGAGTTGATTAAGCCATGTCCGTCCGTCCGTCTGTCCGTCCGTCCGTCCGTCCGTATGTCACCAGTTTTTGGGCCTTAAATTTTGAGCTAGGTTGATGAAATTTTGTATACGAGGTCTTTGTAAAAGTAAGCAATACAAGTGTAAAAATTTTTAAAATCCGCCCACTGACACGCCCACTTTTTACAAAAATTAACTTTTTTCACTATTTTCATATGAAACTCGAAAAAACTTACTTGGGCAAATATGTAGATATCCACTTAATCTACAAATCGTCTATACATTGCATATGGCCACGCCCACTTTTTAGGGGCGTTTACTTCAAAAATTAATTTTCGATTAAAAATATTAGTTTATGGGGCAAAATAGAAAATTTGTGAATACATTTTCCACCGCCCACTGACACGACCAAATAAGATAGGGATAGGGTATCATACGATTCGCTCCAGGCGGATTGTAGCATTTTTCACTGTTTTTTTTTTTGTTTTTTTACCGAGGGTAGGTGAAAAATCTTCAAAAAGACACTATGAGGACCGTAAAACGCGTGCTCATAGTAGTGTGGGATTTTTACCCACTAAAAAAACCTCCCTTCAATTTCTTATTACTGCAACTAAGTATTGACTTATCAAACAGTTTTTATTTAATGAGATTAAAACGTTTGGCTGGTAATTTTCCATTGAAAGGTCCTGCATATACAGACAAATTAACGCGGTTGTAGTTTATCGAGCTAGGTCGAAAGGCTTTGGTCTTTGCAGACGGCGTAATTGATGTCGCTCATCTAAGAGTTGTAGAACCGTATTATTTACGTGACCTTCTAATCGGTTCTTGTGTTTTCGAGCAAAAGTTTTGATTTCGTCTTCCACGGTGGCGATTTTGAGATCTCTGTGGATATCATTGTTTCTTATATACCACGGTGCATTCAAGATTTCTCTTAGCACTTTATTTTCAAAAGTTTGTTAAATATTGCAATTGGTTTTCTTGGTACAACCCATACCTCCCATACCATACCTCCAGACCGGTTTAAGCACTTGCTTATATAAAAGCAGTTTGTTATGTATACTAAGTTTAGAATACTTTCCAAGTAACCAGTATATTTCTCTGTATTTATTTTCTAGTTCTTTGCGATTTTTTTTCACATGCGTCTTCCATTTCCTAAGCTACCTTGTTTAACTAAACTTTTTGAAAACATTATCTTATCATGCCCAATGTTTTTCTACTGCAAGGCAATATTTTCTCTTGGAAAACCGATTTTTAAGTTGAAAATTGGGTATCTTTCAAAGAAAATACCGAGCCATACAATCTCAACCCACTAAAAATTCACCTCTCTTTCTAATCCTAGTTCTCGCGGCACGTTGTCGTCATTTTATCGAAATGCGGACTTAAACTTTATCGTACATATGTCCGCGATTATCAATTGATCCTCACTGGAAGTCTGACTTGAATGCATATTAAGAGCAGATACTTCGTTTTAAAATCAAATAACATAGCTTCCTTCTTGTCTGTAGTCATTCGAATTTTTATACCCTATCCTAAGGGTATATTAAGTTTGATACATAGTTTGTAACATAGAGAAATATTACAGATAGACCCAATAAAGTATATATGTATATAAATGATCAGCATCACTAGCCGAGTAGATTGAGCTATGTCCGTCCGTCCGTCCGTCCGTATGTCACCAGTTTTTGGTGGTCTTTTCACGAGGTCTTTGGAAAAGTAAGCGATACAAGTGTTAAAATTTTTAAAATCCGCCCACTGACACGCCCACTTTTCAAAAAAATCACTTTTTTTCACTATTTTCATATGAAACTCGAAAAAACTTACTTGGGCAAATATGTAGATATCCACTTAATCTACAAATCGTCTATACATTGTATATGGCCACGCCCACTTTTTAGGGGCGTTTACTTCAAAAATTAATTTTCGAGTAAAAATATAAGTTTATAGGGCAAAATAGAAAATTTTGTGAATACATTTTCCACCGCCCATTGACACGACCAAATAAGATAGGGATAGGGTATCATACGATTCGCTCCAGGCGGATTGTAGCATTTTTCACTGGTTTTTTCATGCGCCGAATTACAACTATCGATAACGAGTAACCAGTCATCGAAATTTGAGTATTTGTTGTAATCGCTCACGCAATCGTTCAATATCGAAGTTTGAGATGACAGCTCACGTTATAGAGCCTTTTTTCATTCGAATACTATTATGCTCTCGAGTCGTCGACTGAAACAACAAAGATACACAAAGATCGATTGTTATCGATTGCAGTAATTCGAGTAGTTTGTCATCGAAAAAAGAAATTGCACAACTTCCCAGACATAATCGATAGGATTTAGGATGCATTTCGATTAAAAATGCCTATCCATAGTAGTACAACAATTTAAGGTAAAGATACTAACCAACATGTGCTGGTAAAATGTTATGAACCAAAATCTTGATTGTCTCATTCGTTACATGGGCATCTTCTTGCTTCTTCTGCAACTGACGTTTCCAACTGTCAAACAATAGAAAACATTATTCAAAATATATTAAGAATCCAAATGTATACTCACTTATAATCAACCTTAGAGATGTACTCGGTTTGTCGATCCATAAGATGGAAGATCCCAAATGATATGAATATTACCAACAAATGTGAGTACTCTGAGTTCAAGCCCAGATTGGTGGACGGACTGTAATGGTAGATGTACGCATACTTTCCAGCTACAAAATACGAGTACACCAGGACAATAATCAGACCAACAATGAACTTGATAAGGAACGGTATCCGGGTGAATAGGAAATTCATGCAAATTGTTAGAACCAAACTTTCTGTAATGGCCTGGGGAGTGAATTTGCTTATGAATATTTTTTTCTTTTTTATATAATTCGATTGACTTGAACTCACCCATGGATTAAAGCATAAATTATGTTTTCCTTCCCATACAGAGGTGTTATTGATCACTTGATGTGTAGTGCCTTCAAACTGCTGACAATCAATCTGAGAGGAAATTCGGTTAGCTGAAATTATATTTAAATTTATCTTCTTAGGTCATACCAATTGTAGCATTGAACTGGCACAAAGAGTGATAACCATCGTTAGATATATAAAACATCTTGCAACTATACTACGCATCCAAGTATCTGAAAGATTGTAAAAGTACGCAGATACTCTGTTCTTGGGCCTGCAACGATTTGAGCCATCTAAATCGTCATCCAGTGAGGGGTTAAACATTATCCAAAGCTTCTTGTACCAAGTTATGATCAAAAAGCATATCAGAAGGACACCGGCCAATGCATTGATTATCCAAAACATATCGCTTTGCCTTAAAGGAAATAGGAAGAAAGGACAGTTTGTTAAAGTTAATAATAAATTTGTTAGAGAAGAACACAGTAATTTGAACACGCCACCTATTTTCTGAATGGCCAGTACTAGCCCTCAAAGGAAATGATGATCTTGGACACTAGATGATCTAGGAAACATTGAGCTTAACAATCTCCTGAGATCTATCCAAATATGCCTAGGTTCCTAGGGCAAAATGGATTCATAGTGGACTAAGTGAGCCGCTGACAATCTCCCCTTTTAACTAACCTAAACTTAACAATCACCAGCTCATACATTTTACAATACAATGTACCTCACTTGGACTAATTGAAGCCTGTCGATCACAGGGCAAAAGTCTTCCCTTTACATCCCAGCAATAGCATACATTTTAAGCAAAAAATTTGCCATACACCATCATTGACTGGTAAATCTAAGAAAATATGTATCTACTTACGGCTTATTGATGGCCTGAACGGAGAGTATTCCAAAGTACGTAATGAATCCAATAAGAATGCTATATTTCAACATAACATCGGGCTCAATCATGTACATTAACTCCCATCGCCAATCTTTAAAAAATAAACATAATGTCGTGACATTACTGCGAAATGTCTGCTCCTCCATTTCATCCTGTGTCAGTCTTTTTGGCGGCCCAAAACAAAGTTTAGAAGCTCTAAAATTCCATTCGGAATCAAAGAATTATTCTAGCATAAAAATCTTTAAGTCAAACTCACTGAAACTTTCCGATTGGCATCTTATCCAACTCTCGACTCATTTCCAGCTTAGCTTGTATCCGAATCTGATTATACTGTTCAATGGTATTCTGCATAAAATTTACCGAGCTGTCTACCTTGGGACCCTAAAAAAGTTGCAGATTTAAAAACGAGGACATGGATCAGCTAAAGCGTTACCCTATTGGTTTCAATCAAGCGACGTGCTCCCACAGACTGCCTCTTGTATTCACCAGTTTGATAAAACTAAAACGAAATAGATTTTCAATTAGATAGAGATATGAGTTTTTATCGAGTGGGCCTTACTCTCTGCGGTTTGATGAGATACGATCGGATGTGATACTTTCTCAGAACCTCATCCTCTTTGGCCATTTGAGTTCCTTCCTCGTACATATACTCACCATCGAGCAGTTCCAAAGTTTGCTGGCTCACATGAACCCTTCTATTGAGGAAATCGAACTGAAATATTTCATTTTGAGAACGCTTTTCGTCTTATGACTCACCCTGCGGCACCAGTAGACTCTAATCGATTTGCAATGTCCACATCTTTTGACCAAATATCATACTGCCACTTGCAGGCACCGATCACTCCCGAAAGGATACTTCCTGAATGTACTCCAATTCGCATATCAATGTCAAGCTTTCGCTTTGTTCTAAAAATTGCAACTGCATCAATTTAAACTTCGGTTTATCTTTTTCCTTAGAATATATTTGTAAGTACCTTACTTCACGAATATCCTTGATCATTCGCAGGCCAAGATCAACGCAACTCTTTGCATGATGATCGTTCTTCACTGGAACTCCAGACACACAGTAGTAACAGTCGCCTAGGAATTTTATACGAAGGACATTGTATTCCTAGAATGGATGGGCTTATGAAAATCGTTCAAACTAAAGGCTAAAGTTCATGTATACTTCTGAAGCTTGATCGAACTTTACAAAAAGGTCATGAATTGTTTCGACTAAAGTCTTCACATCCAAAGTTGTCGTCAGATGAGTGTAATTTACTACATCGGCATAGAGCACAGTTACCTCGGAGTGGGGCTCAATAAATAATTTTCTAGAAGCAATATGCAAATGTATTGATTTAGTCACATGTAGAGGGTATGTTTTGGAAGCTTACTCGGTGTCAGGACGTCTCCAGCGCTTGATTGTCGTTTGGGAGCTGAAAATGTAAAATGGAGTCAGTAATAACCCATTGATGAAGGAGAGAAATATACTACTCTAGGGAGTGGAATCACTGTTCGCATATGGACTAACTTAGGCAGCAGATGTGAATTCCCCAAACTACAGAGAAATACCAGGAAAGCTAACTGAGACATGCAAGAAGGTATTATGATAAGTAAAACAGACATCGACCGGAAAGCCAAGAGAATAACTCCGTATTTCAAGAGGCCTGATTGTACAACTGAACCCCCAGCACCAATGGTAGTACTAGAGATAGCATTCAGGCAAGAACCCCTGCGGCTTCAATCGTTCACAAGAACTTTAAATAAAACTACAGGGGTTACACCAAGAGTGCAGAGCCTTTGCCACTGCATACCTTATAATCAAAATGAAACCGACTTGCTAATATAGAAGCGTCCTCTTTTCAACAGATATCTTAGCAGTTATAACAAGTAGCTCATCGTCACCACTAGATGGTTTCACTTTCATTATCGACACTCAAGTAGCCATGGAAGCAGCTACTGTAATAAAAATACAATCGAAGTTTGTGAAGAACTTGCAAAGAAGATATAGCTGGGTTGCTGGCAATGAGAAGGCCAATAAGCTAGCAAGAGGAGGGTCAATATCGACATACGAGTAAGCCGACTCTTCTGAACTTTTCGTCTATTATAATCTCTAGCTTGAAGGAAGGGGAACAAAGACCAGATGGAACTCCATTTAAAATTGGGTCATCACAAGGCAAACAACCCAGTAATCATTTGACACTCTTGTAGGAACTATCACTGGGAACCATACTCTTCGACTGTTGAAGAAAGAGTATCTCATGGCAGACGAACGCTGCAAAGGCTGCAATGATGTAGTTGGAGCAGAAACCGCTCCATAGGTAGGTCTCAAGAGGACCCCACGGCCATCAGAACCGCCGAAGGTGGAAAGACACTCAACTCCAAAGCGCCCTGCGTAAAGAATCCGGATACCCAATCAAAACCAGGCGCTAAACGAACGGTGTAGATATTCTTCTCGATCGTTCTAGAGTAAAAACGAATGACGATTTTTGTGCCAGGCTGGAAGACTATGTGCGAGATACAAGTCAATACATCCAACTTCAGACGACCCGGACCTGGTAGTGGTCACCAGTTCACCATCTTCTCTGTAGAGATCATGACGCATTACCAATGCAGATATGACAGGATATGTGACCGTCCTAGAAGTGTGTGTGTCGAGCATTCGGAAAAAAGCACGGAAACAGAAGAAGAGTTGTGGAATACACATCCACACACGATGGAAGTATAGAGATTCATTAAGTCTGACCGTGAAGTTGGCATTGGCTTTATATGCACCAATGCGCCATGATTTCGACACTTTTTGCTAATGGAAAGGTTGTATTATGCTGACAGTCGTATCTATGACAAAGCCAAAATGTGTAGAGTAAATAGTCTACGTATCACTGAAAAAATGCCACTTAAAGATTGCTGCTTTAAAAGCCTAGAGTTTAGCCATCTTACAACAAAAGGATTCGTCTAAAGTTTCAAAGAACGAGTATGTCAACCTTTCACCCAGTTCCATCAGAACTAAGTACATATATGTCGAACTTGCATTGTAAAATATTTGTAATCAAAAATCTTACCCTCGATCCAATGAAGATCTTCGATGTCGATTATCCGCCTTCAGATGCTCAATACGATCTCTAACTTCACGCTCAATCTTATCGGCTGTCTGTGCTGGAATAATACTCAGCAGAAGGCTTTTCTATGAAAGAAAAATTATTGTAGTTTCAAACATAATGTTTTTCTTTTAACCAAATGTCTATACCTCCTGATCCCTGGCATACCGAAGAAGTAAATTCTCTTCCACACACTCTCTGCGATCCAGAAAAGTAGTCCTTATAGCAATTTCCTTCATAAGACGAAAATAAATTCCCAACAGATTGACACAGCACAGGAAAATTCCCTCGGAAATGGTCTTAATCAAAATGTGGTCGTCGAGCCTATATGTAACCATCGCATAATTTATCATATAGCAAATGGTCACAGCCATACCCAAGATAAGTGCATGCCAGTTGTCACTCAACGGGATGAACATGTAAATTGCATAAAGGATATAGCTTCCGTATGATGGCCGAAGCGGTGGGATTGGAAAGTCCACAACCGCATGGTAGACAGGTACAAGAAGATCTATGGCAATTAAAAATCAAAATCCCTTAAAATAGGCAAGGTTTTTTGTTAGTTTTGGTTAAAACTGTACCTGATATGACTAAGATGAAAACGGCTGTACATGAGGCTATGTAGGCTATCCAGGGATGTTGTTTGATCAAGTCTTCGCGAAATGTTATAAAAAGAACCGCCCAGACGAGGAGAATCGAGGCGAGGTATGAGAAAATTTCTACAAACACAGCACTAAGGTCCTGAAAATGTTGATAGATAGATTTTGGATGCAATGTGATGCGTGAAGTTGATTTATACCTTGACTGCTGCCATCAGCATAATGACATGAATAATGCCCACTAACGCCTGCAGGAGAATGAACAGCGAGAGGTAACTGATGCGGAGGCGCTGCATGTATGTCATATAAAACTGCTCCAGCTCCAAGTTGCGACATTGTTTCTGGAATGGAGAAATTAGAATTATGAGCTTAAGGACGATAAAGGATTAATGATAAAGTCGTTGAGATTGCAAAGTGTGGAACAATAAACCAATTTGTGGTTTTGGGGTGCCGTGCAGATTGACTAAGTCCAGATCACGTTTACAGTCACACTAGGATTTGGGTTCAACAGAGGAAGTTTTCGCTTAGTGGTATAAACTAATATTTTTGAGAATCGGGTTCAAAAAATACCAAAAATGTTGTCATGACCTTAACTCCTGAGAGCGTCTGACACACAGCGAAGAGTGGATAGAGAGGCATTTAAAATGTGATCGTGCATAGCCAGCCACCGTGCTAGATCGGTTGAGATTCTGTAATGAACCTAAAAATCTGTGTTGAGTACAGCTACGGTAGATTATTTTCGGAGTAAATGCAGACACCCAGGCAGTTTTTTTTTTTAATCCTATGAAGAGTGCTTATTCTATCCAATAACTAACTTCTTGACGTATTCCTTAACCCCACAGTGATCCATAAGAATACTGGTTTTTGTTTTGGTGAAGATAGCCCAGTACTTCTTTGGTTTGCCTTTTTTGGGCGGTACCACTCTAGAGTCAGCCCCCATTTGTTCACATCCCTTCTTCTCAACTTCTCGCATGTGCATCTGCGAAAAATGGTTGTCCTAGAAATGCTGTTTTTTGCTAATACATATGTCTGGTGTTTCATTTCCTAGTACTTCTTATGGCGCTGCGAAATTACGCCGCAGGAAATAACACCCCAAAGGACGAAAATGCAATAAGGCCCCAAAATGGGGCTTTATTTCTTGATGAAATGAGGCCCCATTCTCTGTGTGTGAATTAAGCACAAGCATATAGGGTGTAGGTATTACTTTCGTTTAATTTGTTCATCTTTTTTTAAGGCCTTTCTGAACATTTTATTGCACTCAGTTCAAATCCCAGGCCTTCAAAGCACTGGCATAGCTCTTCTCGATTTTTAATATTCACCTTATCCATGAGGATAGAGTCAACGAGGAATACCAAATATGTTTTCCAGTGTACGCCCTTGAGTATCGACTCCATAAACTGATTGGAGAGCCAGTATTCTCCGGATAGTTCTTTGGTACCTTGTTTAGCTTTTTGTAGTCCGAAGACAGAAGTAAGTGCCTATTTAGTTTAATGATGGCGGAAAACCTTCCACGTCTCTCCTTGGTAGTTTTTCTGATTGCAAGAAATATCAAGGAGATATCACCACCTCCTGCCACCTAACATGCAGATGTAATAAAGCGCTGGCCACTGTTTCCTGGAAGGTAGCTTTCCGTAACAACACTTCCATGCTTGCGGTGTAAGTAGTTCACTAATATTTCTGACTTGACCTTTAATATATAATTATCACTAGGCACTATACTCTGCGGTAGCATATCGTCTTCAGTGGTCAGGTAAGGGTTCATAAGGATATAAAACACATTCTAAGAAATTCCTCAGAAGCTACTTCATGGTTTGTATGCAACCACACAATAACTATAATACATGAGTAGAATAGTAGAAAACGGGGTTAATATGGGCAAGAGATTTCCCCACTTGCTAGAGCGTTCATTGCTGTTTGGAGCAGAGCAGTGATGGTAGGAAGTAATGCACACTTTATTCGCATGACAATGTCGTCGGTCTAAGACTTTATGGGGAACCTTGTACCTACCTAATGTGTCTTTCTGTAACGATACAATCAATACAGTCTACACAGTCTAAAAATAGAGAATCAATGCTCATTTGATTTAGTACTTGTCTAATAGTTTTTATGTCAACGTTGTTAAAGGCTAGCATGCAAGCTCCAAGCATAGAGTCCTTGAAGAATCGAATTTTCGCAAACCATTCAAACCAACTCTCCATTTAGTAGATGTGTTGCGCAGATGATATGTTTCTTGGAGTTCATCAACATGCTGGATGTTAAGAACGCCCAACTAGCTAGTAAGCATGGACCCATAACTAGCAGAGGAAAAGATGGAGATGGTACTTATAAGCAACAGATGCCTTAGAAATGGATTGGTGCCGTTGATGACTGCACTTGACCTTTGAGTTTGTGAAAAAGTAACTGCCTGCTTGGGTGTCTATAAGTTATGTCAATGCATCTACAACTAACGTTTGAAATAAAGTGAAAATATTTATGTACTATTCTACTTACCCTTAGGAACCCCCATTCCCATTTCTTCTCGTAATACAAATTTGTCGTTGGTTCAGGACTATGCTTTCGCTGAAATTGCTCCGAGTTTCGTTCTAAAATGCTATTCATCGTGGTCTTGTCGTGTGGTTATCGGTTGATATAAAATTCTCTGCTAAATTTCAGTCATTTTTAATGACTTGTTAATTTTAACTTATCTGTAAATTGGCGAAAGAAAAAAATAAATTAGTTAACTAAGTTAATAAATTCAATTAATACTTTCTATTTGTTATCAATGAATCACACATTTCCGACACATGATCGATAAGTTTATAATTGAAAATGAATGTATTTTGTTTGTTATTTCTGCAGATAGATAGTATACGTCACATATCTAATCGAATACTTCGATTATGTGAATGTTTTTGTTTTAGATATGAGAATGAATGATAAGCTTAAGCTGTTTCAAATGAGTACATTAACCCATTAAAAAATATAAACATACTTGCGTCTACCAGTAAGGATCAATAAGCTCTTGAAACTTTTCCGGGAAAACTTTTTGAAGACACTAAACTAGACACAACTGACAACTCATAATAGTGTACTACTTTGCGGTATTGAAGACTGAAAGGAAATGCGCTTTGGGAAGGATATCTATAGTCAGGCGCCATAAATATAATATTCGTAAACACTGTTAAATTTTTGAGCAACCAGTCTTAACGATCTTTATCGTTGTGTCGTTCAAGTACCGATAACGTAAAAACACATGATTGATTGCTGGATTACTGCTGATTTATCGGTAATAAATCGAAAGTGAATTGAGGTGCGATCAACATAATAAAATGTTGGCATTGGTCATTAATGGCGGATTATTATTAAAGTACTAGATTTCTGACAGATATTTTAGAGCCTGTTTTGATGATGACTCCTGACTACGTAGTAAAGAGTAATGTCGTGTCTACATGCAATAGTGCTCACTCCTGCACTACTTTGATAAAGTTTAGGGGAGGGAATGAGTAAATTGAAACACTTCTGTATTTTTTGTGCGTTCTCTCGTCCAAGTACTCATTTTATGTGCGAACTACCCTCCTCAACGATCGAATTAGTAATGATAAAATGGAATAGGAACGGAACATTTCGGATGTAGAACGCGACTCTCCTCGATTTTTCTATTTTCTTCATGACTCTCCCCCTCTCTTTACCCCTCACTCTTTTTACCCACAAACTACCGACATAACCGAGTTTTGAGTCAACATCTAAACAGGCTCTTAAGTACTCTTCATAAATACCTCCAAACTCATGTCGATGATACAGCATAAGTTGTATATCGGTAGTTATGTGTCAGCTGAGCTCTTTATCATAGATTTTTACGATAAATTCAAGTTAGTTCATTGTAAAGTAACTGGAAATGATATGACATGGGTAAATTATAATAAACAGACATCTTGGGTCGATTTGACGTTTTGCTCGCCTAAGCTGTAAACTTGTTCAAATGTAAATGCAATCTGATCTGACGTCTGAGGTAAAATTAAAAGGGAACTCATGCACACACTCTTAATCGGTGGTAGTCTTTACGGAATCATTCTGTACATTTTGTTGGTGTTAATGGAATGACATCCTGTCAAAAATATGTGTAACTAACTTATACTTTAACTATACATACTTATTGTCACACAGGTAGGGACATGTAAAGATGCCTGTCATAAAGCTGGTGAGATTTCTGACAGGTCACTGTGGCTTGAGATACCACCTTAATAAACCGAATTGGTTCCAAAAGGTGAAATGTTACCGTCAACGGCGAACACTTACACAAAGTCGTAACTGACTTTTTAAAGCCCGATTCAGTTCTGTGAACTTATGAACAGCAGGATGCTATATACTGTCACAAAGCAAGTAGAACTGTGGACTCATTGACGACAATCTTCTCGCAAAAAATGAATGCCAAATGGTAGGTACATTTTTTTATATGCGGATAATGTATAACCATTCGATTAGATTAGATTGTTGGTTGAAGTAATATTTGATCAACATTTCGCTGCGGTCTCAATTGAACTACTAGTTAGTTAAATTATTATGCTAAATGGCGTCTAGTTGAATACATACAACTAGATAATATTTTGTTTTTGTATAAAGTGAGTACACACTATAATACATACGTAAGTAAGTGTGACCTAACGATGAGTGTAGATCTATCGTGGAAGCTTTCTTATGCCAATAATAGGTACTCTTGTCTTCTAGAAGACTAGCTCCTTCTATAATGGCGGTTAACCTTAGAACCGTCTATCCTCCGACTGTCAGGTGACACCTAGCTGACTTTATTGCAGGCTTTAGCTCAAATATGGTGGCAGCCATAACAAAGTGATTTGCAGCGTTTCAGTGTTGCCATTGCCCAACAATAACATATACTTTCGTTGACGCTATCTGCCTTGGAATTCAAGTTTCCATTCTTTTGACAATCCTTCTGTTGGCGTTGTATTAAACTCAATCCCCAAATGGCTGCAGCGGGCCTCCATTGAAACGTGATACTGTAGAACGTCGAACTTCAGTCTGCAATCTGGCGCTTAAAATCATATGACTATACATCTGCTAAGAAAATATACGTTTGCTTGCTTGTTTACTGTACCCACTCCGACACCATAACAACAAGGGTTGCAGATATTCAGTAGGAATAGAGCAATGCACTTTAAAGCTCGCACATCAATGAATCTGATGCTTCCAAAAACCTATCTAAACTTGCAGTTTAAGACTACAGGCTTATGGATTCTATAAAATCACTTTTCAGAGGTAAAGAGCAACTTAAGCCTTGCGTGAGATAATAACCAAAAAAAAAAAAACTGAAAACGGGGTGGTACTGTGACAACCAGTCTGACAGTATTTTGCCTTAATCATAAACCTCTTCTGGAGCACAAGACATTTTTCTGCCTCGAACGACTTCGTGAGCGTTGATCGTTGGCACTGCTACTTCTGATTCTGTTCTTGAATTCCAGTTGATCTACCTTTATGTAGCTTTGATCGATTGACAGAGCTATGTTCGATTCGTTGCATCATGAGACAGGACAGCGACGGAAGTTGATAGTAAGCTGATAGATGCAACAAATGCAATTGCCAAGATCATTCTGTTTGCCTTCTTTACCAGTTTTTCGATCGTTTCTGCCTCTCTAAAAGACATGTGTGTTTTGATGGTATCAGACATTTTTCCAAGGTAAAGTGATTTGATGATTTTATCACTGCAAGGATCTAGTGCCAATCATTTAACAAAGTCAATTATTTAAAACGTTTTTTTTATCAACTATTTTTCCGCCTCTCGACTTGTTGATTTTTCGAATTTTGAAATCAGTTGTTTCTTTAAAGATTCAAATTTATGTGTGAATGGTGGACGAGCGATAATAGCCGTGTTTTATTATCACGTGATCAGAACCAGATCAGATCATGATAATAAAACAACCCAGATCCAGTTTATTAAAACGTGGCAGCATTTATCAAGAAATTCAGTATTTTAAAATTATTTATTGACATCGGGATCCTTTTTTAGTTCGTATTTCCACCACTAGATGGACATTTTATCTAATTTATTGTAACACGTATCAAAGATAGCCATTTCCTGTGTTTTGGTTTTTGTTTCTCCATAGAAAATTTGTGAAAGCTTTTCCACGAACCATGGCTTTCAGCCTGATGTCAATGAATAGTTCTGAAAATCAGAATTTTTTTAAGAAGTGCTGATAAACGGTTTTACTATCATGATCTAATCTAGATCAGTTCATTCGGAAAATAAAGGATTAAGCAGAATATGAATCTATAGCTTGAAATCGAACTGAATACATGTGTAGCCGTAAGCACGAACACAATATGTATCTGAATCTAGAATCTGTATCTTAAAATTGAATAGCTCCCAACTGAGAAAGGTTACTCACAGACTCGTATCATTTCGTTACTTTTGCATAAGTACCATATCCCAGATATATAGGGACTTATGCAAGAAAAAGTAACTAAATGATGCAAGTAACTATGTATATTATTTGAGAAGTAACGTTTCGGTACTCGGTATGAAGTGAAATACGCAGTACAAAGTAACGAATACATACGGTTTGTTACAGCCCTAATTCAAGATACGAGCTACAGATTCATATTCTGCTCAGTCCTTAAAACACGACTATTCCAGTTGTCTGTTTAATACTCGACATGGAATATAGATGGGCGCTTTTGGCAGCCGCTATAATTTTTTTTATAGTATTTTTAGTCAAGTCATTTTTTCCTACATTACCGATAAAGATGGAAGGACATTTATATTCACATTTGATCCTTTTCGTGTTTTAAGCAAATTCAACAACCATCTAGATGGCTAACAAATGGTTAACGCTTAAAATAATTTATAAATAATTTTATTGGAAAATAATCACATGAGGGAGCCACTTCCGACGTAGTGAAAAGGAATAACTCAAATGATGGCGCTGGTGAATTGTGAAAAGAAATGTACTTTATGAAATAAAGTTTTTTCCCATTGAAAATTATTATTAATATTTTTTTTTTGTTTTTGAAATGGAAACAAATTAATATGTCAGTCGATAGGCGGCACTTCCTCAAGAAGTTCCAGCCTTTAGGCTGGGGTTAGATTGCGCTCGTGTGTGATGGTCCGTTCAGATACTTGATCACTTGATAATAGCCGTGTTTTATTATCCGCATGATCTGATCTAGATTAGATCATGATAATACCTGTGACACACTAGTGGTATTGATACCATAGTATACGGATGTCCTATCTATGTGTCAGGCAATGCCATAGTAATACCACAAGAGCAACGTGGTATTAGCTTGGTATTGATACTTGGGATTATATTCACAACTTTCCAGTGATCGGAGCGACATTCGTCTTAGTGACTCTTCTTAGAACTAGAGTTTAACGTCACTTTCGTAGTAAATTGGATTTTGTTTAAATAAAAATGGACGTGCACAAAAACGAAAAAATCTTCAGTCCATCAGAAATTGTATTATTCGACATTGAAACAGTTAACAAATCCATTTGAGTTGTATTTTCCGATTTTGACATTTAATTAAAAAAAAAAATGATGACAATTCGACACAGTGTTGTCAACGGATACTACACAGGGCGTGTGTCACTCTCTATAGTATTGTCAATACTATGGTACTCATATTATGGTATCCATACCACCAGTGTATCTTAGGTATAATAAAACAACCCAGCTCCAGTTTATCAAAACGTGACAGCACTTCCTCAAAAAATTCTGTTTTTCAAAATTATTCACTGACATCAGGCTGAACTCCATGGTTCGTTAAAAAGATTTCACTAACAAAACAAAGGAAATAGCCATCTTTGATAGATGCTACCAATAAATTTGATAAAATGCCCATCTAGTCGTGAAAATATGAACTAAAAAATTTGATCTTGAAATTGATCTTGTGCTGTTATTGTAACTTACTGTAAATGATCTGATCTGATACAGATCATGTGATAGTAAAACACTGCTGTTCACCTCCTTATTGAAGTTGACGGAGATGATCGACAAACAATATAAAAGAAACTTGAATGCAAGATAGATAGCGACTTCAAAAGGCTCGAAAGGACATGGTATGGTTAGACACATGTTAGACAATGGCAATACTGAAAGGCTTCAAGTCTCTTCTTATGGATTCCACAATATTTGAACTAAAGCCTGCAACAAAGTTATGCAGGTGTCAACTGATAGGCAAGCTACCTTCAATCAATTTGAAACTTTTGCCATACACCGCCATTATGGAAGTCGTTTTCTAGAAGAGGGGCGGCGTGACTTATTATTTAATTACCCAAGAGTATTATTGTCATAACAAAACTTTAACAAAATTGATGATTAGACACAGATTAGGCAGTGGTAACACCGAAACGCTGTAGCTATTAAGTCAGATACTTAAAAGTAACGAAGGCAAGGACTTGACGAAGCCTCAATGAGCAGTGCCAACTCAAGTAGATATAGGACAACTTAATGTGATTAATATAAGACAAGCTCTCTATGCCTAAAAAAAAGGGGGAATATACTTGCTGAAGAAGTCTCTTCAGACTTATTGTTCATATCTGATTCCTAAAATCTCCTCTATTTGCAACGAAACCCTCCACAGAACATCGTCTTCAGTCTAAACTTTATTTTGAATTTTCTTAGTACGGGGATCCCCTTTATTATTGTTATTAGCATAGTATGACACGTGCCAGTAGGTAGGTATGTCTGGTTCATAATTGTTCAATGTTGTAATTAGCACAGATTACTATCTCAAAGTTTCGCTTATCTGGTTGTGCTGTTTTCAAATCCACTTTAATGGATTTAGTAAAACCTATGATTCACTTAGTTATTTCAACAAGCCAACTGCCTTTTATCCAAACAGAGGTAGATAGACCGCCATAAGTCATAAAATACAAAAAAACCCCAAACAATAACAAAGACGTTTTTTGCAATAAGTAAGTACCTACCTTAACTTAACGAGCTTTTCCGGACTCAGACATTAGGCCTTCAGTACAACTTACTAGCGCTTTGTATATCAGCTCAAAACTAATGAACACACACTACACTGTAGTCTCTTATCGAAGAGTTTCTCAAAAGTACACTCAATTACAATCACCTGTGCTATTCTTATCAGTACAATACCTAAGAACACTCTGACATGATAAACCAATCATTATCACACGTCTATATCTCACACACGACACATTGTTGTTGCTTACAAAAACAAAATCAAAAAATTAATAATTGAACAATTAGCATTAGCAAATAATTCCACCAATTGGACAGAAGATTTACGATATCGATTCCGATATCAATCTCGAACTAAGCTAAAGATAAGTACCGTTTCGCACGCAATTTTGAATGTTCTCGCTAACGGTATACACTTAAGAAAGGAATTTCGTTATTTTCGATGTTATCACTTCCACGTACACTAAGTTTTGCATACTATATATGAACGTTGCTTTACGATAAAAACAAGAAGGATTTAGATACTTTGATTATCCTTAGAATAATTAAAACTAAGTTTTTAGACCGTTACTTCTTTCAGTTGAGGCTTTAGGAGGTAATCAACAGAAGATAACGATAAAACGCTCGACGTTATCGACAGTATTTTTCCGTACGATTTTCGAACAATCTCCATAAAGGTCCCGTAGCCAACTGAACTGAAGTGTAGTATACCTGTTCAGAAAATTTTCTTTGGTTCTAGATAAACTTAAGTCTTATCAGTGGTGCTGCTGCTGGTGGTAGTGGTGTATGGTATGAATGAGCAGGGAAGGTGATTGATTAGAAAAAAAAAGAAATGCTGAACTACATGTGAGTTGTTTGATTGACAGGGGGGAAAGGTTAAATTGCGAATGTGTATTAGTAGCGTCTGATAAGTTTTAAAGCAGTGAGTCTGACAGCGCGTTCCTTACAATTTTCCGATTAGAAGTGCAAAATACAAGGCAAGGTAGCCTTGTAAGTTATTTCGCTTTGAATTTAAACTGAAAAATCGTATTCTCAAGAGGTTCTATGGGAAGAATGTTTCTCTTAAGGGCGTTCCATAAGAAGGCGCTTGTTAAGCTGATCGACTACAATGATAAGGTGAGTCATAGTTGAGAAGTGGTTTAGACATCACGACGATATCAATTTTGGTTAGGTAGCCGAGTAGCTATACAGCAGATAGAGCCCTTTATGATCAAAACAAAAAGTACTAGTATTTGCTGAAGTAAGAGGTGTATAGGTGGGAGTTTTCGGTGGCATACATATTTAAAGGGCTCCAGAGCCTGGGAGGGTATCTGTCCGTGACATGGTTTCTTTACATTGTCTGTGAAGACCTAGGGCAATAAAATCTGCGACAGATTGATCTATTTCGACTGAAAGTCGATCTTGGTTGGAGCGATCTATGTGCTGATCATTGATTGGAATTCCATAGTTAATAGCGCACTGATCGATCGCTTAGCCGGTCGATGTTGTGAAACGTTCAAACGCCAGTGTAATTGTGTAGTAGCTATCATAGAATAGTGATCTCGTACTATCTCCATGTCCACTTCTTGTCTAGGAGATTACTATGAAAACGGCACAGCGACTAATGACAAAACAATGATACAACGACGAAAGTGTAGCTGGATTAGTCACCTTAACTTGTTACGTGATGTAGTGGAAGTCGCCAATCGAAGAGGAGGCAGGAAAATCAAGAAGGAAACAAAACAACTGGCGAAGTTTAACCGAATTGCGTAGTACAGGACCGAGAATGTGAAAACTGCAAATTTGTGATACCCTATACTTTTCGAGTGTAATAAAGGCTACGTGTATTTAGGTGGACATTTACATAGGTATTAGCAATATGGCAAGGCTAGAGATGAATACATTCAATACATTTAAGCATATTTTCTCCCCGAAATGAAATAGCTTTCTCTTTAATGCATAATGCAGAAAAAATGTACCCAAAATGATAAAATATCATTGTAGTGATAATTAAAGATAACGGAAATTTAAAAAAAAGCAAATTAATTGTATATCCTGGTAGAGGGAGGCATTTAAGGCATTTAAGTTGCACATGTGCAACACTATGTATTCGGATTTTAGGGTAAAAAAATATTTAAAATAATCAACTACGCCCTCTATACCTCAACTATTCTATCAACACCGAATCCATAATCTACTACAATTGCTATAGCCACCTGCGATACATTTTTTTCTAATTTTTTGACATTTCTCCAGAACTGACACTTTGACAGCGGTGCGACTGCGACAAATTAAAAGCGAAAAAACATTTTTCCATGATTCTTACGTGAAGTTGAACTTAATTCGTGAATTTATCGAATTGTTTCCAACAAAATTGGATTCCTTTTCCAAAGGAACAGCTCATAATGTCGGCATTCACTGAATCGGCGCTCCTTAAAAAGCTCCAAGAGCTCAATTCGAGTCAACAGAGCATCCAAACGCTCTCACTTTGGCTAATCCATCATCGTAAACACCACCAGGCCATAATCAAGACCTGGTACAAGGAACTCCAGAATGGTAAGTTTCGCATAAGTATCCCTCAGAGCTAACAAAAAAAAAAAAAAAGCCTAACAAAAACCTATCTCCTTTTAGTGCCCGAAAGCAAGAAGCTAACCTTTATGTACCTGGCGAACGACGTTATCCAGAATAGCAAGAAAAAAGGACCCGAATACGGTCGAGAATTCGGGGTTGTGCTGCAGAAAGTGTTCACGTACATCGGTGAAACGTGTACCCATGAAAAACTGCTCGCGAGTCTAGGCAGAATTCTCAACATATGGGAAGAACGAGGTGTTTACGACCCGAAGACAATCGCCGAGTACCGGGCGAAGTTGTTGAAGAAAACGGAAAAGGAGAAGCCGACGGCGGTACCACCACCTGCGAGCACCAAAGACAGAGAGAAGGAACATCATAGGGAGAAAAAACTAAAGCGAACGAGAAGCAATTCGAGTTCGGAGAAAAAGGAGAAGGTTCCCAAGCCTGAAGAAGGAAATGGTGTCGTCGTGGAAGTGGACTTAAGTCCACATCTGCCGCTCGGCGAACCGCCAGAGCCAGACGAGCTGATCAAAGCTCTAATGGAGATCGAGAATTCCGCTTCGAGTGATGCGGTAGTGCGAGAGAGGATCGCTAATCTCCCGCCAGAAATTTCCGAGATTACCTGCTTGGCAAAACTGGAAGATAAGGAAGCAGCTAAAGCGTTGGCCACTCAGGTAAATAAATGCGATATTTTTTCACAAACTTCAAGTAGTTGTTGTTCTGGGAGGGGGTTGCAAATATTTAAGTGACGATCGGACACTTTCTTGTGCAAAGTCGTCGGCATGTTGAGGTAGGGGAGGCTTGCCTACCAGACTCAAAGGATCTGCCTTCTTAGAATTTCTCAAAGCAAAGGAGAACAGATAAAAGAACTCAAATAAGTCATATACCTATATACTCTTAATCCGTTTATCTATCTATATTCTATGTTCTATATTAAGTTTTACTTGCAGGTTAACGAAGCGGTGCTATTACTAAACGAGTATAATACAAGACTTGCCTCTGAAATGGAAGAGCGTACAAAATTGGCATCTATGTTGAGGGATTTTCAAGCAGAGCAAAAGGAATTGCTTGCTCAAGCTGAACAAAGACATGAGGTAAGGTAAATCTTGTGTTTTATACGTCAGTATATCACTTGTCGGTGTGTTGCTTGATCTGGTTTTTGTTGTTACTCCACTCCTTCAGCTCTCGATTCATTGATGTTCTGTTTGCCTTGTTACTGACCACTCTCAGCTTCTGTCTGCTAATCTTGTCTAGGTTAGGGCTTTGCCCAGTTTATCCAACAGCAGCTGTCAGTCTTCACAATATATTGGGAAATATAATGTGGTGCATTCTGCATCTTTGAACGTTTCCGAGCAATAGGGGCTGTTATCATGTCCAAATCTATGGAAATGGGTTCTGAAGCGAGTAGGCCCCATGAATCTTTTTAAGGACTATTATTTGCTTCCATCTGGCTTATTGAGAGTTGTATCTCTCTTGCCATTCTTCGAGATTTGAGAGATAATGTCGAGCTTATTTAGAAAAACGTTTGATGACTTTAAAGTTTATGTTGATTCCCTGCTTAAGAGCTTGAATTGCTGAACAACATCCGTGGCTTCTTTTGTATAAATCCACTTCACGCATTAAGCAATTGTAACTGAGAGAAGTATCTGTTTCCTTTGAAGGGTTGTTGTTCTACTATAAACACTTCATTTATCAAGTTTTTGCCTCATATTATCCGTAAGCTTTCTTCTTACTTTGAATTTTTCACTCTAACATACTTTTTTTTTAATTACAGGAGTACAATCAAAAGCTAGCAAAGTTGAAGGCAGTACAGAAAGAACTTCGTGATCATCTCTCTAATTTACCCGATTTAACACAATTACCAGATGTTACCGGTGGACTGGCACCACTTCCCTCAGCTGGTGATCTCTTCAACATTCACTGAAACGATATGTTCGTGCTCTTCCAAAGTCTACAAAACACACAAACACAATCACACACTTATTCTTTATTACTTGAGCTTACCCTTGGGTAGATTCTTGCGATTATGATTATACATATGCATAGTTCTTCTTCTTTTTTTAAATATTATTATTTACTTACTCTGTTCTGTTCTACAATTAATTCTCGACGATTTTTGCACACGCTTTCCTTGTGTGATCACAAAATATCACAGCTCTTTACCTTGTTCTGCAAAACCTTGTTACGGAAACTGAACGAAGAATTGGAGAAACAAATTAGTCATAAATAAACAAAAAACAAGAAAATTGTTAATTTATGTTTTATTAATTCATCATTCTGCCTAGTGCATTGAAAAATTTCCAGGACCACACCACTTTTCTAAGAAGTCGAGGACATCGGGGATACCACTGTGTGGAGCCATTTTAATGGCGACACTGAATTTACTCCACACATCACGATTAGATTGACGGTTAGATGATTTGAATGTGACTGGTTGGCGACCACGAACAGGATAGGCACTTAAAATGCAGGGTATATCGTTAAGGCCTAAGCTGGACTCGTACATACCACGATCGTCGACAGGGAGGACCTGAAATGAAATGAAAGTAATGGAGTTCTCTCTACTGAGGGAATTTAAAGCAAAGAAGATTGGCTTTCAAGCAATCCATCGCGCTCTGTGTAGTAGCCAATGCAGATCGTTTCAAGCAGATCATTTCATCCGCTGTGTAAGATCGACTTACATACATAAAGCGATCTAATTTTAACCGATCGAGTACATTGACTGATCTTACCTGATCAACTTGTTGATCCATGCTGACTGCTAATACCCATTCACGGATTTCTTCATGCAAATGGGGTTCATTCTTTAAATGAATCTCTTCCGGCAGAGGGACAGAACTTGGAAAATCAGTTGCCGATAGATCGGAGTGATCTACAAGATTGCCAGAGCCCTCTTCGATAGCATCACAGACGTCCAAATAGTGATTGAGTATAACAAAAGCTTCAGACTCGCGACCGGCTGTTCGTAAATCCATTCCAGCTTCTAGGAAACCCTTGTCAACTGGAATAGCATCGGTATAGCGAAGCATAGCAACCGATATACGCATAGCAATCGCTTCAAGTGATGGAACCTGACGGCAGGCTGCTCTGGTAGCATAAAAGTGAGCGATCAAGAGGAATTGTTCCACGGTATCTAGCATTGTGGATTCGGCAAAATCAGAGGATCTAAGGGTCTAGATAGAATAAGGAGATAAAATGAAAGAACTTTTTCGCCTGGATTAGTCGTCCTTACCTGTGACAATTTGAATAAAAATGTCCGCAAATCCTTCCAGAGTTCAGAGGCTACTTCTTCTCTCAGAGCAAAGCAGTCAAGAGTGATTCGATTGTATATGTTGAAATTTGGCTCTAACGGCGGAGCACCATAGTTAAGATACAGAGCTAAAGCAGCGGCAGAGTCACCTTCACGAATCAATTGCGCCGCATATAGAGCCAAATATTTATGCAGGACGGGACTGCTGATATTCTTGGCCTTATCCAAGCATCGTACCCATTGTCCTTGATCGGCTAACATGTCCAAGGCGCTCATTATATCTAAAATATGTCCCATGAGTTCAGTTTTAAGACATTCAATTCTGTATTTTCTTACCAATATCAGCCAACTGCTCTACATTGCCCTCGTTTTGTAGCCGCGACTTTTGCTGCTGCTCCACATAGGCAACCAGCTCAGGGTCAATCTCCTTTGCCAGACGTCTTGCCTTAGCCCACTGTTCGGACTTGATGAAAACATCTACTGCGTCCTTAGGCAGATCGGCAGCTAGATAGAGCTGTGCAGCGGGACCAATTTGTCGAATCTCTAAAAGTCTCGGTCCCAGCTCCTGAGCAATATGCGTTGCATCTCTTCCCTCTAAGAATTGATTACAGATCTCTGCAGCTCGCACCAGTGCCCTTTCTACAGTCGGGCCATCAGCATTAGAGCTGTTTATCTGCATAAGACATTCCGCCGCTTTGCGAAAGTCTTCCCTTTTAGCAAATTCTGCGGCTTTTTGTAAATAGGCTCTTGAATCGTCTTCTCCAGATTGTGCGCTCCTCCGCTGATCTTGAGCCTGGAGGCGTTTAAGGTCATTCAAAGCTGATGGATGATGGTCCTCAGCTATCCGTAAAGCCTCGTCGAACATTCCATTGTCCTTGTAATAGTCCACAATAAGATCTGGCCTTTGAGCCCTCAACAAGAGTGCCTCATACTCTGCATAGTTGCGAGTCTCTAACGCCGATCCGGCTTGATTTATAAGAACCTCATTTACGGCTTCAGGCAGATGCGTTTCTGCGACACTGAGTGCTGCCTTCCAGTCACCGGCATGTGTATACATGAGAATAGCTTCCTTAGGCTTATTAGCTTTTATAAACTCAGCTTCAGCTTCTTCGAACTTTCCCTCATCCTCAAGGGACATGGCGATTTTTAAATGAACTTCATCAGCTGGCTTGCCTGAGATGCGGCAGAGGTCCATAGCGAAGTCGAACTGTCCTGAATCGCAGGCAAAACCCAAGGCAGTATCGAGCAAACCAAGCTTGGTTAGCAATCGCACAGCTCCCTCTACTGGGAGCGATTTTGCCCACATATAAGCCACTTGATTGCTAGCACCATCTGTGCCCTTTTGTTTAGCCACTCGGTATCCATCTTCCCAGCGACTGGCAGTGCAATACATATGCACGGCTGATTTCCAATCTCCAGCGGCAATAAAGTGGATTTCGGCGTTTTTGAACTTACCTTTCGTCTCTAACTGACGGGCTAAATGCAGATGAGTACTGTCCACGAGTTCCTTGTGGAATCGCTCAACTAGACGAATCATAGAGTCGTAAAGCTCGCGACGTTTGTACATAGCGATGGCTAAGTCAGGCTCATTCACAGCTAGAAGAACCTTCTCCGCGTCGCGATATTTACCTAGCATGGATAAATGGAAGCTTTATAGGGATATGTTTTAGAATTCATGGGCTTACCTTGTCCTTCTAAATTTGCTGCCAGGTTCACAAACAAATCCCGCATTTCCTCTGAGTTCAAATACTTCTCCCCAATCGAATAAGCCTTCTCCCACTTTCCATGCTTATTCAGCAGCTCAATGGCCTCTTTGAAGAGATTAGCACGAACCAAAAGGTCCTCAGCTCCATCTAGATCACCTGCAAATGCCAAATGTTTTGACAGATCCAAAGCATACTTTTGAATTTCTTCTGGTTCATCCAGGACTTTAGCGATTTGAACCGCCTTCCTCCATTGCTTTGCACCAACAGCTGCTTCTAGAGCTTTTTGAGTGGCTCCAGCTTCTATGTAATGATTGATGGAGGCATCAAGCTGCTTCTTTGAAACCAACCAATCACCCCATTCCTCCTCAAGACTGGTGACTTCATCGGGAGCCACTTGCCTGGCTAAATCCAAAGCCCTAGTAAAGGCGTTGCCCTTCCTAAACAATGTCAGGGCTGCTTCGGGGTTTGACAACTTGTAAGCAATATCTCCTGCCATTTCAAATAGTTCTATAAGAGAAATAAGACGTTCGACTTGTACGACATATTCGTACATATAAGGCTTAACGATCGCTTACCACAACTAACCAACCCTTCAGTGACCTTTCTCATAAGCCCCTCATCTTCCATTAGACTCGGAGTTTTCAAAGCCAACCTTGCAGCTCTTGCTGGCTTCTTCGCCTTCAAGTAGAGCGTCATAGCTTTGTCAACTTCACCGTGGTCCTCTAAAACCTGACCAGCCTTTTCTTCCTGTCCCGATGAAAGAAGAAAACTCATTTGTTCCTCTTTCAACTGGGCAAGCAATGGATAACCTCGTCGTTCGGCTAAATTCACTGCTTCATCCCACATACGCAGCATTTTATACATCTGAAGAGCTGAATCGATCTGACCTTGCTCAAGGTAGATACGTTCAGCTGTTCTCAAGTCCGAATTGAGCAAAGCTAGTTTTGCCCTAACCTCAGGGCACATAATTCCCGGACCAGTGGTCTCTTCGTACTTATCAGCGGCCGCAATCATTTGTTGCAAGTAGAAAGCTTTTGAAACGTTCCCTAAGGCAGCATAACAGCGTTGGGCAACTCTTAAGTTTCCATCTTCTAGAGAAATCACAGCCAGATTATGCCACATGGCCTTTGCCGCGGGCTTATCTCCTAAAGTCTCTAGAAATTGAACAGCTCTCCCGAAATCACTGTCATTCACAGCGGTGCCGAATTCAACAAGGCCTTCATCCAGCTGGTAGGTATGCTCTGCTGGACCCTCCTGACTGCGGACCATCGTTCGACCCTAAAAGAAAGAGGTACATGAAGCAGAGAACTATACCCCTATTCTTTTCTGACAGATAGAAGTGAAGGGAAGTAAGCGCATGTAAATCTACTACAATTTTTCACTGCTGTATTCCGTACGCAAGGAATTGGCCGAGTTCCCAACACCTCGCTAATCTAGGTGCTAGAATACTTTTGCACCGGGATGACAGATTTGTCGCTAAGGAAACTAGTGGCCTCTAGGACAAAAAAAAAGTATTCTAGCAGCTGAATTAGCGAAGTGTTGGGAACGCGCTTATTCACTAACCGCTTGGGCTTCATGATATAGTTTTGTGGCAGTAATATTGTAAATTTGGCAGCTGCAGATTTGTTTTCTCAGAGCAAGTACACTTAACTTGATAAATGTCAAAAACAGGGTTTATCTATGGCTTACCCCTTCTCTGGTGACTTCTAGGACATCTCCTCGAATAGGCATCATAGTCACGTGTTCCGGGAGATCTATGTTATACCAAATTGCCAAATTATTGTTGCTCTGTGCAACTACGACATCACTTTGGGGTACCCACTGGACGAATGATATATTCCCGAGGAGCGTCTGTTTCTTTCCAGCAAATATATCAACCAACAGAAGTCTACATTGAAATAACATATGTTAAGAAAATATTTCAAAAGGTAGAGGCAACTAACCTCAATTTCTTATCTCGAAATAGAAGCTTATGAGCGGTCTCACTTAACTCAATCCAATCAATCTTTGAATCGTGCCCTACCTGGGTGACCACCGACTGTGATATCAAATCCACCACGCAAATAGTTTTAGCGTCCAAAAGGAATGCCAGCTTCTTGTTATCCCTGAAATGAGTAGACTTTCAGTATAGATCCTGTTCCTTGTGCCATTTTCGCTTGAAGATTTTTAAAAGCGAAAAATGGCAAGCATATTAGCATTTCACACCTTGAATTGCCCCTTTCATTTAATCTCACCGAAATCACATGTGGGTTAACAAACTCCGTCCTAACCGATCCCAAAATATGATTCTCTCCGTACTCCACCAGTGACAGTTCGCCAACATTAAAGATCAAGCAAACCGTTGGATTTTCAAAGTAAAACCGTTCATGACGTCCTGACACCGACCAAGGGATCTCACTCACTAAATTTCGTGTAAGATCACTCAGAACCAAAGAGTCCTCTGTTCTTGCTACTAGATAGTTGTCCTTTCCCATTATCCTCACATCGTCTATTTCAAGCCCAAGGGTTGATTCTATTGTCATTTGTTCAGTTGGTTCTTGCAAGGATTTCACCAAAAGCTGACTTGGAGCAACAAATATGAGCTCAAATTTGTCCTGCCAGACGGTTCTCCTTAGAACCGATTCGAATATAATCACTGCTCCTGTGACTGAGCCTATTGCTAACCTGCAAAGAATATTATATAGCTCTAGGGGTTTTGGAGATTATGATGACACTCACCGAGCTCCATCTTTCCGCCACAGGATCAAATTGACAGTGTAAAAGAAATCAATATCCTTAGAAGCGGTCTCATTCCATGCAGCCAGACGTGGACTCCATGTGAAAATTCGTATTCGGTCAAAACTTCCAAAAGCTACAGCTTGTCCATTGGGACTGCAAACAGCAGCAGTGAACTCTCGTTCTCCTTCGGAGCGGGAGTAGTCAAATGTCCGGATTTGGCGACCCTTTGAAGAAAGTAGACATTAGTGCTGAAGGAGATAGTAGAAAAGAGTGCTTCTACCTGTGAATCATAGAAAACAATTCGTTGATCGCAACCGCCAGCACAGAAACCACCTTGTGGCCACGCAAGGGCAAATGGTGGAACAGAGTGTTGAACCAGTTTTCCCGAGGACTCTACATTGATGTCGGTTAAGAAAAAGCGAATGATTGTGCCGTCATTGTGTCCCGATAGAAATCCAGTTCCTTTGGTGTTTGGAGCGAATGTAATCGTTGTACTGTCAGCACTGTAGAGGCTTTGCGATTTGTTTGTCTTACAATGCAAAGCACGGACCTTTCCATCATCAAGACCTGAAATGGAAAATAAAAGTTTATGTAAGGTCAGTGCAAACGAATGATTAAGAAGCAAAGTGATCAGGATTATAGATTTAAAGGATAAATAAAAAAAATATTTGGGCACAAACACCCCATAGATCCCAAGGCTTAGCTTCTCATGGCTGTAAGTGCTATGCACATTTTTACACGAGCTATAAGTTTTTATTTCTACCCCTGATCTGGAAGCAAATCCGAGTCTTAAGCTTGGGTTCAAGAGCAAAAATGTTTACTCATTCTCAGCATCGTTAGTTACTGTCACCTTTTCAGAAAGTGTGACCAATTCAGTGTCACTTTCGTCATTTGATAATAGAACTCATAGGTTCCTGGCCTGTTCTCTAGTAGAGATGCTCGCTAGAGATACATTTGGGTCAAAAAGACATCTGTAAAACAGCACAGAACAGTCTTAGCTGATTTCATTACCTTCCATATCTTTGATATATGATATACATATATTCCGAGTATGGATTTTATCCAGTTGGAGTATTTTAGCTATTACCTTAGCTACTGCAGATGCCTCTCCATTTTATGTAAGGTAGAGGTCTCCTCAGCTTCCCAAACTCTTTTAATTAGAGGAAAACGTAGTTCAGTCGATGTTGTTAGCGCCGCTCGTAAGAACTAGGGGGGATAACGTCAAGTCTTACCGCCTTCCTCCTTAAGGGTTGTGCTACGTATTTAGGCATTTCGTATGCACACAAGTACGTCTGTTTTGGGAGTATATTAGTAGCGAATACGCGGTTAAAAACCGCCTAAAAAAAAGCTGAGCAAGGTGTTGGCTAAAGCTATGACCTGTCAGCTTCTGGAGATTTTATAGAAAGTCTTGCTGTTGCAGATTCTTCTGCTTCTGTATCCAGAGCGTTGTTTTGTTGTGCCATACGCTCATTTGATATAATTCTCATTTTCATGAGACATAGCGACACTACGTCGCTCCATCCTGCTGCCGCGGTGAGCTTTCAGGTGTTTCGTTTCGTCGATCAGCTTCTGGGTATTGTCAGAAAGACACGTCTTGTGATATATTAATGCAACATTTCTCACTGTACACGGAATGATTCGGTATGCTGCATAACGGCTATTGTAGATGTTACAGGGATGAAGGAGAAGTCGGTTCGTCGCGTGTCCTGCGGTTGTCTCACCATGTCCTCTTGGTAGTTACTTTTTCTTGGAGCTGAAGGAAAAGTCCTTAAAGTTGAGCTGATGGATATTCTTAAAATCTTATCATCGTATGAATTCATTTTCTATTTCAAGAATCCGGCATTGTGTTGGTCCTTCTTTCTCCAAGTCGAAGAGCATCTTCATATTCCAGAATCCTATCTTTGTCCGGGAAAAATAGCCAAAAGTTTCGTTAGTGGACGTAGACTAGAAAATGTTTTGAGCAGTCAGTAGATCTCGATTTGTCGCAATTAAGATTCCAGAGTTAGCTTTATAGAAGGACGCCTTTTTGGACGTCAATGCAAGTCAAAGTTGGGCGATTAGTTTTCTTCCTAATCCACTGAGCTCCGTGGTTCTCTAAGAAAATTGTAGGACTACACAGAGTCTTAATTGAGATCATAACAAGTGCTATTAATAAATGAGAATAAAACTTCAGCTACTCATAATTGGATCACATCTGTTGGAAATAAAGATCCTTTACCTACTTCATTAAATACTTCAAAAAGCCTAAAATCGAATAAGGACCCGCGCAAAAATAACAACCACTCAAAAACAACAGCCGGCATGTTTATGTTTACTTGTAGGTACTTTTATTTTTTTTAAAGCTTTTCCTTAAATTTGTTTTCGCTCGCAGGATATTTAAAAGGAAAGGTAAAATCACCAAAAATACCCAAGCACCTTTTAGCAAAACACCGTTTAAATATTTAAATGTCATCAGCCATTCCGAGCACACATCTTTCTTCGTAGAACTTGTTTTTTTTTTTCTTATATTATGAACAACCTACAAGGACTCTTCGAAAAGAGAGCGAACGTATTTATTTCATTGCTATACATAACACAGTGCTAGGTACATGTCCTGTCTACCTTATCGTATGGCTGTGCATAAATCATTTCATACTCGCTGGGGGGACATGTTTTCCTCCATAAAGCTATTAACCTCGAACCTTTCGTATCTTTAACAAGTGCACTTGCTGGTAGGAAAAGACATAATACAAAATTGTAGGCGATGACTATAGAGGGATACCCATTTTCGACGCTGGCGTATCGTTTATGGATGATAATGAAAGGATTAATTAGCCCGACCTTTTATTATCCTTTCAATTGTAATGGGAACCTTGGTAGATGCTTAGGATTCTTGTAGGAGTATTGTGTAGGAAAATCGAAAAAAAGGCATTACACACAAAGGAGGTAAGTCTATTGATCTTTAGATTTAAATGCGTATATTTCCTGCTTACCCGAGTCAGGATTAATTCCCTTGGGTACGTGGGTTGTTTTCAAATAGAAATATATGAACATTACTGTTGGAGATTAAGGGAGAGTTGAAGAGGAAAGAAAGTAACAAAATTTTTGGCGTTTAAAAGGCCAGAAGATACACTCAATAAATGAAAGGGAATAAGCGTAAGCATAAGTTAATGTGAATGTCAGGGCAGACTCTTACTTTCAATACACTGAGGACAAGGGATAACGCTTGATGAATGAAATACAACATCGTTCATGGCTTCTGTTGCATTGCAACCAACCATCCGGAGGTCAAAATTAGCGATAACTTTTTAAAGAGAAAGTTTGTCAATGGCCCCAATTTCATTTTTGACGTTCAGCCCTATCGTAAATAAAATTTCCCCCGGAATTTTGCTCCTGCTCCTGAGTAAAAACAAAATACATATAGAAAAAAATTCAGTCAGAATTCCCGATAAATTGGGTTATTGAATGGTTAACGACTTTAGGACTGAAATTGCCAAACATTGTACTTGACAGCTGTCAAAAAGATCAATCAATATCTGCTTTATTGGCGTTATATGGACTATAAGACTTACTTGGTCGATATTGTAATAGGTGCCACTTAATCAGTAGCTAAACGAATAGCAAAGGAAAGGTTGCAGCAAGCTAGGAGGTCAAAGAAGACTTACTGGACTTTCGAAAAGGTTGCAGCACCGTCTACGTGATTGGTTTTGAATTTATCCTTAATGATTGTTTCTTATTTTTATAATCCGGGAGTGGTGTCCAATTTGACTAGGGGATAATGTAGGTACTTATTTCTTTTATTCGCACTAATTATCCAATGTTTTTGAAGTTATTCTTCGTAACCCTGTGAGCCCTATAAGAAGAGCAAACCAATTCTTACATATCTCAAAAGATGCACGGCATTGCAAATATATTTCACTTTTTAGTGTTCCGGTCCTGTAAAAGGAAAGACGTCCGAGTATCTTTCAATCTGTTACAGCTTTGTAACATCTAAACATATTCTCGTATGGGTGCACTATGTGGAAGCTCACACAAGATGGCGCCATTGAATTTTATTTCATGTGTACTTTTTGGGCTACCTTGTAGGAAGGGCAAGCAGATATTTTAGTTTTCCATCGTATGACATATCAAGTTAAAGAGAATCCCATCATACTTTGCTTTTCTCACAAAAGCTTAATAAATATTTTAAGAAGGTACTTAAATGTAGTGGATGTCATAAAAACGTGAAAATATTAAAAAGAATATTTTTTATTTGAATTGTGCGATAGCTTATGTCATAACTGAACGATAATTCTGCACGCGCTCTGTCAAAATATAATCGTACCCATAATTACATGAAGGAAACTTGTCAGTATGTTATATCGCTTTTATCCAGTTCTCATCCTCAGCGTGCCGTACTTGATGTGCTAATGAAACCGTTTCTAGGCGTATTACGTAAAAAGAAAGCCGTCACCGGAAGCCCCGACTGTCATTAGATTCATTTTCAAATCCACACATTCACATACCTGCAATAATAGCTCCCGTCGATAGCCAAATAAGTGCTGTAACTGACGTAGATTGGGGAAACTTATTACAAATGACCTTTTTGTCATTCCATGATTCACCCAATTTGTAAACGAACACAATGTTGTCACTCTGTCCAACTGCCAATTTTGTCGAATCCGGACTAAAAGCCAGTCCCCTTATGACATACGATGACTTTCCATTCGCAGGATTGGAAGGCTTAGTCGAAAATTTGTCTCTTCTCTCGCCAGCTTCGTCAAAAATTAAGATATGTCTATCTGCTGTGGCCACAGCTAACTTCTGATGATTCGGAGACCACGCCAAACCCGCTACACGGTTGAGATATTCCTAAAAAACGATACAAATTCCTGGAGACTGAATTTGTTTAGCGAAAAACCCATGTTACCTGACCCTCAATGAGGGTTTTCAAAAATTTTAACTGCATTTTACACAACTTTTCTATTTCCTATTCTTCTTTATATTTCGAAAACAAAAAACGAACTAAAATAAACGAAACAATTAAAAAGTATAGCTACGTCATTCCCTTTTGTTTTGGTTTTTGGTTGCTGTCAAGGGTTGCCATGGTTTCGTACAAAGTAACTGCTAGAAAAAAGTACTAAAACTCATGGAGCGAAACGGTAAACGCTGTTCCTGTATGTCAGGATATTTTTCACTCAAGAGTTTAGAAAGCCAGAACGAGAGAGAAAGAGAGAGAGGGAGAGCAACTTATTCACCACAGCCACTCTCGCCCGGGTTCCTGAGTGAGGGGGATTGATTTTGCGCGTGTAGACAAATATACCCTAACGCTTGGAGAAGGTGGTTTTGGGCCGAGACATTTGGTAAGAGCATCCAGCTACAGGTATGAGAAGCATGAGTATGTACCTACACATTCTTGAGTCGATATAATGCCATCCCACAGGATGTTGATTGTACATACGATGAAGCTGTGAAGGGTGACGACATGGTGTCTCCATAAATTTCCATACCATTTTGTGAGGGCGACGATATAATTGTGTATGCATACATACATACATATCTACATATGTGTAGGAATGTTTAATTTTCCGCACCAAATCCAGGCATGACGACGTACATTGTTTGTTTTTGCTATGAAAACTATAACAATTGGGTTGTTATTATCAGCCCCTACTCATTTGTATGCATCACAATGAGATGTCCTGGTGAAGCGAATCTCATACAATCAATTGTAGGGGGTGGTTCCTTGTGTCAATAGACACTGCAAAATGGTATAAGGTACTAGAAGTGAAGTGTACTTAGTTACATCCATGTGTACGAGTATATAACCCCTCTTATTTGCATAAATGAATTGAATTGTGTTGAGTGGGTAATGTAGGTCTAAGGGTGGGTAAGATGCTGCAGGTTGAATTACGATTTAGATTTTCAGTTTTTTTCTCGATAGATACAGAAATGTTTTGGTAGGAATTGTGAGAGAAACAAGGAAAATATGTATTGCTCTCTAGCCATAGAGCGAAGAGATGAAGGGAGTCTTGCGGAGATGGGATTAAACCTGTTGGATTGAGAAGAGCGAATTAATTACCATAGCGCTATCAGTCATTGTCCCTACATATATCCCTCTCCCCCACCGAATTTTATGACTTAATCACCAGTTTGTATTACTTTATTTAGTTCTATAAAAGTGCACTAGGTGGGGTTAATTACAATCGGGTCAAAATGTTCTTTGCTCTTTAAACTGAATACTAGAACCCATTATAAAATTATAATAAAATCCTCACAATAGAGGGCGCAGCAAGACGTTGGTGAAAAAGGAATAATGAAAATCCCTAAGAGAAATTTTCCTAGGACTATTTTTGGAGAGAAGTGATCAAAAAAATTCCCTAAGAAAATGCGAGGCAATATTTGCTATTGTGAACTAAACATTATTCGGAGAGTAGTTTTCAATAGCAATTGGTCTTTTAGGGATAACGAAAATTCCCTTTCGGAATGCTATTCGGGAATGAGGAGAGTTTCGAAATTTTAGGTCCTTCGAAATGGTGAACAAAATAATTTTCTGTTTTAAGCGTTTCCGTCCTGTAAAAAAGTGCTAGAATGTGTATAAGCACAGGCAAATATTTGTGTTGGGTAAAGAAGTTCAAAGTGAAAACTTCAAAAAATCATTGAACCAAATAAAGAGGATATAAAGTTCTTGTGCTTGGTTTCAATTTATTGGTACACACAAAAGTAATATTGGGATTCAAAATCTGATCCAGTCGGATATGCTTAATTCTTCTTTCGAATAAAATTAAACCTTGCCAGAGCTAAAACAATGGCAAGAATAATTCTGGAACGAGTAAAAGGAACACTTAATTTCCACTGTCTACGTCGAACAGACAGGTTTTCGTGCTGTATCGTCCTGCTTCATCTACATAAAACATAGACCAACTGAATTGAATGAAGGAAGGAGTACGACACATCTATTGTTTATAGTCAATGTTGCCACAATGATACCAAAGTATCAAAAGTGATACTTTTTAATCTTAATTTGGACGTGATACTTCAGGTTCTGTAAATTGCCTATTTTGATACTTTTTAATATCAACAACAAATTACTATAATATGCCTGGCAATACTTCAATATTCACTGAACTGTAAATCAAATAGGTGAAGTGCTCACTCAAACTCAAAGCTGACGGATTCTATGATAGGGGTGATTATTTCGTAATTTTTTGATATTTTATTTAAATATTTTTATAGTTGACTTGGCTCCGGTTTAGATGGATCGATTTTTTTGTAAAAGAATTGAGAATATTCATGTTATTATCGTTTGTCATCATGTTTTTAATATTAACAAAATAATAATAATGACAGTTTTACTCATAATTCCTAATATGATACCTTTTGATACTTTTCTTCTGTCTGCAGAGATACTTTTTTCTAAAGTCTTGTGGCAACACTGTTTAGATTTAGGTTTTGGTCACACGCAAGTTCACATGTACTCACAGATAAGACATTTTGGGCTCCGACTATTTTAGGAAATTTGAGGGTAGAGGAAATTTAAACTCTACGGATCATAATATGTAGATGATTGATTTGAGTAAAGGCCTCCGCTAGCTCTGCTGCTTATTGACTTGGAGAAGGCTTTCGACAGTTTAAATAGCGATGCTATCTCAAACGTAGAATCTGTGGTAGTCTGGAAGGTAGATATTAACACACGTAGACTATAAGTCTTCATAAATAATTGTTAAAGGATTATATTAATGATTTTTTGCCCGAAGCGTATCTTTAACGAACAGCTTTGTATGAAAACGCCCTAGAAACCTCTAAATATTACTATACTTATGAGAAAATGGCACAAAGACAACTTTATTTAAGAAATATGCTATACAGTGGAATCCAATCACGCAAGTAAACAGAATAGCGGGAGACTCTAGGCAAACGCGTTGCAGAAGTTCAAACAGAATGGCGCGCAGGCGTTGTTTACGTTCTATGCCATGAGGAGTTCAATGATTTGAGTAATTAAGTAACCATTTTGTAAATATGTAGTTCACTTTGAAGTTTTTGATTGAGCCAGTCAATTTGATCAACTCACAGATTTGAAGTCACGGGAATTAAATCTTTGTGACTGAGCCGCATTCTTTGAAGTCACACTGAAGTCACTAGTATTCACTTGAAGTCATTGGCATTCATTTGAATTTCCCAATTCTTTAAGATTTTTGCTAGCAGAAATGGGCATCGGACAACAGATGCTAACTCAACGCTTTATAAGCTCGTATTATCCACCCAACTGTTTAAGCAGTATATCTTACAGGTACACTTCTATAAATAATTATTATTATAGAAACTTAGATTATAATCTAAGAGATCTTGTCCAGTACAATACCGGGAATTTTTTTTTACCGGGAAATAGTTTTTAAGCTGTAGGTATAATAAAGGGTAATCCAACAGATGATATGGATGTTGGCTGACAGTTACTGTCATTTACTGAATTCGATGTGGTTGATCTTTTTGACAGATGTCAAGTACAATCTTTGGCAAATTTTTCGGTCAACATAATTGACGCAGTCACACAATCAATAAATTTATTACGTACGAAATTTAAAGATCTCATTATGTCGGTTAAAGGAGAAGTTCATTGGCCTCTAAGATGATGCGATTTGACACCTTTAGACTTCTTCCTGTGGGGTTAACTATCTCAAACACAACATCCAAACTGAAATTGCGGCCATTGACCAATTTATTCTCTAAAAGTCATCGATAATTTTGACCTAAAACGATGTTGTGTTCCATTTTCATATTATTCGTACCTTCAGTTCTATTAATTCACTGAATATTCGACTTTGCACACTCTCTAGCGACCATGCTCTTTACCATTGAACTGGAGAAATAAAAAAAATGTAACGAGGTCGGCACATCGATTCGAACTTGATACTATCGTCTCAGATACATACTTCTAGTACACCACTAGCATTCACCAAGTAAAGTTATTATGTATTTACTTTTTATTGAAGTACAATGACGCTTTTAAAGCACACTCATGGTTCGTGCACCGAGAAGCGAACAGAATATTCCCAGTGCTTTATAGTTGCTAACAATTCATGGCTAGTTTTTTGAGGCTGCTTCGAGTACTATGGAGTGCAACTTCATAGTACAAAGTCGGGCGCTCCTATTGTCTCTTACTCCGATTATATTCTAAGTATAAAGTATAATCACACAGCAAAAGCTGAGTGGTATTTAGGACTAAAAACAGAGGAAAACCGAATATATAAATTGTAAATATTGGCTCGAGATTTCCATTGAAAAGTCTGTTATTTTAAAAATTAATTGAAATCATTGTTTGAGCTTGGATGCGCCGGCATTTTTTGAAAGTTATATTTTAGGGTTGTGAGTTACTTGGAACTGATTAGATCCGAGAAAGTTGATAAGAAATTATGTGTATAAACAAGATATTTATAGTAGCAGGTGTGTGAAGATACAAAGTTGTTAATGAAAGAGCATTTGCGTGCAAAACGTATGTTTTGCTGGATTATTTATTCTAATTCTTAGGCACAATTACATATATGTATGTATGTATGTATAAATGAACAAAGGAACATAATAGAGCTGTACTTGATCCTACGAAACTTAGTGTCAGCAAATAAGAATGATAGAAAAATAAAATAAATTAAATAAAAAACAGCGGTGTGGAAAAATAAAGTGCACGACTGGGTGGTAATAACTTGCACCTACAGTGTTGTGCAAAATAAACGTAACAAACTCACCTTGCGCATATAAATGTAAATATTGTTTTTGTTAACGCTTTTTGTAGAAAACTAAAAATGCACATCTATGTAATAATAAAGTGCAAACATAACAGGGTATATTCTAAAGCAATAACAATTTACTTGCAAATAATTTATAACAAAAGCTACAACATTTAACTTGTGACAGTGTGCACAACTAAAGCAACAAAGTGTTAAATTTCCAAAAATAACGCGAAATTGCTAGCGGAACTTTTCCAAATTCTCATATGATCTCAATTAAGTATAAGAAAGTGAATCCTGGGCCACTCAAAAGGATATCTTTGTTGTCTGTGGAGCTAAAACAATGGCCCGAATTATGTATCGCAATCAATTAAAAAGTTTAAAACAACGGAAAATGTAAATACAGATCATTTGGGTGGTCGACCTCGGAAAATGTCGAAGAAGCCAGATACAAAAATGTGTGTTTTTAAAAAAATAAACATTTCTGTCTTCAAAAAATATGGTGGCTTCACTAAATTTAAGCATTCATCCTAGCACTGTTCGAAGAAGAGCTTTGGAGAACGATTTCAAAAGTTACAGGCCAGCTAAAAGCCAATGCTTAAGAAAAGACATTTGTAGAAAAGGTGATTTTCAAAAAGTGTCGTTTTTAAACCAAAAAACCTAAACAAAGCTACTTTTCAGTGACGAATTTTACTTCAATTTGGTCAATGCAGATGGTATGTGCACAGTAAGGTATCGAAAAGGAGTAAGACTCAATCCTCGGAATTGCAATGTATCAACAAAGTATTGTGATGGTGGTGTAATAGTATGCACATACTTCTCAGCCAATGGTGTTGAACCCTTTCACTATATTGTAGGGATAATGGATCGTTTGGCATACAAAAGTATTTTGGTGATTCAAATTATTCCACACGCTTGATGGTTTATGCCTCTTGGATGGGTGTTTCATCAAGGTAAAGACCCAAAGCACACATCGGAGCTGGTTAAGGACTGATCAGAAGATAATTTGGTGCAAGTTCTTGATTGATCAGCATGATCACCTGTCCTAAATCCTATTGAAAATCTCTTTGCGATACTAAAGCGACGAGTTGCAGATAAACGTTTCCAAAATAAGTGAGAGCTGTTTTAAGCATTAAGGACTAAATGGAAAAAATACCTAAAAGCACAATTTCAAATGTAATAACTCCATTGCCACACAAATGTCCGGAAATTTTTAAAAACAGTGCCTCCTATTTCAAGTAATAGCCTTGTTGCTTTAGTTTTGCACACTGCAATGAACTACATATTGTTGTTTTTGTTAAGGCATTCTAGTAAATTAGATTTTATTGCTTTTAAAAGTACACTACTATGTTTATGTTTCGTTATTGAATAATTGTACGTTTTTGGTTTTTTTTAAAAGTGCTTTGGATAAAAAAATATTCACATTTATGTGTGCAAGTTAAATTTGTTGCGTTTTCAAGAAAATCGTCTTTTAGCCAAATTGGCCATAACTGCCGTTCTAACCAATTTTGTCGAAAGTGTGGTACCTCATTTTATGGTGTGTGTTTAAGTCGTTTTCGCGTAAAACGGATTTTTGCAAAAAAAAAAAAATCTAAGTAAAGTACTGTTGCTAACAATTTTGGTAAGAAACTGTATACGTTAGAGCCGTTTTCGATAAAATCGTATTTTTGTGAAATTGGCCTTAAGTAAAGTACCGTTAATAATAGGGCTAAAACAAAAATTTCAATTTCCCCTTTAGAAATTTTCCCAAAGACCCTAGATATGAAATTTGATCAAAATCCGTCCACCCGTTTAGGCTGTAGCTTCGTGCACGGACAGATAGACAGACAGCATCGGCAGACCCACTTTTTTGGACTTCTCTATAATGTAGTGTCCAACTTCATCAAAATCTTGATATCGAAAATCTGAGCGAATCCGCTTCAACCGGTCGGTCTAATTTAATTCGGTCCAATAGGTACGGCGTCATTTCGGCAATAGCGTACAGAAGGGTGGCCTCGAGCTCGTTCAAGACTAAGGACTTGACGTAGCGCCAGAGAAAATAATCGAATGATCGCGGTGGCCAAGTGATGAACGCTCGAAGTGAGATGAGCCAGTCGCCAAATTTCTATGGCAAGTAACTCCGTCTTATTAAAACCACAGCTCATATATATCGATTTAGTCGATCTCTGGCCAAATAAAGTCGGCTAACATCGCTCTATACATGGGACCGTTGACGGTAACGGTGTCTACTTTCTCACTTCTAAAGAAGTCAAGATTTTTGGCTATCTGGATGCTTTGTCGAACAATTGTGGATTGTGTTCGCTTTAATAATGAACATATTGCCGCTGAGTAAAAAATACGCCTCGCCCAAGAAGATGATTTTTTGGCCGAAATCTGAATCTTCGGTCAAAAATTTTCAGCGTCCAGTTAGCGAACTTACGGCGTTATAGTCATTCGGTTTCTATTCTTGCGTCAACAAAATCTTATTATCCAAAATAAGACCGGTATACTATCTGTCGATGTCCAATTTAGGTGATCGGCGCAGAATCGATGTTTCTGGGTCTTATTCGATTCTGGCCGCTACAACGGCTGTATTTTCTTCATTTCAAACAAACAAATGTCTCTTTGAAGTGCTGCCGGTGTTATTCGGGCGACTTCTGTGTTTCAGCTCCTCTATAGTCTGCGGTTTGGTAATATAAGCCTTTTCCTTTAGGTAACCTTTTCCTCTTGCTGCAACCAAATGTGGTCTACATTGTTGTCAGCTTGCAGGAGTGGAAAGAGAAAGTCCTGAAGTATTGTTCAGCAAATCCAACGGTGTTGAACGTTGTCATGTCGATGTTTCAGGAAAAGCTGCAACACTTTCACATGTGATCGGGGTGTTTCGGCCGATCGTCCATAACGATGTTTACCCGTAGGTCTCGAGGCTCCAACGTTCCTATATCGCTCAATATAGGCATCAGGAATTGTTCAAGCTTTTGGAACATTTCGAACTCCAACAAATGTCAGTACACACGTTAGCTGAAAATTATTATCCAGCCAATTTCGTGTAGTATTTCATTATTAAATCTCCCAAGTCCTGAGAAAAATAGAAATAATTGAAAAATATTTATATCTAAAGGGTCCGCCAAATAACTTTTTTTTTTTTTTGAAAGTTCTATAATAAAAAACTACTGAATATTTTCTTAAATTTCTTTTTTTATTTGAAAGTACAATCCTTCCGGTTAACAATGGAAAATAATTGCCTTCAAATGGCTGCCACATTATCGATTGTGTGCAGCTGTATTTCACCAATGGCTTCACGAATATTGTTCTTTAAAGCGTCAATTGTCTTTGGCTTGCCGGCGTAACACTTATCTTTTACGGCACCCCACAAATAATAGTCCAACGGTGTCAAATCGCAGCTCCGAGATGGCCAAACGACATCAGCTCTGCGGCTGATAATGCGATCTTCAAAAACAGGGCGCAAAACATCGAGTGTAGCTTCGGCTGTGTGGCACGTAGCGCCGTCTTGTTGAAACCAAATGTTGCCAATATCCTCCTCTTCAATTTTCGTGAACAAAAATTCGTTCAACATGGCCCGATAACGATCGCCATTGACTGTAACGGCCACTCCTTGCTCATTTTCGAAGAAAAATGGCCCAATTATGATCAAAATCCGCCCCAAACAGTGACTCGTTTTGGGTGTATCGGCTTTTCAATGTATGCGTGCGGGTTTTCTGTACCCCAAATGCGACAATTTTGCTTGTTTACATACCCGCCAAGAATCAAAATGAGCTTCTTCTGAAAAGATGATTTTTTTGGCAAAATCGGCATCTTCTCTAAGTCGATCGCAGGCCCACTTAGCGAAGCGAAAACGCATTGGATGGTCAGTTGGCTTCAACTCCAGAAGCAATTGGACTTTGTATGGCGTCATACCAAGGTCTTTATGCAAAATTCGTCCCAATGATGTCTCTGAAATGTTCAATTGTTGAGAACGACGGTGAATTGATGTTGATGGCGCTTCACGCACACTTTCTGCCACAGCAGCAATTTTTTCGGGTGTACGCACTGTTTTTGGCTTTTCACGCTTTGGTTTATCGATGAGGATGCCAGTTTCTTTCACTTTTTTCACAAGATAACGAACATACGGAGCTGACGGTGCTTCTCTTCTTCCAAAATCCGTACGCAATCTTCGCACACATTCTGCAACATTACCATGATTTTCAAAGTAATTTCGCAATATTTCCCAGCGTTGTTCAAGCGTATACACAACCATATTCGTTCAGCGGAAGGATAAAACTAATTATCTGTCAAATCAGACATGAGCTAAGTGTTACCATTCACGAAATAAGCACTAGTTGAAAAAAAAACGTTAGATGGCGGACCCTTTACAAGGTAAAAGAATTAATAATTATTTACAGAGGATTGAGAAGAGACTCTGGGCTCACCCTGTATTTATTTATTAACGCGGTCTGTTTTGACCCTACCAACACCACCTGTCTTTAAAATTACACAATACCATATCTTTTCGCACTTCAATAACAGAAAAAGAGTCTGAAAAATCACGACAGTTGATCGCTGGCTAACCGGAAGTCGATGGAATCATTCCAGTTGTAACGGACTTTTCAAATTACAATACATTCATACTTATTCCATTTGCCAGAATTTCCCAATAATTTCCCCTCTATTCCCCTTATTCCCCAGCTTTTCAAACTACCCCTCACTATGTTGAATTAGCACAAAACTTACACCACACCCATGTTGAATTACTTTTCAAAAAAAAAAGCTACCCACAAGTCTGTGGGTAGATGCGGCATGAAATCAAATGCCATGCAAATTACATTATCCTAGGCCAAATTTCTTATACACACACATCTACTCAAAACTGCGCCCTTCAACTCAAGGCGGCAAAGAGTGAACACTATAAGGACAAACACAATATCCAATCCTTATCCTTTTCAAAGTTATATACACGTTTCTATGTCAACAAAAGCTGTCCATTGAGTTGAGGCTAAAGAGGTTAAGATTTTCTTGTTCCTGAGTTCTCTTCGCGAGTGCCTCCGTTCCCTCGCAGGACATCAAGGAAGCATCAGATTGCTAACAACGGCGACAACGAGGAAGATTGCAAAACCCCCAAAAAGTTATGCAAATTCATTTAAGTGCAATTCTTGTTCTGTTATTTCAGTCCTTACACAATTCAAACTTGCGGTTTAGACAATAGGCTTTGGGTGAGAACGAACGGTACAAGTAGTTAAACAAAAACTTCCTTACCAACCAAGGGTTACTTGTTGACATAAATAACTCCTCGGAAAGTGTTTACAATTCGAAGGCAAGCGCAAAAGGACAAAAATCCTGAACAATAATAATTTAATTTAAAGGAAACATGACTTGCCTCGTGTTGTTTCTTTTTTCTTCACTCCGTGTTATCCTTGCATGCTTCTCATCTCTATCTGCAGATTGTGTGTGTGTTACTATGGAGGGTGCTATTGTACGCTTCCGGTTTCCTTTGTGTGCTATCTCATTCTATGACCGAAAACGACAAAAGGACATGCTTCCTGTAAAAATGTTTGGTTATTAAATTACTGGAGCATATCCTTGAGCTTTTGTTTGAACCAGTTCAGAAAAAACAAAAAAAAAAAAAAAAACAAAAAGAAAAAGAAGTCGAACGAAAAAAACAAACGAAAACCCAGAAAAAGAGAGATGAATAAAATGCGGAGCAAAGAAATTGACTGAAATAAATTGTTGGTTTTCTGTTCCCGGTGTTGTACGTACTATGTATGAGTATTTCACTTGGTTCTGGGCGCGCCCCCACCCACTAACTAGTGCCTGCTGTGACAGTTTGCCTGTTCGGTTGGCTTGGTCCGAGGACTTAGACCACAATTCCTCTTAATAAAAACAGCAATTTTCAGGAAAAAGGATGTTCACTTATGTTTTTCCGTTTTTGTGTGAAATTTTATTACATGCACTTGGACTCACATTTAGGGGTTGTCAGGTTGTGATGTGGCCGTGTTCTTCTTATAAAGGATATCACGACAAGTAAGGACATAAAAATGGACACATACTGAGATGCGACATTAAGTGCTAGGGGCTCGGTAAGAATTCCAATATAAATTCAAATTTCCTTCTTCCAACAGAGTTATAGGGCTTTTTTCTTGCTCCTAGATACTTACTCCTTTTTTTGTGCCGGTTGGACTCCTTGTGGAATTTCCGTCATCAGTTTCTTGCGCGTTACGCCATCATTTTCAAGGATAATTGAGATTTAATGAGGCCAAGTGCCTGTTCGAAACAAGCTGTTATTTCAATTACTCAAGATGGATGGAAAGGAACGAGGCACAGGGAGACCGCAATTAACATGGTAGTTTCATTGGGGGTGGTACGTGTTTAGTTCTACTGAAAAAAAAACAACGCTCCGAGCCAACTTAGTGGAATCAATTTACCTAGTCCTGGGACGACGACGACGGTGTATTTTATTTCTTTACGTACTTAAGATTCTTTTTATTTTCACGCTGAAAACTAATATTTTTATTTCAGGAGCTGCAACTGAGGTGGGAAGAGAGAGTTATGAATAGAGGACGAAGGAGGATGGTTGGAATTATTTTTCCAGTTGAGAAGCTAAAGTTCGTTTTGTCAATAGGTTTTTGATTGAAGGAGATTGTTTTTAAATATTTGCCAGGTGCAATGAGTCGGTGGAACTTTGAACTTGTAGTAGGTACATTGAGGACGAATGGTTTAGATGTCAGTTTGGGATGTTAAACGACAGGGAGATCGAAAGTAAAACCAATCCCTTATGCAACTATATAGAGATGAGAAGAGTTTTCTAAGTACAATTCTATTGAACTAAGTAAAATATTTGACTTCAATTGGTTCTTTATCAGCAGTAGCAGAAGGGTTTAAAAGTATTTACTTAAGTTTATACTCGCTCTGTTCCTCTCTCTAGGGGTGTATGCTTCATAAGCTCCTCTCCTAATAGCGATCCCAATAGGTTCCTTGCAAGATCAAATAGAAGTTGAAACCTTTGTATCAACCTCTGTGTTGTCTTTCTGTGACGTCCTGTCAGTTTGTTTGTTCTGTCGATTCTGTGGTATACTCATTTTTTGTTTGTTTTGTGTTTTTTTTTTTTTTTTGCAAATTGTGGCTTGGTTCCCTCGAATAAACTGGAAGGAAGAAGTTCAGAGTTGTGTGAGATAAGGCCCTATTACAAGAAGCCTTGCCAAGCACTTGAAGGAGTTGATATTTCGTACAAGCTTTCATCCTTGGGCATGGTTTTCTGCGTGCTTGTGCCACCACTGGCGTAGGGTTTATCACTTTTTGGCTTTGTTGGGAACAGAAACAGAAGTAGGGCTAGAACTATCCACCTGTCTGCTACTATTCAGACTTTTCTATCGGTTACAGAAGGCATATTTGCATATTTGGGTCCACAATAACAACAATAACACATCGAGTTACTGAAGACCAAATGCTCACAAGCACTGATTGCTGGCGACAGAACTCACAGAACTTCGCAAGACTGACCATCAGCCATGCGTATCAACGCACAGTTCATTCTGGATTCAAGGGCATTCACCAACAATGGGGTGGACTACGTGAGACCGAGTGAGATCAAGAACTGTCATTTACTGAATTCAATGTCGTGATCTTTTTGACAGATGTCAGGTACAATCTTTAGTAATTGTAGTCATGGAGTCGTTTACGTGGTTATTGAACCTTATTAAGAAAATTGATTGCAGCAATATTTCTCTTAGAGGAGTAGTTGAATGGCTCTTGCGATTTGACACCTTTTCCACCTTATTTCCGGGCTGGGACCATGTAGAATCCCAACAAAATAAAGCGAACTGACCATGAGAAACTTTATTTTTGGAGCAACCTAATTACTCAAAACCAAGCGCACCAAATGCTTAACATTCTCAACAAAAATTTATTATTAAAATAGCTAAATCCAAAACAGAATAAAAATTTGCCAAGAAAAGTACACCACGCAGGACACACTGCAAAGGATAAATGTCAAACATCGAACAAATTAGGCCATATGCCAAAAATTTATGGCTAAATTTACACCTAACAAAAGAATATATTCTAATACATATTCCGAAGATGGGGGGCATTGTTGATGATCATCATTTGTGTCACGATGAGTCTGAATGCAAAAAGAAAGTTTCTTTCCCTATGTGCACACACTTATAAGCGTTAAAGGGTGACTCGATTATTTTCTCTGCGGTTACGTCAGGTTCTTAGTCTATGCTAACAAGTGTTAACATTGGAAACTCTCTCAACCGTTTGTCCAGCAATACATATATGAGTTAATCAGTTTGGTTCTAGGCTGATCGTTTTTGTTTTTGCCGAGTTAATTTTCAGCCCAACGACGTCTGCTTCGCTCTCCACATTTGCTGTCATTTGGTGAAGGTCCATTATTTTGTGAGACAGTAGGCATGCATCATCGACGTCGTCTAGGTGTTTGAGTTCATATGTAATCACCAATAGAAATAGTATTGGTGAAAGTTTGCAGCCTTGCCGAACACCACTTTGGACTTCAAATTCCTCAGTCAGCGCTAGTAACTCAAACAAATGTTGACCTCTGAATAGTATTTGTAAGAGATACTTAGTACCAAACCCAAAGATCCTTCTTTTTTGATAGTTCAGATTCCTGTCAAGAATGGAGCTTAGATACCTGGCTGAGTGTTCAAAGAAACTCTTTCCATATTTGGGTGAAATTGTGTGCATTTTATTAAAGAGAACCAATTTGTCTGAAAAACAATGGTTCTCTTAGATGATTCTGGTCATCTCATACTTATTCATGACTTTGGGCATAGTGCCTTTCCTTAGACCTTACCGACGACTAGCTTAAGAGTAAGCCCCACTGTGGCAGACAATCAGTTTGAAGCAATTAGGATCCTTTACTTTAAAGACGACAGAGGTTTACAAGAGTCATCTTGCACTCCGGTGCTTCTCCATTGTTCGAGGTTGCTTTCCTCGTTACCCCGGCCTATGATCGTTTGGCTTAGATGATCCTCCACTACCGACACCATAACGAAAGTAATTCTCTGCATTGAAGGATTATCCATAATTCGAGCTATGTCAGAGGTTTTTCTCTGTTTGCTTGTTGAAAGTTCCCGGTTCCGGTGGGCTTTTTCAATCGCTACTACGGTTACTCCTACTCGTCCATACTAAAAGTCTGTACCTCTCGACTAAGCTTACTAGAGATATCTAAATTTTTTTTGAAGAAATTTCTTAATTTAATTCCTTGAATCACCTTGAAGTTTCTGTAGACTTCCAGGAAAACAAGGAAAAAGTACCCATCTTCCAATTGATATTATAATTTGTTGTTTACACAGATTTTGCCAATTACCTCGAAACATCTCCTCACCATTCATCACAGTAACCATTAACAAAGTATGTTTTGATATAGACATCGGCTGGAACGGCCATAAAATTGATGTGCGAACTTCAAGGCGTACCACCAACCGCACACCCGCAAGAATAGCGAGAGGCCCTAGGTCTTTTGTTTGTTTTTCCATAGCTGTCTTTTTTCAGATGCTCTTCCCATGAAAAATACAGAAGCTTTTTTCGCTTTGTTTTTGTATTTTATTCAAAAATTCCGATTGCCAAGGTTCGGCGGCTGGAATCCACCCATAGAATGAAGAAATAGTCCTTCCACCTCCCACCCACACCCAATCTAGCAAGACGGTTTTTTTTTTGTTTTTTCTTGGATTTGTGTGTGTTTTTTGTTCTTGCTATTCTCCTTCACACTTAATATTCAAAAAGCATCCGTATATAACAAATGAAAAACGAAAGAAACCGGGGACCACAGTGCGGAAGGAATGAGAGAAGAATCCTTTCCGTTCTACTGCCCCCGCTAGCGTTGGTGTGCTCGTCACTATAGAAGAGGACCCACTGCTGCTGTTGGAATGGCATAACTTGGAAGAATATTTCAGGTGGTTGAGGCAGAAATTGTATTTACAAACGAAGGCAGCATAATAAATTTGTTGTCTGAGTTGTTTTATCGAGGAGAAGCGACACGGTGTGTGCTTGTTTCAAATGCCAGAGCAGAGCCTTTTGGATAGCTTTAATGTAAGTGGAGAGGCGGGACGAGACTACGTATATTCATGGCTCCTTGGCGTGTCCTTAAATTCTCCTCAATGTGTGAAATGTTTGTAATAAAATACTCCAGCATGGGGTATTCAATTGATTTAAGAGTTTGTAATGGTGTAATGATAAATTGGAAATGTTATTTCTTTGGAAAGATTGCATAAAGAGAGGCTTGTTAAGTATCAATATCGACCCTTGTATGGAGATTCAATTTTGGGCTAACACTTTGCCTGGAAAAAGAGTTGTCAAGTACATACATATAATGAAGATGAAGTACTGTCTACTCGACTCGACTGTCTGAACGAGGGAGATAATTTCTAAAGCGTAGTACAAATTGGTTGGTGATTAAAGTGATTAGATGGAATTTTTCAACTTGATGGATAGATACGTTTCTCAGGATTCTAAAGTAAGTCATTTATTCCACTGTGGAGTAATTTACAATCAAAGACTCAAGCTTAAATTAAGACTTTAACGACTGCTATGACAAGAAGGGCTGTATACAAATTTAAATAGGATGCAGAGATACTCTTTAAAGGAATTATTTTTGAACAGCCTTCTATATCGCTTGCTTAAGGATTGTTAAAGTCTTTGCCGATTAAGTCCTTTTTATCTCAGTCAATGTCCCTAGCAGTGGTAGCCATTGAAAATGTTGCCTCTGATGGACTGAGTTTTTCGTGGCCACCACAATACAACCCCTGGTTTGATGAAGAATGCCGGCAAGAGGCCTTTATATGCTACTGCGCTAAGTAGAAGGTTTAAAGCTGGGATCGAGCTTTACGAATGAGAATACGGGCTTTAGTGCAGGAATGATGTTCAAAAATTGTACAAAAAGGTTAAGGGTTTCAAAGTAAGAGCAGAGCAGGTCAATGAATGCAAGATAAAATATATGCTACCTACATCGGCATCTTGGACAGAATATCACAACAGAAAAATATAATTTCGAGTTTGAAAAGGACTTTGTCTAGCTAGGCCCTATGGTGAGCTACACAAGCGACATCAGTGGGGAAAACGATCGAAGAATCACTTTTATCAATCGGTGGTTCTATGGGCTAAGAATTAAATAAAGTAACAAACCCTTATCTCGAACCTAGTCCTACAGAATGGGTCAGAGGCCATTTTGAGATAAAAGTTCTTCGAGTGATCTTTGGTCGGAGTGGAATGTCGAAATGTGCGAGGACATCCGCTTGTTCAAGGACATTGACTTAGTTAATAGGGTTCGAATACAGCGACTGAAATGGTGGAGTCATGTGGAGCTAATGGATTATAACGTTAGAGCTAAGAATGTCGTCGAATCCTTCTCGGATGGACGGCGCAATCGAGGACGTCCTCGCGATAGATGGCGCAAACAAATAGAGAATGACCTCAACCAACTTGGTCTGCGCAACTGTCCGGAACTGCAGTCTACTCTAGTCTACACGATCGTGATAAGACGGTAAGTCCAATGACCATTGAAAGTAAGACTCTTGCATTACTGCAACTCTATTGAAATTGTGCTGCTTTCTGTCGAGTCCACCTCACGGTAAGTTAGCAGCTACTTGTGTCTGATCTCTAGAAACGTTATCTGGAGTTATGTCGCCAGATTATCTGTGTGTTTCATTCCTGCGTTGCGTAGCTCGCATGTTCTGCGAGATTCTCTCCTATGAAGTCACTTTCTTAGCTCCGGCTCAAGCTGGTGACCCACTCATGAAAGGACTACGGAATTGATGACTTCAGCTGAGAGTAGTTTTTAAATGTATCTTGGGCCCTTTATTTGGCATAGTGCATGCAATAAAGACACCCACATTAGAGGATTTATAGCTTATGTACTTCAGATATTTCTTTTTAAATCTGAGCCTTGAGGCGTATAACGTCAAGAAATTAAGCTATCTGGCTTAGAGATGGTATCAACGTACTTTATTTTTACTGGAAATTTGTACCGAAACAATTGAGATGGTTTCGTTATTGATTTGAACAACTTCTTCGACTAGTTTTGCTGTTATACCTATATCTAGAATGTTGTCAACAAATCCTATGATTTTAGTCTCAGCTCATATATTTCAAGACGAAAAACGCTATCCTTCATGAAGTTACATAGTATTTATCCAGTGACAAGCTCTGAGGTACTCTTCTAGAGACTTCGTACTCCCTCATATCATCCTTTATTCCAAATGTGCTGATGGTCCACCTGCTTCTTCAATCGCTGCTTCTGATCTGTTACCGATGATGCGCTCCAGAACTTTTACGGCCGATTCCAAATTACATAGCGGACAAAAGGCTGATGGGAATCTACTGGCCTTGGATATTAATATGAACCTCTGTTTCTTCCATTGATTGGGAAAAACTCCCTCATTTAGGCGGGCATTATAAATGTCCAAAAACAGCTCCATTCTACTTCTAATCGCCGATCTCAGAGCTACGTTTAGGATCCTATCCAGGGGCTTCTTTATTCCTAAGCCTAAAGTTATCGTGGGCATTTGTTGATATGTCTCGTCCTCCAGCTGAATTTTCGCTTGCCTTGGAAATAGGCCTTCGACCGTATGCTCTAATACATCTGTGCATGTGGTGAATGGAGCTTGAACGATTATTTTTTTCATCACCACTTGTTATGGTCTCGCCGAAAGATAATCATAGGGTAGTGCCCGATTCCTTCGAAGACACCTGAGTATATGTATGTATATGTTCCCAGCTCCCTTTTGTTGAACTTAGTGTTCAGGTTATGACTAACGTCTGTATGGGGTGTTAGGCAGTTTGAACTCTTTTCTATGTTCGCTGTTCAGTTAAGCTAGACTATCCCCAAAATATTGTTCTCATAATTACAGAAGTAAACGTTAGATGTACGCACAGAAATTTGTAAGCCTACTTTCGAGGTCAACAAACGTCTCTTTTCGTTGAGCACTTATACGCACAATTTGGCATTTTAAAACAATTTCTATGCGCTCACACGTTCCACGTACCATTTCAATGACAATTTGCCCCGCATACTGACAGCCAAAAATTCATTAAACTTATCCTCGTTTGCCAGTTCATAACCTTTGGCTTCATTAAAATCAAATTTTAGCAAATTATATCCTCTGAAAGCCTAAACTGCATTCAATATGCCATGAAATTCTCACTTAAAACTATCTATTACTTTTTTGCGAAAGCACACAGACAGAGAAAATCCTCTCAATTACGGGCTTTTATAACATAGTCCATCGGCAATTTTCGGATTTCTACATTCCAAGCACATAAGCAAAATTAAACGTCCAATTTGAGTTGACCATCCCAACGACGAAATTCCTCTCAATTTTGTTGGGTAGCTTCGATGGAATTCATCAGGCACGGGCCAAACTTTCTGGCCCACGAAATTCAGCAACGACAATGAAAATGTTTCGCCAATTAACGAACGATGCCCAACTATCCGTGAAGGCTATCCATAGTACTCCTGCTCCTGCTGCTGCTTTTGCTGCTGCTGTTGTGTATATGGTCCTGTTTGGTGGTATTATCAGGTCCTTTTATTATGTGGGGTGCTTCGCTCATCCGCAGGAATTCAACCAAAAGTACCAGTTGGTTGGTAGTCCTGTTGCGAGTTTGCTGTCTCCTCAATGATGTTGGTAGACCTATTTTCATTGAGTCTAGTGGTGTTACACAATTTTTCGACAAAATTCAACTACCTCAGCGCGCCACAGCGATCGGACCTTGGGTTACTAGTGCTTGTGGTTATCATCGCTCGTTATAAGCATAATAGTTCATTCAAAATATTATCATGATACTTATACTAACGTCCTGTGGACGATCTGTCGCTCCATTCAGATGAGTGCGTTTTAATTGCATCCGTTGTCAGAGCCGACGTATCCGTGTGTCTGCGCGCCCTAGCCACATCCTGTTTTCGGGGAAAATATTTACTGAAAATTGGGGACTTCTATTTAGCTTTGGCCATTGGGCGAGAGATGGTAAATCGGTTTTGCTCATATCCTTGGGCTATTTGAACTCAATCGGAAAATTTTGCACGACTAGGGTGTATACAGACACAGAACAATAAAAACACACAACAAACAACAGACAAAATCGCCTTTATTTTCAAAGTCAATAAACAGAATGACCAACGTAGGCGATTTGTATTCCTTTTGTTGGGAGATATTTTGAGAGGAATGATTGATGCTTTCGGGTCATTTGATTTGTCTGGGTGGAATTGTTGTGAATAAAATAAAAAAAAGTGGATTCAGTGTTTTTGATCCAGATTTTCGGTTTTGCTTTTATTGTTATTTACTTTATGAGGGTAAGTTTCTTCAGCTAAGGCTATTCGAGTGGAAATATTACTCATTCGGACGAAGGCTTAAAAAAAATGAAGGTAATAAGCGGAGAGTAATGAATGTCGCAGCCAGACCAGTATAACGATTCATTTGGGACGTTGTTGGTAAAATATATCGATTTTCGGTTTATTAGATGAACCAAGGTACCGCGCAGACTGAAAAGAGTGATAAACTGTGGATTGTAAACGTCTTTAATCGAAGTTTATGGATAATTGGACCATGAAACCGGATATATGTATGTAGGAATATGCTGGAATATGGAATAAGAAATTAAAGACAGTCACCAGGGTCTTGTAATCATAATACTCTGGGTGTACACAGACATACGGTCTTGTCATGGTCTTCTACTAATTGAGATAAAAAGCTCGCCTTTAAGCAAATTTCAAATTTCTTGGGCTTCTGATAGGATCCAGGCTACTTAGAAGCTTTGATGAAATTATTTGAATAAACTAGAACTATCTTTAAAATAACCACCCAGAAAAGAAGAAATGGTCAGAAGAAAAATATGCAAATCAGATTCTTAAGAAAAAACTAATTTTTAGTGTTCCGGACCTTAAAAGGAAAGACGGAACACTTATGAACTTGATACGGTGTCTGTCTCTCCGTCTGTCCGTCAGTCTGTCACAGCCCTGTAACTTTTGAATCGTTAGACGTAGAGAGCTGAAACTTTCGCTATGTATACATTATAAGGAAGCCCGCACAAGATGGCGGCAATGAATTTCATTTTGGGGGCCCTTTTTTAGGCACCTTGTATGAAGGCCAAAAAAAAAATTATTTTTTTTTCCCATCATGTGGCATATCAAATTAAAGAGAATTTTGCAAGGGCTCCATGTATGTAAGAATTTTTTTTTTTTTTCTGACAAAATTTGTTGAACAAAAAAGCTTGCCAAACATTTGAAAAATTTAAGAAAAGCGCATGGACTTCCCTATAATTTCTTTTCTTGCTGCTACCTCATTCGATTCCGATTTTTCAAAAACTAAGTCATTTGCAAGAATGGATCGTACTATACATATGTTAGCTCTATGCTGCTATTGAAAACCAAATAAGTTTAAAAAACTATATTTTTTTTTAATTTTGGTTTTTTTTCAAAAATATTTTTTCTTAAATTTTTAAAACTCTAAATGCTGTATTCCTTCGTAGTGTAGGAGTATAGCCAGTGTCTTGCTTTGCTTAAACCATTTAACAAGCAAAGTACTGTTACATGCATTTTTATCCAAAAGCTTGGTACGCCTAAACTATCTGAAATATGAAATTTTATCAAAATCGTTGAAACCATTTTCGAGAAAACCCCGTGTTTGTGAAAATGGCGCTACGTGAATTAACACTAAGAGTAGGGCTAGAACAAAAATTTCAATGTCCCCTTTAGTGGCCATGCAATAGCTCCTTAACATGAAGTTTAAAGTAAATTTATTCACTCGTCATACAGCAGACAAACAGAATCGGCAGACACTCTATAACTAGCTTTTCTATCAACGTAATTTCAGAATTGTTTAATATCTTGAGTTCCAATTTTTTCACGAATTTAATACATGTTTTATATCGAAAGTGCAAATTTAAATGGACTGGAATCTCAGCACAGTGTTACTAGGACATACCTACGTACTTTTGTTTTTTCCATTTGATAAGTTGATTAGACATTGCATTGTTCATATCAAAACCAGTATAAGGTGTACCTATGCAGGATATGGATAAATTCCCTTCTATTTAATGATAATATAAAATGTCCGGAACACTATTGCACGAGGCCCTGCTCGCACTTGCCCAATATTTTTCATTGAAGTTAGTTGGTTGGTTGGTTGGTTGGTTGGTTGGAAGTGGCTGCCAGCTGAGAAACGCCGACCAGAAATAGTTCCATTGTGAAAACACGGAGTTTGGATCCTAAATTCTCCAATACTACTTAGAACCATTTTGAGCTTCGTGTGAAGCGTAAGAGATTTCTTATGTCTATATTATTTAGATCTCCTAAGTCGTTATAGTAAGAAGCTCCTAAGTGAAACAACCTTCTACGGGAGAGAGCTGGGCAGACACGAAGAAGGTGAGGAATAGTTTCCTCCTCTTTCTCATCTCTGCAGCTTCTGCAATAATCCTTTGCCTAGCCTTGTTGCGTGCTTGCCTATTAGACAGTGTCTAGTAATGACACCTATTGTGTTGCCGATAAGCAACCTGTTGAGAGAAATCAAGGTCATAGAACGTTTCAAATCCAGCTTAGGCCAAATTTGTTTAGTCGCTAGACGTGTTATACCAGTTGTTCACCTAAGATTTGTACTCTCGATTGCATTCAGCTTGAATTTTTGTTTACATGTAGCGATTGGTATACCTATAGTACCTTTTTCTGGCATAATGGGTAAGGTTGTTCCTATTCTGACGAGCTCATCGGCCTTAAAGTTCCCTGAATTGTCCCTATGTCCCGGGATATTAAACGTAAGAGACGATACTCAGTCGAGGGCTACTAGAGAAGATATAAAGATCGAGTCCAGGGATTTGATGACAGCTTGGCTATCTGAAAATATATGGATATCTTTAGCGGATATCACGTTTTTCTTGAGCCACGATAAAACTTCTTTGATCGCCATAATTTCCCCTTGAAACACGCTACAATGGTTTGATAGACGGAATGAGAGCTTAAGATTTACGCTTTCTGAGAAAACACCGCCCCACCCCATCCTTAGTCCATGAACTATCAGTGTAGAAGTGTGTCACACTATCTTCTATAAAAGCATTCTCACTCTAGCCTGATCTGGAAAGAATGGCGAAGAAAAAATTCTTGTCAAAGCTTAGGCATAGGGTGCTGTACTCAGTATTTTCGGGGCGGCCTGAAATTATTCAGAATAGATGCGTGGCCAAAGTTCTTCCTTGACCACTGTGTGGTTGCTTCAAGGCGAATGGCCGTACTCACTGCCATTTGCTTGCTGAATATATCGAGAGGTAATAGATGGAAGATTGCAATTTATTGCTTGCTCCAGCGCCGTTCACCACCATAAGTGAGTATCGGTCAAATGACCGAAGTATAGAGCCAATGAGTTATTGGAGTAGAAAATTTAAAACCGTTTACACATATAGACAAGCGCTTATATTACTTAGGCCATAAATAAGTTTTTAAAAATTTTTCATTATCATTAGTTTTCAATTATTAGACGCGAACAAACTGATATTCCTGAACTTGGCAGTTCTTATAGACATGTATGTACATATGTATATGTCATTTGTAACGAGATAAAGTCGAGATCGATGTTTTGGTCATTAAGAATACGGTCAAATATTCCGGAAAACAAAAACGATAGAAAAAAAGAAGGGAGACATCGAGTCTAGATAGCTCATGTCATGACTCTAATCACCAAACCTATGAGAGATGATCCAATGCCTAGGAAGTGAAGGGAAAGTTATCAGTTTCCTTTGCAGAAAGTTGAGGACCACATGCGAAACTGTGATAATTATCCGTTCTGTCAAGCTGATGCCACTATCAAGATAGTTGAGCGGATATTAGATGGCCGACTACGAAAGCGTATCTAATGAGCAGTACCTACAGGTTTGTCAAAAGCGTTAACAACACTACAAAGTGAAATTCACTGCCACTGAATACTTTGAGCTAGTTCCTAAAGGGTGACCAGAATCAATGCCACTTCTTCCAATTGTCAAAGCTGTCAAGGTGTCAAAAGTACCAAAGCTGTCAAGACATTAATATTATCATAATTGCTAAGACACAACGTGAATTTCCTTGTGAGGTCGGTCGGTCATAGCTTCAGTGTGTAGGCAATTCGTGGCAGAGTGAAAAAGTTTTAGTGTTAGTAGACTCACGTCACCAACCAAATAGAGATTGGTGTCAAGGTAAGAAAATATAGCCGCCGTAGTGTCCACTATCGAAGAAGATATGACTTACTGACCCGACTTATTTTGCGATTGGATTTGGGCCCACATCTATATAAGATTGTATTGACGCAAGAATTGAAGCCGGACAATGAAAATACCGTGAGTTTGTTAAATGGGCACCGGATTTCTCTGGGGCTACGTCAAGTCCTTAGTCCTTATCAATAATCCAACCATTTTGAACGACCTCGAGGCCGAAATTCGAGACCGTATTGCCGGAACAACGTCGTATATATTGGACACAGTTATTAAAAATTGGACAGACCGCTCGAAGCAGTGCGTTTTATTTCGTTTTATTTTATTTTTTCTTATCGTTTTTAACTAATAACTCTATAAGATAGGCTGTCACGACTGATGCAGAGAAAGATACCTTATCAAATTCTTAAGTATCCCGGCTTGCTTTTGAAGATCCTCAACGCTGCTTTAAATGCAATAAATTACTTAATGTAAAAAATCTATCACGGCTTCACTAAAAAAATAAAAATCTGTTTGCATAGGTGCTGTGGTTAAAATAAATATTCAAGGCGAACAAAATGTAGCAGAAACCTTTTTAGATTTTCCAACCCAATGCCTTTTATAAATAGGTACCGACCTGAATGGTTCATTTTAAATATTTGTATTACCTAGAACCGCCAAATAAAGCGAAAAAAAGGAGGAAAAAATATTTTAAATAAATACAAAACCACATTCCGCATGAAATAAAAATAAAATATTTGTGCTAAAATAAATCAGAGTCAACGGATAAATACTCGAGAAATTATAAGCACACACTCCATCATCAAAGCTAAATTTCGATATGAGTTTTTCGCAAAAAAAAAAAAAAAAAACACCAAAATTTATAAATTCGCATTTTGTTTGATTGGGCGGGTTAAATGGGTTAGCTAAATACCCACAAATATCTCTACAGTATGAAATGGAAAGTGTGCGGTCGATTTAGAGGTTCATATAGGTAGATACGTAGATACATATGAATGTGCGGAATGATGTCGAAGAAAATTAGATTTGGTTTTAATCCTGGGAGTGAAAAACTGAATAAAATTTCATTGCGGTTGGAATGGATGAGCTGAAAGCGCAATAATTTGATTTAAAATGTATTTTTAAATTAAGACAAAGTTCACATGGATTTAAGCTGTGCGAATGATTTTCTGATGGAAGTTTTTAAAAGCAAGGACAATAAAAAACTGTTAAAAGCGACAGGAGCAAGCAATTGCTTACTTTTATTAAATATTCTTAAATTTTGAGAATGATCATGAAATATTCAGACAAGTTGTTCTACCTTAGATTTTTGTCTTTGAATTGAAATAGATTTTCGTAGGAATACATTAAAATAATTTGATTACTTTCTTGGGAGTAGATGTGCGCCCACATTCGAATAGAGACTATGGTATGTTCTCATATCGATAGCTCGTATCTTCAGTTGCGTATACAAATCAAACCATCGAGAAGCTCTGATAAGATAATATGAACAAGGACACAACCATATTTAGAATATTCCATCAAAGGTCAACTTCTTGGTAATTATGAAAAATTCTAAACGGGAGACGAAAGCTCTGTGTAGGACTTGTGAAAGTACAAGCTGCCCAAAGAAGTACCAGACATTACAGTTGAAGAAGTTTAGAATGAAGAGCGGTCAGACCAAACAAGGAACACTCCTAGATCTGAAAAAGAAAGGGATGCAATTACAAAGGGATATATTACTTGATACAATTAGAAGTTCGAAATTGGCGGACTTCAAGCCTCCACTTGTTTGCTCCACATACCGCAAAGTCGTCCTCGCCTGCGCCGTCCATCCGGGATTGTTTCGACGACATTCTTAGCTGAAACGCTATAACCCATCTTTGCTGCCTCAATCTGAATGATCCCAATGGCCCCACTGACGGCCTGCTGAATTCTTCCGCTTATGTCAGTGTCATCGGCGTAAGCGAATAGATATGCATACAGACTTTAGAGACTTTATAAGATGAACTATATGTACACGTCAGAGTACCTACGGTAAGTGAGTTGTCCTCGGTGTAGTTGCGGCCAATGAAAAGTACCTTAGAACTCTGCGGCGTTATGTGTTGACGACCCGCAGTCTGGACATTGATTAATTCTGTTGTCACGGATCTCATACAAATAGTTATTGAATAGAACTGTGGCCCTAGTGCGGTTGAGAAAGTATTTTTTACTCTGGTGATGGTGTATGGGTGAAGCACGACGTCCTTGCACAATGTTAAGTGGATAACGTTGAGTCTCCTTCTTGTTTGTCACCTACGGCGAGGAGGCCCTCTACTGCGTTGTCCCTCCGGGTTTGATTCGAAGATCTGCGGCCCGGAGCGTTAAAGTCCTCTCTACATGCTGTAGCCATCTCAGATGGCCATTGCGCAGTTTTTTAGGTCAATGTCGCTGTACAGCTCATATAGTTCGCGTTGAATCTTCTCTTCCAAAGCCCGTCAATGCAAACCGAACCGAAAATGTTACGAAGATTTTTTTCCTCGAAGGGACCAAGGATATCATCATCCGCTTTCAACAAAGTCCATGTTTCAGCACCGTAAAGCAGGACTTGAATGCTCAGGGTCTTATACAGAGTCTCCTTTCTTCTTCTAGATAGAGTTTTAGCTGCCTACTGTGACGTTTGGTCCAATTCGTCAGTGTCGGTGTCGGTGTCGATGTTAGTGGACTTACCTGGCCTATAACCGTACTGTTGGGGGCCAATCGGGCTGTTGATAAAAAGTATCAGGCGTTCACGCAGTGTTGCAGAAAAGATCTGGTATGCAATGTTAAGGAGACTAATGCCTCTATAGTTTACGCAGTTGAGGGGGTCACCTTTTTTGGACCGGGCAAAAGATTCTGAGGTTCCATTCATCAAACTATTAGTTCATTCATTTGACCAGATGTTAGAGATGAGTTGGTGTGTGCTCTCTCTCATTCCCAGCTGCATTGAAAAGTTTGGCCGGTAAGCCGTCAGATCCATCAGCTTTGTTAGATTTCAGCTTGGATATTGCTATCCTTACTTCATTTAGGTCAGGTGGACGAAGATTTTGTTTATCATCGTCATCCAAATAGGCGTTGCTTATTCTCTCTATAGCAATCAACGTAGTAGATGTCACAGTTTTTCATCCTCTTTTTGCCCGGCCCATCACATCGCACTTCCTGGATGGCGGTTATATCTCCTTTGTAGGAGTTTGACTGCACGTGGTTTGTTAAGGGTCAGAACATTCCACGTACAGATCCGAAGGTCGTTGTCCTTATTTCGTTTGCTAGGGTCGTTGATTGTTTCGGTACCATAATTTTTTCACTTGCTAGGGAAGTTATCCCCACGAGACAACCCTCTAGAGCACCAGTTCCTATAATTGTACCGGGTAAATCTTTGTTAGTAGTCCATTACGGGAGTGTGAACGCTGCTTTTGGCCGATTTAAGGCTCCTTTGCCACCATCTTTGATCCAAGGACCTGGATCTAACCTTGGAAATTCCTTGTCGAACTGTTTTCCGCATATGTCGAAGCAGCTCGCCCAAAGTGTTTACTAAGTTCAACCTGACGTTGGGTGACAATTTATAATTTCCACAGATTTGCTTGAAAGGTGTGATAAGTTTAGACATGTCTTTGATAGGATGATAGGGGTGGTTGCAAGCTTACAGGAATTGTTCTGAAAGAAGCTATATTCGTTTCTATAACTGATTTCCTCATGTTGATGTTCCTCGCGTAACATACGGTGGCAGCTAGTTACTACAGTTACGTCGAGCAGCGTTGTGGCAAGTTTGGAGAGACAAGGAGGGTCTGAGGTTTCAAAATAGATCTGATTAATAATGGCATGTCAGTTTTGTATGAATAATTTCAGTGCTAACTCAGTCCATCTGCAACCAATATGCTCAGTGTATCTTATCATGCTATAAACGGCTTCTAAGACAAGCGAGTGCCAGTAATTTCATGTCCCTATGCGTGCTTGGTTGCCTGCTGTTTATCTGAATTTAATACGCCTCCTTAATCCGCGTATTTTCCGGCAAGATTCAGCCATTAACAAAACTCTAAGTGATAATTTATGTTACCGTAGCCGTAAAAAAAAAAAAATTTCACAAAATCCTTCACATAAAGGTAAAAGGCTATCAAAAAAAAAAAAAAAAAAGAGGTCCACGTGACCGCATGTCTTCTGCTGTGATTCCTGGTCACGTTGCAAATTGAATACGTAATGACGTACTTTGTTATCCTAATTAGAAGGACACATCGCGTATGGTCCATGAATATCTGTGGTAGTACTTTTGGAGCCTTTTGCCGGGCTGACACTTGTCCACCCAACTGTATGCCTAATGACAAGCAATTTACTCTTTCCAGGTGAAAAAATCTCAGCAAACAACGAGAAGGATTTAGCCTCTAAAGAGAGAGAGAGAGAGAGAGAGAGAGAGAAAAGGAATTAAGAAATGGGTTTCCTCGAAAAAAAAAATTAAGCCTCCAACGGTGCTATAATGCTGAAACAACGACTGCGATTTCGAACCAAAAGGTGGGGCACAAATTAAGGAGAAACCTCCTCATAAAAACGGATGCCACTTTAGCGTCAAAAATTGGCTGTGTGAGTTAATGGTGAATGAATAGATCACTCAGAGGCTCCTAGCTCACCTTGTTATCCCGTCAATAGGATGTGTACATTAAAATAAAAAGGACTCCCTCAATTTTTTTTTCTTTTGCCTTCATAACGAAATCACTTGAAACCGTTTTGCGGACGTAAAAGCACACGTACTCCACCACAAGCGTACACACACCTGAAAATACGTAAAGTGTTCGAGCAGTATTTTTCAGTTGAATGATAAAAAGAAGGATAAACAAGCCTCCAAACGCCCACAATTCATACATCAAAACGTACCCAGGGCATCAGCCAACCAGTGAACCATCACATGCTCACAACTGACATCCATTCAGATGGTGCTCTCACTGCTTTAGTGATGCGTAAAAAATTTCCCAACATAACATTTCTGATATATATATGTATATATAAAAAAAAAAAAAAAATCACACAAGGATTTCGCAAACCCCACCACCCGCCCATATCACCTGTGTTCCTGTGAGTGGCGTCCTTTTTTTACGATGGGAAATCAAACAGGCAGTTCAGTTTCGGTACTTGATGTGCCGGTGACAGCTTGCAGCATACATATGGCAGCGCATAACTTGGAGTAGGTACTTTATTGGAATCTGAATTTCGTCGTCTGCACCTTTTTCTCTCTCTCGTGCCCTTGTCTTCATCGCCACTGTATGTGAGGTGGGTGAAAAGAAACTCCTTCGACAGAATAACAAAAAAAGAGTTGTTACACGAACGATACAAGATGAATTCATCTTCTTACCTTTCGCCAGAAGACAGCAAACTACAGGACTATCATTCGAAATGGCAAGGACATTTTTATTTATATTTTCCTTTCAGTTGTTTCTTTGCGAAACGAGTTTCTTTTGGTTGCTTACCGATTGGACTGGAAAAACTCCGAATGAGAACAAGTTGTTTCAGGATTTTGATATACATAGTATATAAAGTCCTTCGGCTGTATATTGCCGATTTTTATTATTGGCAATTTCAATTGAAGGAAACAAACTTCTTCTCTGGATTTTAATTCACCAGCTACTCCACGGGTAGTTATTTGGGATTGAGGATTTAAAGCGAACGAGTCCTTATATCAATAAGAAGAGAAGATTAAAGTCATTCGAGAAGAAACTTCAATTTCAATTCTAATTTTATGAGTCTAGTACATTCATAAAATTGAAAATTTGTTTCTTCACAAGGAATTCGGAAGGAGCATTCTTCTGTTGGGTACAACAGGTTGTAATAAAAGGGGTATCTATTGTACGAACATTTCTCTTCTTCCTTCGGATTTTGAGTGCAATATATGTCAGGGATTATTGTAATGATACTGCCAGGAGAGATTTAGGAAAGTTATTGATCCGAATTATGTTTTCATGGATTTAAAAGCTTCGGATGATACAAATGGGAAGTAAATATCCTCTAAACGGATTGAACAGCATTCTTTGTCTGTCGAACTGCAAGATTTAAATCTATAGATGGAGCTTGTATTAGCCAGGATATGATATGAGATTTGGAGAGGATGCAATTTAATTGCTTTCTTAAAGAGAATGCAACCTAAAAGTTTGTCGATACTCCTGCTGAGAACATTTAAATGTTTGGTAGATGAGATCGACTACAATAGTCTGCGGCTAATATGAGCTAAAGCTAATCATTCAAAACGAATGCACAAAGGCAGGCATACAGACATATGTAGGGACCATATATCCAAGTGGTCGCCTTGACTTCGCTGACAGTGCTTCAAGCGGTAGGTTCAATTTATGAAGACTTTTGACAGCAATCATGTCAATCTTTGTGGATGCTTGGTCCTTGATGACGAGTTACCTCACGAAGGCTTTGGCCTTCCCGATTCTGCTGTACGCATCCAGTTCGATGTCACCATGGTTTGCCGAGACAACACCTCCTAGGTACAGAAAGTTGTCAACTTTCTCGACTTCTTGTCCAGCAATATTAAGTTAGGTAATAGAAGTACTCAGGGCTTTAGTTTTGGCTGTGTTAATATTGAGCCCCACTTTGTCTGCCTCAGCTTCTAGATTCTGGACCATAAGATGGAGGTCCATTATCCGATGTGAAAGTAGACAAACATCGTCAGCGTAGTCTAGATATTTAAGGTAAGATGTCATGTCCAGCCGTAATTTCCTTCTGTCAATGCTGCACATAGAACATCAATAATGACCACCAAAAGTAACAGCGGCGACAGTATGCATCTTTGACGAACTCCACTTTGGACTTCAAATTCTTCTGACACCTTGCCATTGTACAAGACGTGACACTTACTGCCCTCATACGTAGCCTTAAAAATAGCTATGAGTATTTGTTACTCCGCCATTTTAATACTCTGTCATTTACATCGGCTATCAGACCGCGTGGTATTAAATTTAGGATATCGTTGTGAGATAAGGTTTTCTATGAGTCCACATCCAGTTGTCGAGGCACCTTTCGTATGCCGCGTATTTGACAACCTGGACTCCATATCTATTCACAGAATTTTGTTGATTACTAAGCCAAAAAAAAAGAGTCTGGGATCATGATTGAGGAGTTCAAATTGTTCTACTTTTTAACACCCAGTTCGATCACCTCCCTTCTAAATCGATCCAGTGCTATCTTTATTGAAAGCTCACCTAAGATGTTTAAGATTATGGCTAAGGGAAAGTACAAGATACCACCTTTTAGGCTAACTAAGCTTCATAGTGTGAAACTTATTCTCGCCGACAAGGCCAAATGTCTTGGTATTGTGTTAGACCGAAAATTACACTGGAAACTGAAGACGGAGGAAAGGGTTCGAAAGGCATACAAATCCCTTTTCATCTATTTGAAAACAACAGGGAAGAAGTGGTTCCTTAAACCAGCCATGCTGCACTGTTTTTACGTCACGATAGTAAGACCCATACTTACGTATGGAGCTAGTGTATGGTGGAAGGCTACCACCAAACGGTACATAAAAGAGAAGTTGACGTCGATACAACGATCAGCGAGGGGAGCCATCACTTGCGCTTTGTGTGCCATGCTTACGGCGGCACTTGAGATATTCTAAGATCTTCTACCGCTCAAACTTCAACTACAACTTCAAGCGGGAAGAAGTGCGCTTCGGCTTACAAACATAGGATTCTTTAAGGGTAGTAGATGGGGTATAGTTCCATTCTCAGAAACACGTTTCCTAAAACGCGATGTAGTTCATCTTCAGACTGAAATTGGCATTTTTACAGATGGGTCTAAGACCAACGAGGGAACTGGGTCAGGTATTTATTCTTAAGGTCTGAACATTGGAATATTTCTAAAACTCCCGGACCCATGCAGTGTTTTCCAGGACGAGGTTCTAGCTGTGCTTAGAGCCACGGAACTACTTGAGATGGGATCAATATCGGGTAAGGATATCGCCATCTTCATTGACAGTCAGGCTGCGCTCAAGGCCCTAGAGTCCTATGTCATTAAATCTGCGTTAATCAGGGATTGCCGCGCAATGCTCAAGGCATTATGCACGCAAAATCGCGTAAGATTACACTAGTTACTGTGATATTGAGGGAAATGAATATTCCAATAGACTGGCCAAAAGAGCTGCGGAACTTCCTTCGGAGAACGTCAGCAGCAGCATCAGACCACCGCTATGCATTGCCAAGAGAGACATCTCCAACTCCAAACACAACTTGGCCAACCGCAGATGAACTAGTATAGATGGGCATAGGGTATCCAAAGCTCTGTGGCCAGAGTTCAACCACAAAAGATCAGTGGAAGTCATTAAGCTAGGATCACAAGTAAGGATTATGATTGGAATCGTCTCTGGTCATTTAAGAAGGTACGCCAGCAGGTTGGGACTATCTGAATCTGATATTTGTAGATATTGTGAGGACCTACATACCTCCTACATATTGTGTGAATGCGAGGGTATTTCTAGAAAGAGTTTCTTACATCTAGGAAAGTACTTCTTTAGCAGTCTAGAAGAAGTAGATACTTGTAACTAACCACAGGTACTTCTCAACTTCTGAAGGGCAATGGATTGCTTGGGCAACTTGATTTAGGCCTTAGGTTTTGTTCTGTCATTTTAGACTCACTAAGGGGGCGATGGAACCATTATGGTGCCTAGTGTTTTTATATAACCCAACCTAATAACCTAACCTATGGCTAGGGTATATAGTCTGGGGTAGACTGTCTCTTCTATCATTCGCATGAGTTTGTGGAAAGCATCGTCTTTGTCAGATCAAAGAGAAGGAAATTAGTATGGTGCTCTTCTACTCTCAGCGGTGTGCGATTGAAGTGTGATCTAGCCCCACCGATTTCGAGGTCATAGTCATGTAACTAACCAAACGACATACTATTACAGAAGGTCAATCATACGACATGATTTAGTTTTGGGGTTTCTTTATGCCATCACAAAAGGGCATGCAATTGGCCCATTATGGCGCCTAGTGTTTTATGCTGAACTCATAAGCCTTTTTGAACCTAACCTAACCTGGGCCTGTTTATGGCCTAATATACATATTTGCATTCTCGTTGGACATCAGAAAATCTATCTTTCCCAGAGAATAGATCGAAAATTGGCCTTATTCGTATGTGGATTTGTTGCTGACCAGTCAGTCTTACTGAACGACCTCTCTAAAGTTTTTTAAATAAATTGCGCACTATATATTCGAATATGTAAATGACAAAATGTGGAATGTAATGCTTCCTGACGGATGTTAATAAAATTTAATTTTCGAAATAAATTACACGGCTAGGTCCGTCAATACATCAGTTATCAAACCGCTAATTGCATTTTGGGGCGCCCACACCAATACGCAATGACAAATTGATTTCCCCGATAAGTTAGATAAATTATTTCGATTACAACACTCGCCGACAACTCCTGAATAATTGCTATTCTAATGACCTACCGCACCCGTTCCCCTGGGCTCGCCCACTCAAAGACTTAAATCGGTCGATGTAATCAACCGGCTCCTGTGTTTGCCTACTCACCCTAACATCAAGGGGTCATTAGCGGAGGGCAGAGCCCCGCATTCGACTCCAATTAAATGACAAACACCCCCCGTCCACTGATATTAAACACTTGCACCAAAAGTCCACCCACCCGAACTGATTTATTGCGCAATGAACTGTATTTTGTTTGCATAGTAATCGATTGGTGTCACTTTATTCAACCAGGCAATAAATCAGCAAAAAAAAAAAAACTACCCATTCAAGGATACTTTGCCACTTTCATTTAAACTCCATCCCACCGTAGTCTGGAAAAAAGGAACATCTTGCTGAACTCATCTCTCTCGTCTGCAATTTCTTCGAATTATATATTCTCTCCAATAAGGATGCCATATCATACTCTTATCTAAAGGAAGATGCTACGTCAACATCTGTTTTACACAAAAAAAAAAAAAAAGGAAGAAACTTATGCCACAAGCCGGTCAGGCTATCTGCACGTAGCAAAGGATGCACCCACAAATGCTCCTGGAGCATATGCAAATCTGTCCCAGCCTTGCGTCTTCTTCTGTATAATTTCTATCCTTGGGCATGGTATTACCAATTGCATGCCTGGAATGTCAACATCTCTCGAATGGTTCTTATTCGTGGTGAAGGAATTCGGGGGGGGTGGAACTAGGGAGACACCTTTGCTAAGGATACTGTTATGCAAGGAAATATCCTTTGACGGTTTGATGCGATTGGGTTTTTTGGGCCAACTTTATGGTTAAATTAGACGATAATCCTTTTTTGTTTTTGGGGTTGGTATTCTGTCAGTCTCATTGAGGAAAGTGCTTGTTATGCACAAAGGTAACATGAAACTAATTGTGTACCATCTTCTAAAGCGCTATCGAGTATCGAATTGAATGTTATACTTCCACCGATAATCAATAAATTATTTTGTTTTGTTTGTTTGTGGGAAAATTGTTGTGATCAATTTAAATGTCCTTTGGTTCGTTGGGTAAAGTTTCCTTTGACATCAGAGCTGATTGGTACATGGATTGTGGTATTGTTTCACTGGATTTATTGAATTTCATAAAATTTTTGTTTCAGTCTCAAAATTGAGGTAGTAGTTGAGTTTTGTTAGCAAGAAAAGTTCACAAGTTTTATGCAAGAGAGAGCGGGGTCTGATAGTTTCTATGAAAAACTTTGCAAGAAATCTGAGATTAAAAGGAATCGGTTGTGAAGTTTTAACAAAATTGCTTCCATCCATGGTGAATGTATGGAGAATATTTGGTTATCTGTCGAGGTACAAACCTAAGTAGTACAAGCAATTTAAGTTCGAACTTAAATTTTCTCCTACCTGCTCAAAACACTAATTGGACTAGTAGTGCTTGCTTTACCTCTTTCTGGTGGTCCCAGGACATGAAATTTCAAGTTTTATAGTCCAGGTGACGTAGCTTAGCACCTCGTGGTACTAAAAACCATTAGGCTAATGTAACCGCAACTATGAATTGGTTAAGGAGTGATCTTGTGTTGACAACATTTGTCTAAAGTACCTGGACAAAGTCAGACTTCTGGAATATGAAGATGCTTTTTGTCTTGGGGAAAGAAGAATCACACAGTGTCAGGTTCCTCCAACAAGAGAAGGAACTCAGGGTATGGTTAGGTTATGTAGATGGGCACTTATGACGAAAAAAATTCACCGCTTTCTTAGAGACTAACTTAGACTAAGAGTTCGGGTCGATTGTGCCCAATCATTTAACCTTGGAAAACGCTGAAATAATGTCCGCTGTTAGAACCACCCAGGTAGAGATATGAGAGGTTACTACTAGGAGCCCTCATATTTCGGATCGATAGAGCACCACACAACGGGCGACACGTTCAGATTCAGCTTCTTCTTCATTTTCTGCAACTTCTACAATAGTCCTTATGCAGCATACCGAGTCGCGCCGTGTGACCGTCAATTGAACACAAGCTAATGCATACAGTCATCACCTTTAGAACTCAAACAAACTTTGATAGAGGATTCCAGACGATATCCTGCAAAAAAATAATCGAGTGGTATCAAGTCGCATGGTCGCAGTAGCCAATGGATGAACGCTCGCCGTGAGATGACCTAGTCGCCAAATTTTTCATTAACAACTTCGAGCGTTGCGTCGTTTGTATGACAATTCTTACAAAATATTTTGACAGGTAGATGTCATGACAAGTTGAGAGGTGCATTGTTATCTGATCACCGTTTATTAAATTTCTTTGTAGAATTTCATAAGAGACTTGACTATGAGAAACTTTTTACTGTCATCTACGATATACATAACGCTTAAATAACGATATCCTTGAATAAACACCACGGATCGATACATCGATTTGTAAATTCAAGAAACAATTTCAGAAGATTAATTACCCCAATTCATTTCAATTTGCTCGTCTATTTGTCAAAACACAAATGTTCTGGACTCAAGCTCAAGGTCAAATTGATTTTGAAGTAACTACAGTGGCCTTGCAAAGGATATAACACCGAAGTCCTTTTTGTTTCTGTCCCAAACTCAGTACCTTGCCCTCAGTCACTCAATTTATCTCCCAATTTATTAAGAAGTTGTATCTGCACCCACTATCGGTAATGGACGTCGAACAGACCCGCTCGGTGACCTTCACCAAATCAAATTATTGATGTCCTTACAATTTCTCATTGCCCTTTTCCGTTTCCTATCTCTGGTGATTTTTCAGAAATCCATTCCACCGTTCGAATCCATTCCTAATAGTTTTAACTTGGCAAAAATCTATCAGGGTTATCTGTACTAACCAAGCAATGCTTTTTTTAATTTTGCCAGATCATTAAGTGATAGCTTTTGTTTTGAGTTGAAACTAATCACTTCGGTAGAATGATTTTCCAGATGTCCGCAGGCAATTTTTCTCCATCTTCCCAGTGTCCTTTTTTTTGTAGAAAAGATTGAATTTTGCTGTCTCATGTCCGAGCAAATTGCTATCTTTTAGTTGATGATTGAAATTTGTACATCTAGCACAGTAGAAGGTTCATTAAAGTACCTGCCTCTTCGTTTTTTTTGTTTTGTTTTTGTTAGTAAATGATATCCTCCTCTCCAAGCAATGGCACATCCTTTGAATAGATATTTATTTTGAAAAATGTAAAACACATGCCGTCAATCATCGGCTGACATCAATCAAATTGATACCACACCCAGACGCCATGTATCTACTCGTAACAAATCCGAGAGGATCCTATCCGTAAATTCCTTCGTTAATTAGTGTTTTGGGAGAAAAGAAAAATCACCGCCATTTATCAAGCGTACAAATTCCAGATCATCGATAAGGAATTTCTCCTCCCAGTAATGTGTTCCTAGTGTCATCCTTCCCGGCTACGACTTCATTCTGCAAAACGGAGACCGAGGAGACAAGATATACAGCGTCCGGTATATTTTTCTTTTTGTCAATATTCGGTTACCTCATTAGCCTGGAATAATAAGAATAAATGGCCTTATTACGGTAAAAGCTGAATACATTGCCTGCGCCATCCCTTCGGCACGCCATCCTTAAGGTGTGAGTTAAGTGTTGATGTAGGTCTCTGGCTTTAAGAGAGATTATCTGTTGGGAGTCCTTTCAGCGCCTAGAAAAAAGAAAAATCAAAAAACTTCTTCCTCCCAACAGTTGACCATAAATCTTTTTCTGATTTTTTAATGCCGTGCCAAAGAATATTAAAGAAGTAACGCAAAGTAGAGGAGAAAAGAGAAGGAACCTTCCTTTTCTATTTACGACACTTTTAAGGAGCGTCCCCCTGTGACCAGCGTGCACTAATCCTTGGAATCGTTCCAATTTCTCATCACAAAAATACCGTATACAATCCCGGCACAGGATAAGATAAAATCAGCATTGAAATAGTTTTTCCTCCTATTTTTTTGTTCATCCTTACTGGTTTCTTCCACTAAGTCATTTTCGTTTTGCCATTCCTTTATCGGTTTCCGGCACTTGGCGGTGTATTCTGGTCTGTGTGCGAGGGAATCGAACTTACTCACTCGTGAGAGTTTTCTTTTTGAAAAAGTCGCTGCGAGTTGGAAGGATATCGTCTGTGCAAATTTTCATGGGCAAATGTTAAGTGCTTCCATCCATCGCGTAACCAGGGGCAAGGACGAACGGAAGGAAAAATAGCCGCGTGCACACTCGAGTTCGAGGTGAATAGTATATGTATGTGTCTTAAGTTCATATTGGCCGATTGGAAGGATTTTAAGTAACCATTTCCTTTGAAGACCCAAGTCTACCCCCGCTCCTGCTACCCGGTCAGTGTTCAACATAAAAATAAAAATGGTTATTGCCATCAGAATTCCATAAAATGCCCTTTCAAATGTTAATACGTTTGCGAGATGAAGGACATGAAGTTGGGACATAAAGTCCTTATTTATGCGATTTTTTTAAGCAAAAGATGAGGGAGAAGACCAAGAACCGGACCAATGGTTGTAAATTGGGACAAGCGCTGGAAGGATAAATTGGATTCAAAGGCAAAGAAGTTTTCTGTTTAGTTAACAGGATTTTAGTTTTATAAGTTTGCTGAGTTCGTGGATTTTTATGGTGTTCTGGGTGAGGTTATTTTTTCTTCCTCTTTTTTAAGTAGGAAGCGTGGGAAGACAACTTTGTCACTAGACTCTGGGAAATGACCCAGCTGTAGATAGTAATTTGTATATTCAACTTGTGATGATGGTTGGCTGGCAACTTCATAATGAGCTTGTTATTTGTTAGTAAGATGCAACTACTCAGGAACGCAAGAGCGAAATGGATAATAAGTAGAAAAGATAAGTTCAGCGCATCTAGAAGTTGAAGTACTCATTCATGAAGTAACTATTTGTGGTTGAATAAAGTTGTGAATTTAGGGAAATGCAGAGATACGGAAATTTTCAGTTGAATTGGTTAAATTCCTGAAATAGCACAAGTTTCCCATTTTTTCTACTTCCGTTGTTGACTAATTAAAAATGCTACTCATTGTGGCTTATTCTGAAACATCAGCGGTGTTTCCTGTGACTTACACCAAGACAACATTCAATTCCATGAATTAATCCACATACATATGTCTATGTTGCAGGGCTGCGGAGATCAGTGTAGGGATATTAACGTTACAGATGGTGGATGGCAGAACTAGGCCTCTTGCGCAAGGGAGCACTTGTGACACCTCATAAAACGGTTTATGGCTGGGAACAGATAACAAACATCCGTGTAATGCTCACAAATGGGCTTATAAAAACAATATTAGTCCCATAGCTCATAGATGCTCAAGGTCTAGCTTCTCACAACTGTATGCGTGGGGCGTGGTATACATTTCTGCACATACAGATGAAGCGCCATCTTTCATGTCAGCATGTAAACACTGAATAACTTTGACATCAATTGACTTGAGTAGAAATGTTTTGAAACGAAAATTCAGTACAATTTTTACCATTAATCCGAAATAGTGACAGTTGTGTTAACTCAACATGCATGTAGTCGAAAATACCGTGGCCAAGCGCTATTCGTTGTTTGGTGTCGAATTTTGTTGTGCACGGTACAGTGGTAGATCATAGGCATGCCATCGCTCAACGCCCAAGACGTTTCAATTAACAATTTGAAGCGGTAAGATAGAGTGTTGCCGAGAAACCACATGTATACTAGGTATCGTCACCTCACTCAGCATTTTGACGTCAGTGGAACCACCCTGTGTCACATTTTGAACGATGATTTACCGTACGGCGAAACAGTCGCTTGAACGGCTGACACTAAACTTGATTTTTGGCGCAAATTTTAATAACCAACGAGACCCATTTCGCACTTTCTGGCGTCGTTAACAAGTCTGGATGGCACTACACTACAAATCAAACAAAGCAGTTTCTGCAAAGAAAATTCTCATATCTCCAAACTGGACCTCTCCAGACTTCTTTTTGTTAGATTATTTGAAAAGTATAGTGTAAGCCATGAGTGACAGACCACACTGGCGAGCTCAAGGCAAACATTCGTAACGAAATCATCGCTATAGCGCACAAGATACTCGAAAATTGATGAAAAACGCAGCAAACAGCACACATTTCGTTTTGGTCAATAAAAGCGGCCACTTGATTGACGTAGTATTTAAAATTTTAAATTTTCTGGGATTCCAATCTGGAATTCACTACATACTCACCACTGAGTGATGCACGAGACCCATAAGGAAAGTGCTTAGAATGTGAATGTAAATCCTGACGACGGGTTGATGGCGGCATCGACGAATTTGAAGTCATTGCACTATGTATGTATAGGTATGTTTCGACAAAGGAGCTGCTTGTATTAGGCCAAGCTTGTCGCTTATTACCGACTGCCACAAAAGTATTCCAGTTAATTATTCGTGCCGTCGGAAATAAAGTGGTCAATTCCGCTTGATGGCTATATGGGGACTTAGTGTAGCAGATACCAACTTACTTCATTCTCTATACAGTTTCATCAATAGCCTGCGCGTAGGACTTCTATTATTTTTGTTCAAGAACCAGCTAAAAGAAAGCTTTTCATCTATGTAGTCCTCATGATGCGTTCCTATATGCAACATAGTACACACACTGCAACTGCTGACGGAAGAGGTACTAGGTGGCCTCCAATACATTCTTCGAAAAGGACGCCATACATAGTAAGTATATGTGAAACTAAGGAGGAAAGTCAGACAACTCTTCAATTCTGCAAAGCGAACGATGAGCTGGGACGAACATAGGTTTGTTCTCACTGAATGCAATCCAGAATTGAAACGACCTTAGCGAGCTGCTTGGAGGAAATGCTACGAAGCCACGACCGACACGAATCAATAAATTGACTATTGAAGAGGAATGACGGAGCTTTCCTTCAGTTACATTGAGGCTCAGTCACTCCCATGGATTTTTTTTTTCGTTTTTGCAATTATAATTTGGATTGGTGGAATCGCATTTAATAGGTATACGACAAACTTGAGTGGGAAAATGCATCGTAACTTGGCTGCCTAAAATGTTAAATATCAACAACGCAAGGTACAGGTACAAGTATACTAGGTTAAATTAGGACGACAGACAACATATCAAAAGCAATAAATCGAATGGTTCTCAATCCATAACACCTACTCGTACATAAACCTGAGGTAATATAAAACTTCTTTGCTGACAACTTATAGAAAGTCGCAGCAAATTGTCAACACAGGGAGACACTTCAACAACTACATATACACCACTCTTCGATTTGGAACGAATAGAGTCGATGGAAGTATGCTGTCACCATGCCAACTATTTTCAGTGAAATTTCAATTGAATTCAGAAATTTATCCAAAATGTGTTAATTAAAAAAGTTAAATCATTTTCCAAAAGTAAAAAAACAAATAAAAAAATAAGCCTAGATACCCTCGACGTACTGGCAATATATTTGGTTTAATTGAATGAAAGTTTAAAATTACAAAGTAACTTACAAATTAAATGAATCGCTCATACATTTGTCCCCAGTACTAACGTACTTATGTCATGTATCACCTTGTGGGTCCTAGGACCTCTACAACGCCTACGGACCATCGTGTGCGATTTTTGGAGATGCGCCTCAGCTCTTCCCAACTCTTCCCAAGTTACCGTGCTTCCGTCTCAACTGTTCTGCGCCACGTACTCCTAGGACCGCTGTGTATCCAGCCATCCTGGGTTAGTGGTTTCCATTGCATCGCTTGATTAGCTATGGACCTGTAACCCTTCCGGAGAATGTGACCAATCCACTGCCACTGTCGTCGTCGTATGGTTGTCTCTATAGGTTCTTGGCCTGTTCTCTGATAAAGCTGTTTTGGTTTGGCCAGAATATCCTTGAGATGTAGCGTAGGCACCTATTGACAAACGTTTGCAGCTTCCTCGTGATAGTCACTCATCAGGTACCACATTCCAGGTACCACATGCATATAGAAGCACGGATTCAACGTTGGAACGGAACAGTCGTAGCTTGGTGCTTAGCTAATTGCATTACTTCGTCAAACTGTGAATAGCATCGCAAACGCAGATTTTGCTTTAAGTATTCGGCTGGCTATATCCAGTTCGGTTTCGCCATCGGTTGAGACAATACTCTCAAGGTATTGGATACTTTCTACTCTCTCAACCGTTTGTCCAGCAATGCATATATGAGTTGATGAAATCGGTCCTAGGCTGATCGTTTTTGTTTTGAGAAGAGGGAAGCAAGTTTATTGGGTGAGATTGGGCGCAAATACTGGTTACGAGCCAATTTAGGCAACCATTAACTATCCACCTGATCACTAGGATGCTCCAAGAAAAGCCGCATTTGCCTTTCTCTTGTACGTCTCTGAGGAGGATCCGCTATGACGAAGACTACATCTTTGGTATCGTTCATTATCTTCATTATCTCTTTAGCAGCAAACTCCCAGTCATCCAGACCACATAGGCCCGGTGAACTGAATCGTTGTATTCGACCTTACTCTTTTCGCTGGGTTGCTTGTCTCTTCCTGCGATATTTCCCTCTTCTTTCCCTCAGTAAACTTTTTTCGCTTTCCTTTAGCTGGCGCTAAATTGCCGGTCTTACTGATTTCGTTATTGGATTTTTTTCTGGATTTTAGCCTTTCACCGTACATTTTGATTCCAATAGCACGTTTCGGCAGATTCTCCGAATATCGGGGTGAGGCTTTGTATGCATAGGCTCCGCCACGGCGCCCATGAGAGCTCGTTCGCCGTTGGTATTATGTCCCCCAACCTTTTGTGCTTCGAAACCGCCTAAGATCTCCTGATCACTCCATCACTAGAACAGAGTTGACAACCTCGTGGTCTTCGGCCTTCACTGTTCGACATGACTCCTAGTATACTTTAACCCTGGCACCCCAACAAGATGGATAGTCGCGCAAAGGGAATCAGTTACTTTTAAGCTCAAACTCCACAGTTTGAGTTCACAATCCCATAATAGTCCTTATGGTCTACTTATTTACCCAAAACGCCGCCAATTGAGAAGCCTATTCACTATCAACACCAAACACTCACAACGTCCTTAAATTGATTTCAAATATTTGTCATCCACTTCAGCGACTAATTAAAATAGTTAATTGTTACCTTAAGTTACAATTGCTTCATCTCACCTCTCTCACCTTCATTGTGGTTAATGAAAATAAAAAAAAAGAAACCGATGAAATCTAATCAAGTTCTCCAAAAGCATTCCAACGGGCCTACCTTCCATACCTATCCTTACTATTGATTATGTACATTCCGAAGCATGAATAAAATTCTTCACTTTTTCAATTATCCTCGAGTAAAAAACGAACGAAAAAATAAAAAAAAAAACTCACAAAACGTTGAAGTTATCCTTGAATTGTGGAATGGCACAGATGGTGCTTCAGATTCTGGGTCAATGGCGTTTGCTGTTAAGTGCAATGGCATTCGTATGGAAAATCGATACACTCTCATACATACATATCTACATGCATATACTGATCCCTGATGATTTTATTCACATTTGTAGTAGATTTATTTATGGCCCTTGAGATGAGGACGATTATCTGTTTGCGATAGCTGTTCTATGCTCTAAATCGAGGACACACATTAACAATGATTGAAAGTCGTTTATTCATTTTTTTCCAATTTTCAATGCAAAGTCCTAATATTCAAATGAAGGGAGTTTTTTTTACCCAGGGATAATTTCCCTTCCAATTGGGGTGGGTATTTGCTAAAGAAAGGCTAACTTTTACTGCCATCTGTTGAGTGAGTTGTTACAAATGCATAGAGAGTGGCGCCGCAAGTGAGTGGCGATGGTACAACAATAGTCAAAGCTCACAACCTTTTTAAAGTCATCTAGTTGGTTAATGTATTAGTTGAAGGTAAATCTATTTGAAAGGAAAAATCACACAATTTAAACAGAAATTTCAATAGATTGGAAGTAAGAACAATAATCACGATAATGATGCAATTGACGCACTTCCATAGGGAATCACTGATTTCATTGTGAGTTTTATTGATAGCATTACAAATTGTTTACGATTCAGTGGGAAATTTCAGAGAAATGTTGTCAATGCTTCAATAGTAAATTTGATTAAGTAACTTTTCTTTAACTACCTGTGCAATTTCTGGTCAAAGTCCGCTTTAGAGTGATATATTTTAAAGTTGGAAGCAATATTTCTTGGGCAAACAGGGATAGCATCTTATTTTGCACTTTCAAGTGACTTGTGTTACCTCAGTGGAAAGAGAGCTAAGCAAGATGCTTCAAAAAATTTTGTAACGAAGCAGATCTCGATCCCTGCGGAATGGCGTATAAGAAACTGAAGAGTAGTAAGTCCCCAAAAATGTCCTGTCAGATAATGCTGAAGACAATAGTTGAGCATCTATTCACCCATAGACCAACTACGAAACCACCAACAACTCCGGAACATATTCCGGAAATCACAACGGATGAGCTGTACGAAGCACGCAGGAAAATAGGTGACAATAAAGCGCCTGGACCTGATGACATTCCAAAATTGACCGGCCCTTTTTATAGCAACTATGCAAAGGTGTCTTGAGGAGGGGAACATCCCTGAACCATGGAAACTTCAGGATTTGGTGTTGTTACCTAGGTGACATAAACCACCCGAAGAACCTTCGTCGTATCGACCAGTATATCTGCTAGATACACTGGGAAAAATCCCAGTACGCATCATATATAGCAGACTACTATCAGCGGCAGAGAAAACAGAAGCTCTGTCAGACGCCCAGTATTGCTTCAGAATATCGCGTTCTATTGTCGATGCCATAAAGATGATAGTAGATACAGCAGCCGAAGCAATAAAAAATAAAGGATGGTGTTTTGCGCCTAACGCTACCGCAAGGAGTGAAGGTGATCAGTTTCCCTACGAGACAGAGTCCGCCACTAATGAAGAAGTTTCGAGGATTAAATATTGGCTTGGCTCGGCCTGCCTCGAAGTAGCTGAGCACAAAACAGAACCAGCAGAAAGACTGCGGAATATGCATGTTTTCGGGTCGGGAACTACACAATTCGGTCTAAAGAGGCACTAAAATACCAAGGATGCATGCTCGATAACAGGCTAAAATTTAAAGTACGTGTCGAGTATTCTAGCAAAAAAGGCGTTACAAATGCAGGCAGGGCTTTCTCGGATGCTGCCAAACATCGGGGGCCTGGATACACAAGGAGAATCCTGCTATCCAAAGTGGTGAGCTCCATCTGGCTGCACTATCTGTCTGCTTACAGGCTCTGCGTAATCAGAACAATTAGCGGTTTCCGAATAATTTCGGAGGAAGCAGCCTGTGTTATAGCTGGGATGGTACCTAACCTATTGACATCATCGCTAAGTGTTTACAGAAGGCTTATAACGAATTGATAAGATACCAGGCTTCCGAGAAGCGTAAAGGAGGAAAAAAGGTCAACATCTGCAACACTCTGGGAAGCCAAGTGGGACAACATCACCAATGGTAGATGGAACCTCAAGCTGATTCATTAAAGCACTTGAGTGGTCTGTATCACCTTACGCAGTTCTTGCCTGGGCACGGTGGTTATAAAAAATACCTCCATAGATTTAAGCACAATAGCTCGCCTATTTGCCCGGAATGCCCAGAAGCAGACGAAGATGCGAAGGGCGTTATGTTGAAGCAAATAGAGAAGGGTCGAGGAGGCAAATTGAGATAGAGCAGAAAATGCTAACCAGCCCCGCGACGTAATATCTAACGGCAGTCCCGCGAGGAGTTTGGTTTGAAGTGTGTAGGATGTGTGTTTAGTACGTAGGTACGTACGTTTAGCACGTTGTTCAAAAGGTTACCACAGGGTCACTGGCAATGCTTTAAGCGGTGAGATCAATTTTTTATGATTTCAACCAATATGTACGACATTATTCTGGCCAAGTATCTATCCAAAGTGGTTGGCTTGTTAGCGTTGACGAAGCCCCAGAGAAAATCATCGACCAGTGTCAAATCGCATGATCGCGGTGGTCAATTGATGAACGCTCGCCGTTAGATGACTAACCTCCCAAATTTCTCCTTCAAAACTTCGCGTGTATTCCAGCTCAAACTTTTTAACGATGCGGAGAGTACCTGCACACTGAAGTCATGATAACGACGACCTCACGACGAAATTCACTTTGCGGTTTGACAACTAAACCGGAATATCGATAATATTTTCTTAAAAATCCCTTGCATGTTTGATAAAACGGCAAACTTTACTCAATATTTTGTCAGCTGAATGACATTGTTAACTTTGACAGCTGCTGCAACATTGTAACTAACTATTGTAGCCAATTTTCAGAAACTAAACGTACTCGTAATCAGTAATAGTGTCGTCAGGTGTCCAGCCTTGTGGTCTGGGTCCTTCCTCCTCGTCTAAATTGGTAAGTCCCGTATACTATTTCCCGTATTATCTGTCTTAAAATGTTGATTTATACTTTAAGCATTAAGTTGCTTACAAGTGCTCACTTTTATCCTACATGACTAAGCTTGCCTTGAGCACATAGTTACTGAAGAAGTTCTGTTCCATGATATGTTAGAAGTTTTCAATCCTGTTGCTATTAAAATCTCCAAAACAGCTACAGAATCCTGTAAAGTCTCGTTGCATAGATATAGTTTGTAAACATAGGCACACTCCTCTTCAATTTATTGATTGAAATGTTCTGCTTGCCTGCTATGGACAGATGACTGTAACTCCCTTACCCTAAACTTTCCAAACAATTCCTAACGAGAATTTGTTTAAATTAATACCCTCCCTAACCCCCTCTAGGCTGTGTGGGTGTCGAAAGTATCTCAATTTTCGTCTTTCATAAGATTTTCCCATATTTTTTTTTTTTTTAAATCCAAACATTTCCCTGTCGAAGTTTCGGTAAGAACTTAACAAGGATCCTGACCTGCAAAGGATGCCCAGTCAAAAGCTCACGAAAAATAAATTACATCCTATTTAAAATTTCAACAGCATATCCTTATACATACATACACTCTTTAAAAAGTATCTGTATAGTATATATTCGGGGAAAAGTTGATAAACTCTCCCACAAGGTCGCCACAAAGTAAAACCAATTCACTGGCTCCTCAATGGTGGGGACTTAAAATCGCTTCCTTTCCATCCGGAGTAGAGTGTAGTTCTAAAACATTGACATGACGTTACGCCTCTACTGGAGGCTCTTAAAGTTATAAATTTTCAGCTTTCTGTCTGAGAACAGGAGGGGGTGATATTTTGCAAATTGAGGCGACGGCGGCGAGGAATACAAATTTCTACGCGCGTCGCCCGCCCAGCTACTCTCTCATATCGAAGTAAATATGTCGATTAATGGTCACAGAGCATAACTTTTCCAGGCAGCCAAACATCGTCGGGACTACGACAACACAGCCTGTTCTGTGTGAGACAGAAAGACAGAGAGACTGATGAATATGGATGGCCAAAGGGATAACATCGGAATCCTTTCGTGTGGAACGATGAATTACGACGATAAAAAAAAAAAACGGATAGCTAGAGAGAGAGAAGGACTTTCCTTCATTAGATTTAGGATATTGTGTCCTAATGGAGTTGTGCGACGCATCTTGTCGTGTGTATAGTTATTTGCTTTCCGAATGAAAAGGTGGCTCTTGACAACCTTTTCATTTTAGCTTCATGACTTCTGATATTCAATGCGTCAGGCTTTCATTGTAGAGCCAAACTGGGAGGAGTGGTCCTTGTTGGCTTGCGAACTCTTGGAGTTGAGCCAGAATAAGAGGAACAAAAAAAAAAAAAAAACCAATCGACTAGTGTAAAGATAGAAAGCACAGCAAACCACATTTCTAGCTATGTCGTTTGTTTCGAAATAGCGAATGGCTCCTGAGAGTCCTGGCAGTACCCATGTCCGGCATTTAGATTGAGAGAAAGGGATTCCATTGTTCGGTTGCGGATTTTTAAGATACATTCTACTTTTTTGTTGTTGTCGTTATGTGTTCCTTTCACGAAATTGTTGGTATGGCTCAGTACACAAAAGGGATTCTTGCTCCATATGTCCTTTTTGTGTGTCCAAACGAGGATGGGGTAGATTGGTTTTTCTCTTCTTCGTCTTTTTTTCCTCTCAACGACGAAATGATCCAAGGACGTTCAACAATATGAGAGAAAAAAAAAAAAAAATAAAAGGAAAAACAGCAGCACATCCTGGGTACTTGTTTCTTGAATTCATAGCTCTTCATTGTGTGTGTAAGGTGCTTTCATTCAAATGGTGTGCTAAATGCATTTTGTACCGAAGTGGTTCCACTTGAGCTGGTTCTCCTGTCGGCTGATGGGTGGGGGTAGTGCTATGTTGTTGTTCCTTAATTGAGAAAGACAATGATAAATGATGATGATGAATATTGCATTGCATTGTTTTTATCTTTTAGGACATCATCATCCTTCTCGTCGTCGTAGTCGTTGTCTTCGTATTCCATTCGAGTGGATGGAAAGTGTTTTGTATTTTTTCTTGTTTCTTATATTTGCGTACTGAGTTCAGGGACTTGGAGGGAGGCATGGAGATCCTGATACAAAAAAAAAAAATGCTGAAAGATTGTTTGTACTTTGGTTTTGTTTTGTGTCTTGAAATGCTTTCGAATCTTTTATTCTTGGCTCTATTCAGTTGTAGATACATACAATTGGCTTCACTAGGAGCTGGTATTTGATAAGCTTGGGAACCGGGAAAATAGGCCTGATATTCATTTCTAGGTGAGAGATTATATACTTACGATACGATATGATCAATGCAGGTTTTGGGCGCTACCCTATAAAAGATCGATAACGACGATAACGAATCAAATAGCTTTCCATTCTATAATTATATAGTCAAGATCACTCGTAAGTACTCCGAAGCATACATAGTTCTGTTTCGAAAGCCCGACAGTTGGACAATAAGCGCTTGTCGAACAGTCCGCTAGTTTACTTCCCTCCAATCACTCGTGTCGTGAGATTCAATCCATGGTCATATGAAGATGTTGGTTTCATTCGTTTTCATTTCATTCCCGAACACAGAGCTCCATTGCGAGGTCTTATGGTGATTATTATGATTTATCACAGGTTGGCGCACACTGGGACCATATACTCCAGCTCCAGTAATACCATTTAGCCATTTGTCATGGCACCATTTGTAAATTGCATCCAACTTATGTTGTATTGAGATTGCCGCTGATTCAACTGATTGATGAGATAACTATGTCAGACTGTGTCACCCTTCGAAAATCTTAACATTTCATTCCATGCATTGAGCTTGTTATCATGCTGATACCCTCTACTCCAGTAATTATTTGAATACTTCAACAATATTTCAAGTCGATTAGAATTACTTTCATTTATCGTACCCGTTTTTAATAAAAGGAAATAGCTAGATAAATTTGTATTCTCTTTAGTAGTTAATAGTTAAGTACATGATGTATCAATCTGGGGAATCTACAGTCACAGCCATACACCATCTAGTTAGCATATTATCGATAAATCTTTGTCAAAGAAGGTTTTCTGCCTTCGACAACACAACATTTAATTCCATTCAAGCTGCTGGATGCTAAAGGTATTGACTCGCAGATCATCAATTGGATACGTTCCATGCTCAGAAGTAGAATGATCACTGTTAAACTTGGACTAACATCGCTATCCAAAGGTTGTCCGCAAGGAGGTGTTCTATCCCCCTTGGTGCAATCCATTGTGGTGGACAAACTTGTAAACGACCTCAACAATTGTGGATTTCCAAAACAAGGCTATGCTGATGACGTAGTCATAATAATAAAGGGCAATGAAGAAATCCACATTAAAGATCAAGTGCAACAGACAAAGTAAGCAACTGGTATTGATCAGATAGGCTTACGGCCAATCCAACCAAGACCGTCATCAAACCCTTCACCAGAAGAAGAAATGTTAACCTCCAAACCTTAACCCCAAAATAGTTTCTCAAAAGAAAGAAAGAAAATTTCTGAGGGTAACTCTTGACCATAAGCTGAGCTGTTTGAACATGTTAAATTGAAAGGCGTAACTTTTGAAAGCGAATCTTGTAAAACATTTTTGGACCCTTTCTATCCTTAGATAATGAATTTCATAGTAAGGACTCCATATTGAGATGCAGGAATCTAAAATTGACCTGACTAAAGTGAAGTAAAGAGCCTTCAGTGCATAAGCATTCTAAAGCCCTTACTCACAATGTAGTCTACATGCAAGTTAAAATTGAGTTGTCTGTCCAACATGACATCCAGATCTATTTTCGAGCTTGCTTTTTCCAATTTAGCAGTGTCGATTTGATAATCGAAAAATATTGGATTTTTGTTCCTAGAACAGGTGGGGCCTTGACACATTTAACGCCAATAGTTTTTATTTGCGCCATTTAGTATGATTGTTAAGATCCTCTTGGAGAGTCATACAATCCACGGTTTTAATAGCCTGAAAGAGTCTTAAGTCGTCGGAGAATAATAAGCATATGGAATTTTTTAAACCAAGAAGGAATGTCGTTGACTAATAATACAAAAAGCAGAGGTCCAATATATGGTTTCCTTGTGGAACGACAGACGTTTGATAGGTTCTCACTAACAATCTCCAATTTTGACAAATTGAGTATGGCCATCGAGGTATGTAACCAAATCCAGAAAACTGGAATGGAATCCAATCAGTCTCAGCTTGTGAATCAAAGGCTTATGATGATGTCGGTGACGCAGTAAAGATGATGTCGGTCTGATAACCAATTTGAAAGTTAAAATCATTTCACATGAAATTGCTAAATTTGTAGTAGTAGATCTATCTTGGACAAATCCATGCTGAGAAAAGGATATGATTTCTTTGACCAGAAATTTGAGTTTGTCGCACACGATCTTCTCAAAGACTTTAGATATAACTGACAGCTTACTAATTGGCCTGTAACTAGAGACTTCTTGTTTTGCACTGGACTTAAATATTGGTGATAAAAAAAAGGTGTTTTTCACTCATTCAGAAATTTACCCGTTCTAAGGGAAAAACTATAAATCATGCATTAGGGAAGTGCAAGAGATATTTTAAAAGAAAAGGAGAAATCCCACCGGGACTAACCAACTTTCTTTTTTTATTGATAAAGGTCGAAGCAATACAAGTGTATAGACCGCCCACTGACACGTCCACTTTTCAAAAAATTCTGTTAGATCTCTTTTGATCTAAATAAACAACGGCAACGACTTTTCGTTTTCAAGTGCGGTTTATTCAAAAATTACAGTTCCTTAAATACTAATTGATAAATATAGAAGTACATTAATACAAGTATTTTATTACGTCTGGGCATTGAGACCCAATCCTGCATTTGATATCACAGGTGCCAAAAACCCAGACGTAAGCGGAGTATATGGTGGGAAAAGAAAATTCTAATGCCGAAATTGCCAATTCAGCAGAATACAACATTTTTGGTGACCCCGACGTGATCTGCTTCCCCCCACCAGCGGTAAGGGGCAAATCACATTTGACACAAGCGTGACCAGGGCTTCTAACACTGGTAATAACAAATACTCGTACAGAGTATAGTATAAGCGTTACCAAGGCTTCAAACATTGGTACACATTGTTCTCTGGAGCACTTAGTCCAGAATAAAACACGCGTTACCAGGGCTACAACACTGGTACTAACATAAGAAGGACACTAGTTTCGTCATCCACATAGACCGGAATACTCATCATGGACGAGTTGGAAGTGTTCCGCATCATTGCTAGGCAAAAGGCACTAGCAGAAGACATTCAAAAATTACAAATCAACATCGGAAAGGACGGTCCCGCCAGGAAAACTGCTGAGTACAGGGACAAAAGGTTAAAATCAGTTGAAACCTTATGGCTGGAGTTCGCTGAGAACCACAGTCAAGTCAAAGACTTCGTCAAGCAAGATACACCATACATCCAAGGCAATACCTATATGAAGGTAAAGCAGATGTATGAGGAGATAAAGAAGCTCTTGAATCTGATTAGAGATGACGGAGATACCAATATCAGTGGGAACCATCAACAACCAACTGGGTCCGCTGATGCAGAAGCCAAGCCGGGGTATAAGCCAGTTCCACCTTCTCGATCGACTCAGTCAACAGAACTGACAACAGAGGTGGTCAAAATTCTTCGACGGCAGAAATCAACCGCAAACGCACTGCAAAGGTTGTTTCTCAATATTGATGAAACCCCAATGACAACTTGGAGCTCTACATATTGTCACCTTAAAATCAATAGCTTGAATAAGTATTGGGGACAAATGGAAGAGATGCACCAATTGGTCGCAGAATTGGTGGAAGACCCGCTTTCAGAAGGGTATCAAATGGAAGAATACCTGAAGTTGGAGGAAGATGTAAACAAATATTTAATTACATTGACAACAACTATGGAACAGTTGACGACACAACCAATAACATCTCCAGCTGCGCCATCAACTTCTTTACCAAGCGCAACATTAAACTTGCCGAAAATAACCTTACCGAAATTCGATGGTGATTACCTTAAATGGAGGCAGTATAGCGATTTGTTTACGGAACTTGTACACAATCAGCAAATTGCGAACTGCCAAAAGTTGTTCTACCTGAAGACAACTCTCACGGGCGAAGCTGAGAAACTAATACGTCACTTTACTACTTCCGATGCAAATTACATGGCTGCATGGAAGGTTGTAACCGAGAGGTATGAAAATACCCGGCTCTTAGTGACGGCTTTAGTCAACAAACTGCTGACACAGCCCACCATTCAACACGAAGGTTCAAGTCAGATCAAGGCATTACATGACACAACACAAGAATGCCTCTTGAGCTTGCAAAACCTTGACATCAACACTACAAACTGGGATCCACTTCTGATGAATATCCTGCTAAAAAAGCTGGATAGAAACACGCTAACTATTTGGGAACAATCTCTCAAGCAACCGAAAGCATTACCCAGCTTGTCTGACTTCCTTGCATTTTTGGAAACAAGATTCCAGTCATTGGAGGCACTGGGTACTAAAAAATCAAGTTCAGACGATGCAAAGCGATCACCAAGGGTATTCCTTGCAATGGCAAAGGAAGGGAACAGATGTTCTGTTTGCGATCAACAGAGCCATCCTATCTCCAAATGCCCGAAGTTTATACAGCTGTCCCCAAAGGAAAGATTTAATCAAGTAAAAATGCTCAACAGGTGCATTAATTGCTTGCGATTCGGTCATCAGACCTCAAATTGTACTTCTGGGCATTGCACTAAATGCACTAAATTTCACCATACCCTGCTTCACATCCAAGCACCGGAGTTCCAACACCAAACTACAGCCCAAAGTCCAAAGATTGACAATAGAACCAGTCTGTCAGCAGTCAATCCAGACAAAGCGGCTTCTAACTATGTACTTTTAGGAACAGCTATTGTCAACGTTATAAACAAAACTAACAGCCCTATCAAAGCACGGGCACTGTTAGACTCAGGCTCACAGATGAGTTTTATAACTTGGAAATTAGCCAACAAATTGAAGCTCATGCCGAAAGAAGAACTACTGGAGGTTTCCGGAATTGGAAACAACAGTCTTAAAATCAGCAAGAAGGTAAATTTGTGCCTTCAATCACGAGTTACTGGATTTAGCACGAATTTGGAAGTATACGTTCTTGACACTATAACTTCACGTCAACCCAGTCAATTCATCAACATTAGCAATTGGAATTTACCGAAGAATATCCAACTTGCCGACAACGCATTCAACCAACCTCAGGAAATCGACTTGTTAATTGGAGCAGAATTATTCCCCGAGCTAATTTCAATTGGACAAATAAAAGTTCAGAGGGACTTACCATCACTTCAAAACACACTACTTGGATGGGTTGTGATGGGAAAGACTACACTTCAAAAGCAGCCTTCAACATTGATTTGTGGCATCATCACGAAACCAGGTACTCTGGAGAAGATAGTTGAAAGAGAAGAAGAGATACCCGAAACTAAAATCATACAAACAGTCCTAGCAGCGCAGAATACAAGCTACCATTTTCTAGAACGAATCAACCATAGAAACTCATTCGCTACTCTGCAGAAAATAACAGCATATGTCATTCGCTTTGTTAGCAACTTAAAAAGAGCCAGAAGTTATAGGCTTATGGATAACGTTTTGTCGGTACAAGAACTAAAAGCAGCAAAAATAACTATAGTCAGGTATTTGCAACAAGAAGCATTTCCTGAAGAGATAAAATCACTCAGAAAGGAAGGACATGTGTCAGAAAAGAATCGATTGAGTTCCTTGTCACCATTCTTAGGCGACAAAGACATTATTAGAGTAGGAGGTCGATTGGAAGCTTCGAGTCTACCGTACAACGCCAAACATCAAATGATCATACCAAGCTCACATATTTTCACAAGATTATTAATGACACAACTGCATCACGATAATCTTCATGCAGGCCCGCAAGCTCTACTGGCAACATCAAGGCAAAATTATTGGATTTTGAGGGGCAAACAGCTTGCTCAAACTGTCGTACAAAACTGTATACGCTGCTTCAGAGCAAGACCTAGAAGTGTCCAACAATTAATGGGTAACTTACCAGCAGAACGAGTTCAACCATCAAGGCCCTTTATAAATGTTGGAGTAGACTTTCTTGGACCAGTGTACATCCATTACAAAATACGGGGTAAACAACCCACAAAGGCATATGTATCAGTATTCATATGTTTTGCAACAAAAGCCGTGCACCTGGAACTTGTGACAGATCTAACGGCCCAAGCCTTTATTGGAGCACTCAAAAGATTTGTGGCACGACGTGGATGCCCAGCTAAAATATTTTCAGACAACGCAACTAATTTCATGGGAGCCCGAAATGAACTTAGCGAACTGTACTCCAAACTCTTTGCCGGGGACGGACAAACGTTCTTTAGAAACCACTGTGCCGAACGATCTATCGAATGGAAACCAATACCTCCACGATCCCCGCATTTTGGAGGATTATGGGAAGCCGCTGTAAGATCAGCTAAACCCCATATTAAGCGAGTATTTGCTGGTGCGTCATTAACTCAAGAAGAGTTTACCACAGGACTTGCACAAATAGAAGCAGTCCTTAATTCAAGACCGCTAACACCTATGTCAACAAATCCGAATGATCTGGAAGTCCTTACTCCAGGACACTTTCTAACTGGTGCACCATTAACTACTATCGTTGATCCTGATCTCAAGACATCCGACATAACCCACATTGCTCGATGGAATCGGATAACAGCAATACATCGGGAGTTATGGCATAGATGGAGCAGAGAATACCTGCAAGAAATTCAGCAACGGTATAAATGGAAGCATGTACAAGAAGATATCCAACCAGGAACACTTGTACTGATAAAGGAAGATAACCTGCCTCCACTAAAGTGGGTATTAGGCAGAGTAATAAAAACAATCCCAGGACAGGATAAGAAGACTAGGGTAGTTGATATAAAAACATCAACAGGAGAAATAAGAAGATCCATCTACAAGGTATGTCCATTACCTATGGAAGATCAGGAAACTACGTCAACAAAACACCTACCAACATCCGAAGCTCAACAATCTAAAACCAATGGAAACCCGTCAAAAACACCACTTCGGTCAGAAAAGAGGAAGTTGAAACACACCTTGGTAAGCGCCAATACGGGCATCAACTTGGAGGGTTCATCACAACCAAAGCGAAAGGTTAAAATTCATCCTATATCCTCTATCATGCTCGGCCTAATGATTATTGGCACAGCTTTTGGGCAAGGAATAACTCCAAATCCCGTAGAAGTTGAAAAATTTACTCACAATCCGGGGATTTACTTTGAAGATTTGGGTCAAGTTAACCTAAAACTGACGAATGGAAGCTCTTCGTATACTTCAACATGACCAACTACTGGAACGAATATCTAGGACTAAAACAAGGCATTCAGGGGCTAAGTAACAAATGTGACATACTGAAGCGGCACCCGAACAATTTTTGTCAAGCAGTAGTAAAGCAACTAGAACATCAGCTCTTGGAAACAGAAAATCTGAACGAAATCCTTAAACACAGAAACGGAATTGCTATACGTCAAAAGAGATCACCTTTTGATATCATTGGGACGATTGCAAACAAACTCTTTGGTATTCTTGACCAAGATTATGCACAATACATCGAAAACACAATTGAAAGAGCTAACAGAAACGAAGAATACCTACTCCAGTTAAACAAAAATCAAACGTCGATAGTAGAATCAACCGTCAAATGTGCTCAATAAATCATTGTCATCAATTACGGAACAGTTCAATTTAGTAAACAAACATCTAACAAAGGCCTACCACGATATCCAAGAGCTCCACCTCTCAGCAGTTGAAGCAGAAACATTTAACCACATTGCTATATACATCTCTCAAATACTGGGTAGTTTTCAACGGACTAAATTAGCTATACTCGAAACCATCACTAATACTCATCAAGGAAGAATCAGCTCTCTACTTCTATCGCCAAAACAGCTTCTAAGAGAACTGGACAATATACGTAAGCACCTACCACCAACTGTAACGCTTCCCGGATATGATGAACAGAATTTACCGAAACTATATGAATTACTTCGAGTTAAAACACGAGTAACGACTGCTGCCATCCTATTTCTCGTCCAACTACCACTATTAGGTAGTCAAATGTTCCAGATCTTCAAGCTCATTCCACTACCGGTCCAATACAACGATTCTTTCATATTCATTCAGCCATCAACATCATTTCTTGCAATAAGCCCGTACCGGGATCAATATTTCCCATTGTCTAAAGACGAATACAAGGAATGTTTACAAATCGATGATGAGAAATATCTTTGCAAACAGCGGCATCCTATTTTCAACACTCATTCAACGGAACATCAATGCGCAATTTATTTACTTAGCCACGAGAAGCAGTTATCAGAGCGATGCATCTTTAGAACTGTTAAGCCGGGGAAAATGTGGATCCAATTACACAATCCAAACCACTGGATATTTGGTTTTAAACAGGAAGAAATGTTTTCAATAGTCTGTGGTCCTACTATCTTGAACACCAAACTGAAGGGTGTGGGACTGCTAAAATTAGCTTCAAATTGTGTCATTAAGCAACCTACAATGACGATTAATGCCCACAACTTTTACCTAACGAAAGCTACTACATCTTTTGTACCAGTACTGAACCTAAGCCAGTTCTTGACTAATGCTCCAGCAGGACTATCTCATGAACCATCTGAGCCCAACGACTTCCTGATCCGTGGTGATGAAGATTTGGCATCCATCCAAAAAGGGATCGCAGATTTAAAAACTAACCAAATCCTGCCGACTCCAATTACTCATCATGACGTACACCAATATTTCGTTAGCTACCTATCACTGCTTGCTGCTCTTACGATTATCATCATATTTATCGTCTTCAAAACAAGAACGAAGAAGGAAGCAAAACCCAAAACCAGAGGACATTGTTTTTGAGCTCCATGACCTCAAGGTCGGGGAGGATGTTTAAACTAGAATTATCTCTAAGAATAATAAAATCAATGTGTATTCTTTTTTGTTAGCCTCACTATACTTTTCCATTTTTCAATCCCATTCTTCTCATACATACTGTAAACCCCACTGGTTTTCTTTCCCACGATTTCCATTCCCACACTGTATTCTGCTGAATTGGCAATTTCGGCGTTAGAATTTTCTTTTCCCACCAAATACTCCGCTTACGTCTGGGTTTTTGGCACCTGTGATATCAAATGCAGGATTGGGTCTCAATGCCCAGACGTAATAAAATACTTGTATTAATGTACTTCTATATTTATCAATTAGTATTTAAGGAACTGTAATTTTTGAATAAACCGCACTTGAAAACGAAAAGTCGTTGCCGTTGTTTACTTAGATCAAAAGAGATCTAACAAATTCTTTTTTTTTCAGTATTTGTATATGAAACTCGAAAAAATTAACTTAAGCTATAGGTAGATATTTTGGTACCCGACATATCTTATACAGCCACGCCTACGTTTTAAGGGCGTTCTTGTTCAAAATCTGATTTTCAATCAAAATAATAGCACCTTTTAGGAACAAAATACAGTATATGTTGGAAAATTTTTGAAATCTGCCCACTACCACGCCTATTCGTATTTTGGAGTAATTTTATAAGATATTTGAAAAAAGTTGCTTAAGTACTAATATACGGTGGAAGAAGAAGCTATGTGTATAGGAAAGGGATAAGGTATCCAACGATCCGCTCCAGACGGATTGTAGCATTTTAATTTTTTTTTTCTGTTCTTAGAGCAAAATAATCTTTTATTGCAGTTTTTTTAGGAATAAACTCAATTAACATCGTATTTAAAAATATAAAAATATATTTACGTGTATATGCCAATTTCTAGTCTACTCTATTCGGGCAGAACTAGTTACTGGAAACTTCACTAATTCTTTATTCGAATATTTGAAATCAATTTTCGATTTATTTATATATTTCTTCGCATTTAATTAATTTTTCGTTATTGGTTAAATTATATTTTTTAATGCAGCACTACATTGTCAACGTCCTTAAAAAAAATTCACACTTAATTTGATTGATTTAACCAGCTTTTGAAGCGACAAGTACATATAGCTACCTATATACATGTGTATGAACATATATATTTTTTAATATTAAAAATATTTTCCACTCAACTAAATCTTAATTTCCATTCGATTTATCAGATATAGTAATGAGATTTGGGAATCTTTTTTTTTTTTTTTTTGATAGAATGAGTTTAACTCATATTTCAAGCAGATTTTTTTCCTTTGGTGTCATTTATCCGAATTTTCGATTGAATTATCTTCGCCATGATGAAGCTCGTATATACCGTGGAAATTTTATGGAAATTTATTCTATTTTTAAACTTTTTTTTTGCACACAGAAATTATTTCTACAAAATTAAATCATAATTAACCACCACACAAAAAAGCGGCGGGAGGAATTGGATTTCGTTGAATCGATATCAATCAATTTGATTTAAAACGGGAGGAAAGAGCATTTGAGGAAAAGCAAGTGGTTTTTGAGTGACACGGTTGTGGTTTTGGTATAGCAATCAGTAAGCGTGTTCTTTATTTTTTACTCCGGTGTGTTCTACAGGGTGGCATATAAGTAACGTTACGGTTTAATTATTGAATACTTTTTTGCTTTCGTATTTTTTTTTGAATTAACTTTGATAAACTTGAGAAATGCATGATCCAACATTTTTCAATTTTATTTTGAAAGTCGCATTCAGACAAAAAGATCAGTGCTCCAACAATTATCCGATTGGTCCAGCGTTTTCAGCAACAAGGAGCTGTCTATGATCTTTAAGGTGCTGGAAGACCTGGAACATTGCTCGGGTGCAAGCAAATATTGAGGAAAACACTCCGAAACTTCCACCAGACCAGCAGACGTTCTTAGACGTTGGTGATGTCTAGGTGGTCTCAGCACGACCAGTTTTCGCGTTTTTCTGATTTTAACTGGTCACCGGGTTCACCCAATCAAACCATCCATCCCCGAAAGTGCTCTACTAACTTATTTCGTCCCACCGGACATCCAGATCTTTTGTAGCTACCTAAAAAGGAGGGTATATTTCAATAAGCCAAAAAATAAGCCCAATTATTTACAGTTTAAGTCCAAACATTCAAATCCTTTGTGTCTTTAGGTGGTGTGTTCAAATGGTTCCACTTTAAGCTGCATAATGCGTCTCAATAGCAACGTTCTAGGCAGTAGAATTTTTGAATGGTAACTATTAGGTTCAATATCGTCGAAAAACCGAACCCTCGGTATAAATTTGCCTTGAATTTTAGAAAACTTGCAACTGAAAATAGTGTGCTCCAAACCGCAGAGAGTTGCAAGCAGAATGGCCATGAGTAAGTTACCAAGTAAGTAAGGAAATACTTACTTCAACCACTTCATTGCTTCATTATCTGCTTTGCTGCTGCTTTGGTTTGTAAACTGCATCTGTCTTCCATTCCTGCGTCGTAGCTCTTTTTAAGATCAGTGTCTTGCATATAGCCTTGCATTTATAGGAATGCCTTGCATCCATTGTACTGGCATTGGAGTCTAAAAGTTATGCTTACAGTCTCCATGATGAGCACTATTTTCTGCCTTTTGCTCTGCTAGTTGTAGGTCCAAGCGAACTAGTTGTGTCGAAAATAGGTAGAGATATTCTAAGTCTGAGGACCTAATCAATTAGTTAGATCAGACCTCGTAAGGAGCCTTGGGGAACACCTCTTGTGAGATTGTACTAGCTCGGTGTCGTAGTGCAGTATTCTACAGCCGAGCTAGGAAGATGCTCATTACGAACCCAACGAATGGAATCAATGTTAAGGCATTTTCTTGATGTAAACTTTCTTAAATCACTTTCAACTTCCAACTTTTATATTTCCTACAAAAGAAAAAGCACAAAAAAAAAGAAAAGAAAAAAAAAATAACACCACGTGCATGGTTCAATAATAACTCGCCCCCAGGGATCTGTTGACACCAACCACCATCAACAAGAAACAAACCCCAAACGATCCAACTACGAAATAAATTGCAAAATACAAAAGAGAAGAAACAGATCAAAAAAAAAAAAAAATTGTGAAAATATTCCAACATCCCATCAAGTTCAGGTGTCGATTTCACTCGAAATCCTTGAAAACTGGCAGATGAAACACCTTTTCATGTCACCGACCGATGTACGTCGACAGAAAAGTGGAAACCTTTAAGTGGACGAAAGCAATCCTAGAGCCGGATAAAAGCGTCCCATTCTATGTGCAGCTTCGTATCTTCTCCATGCGAGGTAGGTATTTTCAATTTTTTTTTCCGTTCTTTTTTCTTCCAATTTTCCCTCGTCCTGAAGGTTAATTTGAAATTTTAATACCACAAAACCTACTTAAGTTTCCCCAAAGTACCTGGGGGCGCGCTTGATACTTTTCAATGCGACACAGTACGAGAAGAGAACAGAAACAGGTCAGAAATGAAATATGAAATTCAATTCAGGAAATTAAAAGACCCAACCACTTGGCTACGATAAGCTTAACAATGTGCGGGGCGGGGAATGACCAAATGTCAAGTTGGTTTCCATTGTTTGAAAAAAAAAAAAAATTAAATAAAATAAAAATGAACTCAGAGTCAGAATTAGGGAGTAGGAGATTAGGTACATGAAATAGGACCAGGGAATGGGCAGTTGTGACATTTTCCGGATATTAAAGGAGATTAGTGTAATTGTATATTGTCAGTAAATGTTGACGTTTTGTTATGTATTATGGAACTAGTTTTGCCAGTACAAAAGTCACTAATGCTATAGGTCGAGGTTTATAATTAGAGTGTGCGGCTTGTTGTGGTTTTTTTTTTTTTGACAAGAGCTGTCCTACTGTAAGAATTCCACTAACGAAATGGCAAAATATTTATAGAAAGAAAATCTTTTTCAAAATGTAATCTAGATGGTACCTTTTCTTTAGTTGGTTAGTATTTATTGAATATTTGTAAACGAACTAGTTAAGAACCTAAATGCAGACGAGTTAGAAGGGGAGTATTTCAAAGCCACCTCTCTGCTATCACTGGTCCTCGCGAAACTGCTGTCAAGCATTTCATCACCTGGGGTTGTGTAAAGTCCAAAGACCGTAATAGGGACCAAAATGACTAGCGTCTTCGCCGAATATCACTCGAAATGCTTAGATACGTCATCGTAAAGTGGAATGTCCGAATGGACTATGCTAACCACAATAACAATAAAAATAAATCCCAACAATGGTTCCCTTAATTGATAGGAAAGAGTAGACATTTTTTATTTAATTTTACTTTTTAAAAAAGTACATCTTAATGAAACGCACATTAGTTTAAAGACAGCACCTCTTGCATCTCGTAACTGCTACTAGCAGTTTGAAGAACCCTAGAGATGGCGTTGAAAGCAATGTAGTCTGCCAAGTGTCACTAGCAAGTGTTGCCACACTGTGGAGATAAGTGATGACCTAAGATTGAAAAAGCTTACGCTGCGTAAAGCTTAGCAGGATTACAAGGTCTTTACAGACTGCAATCAGAACTGATACCCCGAGAAATGCATTCACACTTAGTTAGATTCCACCGGAATATTTTGATTCAAATTGATATGATCAGCTTGCAGATTTAACATAATTTCGCAGTATATTCTCCGAGCTTGCCTCATAAATTTCAATTTTTATTTTCACACTTCCATCCTTGTGTATAGCTAAGTAAAAATCATCAAAAATTCTACTCCTTGCCATGGTTCGCATACAAGACGAGAATAATTTTCCAACCAAAAGGACGAAAATTGTATACATTGCTTACCCAGTCTTATGAAAGTAAAGCGAAAAAGTCCTTCTGGGAAACACTTGCAATCAACTTGATACCCACGAGCGACAGCAAGAACAGCAGAGGTTAAAAGCACAACAAACCTTTCTTGCAATGGTGCTCCTTTAGGTTTTTTCCTCACGAGAAACTTCCTTCTTCTTCTTATCGTGATATGCATTTTATATATTTTCTTTTGCTCAAGTCGCTTTTCTTTTCCTTCCATCGCAACTATGGAAAAGTAAAAAGTGAAATTTACCCGGAAGCGAAATAGAAAATCAAGTTTGAAACTATAACGACTGAAGCCATTCACTTTACATAGAATCATCATCAACAGCAGAAGTAGCAGCCAGCCAGCCAGCGAAAAGAAAAAAAAAAAAAAAATAGGATCCTTGCTTCGTGCAGAATGAAAATTTAACATCCATTCAATTATGGAGAATGCTATTCACTTCTTGTTTTTTTTTAAGAAAAGGGTCGCGCTATACAAACAAGCATAACCTTACAACTTTCCAATGATTGTTTAGGAGAAAGGAGCACAAGGACAAGTGCTCCATTTATCTCACAGAAGCTCTCTTGTAGTGACACACATTTGGCCAACTGACCAGGAGTCATTCATTCATTTCTCGTTTTCTCGTTTTTTTTTATTCTTTTTTTTTTTTTCATTTGAAACTAGGACAAGACAGTTGTTAGTGTTATCCCATTTCAGTTGTGCAGTATATGTATCTGTTAATGAGTTTTGGGTGGAAGCGGAAAATTTGAGTTATATCCTTAGGGCCGCAAATTCCATGAAGTAGATGTTCATTGTAGATTCAATGTTCACAGGCGTTCTAATGAATAGGTGCCAGAAAAAGGAGGTATAACATCCGACACAATTAAGTAGAATTGTGTTTACATGAGTGTTAACAGTATGGTACAATGAGGACAAGTGACTAAAGAGATAAGGGGGGAAATGTGCTACGGGCTCGTTGATCTGTTATAAGTTTTACTACCAGAAGAAGTAGAAACTATCGAACGTTCAAGGGAAAGAGTTTTTTCGGTGAACTTGAGGAGGTAAATGTTTCGTAAGGAATACAAGCTGGATTTGTATTACATCCAATTGGGAGGCAATTCATTTAAAGGGAATTACAATGGACTAAATGGCCTCTGTATATTGGCTCATATACTTTCCTATCGATCGCTGGTCTGGCGGCTTGTGTTAGGATAAGACTGTAACATCAGACTTTTTAATAAAGTGTAGTAAACGGCGGCATTTGTCGCAACGGAAGCCATGAAAACATGTTCAACCGAAGCCTAGAATGTAATACTTCATTTGTTACCACTCGACCTTCATATCATGTTTTATCCTCATGAAGTGCAGTTAGACCGAGAGATACAGGATGCTGGGTAACCAAACCTTCGGGTCATAGCACGGGATCTGGTAGCTTCTTCAACCGTCTATATTATTCTCAAAGTGAGTTTTAGTAACAATGTGAGGGCTATATTACCAACCAGTGGGAATTAGGCCAAGTGACAAACGAGCTCGAAACAACAATTAACAGCGATGCGATGGTTTAAAAATAGACTGTGGTGTAGGGGCGGGAGTATTTTCCAAAGCTCTCAAAATCTCCATTTCCTACTGGCTATCGGATTCGTGTAGCGTCTCCCAGGCTGAAGTACTTGCAGTTCGTGAGGTGTGCTGACTACTCAATCAAATCTTCTCAACCTCAAATACAATAGCCATCCTTATGGACAGCTAGGGGGCTATGAAGGCTATTTTATCTGCCACCACATCCTAAAAGTTGGAAGAACAGTTTAAGGAAGAACTCTCTTGTCTCATAGGTGCAGTATTTGCCTTCTTTAGATGTGAGCGGACCAGCTAGCGAGGACGGGTTCGGGATCTGTGTACGTCGTACTTGGTGTCATCAGTGGAAGAATCTTCGTGCAATACCTATTGAAAGGAGAAAAAACAAGGTGGCGGGGGTTGTGGAGTTATGTCATTTCTAGACAAATGTGGCCCAAATAGCGACTGAACAGAAGAACTGTTAGATAGAAGCCGTGTTGATATTGCAAGATGTGTTGTGTGTTGATCTTTCGATCAGTACTGCTCACTGGCCCATTGAGATTCATGCGGCTAGAATAGGCATTAGGCTTGAAGACTGTCACCAGAAAGGAGCTATATGTATATAGGTAAGAACAAGATTTAGTTTTAAAGAATACTTTGGTGGATCGGAGAGTAGGCCAACAACATACACCTCGGATCAGGAATGAGGATTTTTGCTGTAGCCTAGCTGGACAAAGACTGGTATTTTGGAGTGAAAAGATGCACCTTCATAGGGAGAATGAGTTCAAAAGCTTCAGCAATTTCGTAAACCGGACGAAGAACTCATGCCTTATGGGCTGAACATTTTGGAAATAAGCGAGATAAGATGCTTCGATTGGTCGGAGGGCCGTAACAATATGTAGTTCCACACCGCAAGCTCCTGCGAATATGGAGTAGAACTATTAATAACAATCACAGTAGGTTGATGCCTGGTTTCCACGAATGGGTGGAAGAAAATTAAAACTGTACAAGCATTGGACTGTAATACAACACAACAATTGGTCGTTAAACAACGCAACATTATGTCTAATTTCAATTATTCCCAAGGAGGTTTAAGTGAGAAACATGATCAACATTTGGGTGCATATGCATGCTTATGTAATCCCACGAATACACACGATCTTATAAGCCATAATAAGCCCAGCGTCGATTAGTTTAGTTTTCGGTCACTTTCGGCAACATTCCCGAACATTAGGGAGAGCGCTAGTTATTGACCGAAGCATTTCGGTCAGTTATGACATTAGCTTATGCTTCCCAATGTTAATAATGATTGGCCCTATAGGTGCTCTTCGTCTCCAAACAGTTTATGTGTTTCTTTCGTACCATTTGTAACAGAACACTGGAATGAGGTGCATTGAGAATCAATCTGACTATGACTGGTTGGTTGAAAACCGTCCTTGATAAAGATAGAATTAGACCAGAGACCGGTCACCGCTTCCGGTATGTGAGATGGATGCTACAGCCTCTAACTGAAACTATTGGCTTTGTTGGATGAATTTGTTAAACTTCGTCGTATAGACATTAGTGTGATTACAGTCACAGAAAGTGAGGAATAATAGTCCATTCTGCCTTCTCGTCTCTGCATCTTTCGTTATAGTCTGTAAACTTATTTCCCCTGTAGAAGCTCTCAGGGCAGCACTAGCTCCGCTTCTTATGACTCCCTTATGAGGAACTGGTTCTCCTCTTCGTGAGTTTCATAAGTTTTACCGCGTAAAAAAAGGTTTCTTGTGGGACAATCAAACCTTCATCGGGAAGACTATGTGGGGAAAAGCATCATCGATTCTACAAATCAAAGTGAATACTACTACATCCCAAGGATAAAAAGACAAAGACTTTGACAAACGACCACATCTCGCCAGCTGAATAAAGGGGCATTAATTCAAACCTCATATCGGAATGGTACTATTCTTCTAGAAACTTTTGGATCTTCTATGGCACCCAGACTGAAGACACAAGAAGCTTGGGAAGCTGCTAATGAAACCGTAGCTAACATCATGAAGGAGCAACGAAGACAGATGTGACAATGAAATGCAGCGCAAGCGAGTATAAGGCTGAGGTCCCCCCCTTACGATTAAATGCTTGACGGGAATGCCAGCAGGATCAGGGGCGGAAGGGGGAAGCTGGGTTTTGCGGATGAATATCTCACACTGTTACTAAGGACGAGATCAGTTTCGTCTTTGAAAGATTCTCCAGTGAAAAAACGTGCTATGTCACTACTCATCGGTCTCGAAATCTGTTTCAGAATACCACTCACCTACCGGTCACCGGCTCAAGTTTTTTCAGACAATGAATACATAAGATTGTGGGTGAATAAATAAGGCTTTTATCTGTCTAACTAAGCCTAGGACAGGTATTCGTATAGACTAATATATTGAAGCACCGTCTCTATCATTCTATATTGTCTCGGGATGAATTGCTTACATGCACCAAAACAGATGTTCAAAGTTCTGCTAACCGAAAACCACATTGTAATGAAATAACCCACAATGTGCACTCCAATACTTATTTGTGGTCCTGGTAACTTAATTTCTGCGCTACTGGCTGATTTAAATTGCCTGGAACAAACAAGCGATTCATTGCAATTCCATCTAGAACCAGAGCAATGGAATTGCATTCTCCCTGAAGCCACATGTCGATCTATTATTTGAGCCAACCCATGTTTACCTGCTGAAATCTGTTCTTACAATTATACTCCATACAATATCTCACCACCTAAGATGACTCTTAAGCTTCAACCCCATAATGAACGACTCATAATCGAATACACAACGAAACACTTAACTCCCTAGATGCAGAGCAATTGCAGAACGGGTTCCATTCATGCACGTCGTATAATCACATTTAATGCATCTGTTGCAATGGAATTAACCTTACTGTATCTAAAGTATGTATCTATCTACACTTTAAAATTAAATCTTAAAGCAAGACCCTCACCCAATCGAGTAGGTAGGGATGAAGGTTATTTAATATTTGATGTCGAAAATGGGGCACAGTTGCAACAGGAGTTAGGTAAGTACTCAGAGTGACAGGAGCATATGCCAACTTATAGCAAAAAGGACAAGGAGCTGATTGGTATATATTTAAATAATTCACAAGGGTAAAGTTCTCCCCAGGAGTTCGATTTTAATGGCTGGAAATAGGTCTTTTGTCTGAACAGACGGTTGTGGTGAGGGTGGAATTTAAATCGGAAATCGGGTCAGGAGCTTACGATTCCTTTTGCGCCAGTTGAATGCTTGTAATAAAATGTGTAAATTTGAGTATGAATTAATTTTCAATGAACTTTCCCCTAAAAGTTTTGCAGAATTGCTTTGAAGACAAAAGATAGTTGGTTGATTCCTCGTGAAGTTATCACAAAGCACAAGCGTCCAATAGAAGTAGGAACTATTTATTTATTTCAAGTGCACTTGGAGTGAATTTTTCCTTGTATTTGAACAATCACTTGTTAGGAGTTCGTTGTACTTCCCACTATGGGCTATTTAAATGAGTTTATAAAGCGATGTCACTTGCCTTCAAAGAGGTCGCTCACTCTCTGGCTCTATGAGAAGGTCTTATTTCAATACCGCACGTTACTTCAAAAGAATCTGAATTATTTCAGAAGCTCCCAAAAAGCTTGAAGGAAATTCAGAAATTTTAATTTAAAAAAGTTTACAAAGGATTCAAATAAAATCTTCATAGTGACTAAAATGACTGAAAGTCATTCAAAGGAATGCAAAAACTAGGAATAAAATTAACGCAAGCAACTTCAAACGATTGCACAATGATTTAAAGTGAATGCAAAGGATTACAAGTGAATAGGAATACCTATCCTTAAAATAATTTTTTCCATCTGATTTGTTTTCTTTTGAATGCTTAAAGTAAACTGCTTAACTATGATGGGGCTTAGGTTGTAGCATCAACATCAAAGGCCAAAGCCCGTAGTATTATTTTGATTTTTTTTAAAGAATCATTTCAGATTTATGAAAAGCAGCTCCCGGTGGAATTTAAGAGGCACCCCAGCAGCATTGGACATTTGGCCATGCCGTTTGGAAGAAGAATCTTAGAGAATCTTAGCCCGATAGCTGTTTTCTTTGAAACTCTGTACATTCTCTGTAGAAGGTGAGGCTTAAATAACATTGCATATGGTCTGTATAATTATCTTCACTGTCCTGGTACAAAGAATAAGTATAGTCTCAGACCTATGGAACTCACCTCTCCACCTTCGAAACCTAAGGATCATCACTTCATTTCCTCATTTTATCCTTCTTTTCTTACTTTTTACTTTTTCTCTGTGTCCCTTTGTCGATCTTAGGGTCTCTACAATGCCTACAGTCCATTGTGTGCGGTTTCTAGAATAGTGCCTTTCTCTCAACTGTTCAACGTACTCCTAGGACCGGCGTGTAGCCTGTCATCTAAGTAAGTGGGTTCCATTGCATCGCTTGGTTAGTTATTGACCTGTCATTCCTTCAAACAGTGTGACCCTTACCAATCCACTGTAACTTTCGTCATGTGTTGCCTACAGGCCCGTTCCCTGTTCGTTAGAGATACAGTTTGGCCAGAAAATCCTTATACTATATGTAGAGAAAGGTCTGTCCAAACACTTGGCGAACTTCAGATGAGCTAACCTTATCCACTTGTTGCGTGGCTCTGTGTGAACGGACAAACTTTACTAGCTACTCGTAGATCCCGAACATGAAGTAGTAAAAGCAAATCGAAAAGAAATAGAACACAATGTCTTTCAGAAGCCGACTAATGGCGAAAGAAGAAAGGGTTAGACGTGGAGCGAGTCTAAACCCTGCAGGCGTTGCTGAGATCGTTTACATCGTTGAACAGGTATGTTTCACCTATGTGGCCTTTCTTATGTTGACGAGTGCGGGGCACGTGCATAAGAGGTCTCTCTTCTCCTTCATCTTTACAGCTTCTGCAGAAGTCATTGGAGGGGCTGCGCAGTCTTTGGGCAAGCCTTCCTATAGCACAGTGTCCGGTGAGGGTGTTTACAAAGTCCGATGGACCTGATCTTATTAAGAATAGACCAAAGCAGCCTTCAGTGTTACAGTGGTTGAGTTATTGCCACCGCATCGGCATTGATAAGGTATTTAGCATAAGACGTCGGTGCCTCGATGTCGGTGACGCTTATGCTATTTAGACCTGAGGAGCCTCATCGGGCCAGTTCGTCAGCTACACAATTCCCTGGTATGTTGTAGTGACCCGGCACCCAGCAGAGGGTGAGGTTGTACTGTCCAGCTGTCTCGTTCAGAGATAAGCGGCGGTCTTTCACTGGTTTGGATCTCGTTGTGCTGGATCCGAGGGATTTGATGGCCGCTGGTTTGGAGCGCTTCAGTGTGAGAGGTTCTGAGTGCACCAGTAAAAGCAACTCATTGAGTTTTTTCCATAAGCATTCCATTGGAGGTCTTCTTCAAGGCAGGCCATCAGACCAGTGGTCCGTACATTAGTATCGGTTTAATTTCCGAGGCTTACAGCTACTGCATGATGTGCGGTTGCTGGATTAAAGTCAGGGAGTTTATGTTTTCTAATGAACAGGGCCAGCTTGGTCTTCGTCGTATTGAGTGAAAGGCCGCAGCTTTCAGTACAATTTGTTAGTTTTTTCACGTATTTACATATAATGTATCATCTAACATAAGATTTAAAGTAAAGTAAAAACGAAGCGCTTAAGGAATTTACTTGAAAGGGTAAATTGGTGGTATATCCTTGAACCACTCCTTCACCTCGTAATAACAACAATTGAGTACAATTTAAACGGTTTTCAAGCCACTTTGTGAGTCTTTTATCTGCTCATTTTACAAAGTTTTCGTTTCATGTTTAGCTATCGGGTTTCTTTCAATTTCATCCACAAAACCTATTAATCATAACCGTCAAGAAATCCCTAATTTCAGCGATTTTTTTTCGCTTTTTCTGCGAGGATTCTTTACTCATTTTTGCGAAGCCTTTCTGTTGAATTTAATTGCCAAACTTTGTTTTTTTGAATTTCATAATAATCTCCCTTAATCATACCGTTTAATTAATTTTAATTACACATTGGTGGAATGAGCCCATATTAGTCTCGGTATATACACACAGCACAGGGATATTTTTTTTTTTTTTATGAAAAAAGGATAAAAGAACACTTGTTCGGTAGGTACTCTGTTTTTTTGCTGTATTCAAAAAGTTATATTTGCGTAGCTTATGGGGTTATTTCATTGCCATCCATTGCCCTCACAATCGATACATTATCTTGCAAGGCTTATATGAAAATCGGAAAGGATATATGTATGTACTCCGAAAAAGGGATAAGTGCCTCAGTTGAATTGGCTTTTCCATATGTATTTCCTCACCCTCTCATTAATAAGGCGGCAGCGGAAAGAAAGGCGAAAATTACTGCCTAAAAGCGCGCCTTGCTCTGACAACTGGAGGATGTTCGCTTCAATAAACAAAACAAAAAAAAAGGATTACAAATTGCAACGAAAGAGGCATTAATTCTTCATAATTATCCTGCGGCTCTTAAGGGTTCAAGGGTAATTTGCAACAGCGAATCCGAATGGTGTGGTGGTAATGATGAAAGTTTGCAATTGAAAGCTTCCGTTGCATACTTAAAGCAAACGATTTTTTCATCTTCTGTTCCTTTTCTTTTTTATCTCGGTTTTAAGGATCTCTGCTCGTGCTTGCATTAGGATGGATAACACTTCCAATCTGAAAACAAATTTATCAAAATTCAGTCAATATGGCAGCCATAAATATTGATTTGCAGCAGCGCAGCGTCTTTGTCGTCTTGGGGGTAACTTCTTAGAGTTAAGTTGTGCATCGGAGTAGTGCATAAAAAAGTTTGTTCTAGCAAATCCTTATATTGGCCCGCTGAGTGGGGTTATCTGCTTTCGGTAGGTACCTTTATGCCACTTCTCTGTCTCTCCTGCTCTCTCCCAGGCGTTGTTGGATGAAATATGATGCACTTATACACCATCATCGCAGCGGATAATATTATTTCGGCAGAGGGATTCCTTTGGCAGGATCTTCGGTGGGGAACGGGGGCACTCACTTCTGCTTTGTTGACTTTTACATGGATGGGGAAGCGACCTGTAACCGGGCCATCATAATCATCATCATTATCATCATCATCGTTATCTCGATATGCAGAGAATAGCAACGTTCATCATCATCGTTCTCGTCGTAGGTACCCAGTAGTAGTAGTAGTGTAGTCGTTGTTGCCGCTGTCGTTCCGGTGCGATGAACAGAAACGTTTTTGCTTTTTGGCGTAAATCCAATTGTTGAAATAATAATTTCACAGGAACATGCATCTGCAGGATACTCTTGTACATAGCCTCGTGCGAATGTTATGTAACATGGTGTTTCACTTCCTAGTATTTTTTTTTTGTTTCTGCGAGATACTATCGTGCATTCTGCCAAAAGAGTGCCAACAAATGAAATATGCATGCAGATGATGTGTGTTCGGGGGTCATACTGTATGCACTGGAGTCGACAGGTATGAATAATAATCATGTGTTAGCAAGTGGTCTTATCTGAAGCCTTTGTTTGAAAAACAAACAAACAAACTTTTAGTATGGAAATTTCAAGAAGATACATTGGCATGGGTACTCATCTGATGTTGGCGGAACTAAATCAAATGAGGGAATTAGAATTTTTCTTCCAGTAGACTATAATTGGCTGCATAACCTTGTACAGGGTAGGTTGTTATACTTAGTGAAAGCGACTTAATGTTTTTTACGGGCTCGGTTTGCGAACTTTGTGTTTAAACTTCAATATTTCCGGTACCATCTTAGAAAGATAAGCTAGACCCTGAACAGGTCCTGTGTGATGAGCCATGTGTGATACGTATCGACTCGATTAGCACCTATTTTTGCGTTTACAACCATTCGGACTTCTGGGTATAATAAAGGGCTTGGAGATCCTGAACTGTCATGACGAGTTTATCTTAAAGTGATTTACGGCAACAGTAGACAATATAATAATGATAGTCCTGAAGATGGACCTTGTAACTTGAACCAAAGTAACAATAAATATTTTTTTTCCCAACTACTCCTATAGTTTACTATATATTTACTACTCTATTTTTCTTATTTAATTTTTTTCGACCATAAAAGGCCGTGAGCCGTCAACAACACCTGTGATGGTGAGATACTGTCGTCCATTTACGATTGTGACTCAGTGGATCATAGACCAACAGACATTTGTCCAGATTTTTGTGGCATAGAAGGATGGATTTTGCTGCATGGCACCACTAGCACATGGTGGTAGGTCTTACTATCAGAACTGTAAGTCTATTGGCTGCAGTGATTCTTTCTCGATATTTAAAGGCTCAACAGGAACACAAGGTACATCTAGGCGACGTCCGAAAGCTGAAGGTAGAATAGAATGGTGATGGTCTAGGCAAACAACGAGGAATTGAGCTTTTTAGGAATGAGTTTCAGGCATCTCAAACGCGTCGCAAAAGTCTGAAAAAAGGTGGCGCGTTGACGTTCTGTGCCCCCGAGGGGTTAAAGGATTTAAGGAAAGTAAGTAAAAGCCAGGCTCACAACACCGGCAGAAGCTCTCAGTTAAATGTAACAAGGCAACGTGGAGTATAACGAGTCGAGAAAGATTTGAAGATAAATAAAAATATTCGTCCAAAGCTTCCAGAAAAGAGAGCAATCCTAGGAAGCAAAGGGTCGGTGGAAATCCTATCCTGCCACAAATCGATCCAATGGCTTATTTTGTAACATTGTTATCCAATACATTGTTATTATTGGAACAAAGATATGTATGTGCTCCAGGTCCAATTAATCCATAGGAAGATCAGAGTTCCAGCAACTGGTATTATTCGTAAGTAGGGTACCACCACATGGCAGTGTTATCTCGCCTCTTTTATGCGCCGATTGAAGCTTCAGTTTTACTATAATAAAAAGTGGTCATAGTGTTCTAAGAAGTCGTAGTGTTTTAGTCCTTCCTTGTTGTGTCGTTACGAAGAGTTGGGTGCATATTTGGAAAATGTTGCGGCTTTGCTTCACATGGCGCACGTTCAGGATAAGTCCTAGTTAGGTGTGACAACAGAATCGATTATCGAACTACCCAGGTCTTTGTTTATATTCTGGAAGAAACAGTCGTTACAGATATGCAAGTTAAATTGACATCCTAGGAAAGAAATACCAGATCTTACCACGCAGCTTTTCAACTCAAATACGAGTATATCTCATCGAATAGGCAAAGGCAAAATAAACACCACAGCACAGTATACACCTGAGAGAAAGGCTTCAAACTCTAGCAGCAAATAGAGGGAACAGAGCAAAAAGCAAGAAGAGAAAATAAAGGGCCCTAATGTCAACATACATATTACTTTAAACAACTACCGAGGCAGATCCTTACTAAAAGTTGCATTCTATTCTGCATACTATTCTGCGTATTTTGTGAACGCTTAAGACCCAGCACGCACCACTGAGACTTATAACTTAGCGAATGGACAGTCAACCATTAGACCACAGTAAGACTAATCCCGTAAAAGACCAACGAACATCAGGCTGAATATCTATTAATTGAGTTTGAAGCCGCTTAGGACAGCATTTAGCATCTCGAGCCCTACAAAACTATGGATCATTCGAGATACCGTCACAACTTATCCAGATGTGTCACATTACGCTGGAAGACACCCTTAGGATCTTTTAAAATTCTATCCAATTGCTGGAACATACATGCGATATTGAAGCTGTCAATAGACAAGCGGGTGAAACAAGTTGGTCTTGAAGTGAATGAGGACAAGCAGAAGTATATGTTGTCAACAAACAAACAAGATGTCACCTTTCGTTCTACTTTCTCACCTGCTATATAGCACTGATTGCTGCATGGCAGGTAGAGCAAATATCGGGCACCTTAAAGAGATAAATGTATGCTCTGACATTAGGTCCGATATAGAAAGAGATTTAAACACAAACTCTTTGGGCTGCACTAAGATGTGGATGTTGTCTAAAAGCCACGACACGTCGACTACATTGGTATGGCCAAATCGAGGCCTAGCAGATGCTGAAAGGCAGTTGTTTCTCGTACAGGGACTCTCCATAAGCACCAGGACCCCTTTACTTGTTTTTTTCCTCAATAAATTCTTTTCCTTATGGTCGCTAAGAAGATGTATGTATTACAAGCAGCTATTCCTTCCAAGCAATTAACCATTTTTAACATGAGTTTAATAAAGACTTCAGCCTCATAAAAGACTTAAGATTATGGTCCACTTAGTTATATTTTCGGCTCAAGGAAAGTGGAATTCTTTCGCATGATCTCAGCTGCAATAATCCGTCTACAAAGTTTTATTACCGCCTAATACTCTGGCAACATACATAAATGAAAGACTATCTAAAGTGTCGTGTCGACCATATTAAATTTTGAGGTACCCACTCAAAATGCGTGCATAAACGACAAAGGACACGTTCAACAAGACCCATCTCACCCAAAAACGAGTGTTGAAAATTTGATTACACATAGCCACTTGTACCACACATACAAATTTTCTTGGAAAACACAAATCCATGACAACGAAAAGTATCTCCATGCTATAGTATACATATCACTATGGTCTCCAAGGGGATTAGCCCAGAGACATCTTCATCATTAACGCAACCTTCAGAGCACAGCCCAGTACTCTTGGTATGGATGAATGTTTCTTTTGATTTTCACTTCTCTTTTTGTTGTGCTCACTTCTTTATGATTCATAAAGTGTCAAAGTAATCCAACGTTTTCAGACGTTCTTAAGGACCTACTTCCTCCCGTCGTCGTCGTCATCATCATCATCCTCTCACTTTCGTCTCTATCAAATAAAATAATCTTTTCAAATAAAATTTGATGCGACCTCACAAACTGGTCGAGAGATCCTGGTCCTTGTTGTAGTAGTCGCAATTTAAACACCATGAATGTCGGATAGCCTTTTGTTTGCTTTGGAATTCGAAAACACATCTGTGAGATTAAGTTAATCCAACCGAGCGACGCCGACGGGGGCATTTACATCCGGATCCCGAGACTCCAGTTCCAGGTCCCTACACTTACCGTCATCGTTTTATCTATGCCAAGCGAATGTTTAAGAGATTGCCTTTCAAGAGCGAAATGAGCAATCATACGGAGTTTTTTTTTTTTTTGAAAACAGCATCCCTCTTTGGAAAATCATATGACGACAATGGTGATGGCAAGTCGTCCTAATAATGTATCTGAATGGAAATCTATAAATCCATAGATATCTGTGCGTAATGTTTGTATCTATTCAGACAGTTTCTTGGTAAATTTATTACCATCAATAATTTATTGCAACACAGGCGGTGAAATGGGCGGGCGGAGCTGGTAGATACATGTAGCATACAAGCGCAGATACAAAGAAATGGAAACTTGAATGCCATAAATAACCATAAAACAAGCAACAAATGTCGGAAGTATCTTCAGTTAAAACACGAACTGAGGTAAATATTTCTTGGCTAAATAAAAGTTTATCACTTCTGAGCCAGCAGTGCTGCTTGTTTACCCCCCAACCACCCCTAATTCATTGTCCACTTAATGGAGTTGCAATTTTGTTAAAAACCAAAACAAAACAAAAAAAAACTATAATGTTTCAAGTTAAAATAGTTATCCTGGTTGAGCTTTTGTTACCGTCACGGCTATGGGGTTCATCATCTGTTTGTTTTGGGTCATTAAACGTAGCCACAAGGATCTGGACGTCCTGCTGCAGCTGCATTGTATATTCTTGCGTAAATAAATTATTCAAATTGGTTTCACAAAAATGATTGAAGTCAAATGATAAGTTGGCTTGTTGGTTGTTGAGTTTGTTGGGTTGTCCAGCGAAGTGTATACTACGAACTGCAGGTGGTTGCTTGCAGTTGGTTTGTGTTTCCATTCACCTGGATAAAGTTTTTCCATTCAGGGAGTAGAGTAACTAGCTCCGAGGGAAATAATATTGCAGCAACAACCACACCAGTGACTGAGTTACTTTTATTTGTGCAAAGAGTTAGGTGGAAAATGTTTCTGGTTTTTGGCATGGACAAGTTTTCCCTGTGTCGTGTGGGTGATGCATTCGAGTGGATTTTTGGAGAATATATGATTTGGAATTAATTCGTTTATGATGTGCTTGCATTAGAAATGAGGAAGCGAGATTTGGTCCCTGCATGATGAAAAGTTTTATTATACAACCAAGATAGTGTGCACTGGATACGGATGAGGTCAAAAGAGCGAGTGAATGGTAAGAGACGTAGCAGCAATTTATTGAGGATCTAGGATTTTTTCTAAGACCGGATACTGGACTTTAGAAATACTGGAAAGTTGGTTAGCTCTCAATCCGTTTAATCAGCTATAAGTCCCGTATTCTTATGTGAATTTTGGCAATTTGTGTCAGCTTTTCTTAGGCATGCCTCCCTCTCGACTGTTTTGAGTGATGTACTTTTCAGAGCTCTGCACATTTTCCCATCCTGAGTTAGGAAAACTACTTAGCTATTCGGAAAGTCTGATCAATCTTATGAAAATATTCACTTGCGGTTTGGCTAGAAAAACCTTAACATAGTACTTAGCCAAAGACATCGTTGCTTTCCATTCTCTTCCAGTTGTGAAAACCAAGTTTTCTGGCATCCGCGGCAGCTTGGTCTTTGTACCGGAGGTTAGGTCTTCTTCTCCGATTCGAAGATCCTCTTAGCTGGAGCATTGTTGTCCATTCACTCGATGTGGCCGTTCCAATGTAATATCTTGGCTTTTTGGACTACATCCACATCCTGGTACAGCTCATAGAGTTTTTGATTGTATCTTCTCCTCCATTCCCCCTCCACGCATAAGGGACCTAATATCCCACGGAGATTTTTCGCTCGAAGGTGTTCAACATTTTCTCAGCTTTCTTACTTATCGTCCAGCACTCGGCTCTATACAGCAGGACTGGTAAGATAAGCCTTCTGTGGAGCATTAATTTGGTCCGTCGAGTTAGGAGTTTTGAACCCAGTTGTTTCGCCAAACCGAAGTAGCAGCGGTTTGCTAGGGTTATTCTTCGTCGGATCTCTACAAAGGTGTCATTTGTAGGATTAATATTTGTTCCGAGGTAGGTGAACTCCTTAACTACCTCGAAATTATAGTTATCAACAGTGACATTCTGCCCAAAGTTTTGGACAGATAGATACATTTCGTCTTGTCCTCATTCACTTCAAGACCAACTCGTTTCGCCTGCTCATCAATAGCCGTAAACGCGTCTACGACGGCTTGCTGGGATTTCCAGAAGATGTCAATATCGTCTGCGTAACCCAGCAGTTGGACGGATTTGTGAAAGATAGTGCCTTCCGTGTTGACATCTGCCCTGTGCACTATCCAACAAGATATTGAAGAAATCACATAACAGCGCATCTCCTTGTCTGAATCCGGTACACGTTTGGAAGAGGTTCGAAGAGTTGTTTCTAGGTTGCACAGAGCATCGCGTGTTCCAGCCTTACGCGACACATCTGGATAAGTTTTGTCGGTATCCCGAATTGGGCCATCGCCTGGTAGAGCTCAAGACGATGAATGCTGTCATAGGCGGCTTTAAAGTCGATGAAAAGGTGGTGGGTTTCGACTTGAAATTCGTTGGTCTTTTCCAGGATTGGTCTGAGTGTGAAAATTTGGTCTGTTGTCGAACTGCCGGGCCGGAAGCCACACTGGTACGTATATTGCAGAAACATTTTAGACGTTCACACAATACGTTGGACAGGATCTTATATGCGACATTTAACAGGGATATGCCTCGGTAGTTCTTACAAGACATAGGATCGCCTTTTTTGAAGATGGGGCATATAGAGCTGATACTCCAGTCGTCGGGCATGCATTCCTCCACCCATACTTGGTTGATGACTTGATGCATGCACCTACCAAGGCATCACCTCCGTATTTAAAGAGTTCAGCTGTAAGCCCATCAGAGCCAGCGGATTTGTTGTTCTTCAGTTTTCTGATGGCTGCATTAACTTCTTCAATACTGGGTGGGGGCGTTGGTTCTTCATTGATTGGAGGTGACTTCACTATTTGGAAGAGCCTGCGATCCGAGTTTGTAGCCAGCTGCCAGCTGCTTCGTGCAGAAATGTACACCATGCACAACTTGTACAGTCACAACATGATGCGCCCAGCGTCGATTCGTTGAGTATTCGTTCACTTTTGTAAATATGATCAAACACTAGAGCGCTCTCAGTCATTCATTGCATATGCGAATCTGACAGTTGGTACAGATTACCCGCCTCCATATGTTGTTTTGACAGGAAACTATGCGCGAAACAGTATTATGGTCATCGGTTGGGGTTGACTATACTTAGTTAAACATTTCGTTCAATTATGACATTAGCTTATGCTTCACCATGTTGATTATGTTTGGCTCTTTAGATGTCTATACAAGTTTTATTTTTAGTCTTGCAAACAGCTTTTGCATTTTTGGATACGTTATCAGTTGGTCGATACCGAGATATACCATCGTTTGTCCATATGTTTAAGTTATCTGTCATTTGACAGTTTTCTATTGAACGCTGGGTAGAATGTGTTCAAAGAGACTGACCAAGTCTCAGAGAAAGCAAGTCCAACGAGTCTTACTCTTGGATCTATGTAATTTTCTCAAATCAGGAGTTGATATTGACTGTGCAAGCATCGCTTAGATCATTCTGAATGTTAGCCAGCTAGAAAAAATGGACAGTAATTGACTGATGGCTGACCTTGGCAGAAGTCATCATAGGTATATCCCGTTCAGTGCTGAAGTCTCAAAATCTCAGTTTGTCTAGGAAAGTGGATTGATATTGATTTTTTGAACATAGTATCTTCGAATCCTGCAAACTCGTATTCATCCCAACTGAAGTAAAGTATCCCTTTCGAACGAAATAATTATGTTAGACCCATCAGTTTTCTTTTGACACAATGAAGCTGTTCGTTAAACCCCACACAAGGACTTTTCTTATTTTTTCTTTTTGCTTTATTTCAAGTTCGAGAGCAACTTCGGACCAAAAGCTTACCATATACATTATTTTTTTTTGTTGCGCGCCATTAAATAAATATATTCATCTCGCTCCGCCTCATCCCTTTGGACGTTATACCCAAGAACATCCCATGTATCTACAGTAATTTATTCAAGACTTGAGTTGAAAATAGTAATAAAAAATCCATTACTATTCCCAAAAGAAAAAAAACGACCTTCAGCTCTCCTCTAAATCGTATAAATAAATTCTTAAAGAAATCAATGACAATTTAACTTCCATAAACACTCCAGCGCAGCAGCGGAGCAAAAGAATATCACCACTATCTAGCGACAGAAAATCGCACTATATACACCCTCGACTGATGCACTGCCAACTGGGTCAGCGGGCTTTAGCTTTCGAAAACCCAACCCGACTGCCAAGAATCATCATCGTCGTCGTCCCACCTCAAGCATCATACACTTTACTGCAGCCAAAATCTCGTCTCTCATTCTTCTGCTTCAAAAAATGCGGAAGTTTTCGTAACAAGAAACGATATCTAAAGAAGCGTGGCACCCACAATTCAAACTCTAGTGCCAATGTCATCGATAATTTTCTTACTTCGTGTCCTTTTTCTCCTTTTTTTTTTATTATTTTTTTGTGTTCGCAAGACTTTACTTAAAGTTTTCTTTTATTCTTTGGAAAGTTTCATGTTTCCTTTTTGAATTTTTTTTTGTCCTCTTTTTATTGTTCTGTATCGTTAGCAACTTCCGAGCTTTAGAATTTAAAATCTGTTTGAGAGTTTTGTGTGGACCGCAAAAGGACGAAAATAAAGTCACAATCTCTAGAGATATCCAGGGGTGGCGACCAAGGAAATAGTTCCTCTCAGCAATCGTCCGCAATAAATCCAAAATAAAATATTTGAACGATACTACGTGGTTTTTGCAGGGACACTACAGGACACCCACTTAAACTACCAGCAATTGAGCAGACAAAAGGACATTACGTTGCTCGCAATGGAGCTGTCCCGGTTTTATTGTATCGATGAAACAATCTAACAAAACGACGACACCTCATGTGTGTGTGTCTGTCTGGTCTGGCTGTACTGGGTCCTACTCATGGATGGTGTGAGTTCGAAGATAACAAATTGGAACACAAGGACACTTAAAGGGATATCCGGAAACAAACACCACTCTAAGCTATCTCGCACAATCTATTGTTCGCCGAGGAGAAAGAGAGAGAATGCAATGAAGGGACATGTGCCATCAAGAGGATAACATGAAACACATATCGAAATGTGGGGTTTTATTTTCCTCTAAAAGAACATCCTTGCGAAAGCACGTTCTATATACGAAACGCTTAGATGCAAATCTCGCTATTTTTCGTCAGCCAGAGTATAATTGATTTCCATCAGGATGATAGGTCCACTTAATGCCTACCAATGGCACATGCTTGCCTCCGTTCGTTCGTGATGTTTGCCAAAAATTTCACGACCCATACCGGCCTGTTTATGGACGTGTAATTGAATGAACAAAGTCTTAGAGATCCTTTTTACCTGTTGAACGAGGATTTGTGGCTTTCGCCAGCCAAAAAAGAAAAAAACAAAGTCCTGTCCAAACAAAAAACAAAACCTTGTTTTACTAATGAATTTGTCGATTTAAGTGGTCTCTGGCACGAAGAAGGGGGCAAAGAGAACCCCCCGACAAAAAAGAAAAGGGTGTGAGGATATAAATTACGTTTTATGAGCACAGGATGTTGCGGACATAAACGGGTGAGAAGAATGAGAAAAAAAGGATTTATTTACGTCCGATGCACACACACTCTTAAGAGCCGATTTGAAGGACGTGCGGAATTATAAAACAAATGGCACACGAAGCTGTAAATATGCTTGTTAACGGTTTACTCTTGTATTTATCCTTTTTTGAGAGTCTTAAAGGACTTTGTTGATTTCGAAAACAATAAAATGTTAAATGGAAGTTGATTTCGGTTTATTGGCCTCTTTGTAGTAAAAAAGTTACTTTGTGTGATGAAAGATTTCGCCCCAAAAATTGGCGAAAGTTTGTGTATAGTTGTTGTTTGTTTGTTTTTTTTTTTTTTCATTTTTTTATGGTCAAAGTTTATTTTAAGGGCAGGATATCTTAATGGGTACTTAAGGCGTTGTGCTATGAGGCAACTACGTCGTATTTTAATGCCGAAAGGCTAAAGGGAAGGTGAGGCGATTTCAAAATTTGATTACTTTACTTTAAAGGGTGTTAATAGTTAAGAGCACGTGATGTGCATTTGCATACTATCTTCAATGCAACTAGGTAAGTAATTGAAATCCTCTGTAGATGAACTATTTATTTATGGTAAAAAATTACCTCCACACGGTGCCTGCTGCATGTCGTATCTAATGGGGAACTAGGTTAAGTACGTTCAGTAGGCTAAGTAGGTTGCAAATGATGAATCTTAGTACTTTAATTTATTATGAGGCCCTAGAGCAACCCAACAAATGAATTGGGTTGGTGTCTTGACTACCTCCCACAAGAAAGACGGCTAAGGGATGGTTATCACATACTCGAACACAAGAAAGCAGTCTACGGATACATTGCAGAGCAACAAAGCAGAGTTGGATCAGGTTCTCGGGAAATTAGCAGAGATTGAGACTTAGACGGTATCATCACAAAAGAAGAGGTCCACCAAGCACTATCCGAACAGTTGAAGGGATTGCGAGGCATCCATGCCTCATCCATTGCATCTACTTGGAAGGCATATGCAGGGACTAAAACTGCAGTTATTAGCATACCGCTAAGCACAGCCAATATAGTTTTGAAGGGCTTAAATGTTTAAGATGCCTTAATATCAGGCATCTGGCAAAGGCGTGTAAAAGTGGACAGAAGGGATAATTGTTGTTAACGTCCCCAATGACGCATGGTGCCTACTTAGCGAGGAAAATAGAAGAAGCCTCTTCACACAGGCACCAGGAAGCGGAACATGCTGAAGCCAACAGTTATGGCTAAGGACTTCAATGCATTGGTCACAGAGTGAGGCAGCCTACGAACCTATAGAAGAGGCGAGGTTCTGCGAGAGGCATTAGCAGACATAACATTGCTTAGACCGGAAAGGAAACACGCTTGCAGCGGAAATGGTACAGGCTAGGAGAACAGTGCATTGTACAGCGAAGACCAAAATGGGACTAGAAATACTCCAATAAATTGGTATATCTGAGGATCATTATTGACTTAGCCACTTAGCCAGACATATGCTTCATCGCTGAACAAAATTGTGACTTTCGAAAACAGAAAAATTTCTTCAAGCTTTTGAAGAGCCAAGTGGCTGAATAGGATAAGCCAAGCTGTTGAGAACCAATTCATCGCGATCATTGCGTAGGTTCTCAGCTACCACTCCAGTATTTTCTTCATTGCGTACTGGATGTGGTCTATTTGGTCGCGTATTGTCTAATAAGTTAGGCTACGTGATCAAAATACATTCCTCGTAGAGCGCTTATTCTTGTAATGCAGCTGATTAATTTTAAGATGCTGTGTCGGGATAAGTCTTTTTATAATAATATGTCAAATAATATTGTACAAAAATATTATGACAGATTGACATAAGTCACGCGTCATCTGTTAAGAAATCCATAGACAAAAAAGTACCTCTAAATGAATTACTCTTTATGTACGTCTAGAGTAAACGAACCAAACCCATCCCAACATGTATGTCAGAAACCAACTGCATTAATTTTGTCTCAGGTTTATGTTACTAAGATCTCCACGAAACAGTAAACCTCTCATATTTAATAGTTATCACTTTCACCCTTAGCTCTTACACCCCCGCTATTCCCCACAGCCGCACTGATTATAGCTCCCAGACACACTGATTAGCAACTACCAGATTAAAAAGATTATTTTTCAAGGCGCTTTTACGACCTCATAACGGATAAGGAGATAGTAAAAAACTTTAGCTTTTAACAACGCAGTGTGAAGTCAATCGCACATTTATCTCAGAAAGTATTGTTTGGGAATGAAATGACAGAAAAGAAGTTCGGAAAGCGTCTCTCTGACTGTTGGTCAAACATCAGATGATTCATTACGAAAGATTCTATAGGTGATAATACCTGTCTCCAACTAGTTGATTGCCTAAGATCTATGCCAGAGCGTTGACTCTTAGTCCTTTGCTGGCAGTCCAGTCAGAAGTATGAGGTTCAGCTTTTTACACAGGACAGAAAGGAACAGGAACGATGGCCAATTGCTGAAGATGCAAAGGCGTTGCAGCCATTTTCCTCCAATGTTACTCACATCTTATTAGAGAGATCTTTCTATGGTCGACGCAACTTTGCGGAGAACTGTGTCTGCCTATCTGCCAGTGATGTACATATGCATGTTGTGATCATCCATTTATTAGGCGTTCCAGTGTTGTCGGCTGAAAGGACAATAGACAAGATGTTCTAAGATGCTTTAAGTTCGGTTAACATGCTCTCTCGGCCTTGGAAATGAAAATGATGTAGACCCCTTGCTATGCTTTCAGAAAATACACTAACATGGCTATCCTCCCAATGAAGGATACTGATTTCTTCAGAGGGGAGGAAAAAGCTTGAGTAAAACGAGACTTGAAAGGCTTCTGCATTCCAGTAGTACAATAGCCTACGTAAGTGTCCTATCTTAGCAGAAAAAGAAAAACAAGAACTAAATTTAAGTCCTGAACTTCCTTAAAGTTGTAGTAACCCTCACTCTATAGATATCCCTTCCGATCTTATTTATGTCATCTTAAAGTAAATAGCAATCATTCATTCCAAAAGTCCTTAAGCTTCGCGTTAAATATCTCAATGTCAGGACAACGCTAAATAGGTTTACAGTTCCTCTTATTTTTTTCTTTCTTTCTAATAAAGTACCATCTCCTTCTCAATTTGTCCTCCACGTGCTCGTAAAATCTCGTCTTTAAAATGCCATCGCAACACCCAAGTCAAGAACGCACATCCTTCGATGCGCCATCTTTTCCGCAAAATGCTAAAGGACAACGACAACACAAAATTACCGAATTGAAAATTAAATAACCAAAAATATTCAATTGAAAATACAAAACTCCGTTTACTTACCCACAAAAATTACATGTTACTTAGCTTTTGTAAGGACTCCTCCTTCATCATCTATTACGTCTTCCGTCCGCCCGGCATAATACCCATGAACCGTTTATACATCAACATTCAGATGCTACACTCATTCAAAATTCATGCTCATGAAATCAGGATGCCTTTTCCGTTGAATGATGATAGACTCCATTTCTCATTCTTATTCAGTGTAGTAGTCGTCGTCGTCGTCGTCGCTGCTGCCGTCACCGTCGCATACAGTCCCTCCATCCAGTACACTACCGTCAGTCATCATTAGGAATGATAACGCATGAGTTGTAGCTCTAGTGGAACGAATATTCTATTCCGGGAGAATATGAATTGTATCCTCTCAAGAAAATTTTCTGCTTCTGGCCTTTTTGTAAGGATTTCTAAGAAAAGGGATTTAAATTCGTATTTTCTTGATTTAATGCCAAAGTAACAAATGTACACGAGGCTGGCAAAAGACGCTTCACGGAAGGTTTGAGAATATTGCCAGCTCCTAGGGAGAGAGGAGAAAAATAAAAATTGTCGTGACCCACTTACAACTACTTATATCTATTATCCTTCCCCTAAATAGATTTAAATCATAAAGCCAGAAGGAATACATACTCGTAGTATGGAAACTACAACTCAAGACAGTAGGGTAATCTCTTTAACAAATTCCTCAGCAAAGATGATGCACACACCATGCAAAGTGCTAGCACGTAGACAGCAACAGCACTCTCTTTCTTCGGCGCAGTTCACAAGGATGATGGTACATTAGCCATACATATCCTGGTTACATCTTCCCCGCGCACATTTATAGAATAAATAGGATAATAGGGATACATACCATTCATACATGTATGGTATGCCGTGCAGCAGCTAAGTACCACCACGTTCCAATCCACTCCATTCATCATTTGTAGCGTGCCCGCAGCTTCGTTTTGTTGGAAAAGAAAAATTATCCTGGTACGTGAGGAGACTCCAGCTTCCTTCCGCAGACAATTAATATACACCTACTTGAAAAGTTTCGGGAGGAAAAAAGAAACAAGATTTATATACACAGGTTTCTTGAGGGAGTAAATACATTAATAGTGTCACTGAGTTAGTCAACGTCGTGGTCTGTGGGCCGTGCTACTTAGAGAATCAGTCCCTCAAGCTGATGACATGGGAACAAATTTGAAAGGTGAAATGTCAAAGCGTATCAAAAATGAATGTGCGCTTGGTGTTCTTAAATGTTTTGGAATTGAGTTATTGCCTTCCTACAAGGCATGACTGGATACAGCCACCACTAACCATTTCGATGATGAAAAGTATCTGTGCCCAATGAGGGTATATATCTTTCCGCCTCCACTGGCAAGTACTTTCTTAAAGTTAAGATAAATGCTGGTAAAATTCATTAGAGCATATTCTGAGACTCGTTATCGAAACGTAGGCGATGAACAAGCAACAGGGTGTTTGCCATAGTATGGGATAGGGTCAACCAACAAGAGTTGTTATTTTGGATTGATAGAACGAATGAACAGTTTTGTGCAAAGTGGTGATACTTTTATTTCATTCAAGGAACTAGGTCTGAGGTTAAAAATATACTCCAAGATCTACCAAATATTTGCCTCAGTTTTTATGATCATGTCATAAAAATTAAGATAAGAGTCTTCCGCATCTTCGATATTATCAAACGACTTGTGCAATGGGTCCCCAGGATACTTAACAACTGGTGGTGATATGTAGACTGAACGTTAGCATAACGAAAACGGAAGTGCTCTTGGCCACTAACTTAAGATAAAATACCAAAAATTGGATACCTATTGCTAAGAAAGCCCTTGTAGTAATCCCGAGTGTGGGAGAACTAAAATAACCGCCAAAGTCTACGATAACTTGAAGCCAATCACGAAGCAGTTTGCCAATGTACCAAAGTCGCGGAACATCGACGTCAAGTAGGTATAACCAAGCAAGGGGACTGTAACTATCAATTCCCGTCTGGGCACCATGCCATGCTAATCTACAAAGCCGGAGCGTCTAATAGACCTCATGATGCGGTCACGGGACGACTAGTTGGAGACCTGTTCCGTCATAATGACCGTGCAAATTAAACTGCGTAGAATTGAAGCATTAGGAAGGGTCGAGGAGGCAAATAGAGACAGTAGAGTATAAAATGATAACCAGCCCCGTATCTATGAAGATACTAATACATCCATGGCGCAAAAAATAGTGTAACCAAACAACTGAGTAAAAATCCTAGTGAGGTGAAGGCAAACCATCCAAACGGGGCATGCCGTAACTAGTATCATAAGTCAAATGCTCTTTGCATCAGCTGGCAATTCAACTGTCTGTCTGTAGCCTGGAATTATTCCTACTATCATCCATGGTCGCTAAGATTAGAGACGATAGATACCAGAAGCCGAATGACAGTCCTGTCTTTCACGTACAAGGAAAGGGAAGATCAGGATAAGCTCAAGCTCGCAGAGTCCATTAGTATGGAGACAGCGCGACCATTTATAGTCTTCGGCCAGTACTAACGCAAAATCATTTGAGGTAGGGCCAAAATAACAAAACACAAGAAGGACGACACAGCCTTACTAACGGACTAGGGTTTGGACGCATAGAGGATGAACGTCGCTTGTTGTTGATTGTTCCTCAATTGCGAACAGGCGCAGGCCACTCTCGACCGTTCAGGGTGAGGGAATACCACCCGACCTCAGTTCGATCGTGATACAAGAAGTAGGAAAGCAGAGTACGAGCGGAAGCCTGCTTGAGAGAGAGAGGTCACCCTTATTGCGAACAGACTAACCCCTTCGACAACCGACCCGGTGGCAAGCAGTTCCAAAAGGGGCACCAGACATGATAATACAATCTCACAGCCTTCGATTAGTTCGATTAGCACCAGCATAAAGCTCTTATTATGCAACAACAAATTTACACTGAAAAGGCTCCAGATATTTGTGGCTGACAATCAAGATCCTTAGGGAAATATCGACATTGAATTCGTCGAATTCGTCGAGGAATCTGCTAGAGTCCCCTAGGCCGAAAGAGTGAATACACAAAATATACTTGAAAGAAACCCCAGGTACTTCAATCCAAAACTCTTCAGCCTAAACTGGGAGTACCTGGAGGTGGGTGAGCATAGAGTAAAGGTATAGAGATCGTGGTCCTGATCAACCACAAATCCATGTGGGTATAACAACAGGGTTCACACTGGTATCACTTGGTGTAAAGTCCAACCCTTCACGGATAGGACAGAGAAAGAAAGAGTGGTGGATGATAAGGCATTGATATGGGAACAGTTCAAATTATCTTGAGCCACAGAGCATGTGCTAGGGCCAATCTTAGATATGTCGGAGACAAATTCTCTGCTTCCATCTTTGTTATTTAAATTTAGACATGTTGGATCCTTCTAGATTTGCTCTTACATCTGGACAATGTCAACAAGTGCATCTGCTATGCTTTTCACAGGCAGACTAAATGATTCCATTCCTGTCCTCCCATAGGTAGATAGTCGCGTTCAAGCTTGATAAATAAACACTCTTTCAAGACGTGGCCCGATCTCTGTATCGGTATCTGTACGGCTGATGTACATATATCTCATACAAAAGCTATGGATTGCCTGTGGCTCATTTCAGTCAGGAGTTTTGCATAACAATGTCGAATACATTTAGAAACAAACTTTATAGTTTTTTATTAATTTCTTCAACCATATGTATGTGTTTTGTTTGTAGAAACAAATCATTTGGACTAGAAAATCAATTATTTATTTATCATGGATATTTTCAGCTTCCGATAGTGAATCCAAACCACATGTCTAATTATATCGAAATCGTATTTCTCTGCAAATAATTTAATTTTGCATTTTGAATCCCTCGAGCCATTTAATGTTATATTTTAGATATTTTCGTGCAGATACCTCTTTTTTCGACTAAAACCAGAAACAGGGACTAAATTAATTCATGCTAACTTTAATATTTACAAGCTGTTAAATCCTTTAATTAATTTCAACCAAATTGCTGAACAGGAATGATTTGTTTGAAGTGAAACATGGATGAGATTATTGAGATTGAGGGGATTTAATAGGTAAAAATTCAAATAACCGTTTGATACTTCTATATCCATATGTACATATGTATGTGTTTTAGGTTAGATACATTGTACATTTCTAACCTGGGGGCTATGTTTCGGAGATCCTCTGGTCCATACACTCGTTGTTCCCTAAACCCCTACACATCCTGGACTTGTTAATAGAGTTTGGGATTGAATCTTTTCCTCCAATCGCCCTATTCACATATGTATGGGACCTAATATCCAAAAAGTATTTTTCGGTCCTAAATTGTAGTTATCGAAATCACGTTCAGTCCAAGGTTTTAGACATATAATTTTTTATTTGTTGATAACATTTTCACGTACTTAATCTTGTCCTCATTCGCAACTCCTTTTACCTGCTTGCCGGGATCTTTCGATTGTCCATATTGTGCCAGGATATTGTATCCCAACAGTTATATAGAAGCAGTGTCATCCGCCTTTGCATCTACGCTGTGCAGTATTTAGCTTAAACGCATTTGGGAGAACTCAGAAGAGCTATTTCTTCTAAGATACACAGAACATCGCGTCTTTCACAAAGTTAAGCGAGACATCTGGACAAATTTTGACGGTATCCCGAATCAGGTCATCACCTGATAGAGATCGAGACGATGAATGCCGTCATAGGCCGCTTTGAAGTCGATGAAAAGGTTGTGGGTTTCGACTTCAAATTTGTTGGTCTTTTTCTGTAGGTATTTGTGTGAGTGTGAAAGCTAGAAGGGTTTCTAGTTTGTTGCAGAAGGGTTTTAGATGTTTTCACAATGCGTTGGATAGCATCTTGCTTGCGACGTTTAACAGGAATATGCCTTGGGAGTTCTTAAAAGACATTCAATCGCTGTTTTTGAAGAATTTTGGCCTAGAGCTCGTTCAAAATGGTTGGTTGTACTTGGAGTAGCAACAGAGAAAATAATAGATTGGTATCAAGTCGCATGATCGCGGCGGGGAATTGACTTCGACTTTTGTGTCGCTTTTTGGAACTGCACCCCGGATATATCTATGTTGTTGAGCTCTGGCCGCAGAAAGCAAGTTAACACCCCTCTGTACCTGAGAACCTTCGCAGAAATAAGGCGGGATGATGCAGTCATCACTAAAACCATACCAAACAGTCAATCTTTGTGGATGTATTGATGCTTGATTGACCACTTGTGGATTTTGTTCGCTGCAATAATGGTAATTTTGCTTGCTGGCCGCTGATTTTTTTACCAAAATCTTCAAAAAAGCATTTGGCTCCAAGTATAAGAGGGTTACCAGCACACCTTGCATATTGACATTTCAATGGTCTTATCGCTGGTACAAGTGCATCATCATTGAGGCCCGCTTTTAACCAAGTGACGCCGATTTATGCGATATGTCAATTTTGTTCTGAAATTGACCCATAACGACGCCTGTATAGAAAAGGAAAGATATTTACGCTTTTTTTTTGCTCCAATCGACATCAATCGTGTAAAGGCACAATTTTTTCACGTCAATCTACGCCAATTTGCTTGACCCCCTGATTGCCCCAATTTCCGTCAACAAAAATTTACGCGATTATCAATCAATCGTGTAAACGAGTCTATTCAAATATTAGCGAAACCAAATTTAGATCTACCCTCAAGCCGATTAATTCTTGTCACCAGCTAATACCGCTACTTACTTGTGAATAACAATAATAAACCAGCATCCATCAGTTTGCGTGCCAGAAGGGTTTGTCAACCCCTGGCAACTAAAGCAAAAATAAATACAACATCAAACGTCCTTGTACTGTTCGTTCATCTCTTAGTCTGTATCATTTATTGCTTTAATCCAACTCACACCCTTTAAATACCGCACCCAATAAATACTAAACCGAAAATTTAAAACCTAGATAAGCGTCTACGGGCGGGACACAAAGCCAGGTCCCTACTCCACACGTATGCAAGGAAAACCAAATTTAATTTGTTACACAAGCTGCTCCGCTTCATCACAATTCCAATTATAGCTTTGCCTTTCCTCGTGGCACATTTTGTCGCCTTTTCACCCAGGACAGTGGTTGTGGTTTCTGCTTCTCCTCCTCGGGCGGTGGTGGCGGCCTCCACTTATTTATAAAGGCATTCACAAGAACGCTTGTCTCCTGGGCATTGTTCAAGTGCACATGATGTGTGCCCTCGACGACGTGAAACTCAAAATGTGGATTGTTATCTCGCAGCACTTGAATACAAGGATCATCCAGGTTAATATAGTTTGACCGCGATCCTTTAATTACCATTTGGGGTATTTTTATACGTTTTGCCATAAACTTCAAGGCATCCAAGGACGCAAAATATTCCATGTAATACTTCACTCTGGGGTCTCGTGAGAAATAATACTTTGAGGGATAACGTGTCGATTTTGTTACATTAGTCCTGATGATATGCTCGCATTTATCCTTATCAACCGAACGACTGGAGCCCTCGTACATTCGTTCAATTAGTTGATCATAGGAATACGTGGGTGGCTCATTTAGATCCTGCTTGCTGATGCGTTTCTCCTCGAGCAGGAAGTTATCAATGTTAACGTGCATGAAATCGATTGCTGAATCTGGTGAACGCATTCGCGGGTGAATGATATCGATTTGAATTAGCATATCCACTTTGTCCGGATAGAGGGTAGTGAAGACAAACGAGTTGATGGAGGACATCGAATGCGCCATTATTGATACTTTATCCCAGTTGTATTCTCGCATCACACGGATGATGTCGCTCACGTAGTGCAGGACATGATAGAAAGCACCCGCTGGCAGGCGTGATGATTTTCCATGGCCGGGCATATCGATGGCAAGGACACCGATGTGTTGTGGCATAAGGGGTATGAGTGTGTCCCAAGTTCCGTAATTGTCTAGCCAGCCGTGCAAAGCGAGAATGGGTCGAACGTTTCTATCGCCATACCATCGGCCGGCAATATAGCCCCACGGCACAGGAATGCGAACGTCCTCGAACTGCAATGAGAAATAGATAGATATAAGTTTTGAGGATTTGCTTTTGATTGAACTGTTTGAATTGAGGTTATAAACTAAAGGGTGGTTGCGGAAAAACATTTCGAATGGAGATGGATTTGTTTCGAATAGATTGCGGGTTTATATTGGTATCAATCGACTTTGACAGACACCACTGAGTTTCCTAGTCCAAGGATGGCACAACATATATGAATTTGCATTGACATCTGAGATTCAAATGATTCACAATACTTTCAAGACACTGTAGTCCCTTTCTCGAATGCAGCAACATTAGACTTGCCTACTTTTTACTTTCTCGTCAAAGATGCATGGTAACCAAGCGGTGACGTAAGCTGTATTAATGACAACGAAATATATTGAAGAAATCGACGCCACAATCATAGTACATCCCTGCGAGTGATTCAGCTTTGCTCGCATAAAGATGTTCGGTGTCAACTTGGCGAGAGCTGATACTATAACTGTGTTATCGATTTCCGCACACGCCTCTGTAAAGGGTTAATAGTTGGACATAGCTCAACACGGGGTAGTTACGATAATTAAAAAGTCTCTCTTCCTTAAAGAATTCACAGGTGCTCTGTTCTAAGCTTGATATTGAAGGAACTTAACCAACGTCAGCTATAAATATTAAGGACAAGCACTAGACCAGAAAAGCGTGAATCTTGAGCAAGAACCAATAGATGAACGGAACAATATACATGAGCTCAGAGCTCAGAGGTAGTAGCCAAAGATATTCTCTGGCCTCTTGCGATTCTCTTTAATGAGGAGTTTTGTCCTCATATGAACACACTCATAAAGTTTAAACGTCTAGTGTGTGGTACAGCTATAGTTTGGGCTAATCGCACTCAAAATCTAATGAAAGATGGCTAAAGGCAACCTGCCTCTTCGGGATCTGCACCATTCCAAACGAGGCAAACTTTGAAGCGACCCTTGACTACCAAATACCCAACATGGACTTCCGCTTTATCGTCAATACTACTAGCGTCCTATCATAACCAATATAAAGTACTTTGATGTCAAGTCACGAAAGGTGGCACGGTCCTTCAAACAGACCACAGCCGACACTCAATTTGGGAGTCCCTACGGGTAACAACCTATTAGTGGCCCATCTAAGAAGAATGAGGATCAGAAACTGCGATTCTTAATAAGAAGCTTCTCTGGTCAAAACATCTTAAAATCTAAAACATCCAAGTCGCCCTCAGTTTTGTGGGTGCTTTTGGAAAGACGTGGGACATCGTGGACATCGTTAAGAATAGATGGAAGGATCGTAGTATTTGTGTCTGTAGTGACAGTCAAGCTGCGCTTAACCATTTACCCTCATCCAAACTAGTTGGTGAATGCAAGAGAGCTTTGAACTGCGTCGCAAGATTCATTTCATTGGACTCTTATCTGGGTGCCAGGTCACACTGGTATTGCGGGAAATGAGATATCCCATGAGATTGCTAGAAGAGGCTCAGAGGAGAGTCTCTCAGGACCCGAACCTGCGCTAGGTCTTGCTGCATCTACAGTCAGGGCTTCCATAGATGATAGTGTTTCCTATATTGGCTGACTAAACGGATGCTCCCAGATGTTACAAAGAAATCCGCAGCATTCTTGGTGTCTCTCAGCAGAAAAGACTGCAGATAACTTATTGGCGTTTTAATGGGGCACTTCGGTTTTGCTAAGTCTCTGATTGGCTTAAGTGAAACTTCTATCTGCGAAGCCTGTGGAGAGGGTGACGAAACTGCAAAACACTTCCTATGTGATCGTTCTTCCTTTGCTCGTAGTGAGTGCAGTCAATGTAAGCTCTTCGTCCCTGACGCGCCTACTCGCATTCATTAAGAACAACTACTAAAGAATTAAAAAAACTAAGGGACCATCTCTCACATGGTATAAACACAATCAGTAGCACTTTCCCGCCAACATACAAAACCATTGGCATGCTGGTGAAATCCCTTTCCTTAACTGGTGAAGTATTGTATTCGGAGAATACCTGGTGAAGGATCGATTACCAAAAGCTTAAATTAAAAAGCCTTTAGTAGCTTTAGAAGAATCGAGTTGGAATACTTGAATTTATAATCGCAATTATAGTGAGAATGACAATACAATAACATGAGGGCAAAACAAACCTTTGTTTAAAGAAAGGAAGAGCGGCCACCTGTCACCGCAGCTCCACTTATCACCTATTGAAAGTCTGAGATGTTAGTCTGTGTAAATAATATGATGACAGGATCAGGGGAAAGGAGGAACAACCAAATTAAACTGAGGATTCCGAAGAAATAAAAGCACAAAATAACAGCACAACCACCGTAATATTGAGGGCACTTTACTCCAAAGCAATATCAATCAATTAGTCTTGACTGGACACCTGCGAAGAGTCTTCCAAAAGTGTCAACTGAGTTCTGATGACCGAAAGAAACGAACGAGTGGTATCTAGAGGCTGCCAGCTGTGGGCTAAGTATTAGCTAGAATTGTAATAGAATGAATCAAAGTGATCAATTCTCGAACACCATGCGGATGATAGGTCAAATCGAGAAACCAAAGTCTTCTTTTGGGATCTTTTGGCTTCGTGTTCCTGTAAAGATACAATAGTAGGTAGGCATTACTATCTGGGAAAATCTGCAAGTGGTTATGCATTTTAACACTAACTAAACCGTATCTCAAAGGAATATATTTATCAGAGGTAGGGCAATGGATCAACAATCATACATTTTCTGAGCAGGTCACACTAGTAGCTCTATTAAGGATATCACAATTCGAAGTGGTGCGAAAAGGGAGGCACAGAGATTGGGGAGGAGTTATAGAGGTGTGAGATGCATTGAAAAAGGGAATACAGGCCAAGTTATTAGTTTAAAAGGTATACTTTGACATTTGGTTTGAGTCAACAAAACTTCGTGCCATAGTTTCAAAATCAATTAGGCAATAAGTCTACAATTATTCTCATGCCTGCACTCTAACATTCTGGTGTTAAATTGATGGATGGGTTTTCACCGTCTAATGATCTGTGGACTTTGACCTTGCGCCATATACATAACACTCAGACCTACATAGATCTAAATGGATCAAAGATTTGTTCGTTCTGAACTACCTAAATTGCCACTAAAAGTCCACTAAATTGACCTACATTTGGTCTGAGTGCAAGCTTCACGAGAGTCGTTTCTAATCAACCAACCATTACATGAGAGCGGTGAAGGTTTTTCCACTAAAAATCACTACTAAATAGTTACTCGTAAAATTCAGGCAGGAAAATCCATTAGTCAACTTTCTGCAAAATCATCACAAAAAACCCGCCGGTCAAACATATTCATAGAGCCGAGATTCTCCTACAATCAAAGCATAGTGAGAGTACCACTAGTTGTGATAAAAAGCAGAATCATTAGTTATTTACTGAAACGATAAGACATTCAAAAGATGCAAGGGACTGTCTTAAGGAAAAGTACAAACATAACTACTTTTAACCTTTGAACCCACGATCTCCCACAGCCAGAAGAGTTCCTACCGCTTTCCTCTCCAAAAATAACCCTTGGCCTTTATACGAACTGAATAGCCTGATTAGTTTCCCAGCAAATTAGATCCCAATGACGATAAGGGGGGAGATTGCACTCAACCCATCAAAACTCCAACGTGCCGTTCAAAGGTCAATCATTCACCCACTTTCGATACAAAACATTTGAAATAAGTACACAAAAAGAAAAGCTCAAATAGTCTAGCGTGACTAAATAAAAAGCTCCCTAAATAAAATGACAGCATGACAAGCAATTATCAGCTGTTTCCGCGAATTTTACACAACTGCAAGTATTTTTCTGAAAGATTGTTTGAGACTTACTTCTCGAAGCGGACTGGTAGTTTCCATCTTCAGTTTAATAACTGTTATCACACTTATTTCATGTACTTTTGAATGTTTTTGAAACTAAATTTCACAGGCCAGTGTATATTTTTATTTAATTGATTTTTTTAAAGCGAACAGGTGCGAAATGCCGGCCGCCTTTGGAGCGAACAAATTTTCAACCGCGCTGCATAGATGGACACACGCGAGCCACAACTGAATGTCGGTGTTTGACTCTCTGTATAAATAAATTCGTATACTAAGCTGATAAGCATGTTTGCGAGAAGAGTGTGAATGGAAGAGAGTATAATGAGTTTTTAAGAGAACTAAATGTGCTTTCATTGTAGAACGTTGTTGTGGCTGAGTTGTTGATCATTTTGTATGCTTTTTATAGGACAGTGGGGTCTTAGAAAGAAGAACTGTTTGACGCAATGGAAGGTATTTTTTTTTAAACATACTAGGATGGTGTGAATTAAGATTTTTAGCAAACTTTCTATAAAGTGAAAAAAGAGTAATTCCTAATATGAAAGATCATACTCAGATCCAAATTCAATTCGCTTAGGAAAATTTTTAATCAGATCAGCTGGGCGTTTGTCATAGGGGATTGATAGTATTGGATTTGTGCAGATTTTCGATCTCGAGATTTTGATGAATTTGGATGAAAAAAATAGGTGGGTATGCCAATGTCGTCTATCTGTTTGTGCTTAAAGCTACAGCATAAAACGTGGACGGATTTTGATCAAACTTCTTATCTATGGACTGTTGGGTAATCCCTAGCACTAGAAAGACGGGGAATTCGGTAGACATAGAAAGACGGAGAGCGGTGATTTGACCGCTATGAAGAAACCGATATATTTATAACGATAAAACGATAAATTAATTTTAAAAGTAATGTAAAAATCGTATTTTTATGTTTTTACTTTTATTTTTATACCCTATCCTAAGGGTATATTAAGTTTGACACATAGTTTGTAACATAAAGAAATATTACAGATAGTCCCAACAAAGTATATATATAAATGATCAGCATCACTAGCCGAGTCGATTAAGCCATGTCCGTCCATCTGTCGATCTGTGTGTCACCAGTTTTTGGGCTTTAAATTTTGAGCTAGGTTGATGAAATTTTGTATACGAGGTCTTTGGAAAAGTAAGCAATACAAGTATAACATTTTTTTAAGACCGCCCACCTTTCAAAAACCTTTTTTCACTATTTTCATATGAAATTCGAAAAAACTTACTGGAGCAGATATGTAGATATCCACTTAATCTACAAATCGTCTATACATTGTTTATGGCCACGCCCACTTTTTAGGGGCGTTTACTTCAAAAATTAATTTTCGAGAAAAAATATTAGTTTATAGGGCAAAATAGAAAATTTTGTGAATACATTTTCCACCGGCCACTGACACGACCAAATAAGATAGGGATAGGGTATCATAAGATCCGCTCCAGGCGAATTGTAGCATTTTTTCACTTGTTTCTATTGCGTGTGCGCCTGACACGACAGACCTTCCCAAACAAACGCTTGTGACTGTTGGTAAGATCGTCAACCGTATTCTCAATGTCTGCCATCAGGGAGTGATCAACATCCAAGATCCCCAGATCTCCACGAAGGTTTTTCGAAAGACATTGAACATTACCTCTATTAGAGAGACAGCATTACAGTTAAATATAAGACTACTGCACAAAATTGAACGAACTGTTGCTTGTGCTACCTACCACCTTCGGGTTAAGGCTTGACACTCACTTTGAATATTTTGAATTGAAAAAAAGCGGCATTAATACTTGTTACTCACCTTTAACCTTATTAACATCCTAAGATTTTTTTTTTTTAACAGTCCATCTAATATCTTTATAAAATTGAGCGATTATTGCGCGGAAAATATAACTTTTCGCAGAATTCTTACGCTTCGTCGGATTCATTCTGGCAAATTTATCCAATAGCATCATCCTGTTAGATGACAACAAAAGAATTCATTAGGATGAAACTCATATTCGTTCATAAAAAATTAAATTAAATTAAAAATTCACTCTTTCACTTCAAATTTGCCACTTGGGTATTCCGTCAAACGTATCTACATACTAACCTGGTGCCTCTTTACTCGCACGTAGTAATCTGAGTTATGGCAACAAAAGCTCCTTAATGCCAAAGTCCTTTGCAGTCGGATGCACTGAAAAACTTTTCCATGTAATTTACAATAAATTGTAATGGGAATAATAATATTTGAAAGTCCTTTAGCTCCTTGCACGTCTCCATTTGTAAACTTTTTGGCGACATTTTCAAAAGTATCTATGGTTGGCTGTGGAGTGAATGATGATTATCTGCGAGCAATTGTAATTCACAATAAGTAACCGAATATATGTAGATACATCTAGAATGTTAGAAAATTTCACATATTACCAACACTCTGTCGGTTCATGGGAATGATAATTCTGTTTGATGAAAGTATCTAGCCGGTCTCTCGTTTATAAAATACACAACCAGCAAGTAAGCCTCTCATTCTATATTAAGGAGACTGACTTTTTATGCAATTACCTTTTTTGGAGAAAATTTTGTTTCAGAATTTGTGTACACTCTTGCAGTGTTCTGCTTCTGAGAATGGTGACTGGGTAAATGTATCTGCTGTTGAATATTTAATCAACTCTCATGTTTATTGGCTTCGTCAACTGTCTTCGTCGACTGTCCCCCGATTGTCATTTTCTTATGCCTCTTCTCTCATCCTTATTGTTATTCTTTTTTTTTTTTTGTTTCTTCTCCTTCTTCTTGGTAATCAAAGTTTTCTACCAGAGTGTTTGTCTTCTTTGATTGGACGGATTTAGTCCAGGTTCTTGAGTTGCAAATTAGGCTTCTCTGTTCGAGTATATGGGGATAAAACAGATGGGGCCAATGCAGAAACAGAGTTCAAAGCAAAAGCAATTTATTTTATAACTCTAAAAATTGGCTTTCATTTTTGTTTATCCAATCTGATTTGTTGTAATTTGTTAAATTAATGAACTGCAGATGTTGGCTCTTCTAACGAGTGGATTGTGTGCCAAAGGATCAATACGATGACTCGAAAAAGAATAATAATGCTTCAATTGGCAATTTCAAATAAGCAATGCTGATTGTGCTCTATAGCACTATCTTCTTAGATAAGTTGGTCCCTAGAAGGAATCTGCAGTGGTGGAAATGTGAATTTCGCCTTGAAAGACTCTGCACAAAAGCCAGACAACGTTCTTCAGAAGTAGATGTCTTGGCGTCTAGCTGCATTTCGCCGTATTAATGATTCGATATCGATCGGATTCAGATAGAGAAACTAGATTTGTCACTTTAGGTAGGTACTATCTACTTACATTCTGAAGCAACGAGCTAGGTTATTTGAAGCTCAGTGGAAACTTTTTTCCAACTATCATCCCTCCTGCACAGAGGAATGTTGTCAGAGGAATTCGAAATTCACAAACTCTAAATTTCCCAAGCTCTTTCAGTAGCTCAGCCGATGGACGATACACGACTAACAAAGGCCTCGTAGGAACAGCACTTCCCGATAGGTGTTGGTCCGATAAGTAACGAGAAAGAACCGAAACTTATATTAGTAAGCCCTACTCCCACCTCCTCGTGATGCCATCAGGAAATTTATTTGGAAATTGCTAGGAGAGCACGAATGGTGAGTTTCAACCGTAAAAATTTAAGTTGCTCCAAAACGGAAAACAACGCCTCGGATATGGCTATCGACAACGGACAACGATCGGATTTTGGAACATTAAGACCCTCCTGGACTCACTCCAAGAAGGGCCTTTTATCGCCAGATTCCTCCAAATGGAGCACAAAATCCCAGGATACAAAATAGATATCTTAGGGTTGAGTGGGTGGGTACGGTGGCGCAGTGGTTAGTGGACAAACATTTAAGAATATTCCTGTCTTGAGAAAGCTTCTCAAAACCGGATACCGCTTAAAACTGTAGGTCTCTTCTTTATGTGCAGAAATGTATACCACGAACAACGTTCTTTATTATATTTATTATTTGTATGATATTTATTTCATTTATTTTAGGGTTGAGTGAAATAAGAGGGTTTAATCCATTGTCATCCTCCACTCTAGTAAGGCAGCTGGAAGAGTTCACGGTTGTGGACTTCTACAATACCAACTGCCTAATAACTGGATGTACGCTATTTAAGGATAACACCTGTTACAATATCAATTGGGTCACGACTGCCATTATCTTAGAGATACAAAAATTACTGTTTTATGTCGCAAATAAAGCATACTATTAGATCGTGATGTATCTTAATTAATTTAATTGAGATTTGATAGGAGTAATACGGCACAAAAAAAGCCATAAAGCTATGGTTTCTTGTGCATTAGGGGTCTGATAGCTTAAATGTGCAAGCCAGTCGTGCACTTTATTTTTGTCAGAATAGAATATTCAGTCTCACGAATTCCCTTGTATTTCAAGACCGAAGACGCCATCATATATGAGATTCTATAGTGTCGGACCTAGAACGTAGCCTTGTGGTACTCCATTTGTGACTGCTATTACCTACTCTGATATTTTGTAGCGCCTCAAGTACATATGTATCTGCTTCGTTTTGTTGACCGATGTTATGTCGTTTTTACCGCAGCAGGGGTCTGTTCGAAAGATCTTCATTAACTTGCTCTCACCACATGTCTACCACTACTTTAATGGCATCAAAAGTTGAGAATACCTTTCGAAACTCATAGTGATGGTCTGCTAACCCACCTTCATCTATCATTTATTATTGAAGTGCTCCAGATTTTTTCAAAAATCAATCGACATAGATTACAGTGCATTGTCAGCCATGCGATTCAGTGGCACACAGACTGCCTTCATTTGTCTTCGTCTTTTCAGGCTCTAAAGCCTTGATCTACGCTAAATTATTGGCGTTGAATTAGGCGCTTTGACTATGGATTGAACTGAACTAAGCTGGGATGCCTGGGACACATATGTATGCAAGTTGTAGTCGCACATTCGGACTTCCGTGCATTGTCAGACGGTTTGCCAAAGAAGGGAATGGCAGGGTGTTTTTGATGGAAGAAGTATTTCCCAGCATCGAAAAGCTCATCCTACTATCTTGTATCGCGTCAACCTTCAATTGATGAATTGCTGATACCTGTCATTGGCAAAGGTTGGCCACACTTGTCATGATTCGCATCGCAGGGTTCGAAATTTTGTTCTCAATTTACTCAGGAATACCCCTAGGAAGTGAGAATAGACTACTTACAGACTTGCTAAGGCCGACATATGATATTCCTGCCTTTGTAAGTCTTTGTAAGTCCTGACATCCAAATATTCTATTGAGCTTTCTATTCGCATAGATACTTAATGTATGTATCTAATTACCTTGTTTCACCTACCATATACATGACTCTACACATTCAGCTCTAACACAGTCCATGCTTAGGTCTCAGTTCATCCCACAACATGGGACTGCATCCCAGAGCAGCTGGTTTAATTGTGCACATAAAGCGCACTGCAAACAACTCCTTTTCAAAACGCACTACAAATGAGATTATTTTCATCCAACATAACTCTTTCCCAGACCGACGACTCTTCATATGTGAATGAACTGCTTCTCGTAGGACAGGAAAGCAACTCCCTGTTTTTTGCATTCCCCGCCTGTCTCAGATCAAAGTTCAGTTTATCCTGGGAGTTTTTTTTTTTTTTCAAGCCGACATGGCGTTGGTATTAAAAACGTTATACCTACTCCACACAGCTCTTTGAATATTTGCAGAGATCTTAGTTCCTTTGGGAGTTTTTTTTTCAAGAACCTCATTGTCTGGCTGAGTGACCAGCTTAATGACAGTAGACACACTATCTTCCTCTACGTTTTATGTATATTTAAGAAGCTTATTATGAATGGTAATTTTTTTCTCAGAATTATGCACATCAAGCCACGTAGATACTCTTTATAAGGAGGAATCAAGGGTATTACTGGGAATCAAACCTCAATTGGTTATTTCAACGAAAAAGTAAAAACTAAATCCAAGCAGAGATTTGTAATGCAAAAAATTATTATCCTGGGACACTCATACGAGCAAGATATACATAGCCAAGCTGTGAGCTTAATTTCTGTTAGTCTTGAGTGTTCTAATGAGTTTCCCTACATGTTGGCATTGGAATTCTTTTGAAGATGAACGGGCGGGTTGATGGAAAGATTTCACTTTAATTATAGTTTCTGTCGTTTGATCATATATTCCATACCCAACCAGACCTGATGTGATGAATATTTTGCAGGTGATTAGGGGATTATCTTTTCACAGCACAAATGAGCAGCAGCAGCCGCAGCAGCAAAGGTATCTAGAACCAATTTACAGAGGCGTTTGAGGATGTGCTGCGTGCATACATATTTGTGTTGGAATCGGATGCATAATTTTGTTAGCATGATGAGTTAAACTCTGATCACTCATTAGCTCTTTGGTGATTTTATTCATCATCGCCAATGATTGAGGTTCATTGTGTTTAATAAGCTTCACGTGTAGTTTTTTTGCTGTGTGCTGCGTTGTACTAATTGAACTGCTTTTGTGCGGTTAATTGGAGGCATTGCGAACAAATTAGTGCTCGTTCGGACTAAATTGGTTGCTAATTGAATTCGAACAGAGTTTGAAATGCTTTAAATCAAAAGCATTTTAGTGCGCAGTAAGTTTTGCCTATTTGATGTTTAGACTTTAAGACTTTCTGCATTCAACATGGAACGCACTACTGAGTCCATTTGTGGTGCTTATGATCAGCTTAAAGTGTATAATGAACCATTGTCTCTTGGGCTTTTTTGATATGAACCGTGCGTGAACCTTACCCTATGACTTACTGTCCTTATGCACTTTTTACGTCAGTATCTTTCCTTAAAAGTTTTCAAAGCCGGGTATAATTGAGGAGTTAGAAGCCAACAGCATTAGAAGCATTATTCGCCAAATACAACTCGAAATTATCATCATCAGCACCATTTGAAACGAAACAAAATAAAAAAAAAAAAAATCAGGAAAATTGGCCATACATACCGTTCTAACAAATTTTGGCCAAAATATCGTACCTCATCATTTTGCATGAATTTGTACTAGTTTCAGTGTAGAATTTAAACGAAATCGTTTGTCTCGGTATCGTGCAAATCGGCTTTTTGCAAAAAAAATTATAATAAGGTAGTGTCTCAAATATGAGATTGAGTCAAAATAATTGGAGCCGTTTTCGACATAATCTTATTTTTGTAAAGTTGAGTAAGGTACCGCTAATATATGGGCTGAAATTCAAAATTTCAATTTAACCTCTGGGGATTAACCCACATATCCTAGATATGAAGTTTGATCGAAATTCGTTTACCAGTTTAGCCTGTAGCCTTGTACACAGGGAGACAGACAAACAGACGGCATCGGCAGATCCATTTTTTTGGACTTCTCTATAAAAGTGTCGGTTGGTCTGAAGCCCAGAGATCCTCAACCGTAGAAATTCATATTGCTCCGAAACGCAATAAAACGCCTCGGATACGGAGAGATAAGTTGTTGACGACCTTTGGCTATCGACAACGGACAACGATCGGGTTCAGGAACGTTAAGACCCTGCTGGACTCACTCCAAAAAGGGCCTTATAACGCCAGATTCCTCCAAATGGAGCGCGAACTCGCACACTATAAAATAGATATCTTAGGGTTGAACGAAATAAGGTGGTTTGATGCTGTGGAAAACATCTCCCCAACAAAAATCACTGTCATGCTCTACTCTGGTAAGCCAGCTGGAAGTGTACGGAGTTCCGCAGTGGGACTGGTGTTAACTCTAGCAGCGCGAAAAAGCCTCATATCCTGGAAGCGACCGGATATTGACGGCCAGGTTCCAGAGTAGAGTAAGGTAGGCTACCATAATACAGTGCTACGCGCCACAACACGGCTGAGGATGAAAAGGACAATTTTTACAGTCATTTAGGCGCCGTCTTCAACCAGACACCAAACGGAGCCTTCGTAATAGTGATGGGGGATCTCAATGCCAAGGTAGGTAGCAACAACACGTGATGGGAGTTCACGGCCTTGAAGACCGTAACGACAACGGTGAGCGGTGTGTGGACTTCTGCAATACCAACTGCCTAATAATACCTGCCACAAGATCAGTTGGGTCACGTCTGATAGGCAATAAACATCCAACCCGATCCACCACATTGCGATCAGCCGCCGCTTTAGAAATTGTCTCCCAGACGTCCGAAACAGACTTGGAGCTTACATCGGACAGGACCGCGATCACCATCTTATGGTAACACATATACGCCTTCACACTGCATCTGTCAAAAGCAATCACTCAAACTTGCTGAATAAAGCCAGTTTTAATACTGACAGGCTCAAGGTTCCCCAAGTGCGCCAACAGTTCAGGGACCACCTTGTCTTGCAAGCAGAAGTAATCAGCAGATGGGTAAGAGAGAGGAGACCATGGGTAACCACTGGAATGCTGTGAAAAATGCTTTTGCGACGGGGGCAAGCACTTACGGTAAGAGGCAGAAACACCTCCGCACATGGCTTTCAGCAGCTTTTTTATGATCGAAATCATAAGAGCGATCAGCTCCCTCAAGAAAAACAAAGCGGTGGTTGGTATTGATGGCATCCCTGCCGAACTATTTCAAGCGGCGCCAAATATATCGGCAGTTTTGCTGCATCCGCTAATACGGAGAGCTTGGGATAGCGAAGAGTTTCCGCAGGAGTGGAAAAGGGGGATGCTCATCAAGCTTCCGAAAAAGGTAAACCAGATGGATTGTGGAAATTTGTTCGCCTAGCCGTAGCCCAAATAACTACAAGAATAATTCTGGAAATCTCGACGAAATTTGGAAAAGTTGAAGATTAATTGAAATATTGGAAAAAAACTGAAGTATTTTTTTATGGGATTTATGATTTTCACGATCATAACTCATTCGAACGAAAGCTTTACGGAAAAATCAGGAAAAATACCAAAAGGTGGCGCGTGATGCGACGTCGTTTGATGGTTGATCAACCGGCATGGCCTTTCTTTAGAGAACTGCCCACGCAAGTATTCGGTTACAAATTACATTCCGCAGTGCCCCTATATTCGTTCACGCTTATCTTCGAAAAAGAATTTGTAAATGTATGGGGTTGGTTTAAGCTTGAAAAATAGAATAGTTTCAGACCCGATAGGCGTGGCCTGTTTGCATGAGTGCTATAGACTTCGAAACCACTGAACCAATTGCGTTCCAATTTTCGCCCGAGAGTGTTTTTATGAAGTTCTATGATTGATTCGGTTCGGTACAGCTGTGAGCCTTCCATAAGTAAAATATCGTTTATATCTACAGATTTCACTATGAATCTATGCTTTTTCGAGTTTGATTTAAAAAGCACTGAAAAAAGTGTTTTCTTTTTTTCGAAAAATCAACGTGTCAGTTTGAAGATTTATAAAATGTATACTGCTTCCTTTGCGAAGGACCCCGTACACAAAGTTTCATTAATCTATCTCAAAGTTTTTTGTGGAAAAGGCTACATATGTCTGTATATACCTATAGGAAAGAGATAGGGTATCACACGATCCGCTTCAGGCGAATTGTAGCATTTCCATATGTTTATACCCTATCCTAAGGGTATATTAAGTTTGATACATAGTTTGTAACATAGAGAAATATTACATATAGACCCAATAAAGTATATATATAAATGATCAGCATCACTAGCCGAGTCCATTGAGCTATGTCCGTCCGTCCGTCCGTCCGTATGTCACCAGTTTTTGGGCCTTAAATTTTGAGCTAGGTTGATGAAGTTTTGTATACGAGGTCTTTGAAAAAGTAAGCAATACAAGTGTACAAATTTTTAAATTCCGCCCACTGACACGCTCAGTTTTCAAAAAAAAAAATCACCCTTTTTCACTATTTTCATATGAAACTCGAAAAAACTTACTTGGGCAAATATGTAGATATCCACTTAAGCTACAAATCGTCTATACATTGTATATGCCCACGCCCACTTTTTAGGGGCGGTTACTTCAAAAACTAATTTTCGAGTAAAAATATTAGTTTATGGCGCGAAATAGAAAATTTTGTGAATACATTTTCCACCGCCCACTGATACGACCAAATAAGATAGGGATAGGGTATCATACGATCCGCTTCAAGTGGATTGTAGCATTTTTTCACTGGTTTTTTTTTAATTTCAATGAAAACATCTTTTTTCCACAATTATTTTTACTTTTTCTTGTATTTACTTAAAATATATACAGTTCTTTCGTAGATTCACTCGTATGCCTGTCAGTCCATCAATACATACCTGTGCCATCGTCACTTTTAACTCATTTCAAGGATGTTATCATGGCCAGAGCTTCTTTCGAAAATTTTACGAAAGTAATTATGTCCCAGAAGAGTTACAGTTGATTTTAATATCAAAATATTTACCCAAAAATATGAGTAAGCAAGCATATGTAATTCACTCGACTTATTAAAATGTGAAAGCAGTGTATCTGCATATACCAATGTATGTTATATTCATAATAAGCCTCATATCCTGTTGAGAGCTTTCCGAAAATAATTCTTCCTTCCAACGGAAGAGAAAAATCCTTTGTGTACAGTAATTTTTTTCAACTTTGTCTCAAAGGGAACAGGCCGAATGCCGAGCAATTCGGTGCGATGGTAACGTAAATAATATTAACAGCCCATACTCGTTAAACTCTTTAATTGATTATTATTAAATCATTTCCGTTTGAAGACGCAGCTTCGTTGTTTTTTTTTTTTTTTTTTTTTTTACAATAATGGCCTTCTGCCAATGACTTTGGGGCTCAAAAAGCTCTGAGTTTTACCGACCACCAAGCGGAAGAATTTTTCAGGAGATTCTCTGTTTTAATTACCATTGATTACTTACTATGAAACACAGGCATTTATGAATTCATTTAAAAAGGAAAAACTTCTTTGCACGACTGAATTTTTTATTTAATTAAAACAATGGACGCATAAGGGAATGTAATTAATACACCGCTTCCGCAGATTTAAAATAATTTTTCTTTTTGTAAAAAAAAGAATAAAAATATTAACAACATCGTTTGTGTTTTTTTTTTCATCCAAGGTATGCGCAAGCAAGCGGAGAATATGCCGACTTAGTGAATATGCGGATGTCCACAGAGCTCTAAGGGTAGAGTGTATACAATGAGTCACAATGAAAATCATACACTTCAAGTATTTGACTTTGATGGTGAATTTCATACAAAAGCGTGCAGTTTGAATGCAAATTCTAAGGATTGCCACAGTTGTTGTTTTTTTTCTTTTTTCAAAAATCAAAAACGGAGTTAGTTTTTATTTAGAAAAACACTATTATAGGCCAAGGTACGTAAAAAATATATCGGTTGTATAGAGATATCCTTTGGAGATAGCAAAAGTCAACTGTTTTATTCGGAAAAATTGCGGATTCATTGTACAGACTACTTTATATGGTTGCTTCTGATGCAAATTGTCATTCTTTTCATGAGATCATTCATTGTGTTTTCGTCTAACTTTGGCTTATGTTTGGATGCCAATGTGTGGTCATGGTGCAGTGGTATTGTATACAAAAGTCCCAACCGTGACCAATTTATATAGCAACAAGTTTACATAATATGCTTGGAAATCACTAATTGTATTTGAATACTAAGGTGGAAAAATACTGTGAACTGCAAGCGAATGCAAAAATTGCATCAATTTTCATGAGATTATTCATTCACCATAGGGCTCATAGTGCACGAATTTAACTAAAGCCCGTGTCTTGGCCTGTATAGGAGTTCGGTTCTAAGGATTCCTTAAATATCTAACGGTGTTACTTGTTTTCTGCAATCATATGTTCAATGAGCTACATACACTCTGCCGTGACGTAGTATTTTGCTCTGTGGTGATACCCACGAGGGTGGAAATGGATTTTTGGTCTTTTCGAACAAGCCTCTCGGTTTTTGATTTGTCTTGTGACGACGTCTTTCCTTATAACGGTGAAGGTTTCTGCGAAGAATTGAAGCGATGTGATGAAGGGGCTTGAATACCTCACTTTCTCTATCAAGAAGCACTAGATCCACCAGTGCAAGGACGTCATATCTTGCACTTGCAGCTGCTTTTATAATGTGTTTCGGATACGGATTTGTTGATTTATTCTTTGCTAGTTTCAGTTTGAATTCTATCCTTTCTATCGGGCGTTGAGCTCTGTGCTTTATTTGCAGCTTGCCGGAGAGGTCTTATTTCTTGATTTATCCAATGTCGGTGCTTGGTACGCATTGCATGCGTAGGTCCCTAAAGCCATATATTGGAGACCGAAGCCTTGGGCTGGTTGCAGTATTTGAACGCTTGAGTATTTTTCTCCTTATTAGAAATACTTGGCGATGAGTACACATACAAACAAAAGTAAGGACATTGTGCTGCCAATGTGTTGCCACCTTACCTTTTATCCTATCACTCTTGAAGCTCTTTATGTTTTCATACGAGGGCAGAACCGATCCACAAAGGCAACCAAAAGCCACTTCTTCAACTAAAACTGAGTTCACTAATAGTGTGAGATTTCTACAAAGTACACCTATCTCTGTTCCAAGAACTTAAGCCTTAGGGATTTAGGTCTATAAGTAACATGCCGCATCGTAGAAGATTATGTGAAACACACTATACCCTCTCAAGGCATTGATTCTGTAATCTTATTTACTTTATGTAAACCTCGTCTTCACGGCACCAGTCCATATTTGAGGCCCGTAGAGCAGCATTGATGTTGCTGTAATCAATGGTAGTCTATTTTTCTGCTTTGACTTACCGATATTCGGCATTATGTTTGGAAACCCAAGGTAACCCTTATAGTCTTGCTCACTGTTGATGACCCCTACGTCTGTCTTTTTCTCCTGCAAGTTGTAAAGCAATACTAACTAGCCAGCCTAAACCATCCCAATAACTTTATTCAACTTATGTTGCAGCACCTCAGGAAGTTTGAGTAGGGCAACAATTGCTTGTCAGTGGCACCAATTATTTTCAAAAACCTCAGGACAATAGACTGAGAATATGGGTATACATTAGATTCAATAGCAACAGAATAGGCTTTGTATCGATTTATCGCCTTCGGTGTCGTTGTCCATTTATCTATATCTTAAATACTCCATCCTTAACATCCAACCAGTCTATCAATACCCAATTGCGTGACCCGTATTGCTTAAGTTTTACTGTCCTTATCGGCAGCGTTATAGAATTTGTATCCTGTGTCTACTACTACATCCTTTAAGAACTCCAAAGCATGAAGTACCCTTTGCGGCTCTGGAATCAGTAGAACCGAATGCATCCAAATCATAGAGATGTCGAGGCTCACTGATCACCAAGCTCTGCTTGACACCTTGATATTCAAAAGAGAAGAAAAAATATTGATAAATTTGATAAATTGGGGTCTTCTGCGAACATTTACATTCTGACCAATATTGAAGAAATCTAAAACGAGGTCCTTGCTGATGTGTGTATCCACACTCACACACACTGGAGCAATCACAAGACATTATGTTATAGGAACTATACACAGTAAATGGAATGTAGAGCTCAATAATTTATGCAGGAGCTAGGGCAAATCCCACACATGCTTAGCTCATAAAAAGAAAGCCTATTACGTATACTAGGCTACGGATAGCAGAGCAGAGGTGGAAGGGTAGACCATAGGAAACAGAAACAAAACAGTAAGTTATGCGAAGCTTTAGGGTTATAACTTGACTGAAGTTCTTCTTTAAATGATACACAAATCCCAATTAGTTTTCTACGTTTGGCAACAATACCAAATAACTAAACTACCAAGCATTGCCAAACATAAAAAGTCGTTTATAAGATTTGAAATGTTTGCATTACCAGATTTAAATTAAACAATCTCTGTTCCAAGCTGAGGGTTACGGACTTGCTTTGGTAGTTTGTGGGGTAAGGACATAATGTATCTAATACCAAAGTAAATGTAGCATTTTCTACCGCAATACGATTTAGTAAAATTAATTTTCTCTTTGCGGTTTGATTTTCAACCAGTTGCCCAGTTTTGGGTGGAAAGTTGTTCACTTTGGATGCCAGTTACTACATCTTATTTTTCTACTACTCAGTGGGGAGAGTTTTTTTTCCTTTGAATTGTTATTGTTGTGCGGTTTGCGGTTAAGGATTCTCTTTAACCTCAATTTGAACTTGTTGCTGATGTCTTTTTAATCATGGAAGGAGTTGGTATCTTTTGAATCGTGGGGTAATTTGATAATTCTTGTCATATTTATAGTCGCAACAATAGATATAAGGTATACCCACTTTGCAGTTGAAAGATTTACTAAAACTATTAACAAATCAGATGCAACTCTAAGTATCAGTTGAGAGAAGGAAAAAGGTGATGAAAATGATTGAAACACGTGTGTGTGTTAGGTGCAATATTCCTGTGTTATAAAAGGTGACTCATTTATAGGTACTTTTTCCAAGTGTACAGAGGAATAAAAAAAATTAATTTCATCGGATTATTTTAGTAACCAAATATAAGAACTATACCCGACATTTATTTTTTTTAAGATTATTACATGCACGGTTAACGTGGCTAATCTGAAGTTCCGATTTTCGACTACGCGTCCTAGGATTGGATTTTGGATTCTAATTCCTCAATTGTACCCGGTTTTTCATGAAGACTTGAGATTTTAAATAGCTTTGAAGGGGAAAAAAAACTGGAAGTGTGATGTTACATTAATAAATTTTGTATGCTTTAAGCCAATATTTTCGTATAAAATATGCCATCGAGGTAATTGCGTACACTTTTAGCCACCAATATTTTCTTCACTGATTGCTGGATCTGGACTATTTAATCGGGTATTGTCTTATAATGAAAATTGGATTTAAAACTTCTCAATTATACAGCGCATTGTGCATTCAGTAGGCTAATTCTGTTGAACATAAGATACGATAAGTACTCAAAACACAATCCTTACAGAACGCTGATATTCGTAATGCAACTTGTAAAACTTTGTATTTGCTTAGCCGGATTAAGTCTTAACACAGTGAAATGCCTAGGTATATCTAATAGAAATATTATAAAAAGTTAACAAAACTCATTCGTTATCTGTCAAAAAGCCTACTGATAAAAAGTACCTCTTCATGAATCAGCCTTTAGAACAGCCGCGATATATTTTTGTTTATTAGGTTATAAGCAGCCCATATAGGGTCGAGGCCTGTGGTGCATGCTGTATATACCCATGGCTGTAATACTTCTGTGGAGAGAGTTTGGCAGACCCTCAGGAGGTGGGACCGCGTGAAAGAGCTTTCTTTTCCGGATTCAAACTTGGAATCACATGCACAGCTGTCTATTTACCCTTCGACATGATCAAAGAATGGTCTATGAAGAATGTCAGTTATGTCAAACGAAAGTTCTTGCTACGAGAAGGGGATCATGATCCTTAGAATCTTTAGTAGATCCCGAGATTCCTTTTAATAACTTATTTCTTTGCTCAAGTTCAAGTTTCACATTTTGCAATAGTGGTCTTCTATCTACCCAACAGATAAGCAAACTATTTATAAAGCTTACCGACCAAATGGACTGACAAATCACTTAAAGACCTGATGAGGATAATTTAACTTCAAATCGCATAAAGCACAATGTATTCGCTTCAATTTGAGTAAGATACCTACTGCAATTCCTCGAGAATATTTTACGAGAACAAACCACGGAATTACGACCTCATAAAACAGTATTCTATTATAGGGAAGAGCACACATCCTTCTTCTACCTACTAGCCACAGTTTTGTTGGTTATGCAAAAGTCCTAATAGAGTTCCCTCGCGTAATGACTCCCAAGATGTTCCTAACAATGGAGGAAGAAGAAGATGAAGAAAAATAAGAACGAAGAAAGTAAAAGAAATTATCTCGTTAGATGTAAAATGTGAAACCTCGTCCGCGTTACATAAATTTACGAGATAGATAAAAAGTTGAACATGTGCACCCCAGTAATCCCCAGGAGAGCAAACGCACATGAGGAAAAATTATCCCGTGGGGTTGCTTACCTTCCGCCATTAATTGATCCCACTTGTGGGTAAATTCTTTGGTTTTTTTTTTGTTATTTTGTTTTTCTTGCTGCTCTTTGGTAATGGTAATTTAATTTCATTGCAAAAGGCTACAAGAACCCACCAGAACCACCAGAACCACCACAGCAGCCGTAGGGTGAAGAATTCATTAGCTTTGATCTTTGACGTCGCGGCGTTGCCTTGGGGTAATGATGCGGAAGTTGGTATTAGTATCGTTTATAGTTACCCATCATCTTTGTCGAATGAAGAAAACTCACAAGAGTGGCTAATTTCAATTCATGAGAGCTACTTAATGGCACAAGTTTCCTCTTGAATGAGCCTTATGTTTGAGAGCTAAGATGTCCCGGCGAAAAGGAGGTGACCTGTTGCGTCAGCCAAAAGGGGTAAATAAATGTTCGTGTCTTTTCATATTTCTTTCATTTTTTTCCCAGCTCTGGTCTTCCGTTCTGTTCTCTCATTAAGGATGACTGCCGCGAGGACTTAAATTTGCCATCACTCTCATCGTCTTCGTCATTATGATGAAGCGCGTCAGCACCATCGGCAGCAGCGTCCGCATTGAGTTTGTCTTCGTTTTTAATTATGGAGGCACTTAGGCATTAATTAAAAATGCAAATGAGATTTAACTATTTTTATTTTCATTTTTATTTTACGTTGCTCTTTCATTTTAAGCTGGCCTTTAATTTCCCTTCTTCTCGGTCGAGAAGGGGGCCATTATGTTTGCCATTTTCATTCACAAAGGCAGAGGGTGAAGCAGATGACAAAAATCGGTGGACACCAAGTGGGTTAGGCAAACATTAATGTTACTCTCATTAAAAATCGATTTTTTTTGACATATTATCTTAGCTAGACCAGCGAATGGAATTAAGGAAGCAACAGTCGAGAGTCGAGAGAGATTTTGTGCTGCTAATATCTTTTCTTATTCAAAATTAGGACAAAGCGAAAACGAGAGATTTGCTGAAGGATGCCATATACTCAGGAAGAAGACTATTGCATGGGCGATAAATTTAGGTGTTGGTATTTTTTAGGCGGCACAAGGGCTCCATAAGTGCTTTTCTCTTGTGTACTCTGCCGTATGTGTAACTTTTTGGTTGGCTTTTATCAGTTCTTGTTTGGGTGTTAGCTGTCACTTACTGCAATTACTTGAAATCAATGTGACTAATATTTTTGACAGATGTCAAGATGTTTGGCAGTTTTAGTCATGAAGTCGAAAAAAGATGTTTAGCATGTTCGCCCGGCACGTCAAAATATCACCCCTAAAAGCGAAGGTGTTCAAAACCAGGCAGGCGGTTCAATTCGCCGCCAAAGTCAACAATTGTGCCTTATAACAACATGTTGATATATGGAATTGGGTCTGGGCGATTTCTGGTGATACCACTGTAGCAAAGCACTACTTTTAGGTACTCATACAAACGGTCAAAGAAAAATCTGCCAGCTTTTTACAAAGCGGAGAATATGTCTGCAACTTAAAAACAATTCTTCTGAACTCTTTCAAACGTTGACCGGGTTCAGGCAAGGAGACGTGCTGTCAAGTGATTTCTTCAATATCGTGTTGGAGCAGATAGTGCGCAGGGCAGGTGTCAACACGGAAGTTACTATCTTTCACAAATCCGTCCAACTGCAGGGATACGCAGACGGTATTGACATTATCGGAAGATCCCGGCAAAGCCGTCGTAGAGGCGTTTACGGCAATAGACGGGCAGGGGAAATGAATTGGTCTTGAAGTGAACGAGGACAAGACGAAGTACGAGTATATGATATCAACAAACAAAATTTGATCCCAAAACATTGGTCAGAACGTCACTGTTGACAACTATAATTTCGAGGTTATTAAGAAGTTCACCTACCTCAGATATGACACCTTTGTAGAGATCCGAGGAAGCCAATTCGCCAATACCCGTTCATCAATGAATCGCAATATCTACCGAAAATATCGCCGGTGTCCGTGAGAGTGTGTAGAAGAACCTGTGGCAGTCGATTCCGCATTCTTCCCATTTCGGGATGAGTGGGATCGTCAAGAAGAAAAATTGTCAAATTTTGGACAAGAACAGATCCAGTAAATTTTAGTGCATCCAAAGAAAGTCACTGTTTGGTGTGGATTTGGAAACCGTAAACGGCGAGCGCTATCGGTCGACATACGTGCCACACAGCCCATGTCACCATGGAGATATTGACGACCGATTTCCGAACATGACTATATCTAGCGGTAGCAATGTGAATTCTGGTTGTGGATTGGCAATTTGTGTATCAAAGTTTTGTTTGTTACTAAACGATACGTACTAACTCATAAGTCAAAACTATTTTAGTTTAACGTACATCCATTCTTCATTGCGCCCTATGTTTAGTTTTTTTTTTTTTTTTGCTGAGGCCCATGCAACCGATATTTAACTCCGTCCATGAATCCTGCAAGCAACTTCGACAACTTTTATTGAAAGACAATTAGATACTCTTTTCTTTTTTTATTTTTGCTCATTGTTCGGTGAAATTTCATTCGGATTTCGCCTCTGGCTGTCAACAATGCGAAAGATATTCTCTCCTCATCCATTCAAGGTCTTCTTCTTCTTCAATTTCCGTGTTGGAATTTATTCAATTCCGTTCCGAGCAGCATGGATCCTCGCCAAAAGACAATGCGACGGGTCGTTAGGAGAACCATCCGACGATTGATAATTAGAGAGCTATGTTCTATGAATAAATTAAAATGTATCCAATGGCTGGTTTCCTCCCACTCACCGTTGGCGGCAGGCTAACCCCCTGGTGCTCGAAACCGAAATTGGAATGAATTAAGATACCCAACCCGGGGACGGGATCAAGGATGAGAGTAGAATTGATTATTTGTTTGCCAGCAAAACATGCTTCTGGTTGCGATGGAACTAATTCTTTTTACTTAACTATGCGCGTCGTCATCCTCATCCTTCAAATAGAAACCACTACTACTACAACAAGCATCCTGTGTACTCGACTTAATTATAAATGCAAGGCAATATACCTACAGTACATGCATGTGTTGGAAAGTTGATTGTACCCTGAAGCTATTTTTGAATGAGAATTGATTTTGCATGCAACCATCTTAAATGTTTTTCACAATAATAAAGGACTCCAAACATGTGGTGCTTAGATACAAATTCACTAAATGGACATGTTTTTTGGTGTCATGGTAAGTCATTTTTTTTTTCTTTTTTCCAAACTCTAATGTTGCCCGTAAGTATTGCCTGGAAATTGGCTGTTGAATAAGTGGAATAATTGAATTTTCCCCGCCGCCGCAATCAACTCCTCTCGCATGCCTTGAGGGAGACTTCTATAAGAGTACTTACTCTATAATTGGTGTTTTCATTTGAATTTTAAGCAGTTTAGTTGGAAACGTAAGACGTCCTGGGTTTCATTTGCAAAGTGTACCCCAAGGCGATTTCAATTGGCTTATTGCGTTTGTATGTACATATTTAAAAAGAGTCTTTTTCGTTTCATTAGACCGATAAAATAAGTTCCAAGATGTTGAACTGAGCCAAGACAGAGAGCAGGAGTAAGTAATTGAGAATTCTACGTATATAATTTAAGCCGTTGGCTCTTTTGTTATCCTTGACCGAGCTAAAGGTATGGGAATAGGGCACTGACTTTGCACAAAAAAGTTGGAAAAATAAAATAAGTAAGCAGCTACTAGTAAACAATTTTTTAAGAACTCTTCAGAGATGCTAACCCATATCTCTGGGCCTGAGAAATTATTACTCAGCTGCTTTTTTAGTGCAGAATGCATAGAGTAGGTTATTTGGAAAGTTTGAAAAAGTTTAGTTTGTGCCCTTACCAAAGGCGCTGATAAAAAGTAAGTAAAAGAAAATCGCTTCGCTTAGGAAAACATTTTTGGCGGGTTAGTAGGGAAACACATCCTCAACGACACAACAAAAGACATCAGTTTCCGAATAGTGGCAGCTCCTAATAAAATTTCCCAGCCACACTAGCTTTCCTCGTTTAAGAATCCACACAACAACCAGACTTTATTTCAACTGCCACGCATAAATTTTGATGCTGTAGCTTATTTCAAAGCCGGACTGCATAGCGATAAGAAGGTACAAACAACCTAGAAAAAGAGGCATAACTTTGAAAGCCTTAGCAGGTCAGATGGAGCTAGAGCATCTGGTCGCGAAACTCTTTGAAGAGCTTTAGCTTACCACGATAACCAATAACCAGTAGATTAAATACCACAACATCATCACACCCTTGGCCACGAACCTATGGAATGGAACGCAAGATCTTCGAAGTAGGGAAGGAAACCTAATCATCGAAACACAGGGAATTTTTGATATATTTGCTTCATGGGCAGCAAGTATATTAATAAGCCAGGTGATGGTCCTGGTAGTTAAAGCACAGTAGTTGATTGTAAGCTAAGTACCATTTTAAACAATTTTTAGCAAAAACGTGGTACGTCATCCAATAAACTTGTCTTTAAAGAAAAATGTCGGAGCCGTTTTCGAGAAAATCTCATTTTTGTAAAATTGGCCTTAAGTTAAGTACCGTTAATAATAAGCCTAAAAAAAAAAAAAATTATTTCACCTCTATGATTACCGCGAGGATATGAAGTTTGATCAAAAATCCGTCCAACCGTTTAGGCTGTATGTAGCTTCGTGCACAGAAAAGAAGAGATTCCAACTCTAATAAATGAAGAACCAATACCCTCACCGTGTATTGAAGCGGTGCGATGATATTGTGCCAAATTGAAAAATTGGGCTTTGGCAAAGTGACATAAGGCCAAATTATTTTAAACTTAGGATCCAATGAAGATGTAGAGAAACTTTGCAAACACCCAATCTTGCACTTACTCCAAATCCAACAATGACTCCCAGCAGAGGGGTTGCAGGTGCGCAGCATGCCCCCATTTCAAAAGCACAATGTTACGGCACTCATAAGAAAGCTGAAAAAAAAAAAAAACTGAAAGCCGCTGGCTCTGATGGGCTTCCAACAGAGGCTTTTAAATACGTGGTTGATGCCTTAGTAGGGCGCATATACCAAATTCTTACTCAAGTATGCGTGAAGGAATGCATGTCCTAGTATCAGCTCTATATGCCCCAAATTTTAAGACCACCTACTCGTCGATTTTGAAGCAGTTCATGACAGCATTTGGGATCCCGTCAAAACTTATTCAGATGTGTCGCGTAGAACTGGAAAATAAGCGATACGCTGTGCAACTTGGAAATAGTTCTTCTGAGCTCTTCCAACCATGCTCCGCATTCCGTCAAGGAGATGATTTGTTACGTGACGGACAACTGTCATGTATGAGACGGCGAAAGAAATTCACCTCGGGTACAAAGATTAAGTTCTCACGGGTGCCATAGGACTAGGTTTTCATAACTGGAAGTATAGCGTTCCTGTAGAAAATAAAGGGAGTCTTGTAACAAGCAGAGAACCAGTTTAGTCTGCTAGAACAATACTTATTTTGGTATTGAAGTGGAAAAGTGGTCCCCTATACGGCAATTGGCATATTCCTCTGTGTTTCAGCTCAGTCTTGTTGGTTACTTGTTTGTGGTCGCTCCTTATCTAACATGTACTCTTTTCGAACAACGACGAGGCAAAGCCGATATCTTTAAAGCAATGTGTAGCATTGATTAAAGAACTCTCTCTTTACTACTAAATGTAATCATCAGTCTAAAACCTTATACCTTCCTGTTGGCGAAGTTGCTTGCGAGTATATTTTGCAGTTCTGTTCTATCTGTGTGAATACCTCATTCTACAGAAGCTGCTGTATCTACTGACGCTTCTGTGGAATCGATAGTATAATACGATTAACTGAAACCCTACCATTCGCCTAACACAGCATCGACTTATGTGGAACTTGCCCATCAAGTCCTCCATTGAGTAAGCTACTACAACGATGTGGACAAATAGGAGCTTATAAGAATGATACATTGGTTATGGGTGTGATCACTGTGAGGAGAACCATAATCGCCAGCCAAAATTTCTTGAAAGGACAACGATTGCAGCAGCTACTTCTAATTGCCAGTCCCAGTATTGGAGTTGAGTACACAGAATATTGCTGTACAAGGAACCCTATTAGGGGATAAAACGTTCAGCCTAGAAGCTGTTCTCTAAACTTCCTTCGTCTCCTGATTGCAGGTAAGTGGATGACTATCTGTTAGAGCTTCAATGCGATCCGTCCATGAGGATAATCGCTCACGTCAGAGAGTTGCTCATTGCCCACGCACTGGACCCAAATCCCATCCAAGACACAGATCTCAGGTAAATACTTACCTTCTCTGTTATCGTCCCACTCTTATTCACATTTTAATTATTTGCCCTGTGAAAAGCTATAAAGAAAATCTCCTGAATTACTTTTCCATAAAAGCATGTCCCTCATTTTAAACGGCCAGCCAGAAGGCGCCATAAAGACTTAAAAATAAATTTCACATTTCCAATAAACCAAAAGCCATCCTTGCTATCCAACCAGGATCTCCGCCCATGCATTTGGCAATCGAATCCTGAAAAATTTCCATTTCCACCGGAATGACTTGAAGGGAATGATTTAATTTTTGGCAACATTAATTGGAAGCGATCCGATTGCAAATGTCCTTTGCTCTCGTCCTCTTGAAATCTCAATTATAATCTCCCCCCATGTATGTGTGTGTGTATAATATATTCATCGAGACATCAGCAATTTCCATCGGCGACAGTCAAATTACCAGCCAGATAGGTTACAAATGCAGAATGCATCCCCACCTGAACCTGGAATTTGCACAGCGAAAACTCGATTTGAACAATATATTTAACAGAAGTCATATCCAAAGAGAGACAGAGGGACAGAGATACGTTTCTAGATGTTTCAACCTACATATGTACATGTATCCAGCTAGAGAAGTATCCTTTTTGTAACAACTACTACCTTCTACTGAGCTCCAGCTATTCCACTTACGGAGTAATTGTGCAACCAGAGACAGAGAATTACAAATTCAAACATTCACCGTCTGAATGTTTTATAAATGGAAGATGTGTTTGAAGGCGAGTCAAGTTCGCTTCTGCGATGAACACGGAACATGAGTAGCACGTGAGGAGGAGTTGGGTGTCCGGGCAAAGAAGACACGAAAACGTGTAGTAACAAGGTATAAGGACGATGAAATCCCCATTCTCGGGTGAATGTCGATTTGATTGCAGGAATTTTTAGCCAACATTGTCACGATGTTTTCCAGTTGCAATGTCAAATTTGATTCTGGCACATTCCCCGGGCGTTGAGTGTAAGGCTAGAAGATACACCGTTGCCTCCTCGGTTATTTTTGCCAGGAGGGGAAGCAGATATTTGTAGCGACTTTTGATAGAACGGAAGCACAGCCGGAATGTTATTTGTCATGGGATGCTGAATCGCTCTTTGACAATTTGCGGATGAAGTAAATACGATTAAGTATTATGGGAAATCTCTGAGTACACACCATGTGACTGTCGTGTTGTGTATCGTTTGTCGTAGCTCTGGATTGTAAATAATGAAGTTCCATGGGTTGTTTTCTAAACTATTTAGCAAGTATAATGTGTAGCAAGTGAAGGAGCATTCACTCAATGGTGTCGCATTGATTTCATTTGTGTTCGAGGTATGTCCTTTGACAGCGAACATGTTCTTTGAATGGTAAGGAGCTTACCTAGGTGAGGAAGAACAATGAGGGAATTAAGTGCACTGAATAGTAGGATTCTTTCATTTCATTAAAATGAAAGAACGAATGCTCATTCTTGAAACTGGAGATGAAGCACGCAATTGTTGAATTCATGTTAAGCCCAAGAAGTAGGATATCTAATTGCTTGTAGAGTAAACCATCAATGAGCTTAGAGTAAAGTCGAGTGGAAATGTTGTGCTCCTTTGTGTGTGGTTTATTTGCTAAGGCTTTATACAATCCAACATAAGAGACAATATCTTTTAATTTATTCAAGCGAGGAAGTGTATCTTTGAGGCTTTCTCTTAATCCTCAGTTAAGCAAGCAAACCTCATATCTTAGTTTTACTGACATCTTTGTGGGTTAAACTTTTATTAGCACAGAACACTTAATCCCACTTAACCACAACTAACAAGATTCTAGATCTTCTTTCCGTCTACAAATTGAAGAAGAAGCCCTCATATTGGCTTCAACTAAAGCCTTATGCCTAACTAGCATAAAGTTTGCGAATGAATGATGTGTGGATGCAGAAGCTGCATATAATAGATGCAATGCAAATGCATCAACTGAAACAATTCAAAACAAAATATCAGCTAATCTTCGGTGTTGGCTCGAAAGAGTTTCCGTAAAGTTTGGATCCATTAGGCGGCGCTGTAGGCAACCGATCTAAATACAACTGCTTAAGTTGTAAGCTCCATGAAATTTTGTGTACAATATCCTTGGAAGCCACTGACACGCCTACTTTTTGAAAAATGCATTAAGTAACATATATGGAATGGAAAAAACTCTATAAACTCTAGGGCCTCTACAACGTCTACGCGAAATCGTTTGCGATTTTTGGAAATATGCCTCAGCTATTACCAACTCTTTCCCAGTTACCGTGCTTCTTTCTCAACTGTTCTGCGCCACGTACTCCTAGGACCACCGTGTATTGTGCCATCTTGAGTAAGTGGGTTCCATTGCATCGGAGAGTGTGACCATTCTACTGCCACCATGCAGGCACCTGCAGCTTGAAAAAGAGCCGCAGGTGTGCCGTCAAGTCTTACCGCCTTGTGGTTTTCAGTGCTTTTATCGCGGTAATACATAATCTCTTCCTTACTGGGGGTTGTGGTGCGAATTCAGGAATTTCTTTCTACGGACACTTCAGTCTGACTTGGGTGCAAATTGCTGGGGAATACTCGGTTTAGAACCAAAGCAAAATGCTCCCTCCATCTCTTTAGTTGATCCTCATCCGATATTAGCAACGAATAGCCTAAGCCTTCCACTGGAGGTTCAGTAGAGCTTCTGATTCTGTTAACAGTTCTCGCTGCTGCTTCTTCTACTTGGGTGGCCAGCGCATTGGTGTGATTGCGCGTGTCACGTCTTATGCTACGCTGCACTTCTCTCATCTTCATGCGATATAGGGATTCTAACTCGATCCTCCCTGCTGCTGGAGTTGCTGCAATTCGAGCTCTTAGATGTTTTCGTTTGTTGATCTCTCTCCAGCTTTCCTCGGAAAGCCAAGCCGTATGGCTTCCCTGCGCTTGACCGACAATCCTCTCAGTAACTGATGTGAAAACATTTTTTACAGCACACCAATGGTCTTGGATGGTGGCGGGCAATGAGCTGCTGATTGTTTCCACTCTACGTAAGAGATGGTCCCTTAGTTCTTGGCGCACTGTGGGAACTCTCAGTCGGTCTACGTTGAACCTAGGTTTTCCCATGTCGTCAGCTCGCCTGTTTCCGACGTCCAGAAGACTGCTCCTAAAACGGCGACTGATGGCGAACTATTATTTTTCGATAAAGTTTGTTGAACACAGAGTCAATTGTGTACTGCAGATATTGTATCAAGCCCAGAAGTGTTCCGTCGCGTCAGGCCCAGAACATTAAAAACAACCAAAACTTTCACGGAATCGCACAAGGCATTCTTAGATCAAGCAAGAAAACGGTGACTCATCCCTAAGTACACAACACACCTTGATTAGTTGGCATATGAGTTTTAAATATGAGATGGATTCACCCGAAAGTCGTAAAAATTTCTTAGTGCCGTTTGTTTTTTATATCACGAGGTATACGTGTTCCTTTCAAATCAACCCATTCCCTAGTTTTATGTCTTCTGAGTCTTTTGTTAGTCTATGAATAAAGTCTGCACATATTTTTCTTCGCTATTTTAGGAATAACATCAACTCGGAACACCGAATTCAAACATCTAGGTCCTCATAAAATGGACTTTTACAAGACGTACTTAAATAAATATCGCGCTAGAAGATGAGTTAAGAAGAAGTACCAAACTCGAAAGTTCACTTAGTTTATCTCAAGATAAATTTAGTTAAACCTTAATAAAACCATAATTTATCGCATAAAAATATAAAAGGAAAAAAGAGGAGCCGAACCGGAAGAGGGGGAAAGAACAGAATTTGCTTGTAGATTTGAACTGATTTTTATATGCAGTTCCTGTGCGTCCATTAACAGGAATACTGCCTCTACTTAATGTCAACTGATATTCATCTGTGACTGATTCTATGATAGCAATGGTTCTATACAGTGACTTCTGAGCTTAGCAATCTTTCTAGTATAGTGTTATTCATACCCTTCCTTCATAAATTCAAACCAGGGCGTTTCAGTGCTTGATCTTGCCCGATGATATGATTGATCATGGGGAACTTTTATTGGTTTCACTACACTTTACAGAAATCTTCCACCACATATCAATCATATGGCATTCAGGCTTTTGTGTTCCGACCGGGATTCCATGTTCGTTTTTCAATCATCATAGTATAAACTATATTTGTTTGGCCCTATTTCTACGCCGACCTACTTTGTCCGCAACTACATAACTGCTCTTCCACTTGGAGCAATAGGTTGTTTCATTCTCTTTTCTGACTGATACACCATATCTTAGTAGAGCTTAATCGATCACTGCCCTACTTGAAGAACCAACTTTACCTTTATATTGCCCTCACAGTCCGTGATAACCTTGACCAGCCTGCTCAATGAGTGAATCCCGAACTTCTATAAATACGACTTTATACAAGTTGTACTAGGCTTCGTCGTTAAACAGCATTTGGTTGTAAAAAACCGCTCGCCTAAATAGATTATCTTTCTTCCTTTGGTGCAAAGGAACTCCAGCCAGACCGGATGACAATGCATTTCCATACACTCAGAACTATATACTTAAACCTAAGATGTGTGTCTGGATTGGGTCAGTTAATGGTGTGACCAGAGGCTCATAGTTCTCTAAAAATTAGCAGAAAAAAAGCCACTGAGATCCAAAAACTTGTCGGATCTCATAAGTAGTCTCGATCTCCTAAGTTTAAAAACGTATTTTCTTAGTTTTTCTTCCTTTTTAACCTATAAATTGACATGCATTACGGTTTAACTATGATCCATCTGAGGATTCCGACATTTACACCTTTTTGAGCTATAGAGCGTATCCTTTTTCGAATGCCTTCTTTACTTTTAGACAATTTGTTGTAAAGCACATTTGTCAAAGTCCCAAATCTTGTTTACAGCCACCAACTTCACCTATAAAATATTATAAATCCTCAAGATGACTTAACTCAGCGGCAACTTTATACCTTTAAAATAGAACCCTTGTCGGCTTTTACATTTTGATAGGCCGAATGTTAAGTAAATTGGTTATGGACTTGTATAATGTATCCACACCGAGAGATGAAATTATTTTTCCTTCGAAATTAATCTACAAGAAAGATGGGTTACATTTTCCATTTTATTTTCAAGGACATCTGGTGTAGCACACAAATTGTTTTTTTGCTTTTTTTGTTTTTTTTTTTTTTTTTTGGTTAGGAGAGATAAACAAAATCTTATTAACCCTCTTGAGGAGGGTGTGGCGGAGGCGAATTAGAAAGTAATACTTCTTCGTACTTTGTGTGGCACTCGAGACCGCATAACACTTTAAAACGGGACCGTAAAAATTCAACGATTTGGGTAAAACTTTTTGATGGGAGTTTGAAATTTGTTTTCACCATTAATTCCCCCAAGGAGAGGATTTTTCATGTGCATCCTATTTTTAACGCTCCTACATCACTTTTTACTTACAAAAAAGTTGCTTAGGTCTCTCCCCCAGGTATAAGCCAGAACAGTCAAATTGCACAAATTAAAAAGCGATCGGCAAGTATTGAAGTAAAACCTTCAAGTGGTTATTTGTGGGTAGGTTTGCCTTGCTTTGGTTTTTGGCGAATACATATGGTATGGGGTTTTGTTTGGTTTTACAGTGACCCTTTTCTTTTGTCCTTCAAAGCAGACAAGTACTATGAGACTTAGAAGCCTTAACTTTCAAATTTAACTATAATTTGTACTTAAAATGTATTTGTAGTCGGACAATATTTAGATATTGAATTTTCGCTAGTAGGCCATGTGACCCTGTTTCTTTTCTTACTTGTCAGAGTATGACACACACTATGGAGTTCACTAGTTTGGTTACAAAAGGATTACCTCATTTGTGAGCCTAATCAATCGTTAGTGTTGTTACATACATTAGGTTTGATCCCAGACCTCTTGGGCCTTCCTCCCTGTCATTTGTCTTTGACTTAGGATCTCTTCTTTGGCATTAGGTCAAGCTTAATATTGCCTAAACTTCTTATTCAATTAAGCCGCGAAGGCTTAAGATGAACTCCACTAAGCCACACACAGGTCAATGCAAGTCCACCATGATACCTATAAGCCCTTCCTTATAGGTATTTGATCTTAAGGACTGTTAGTGCTCTATTTCAGTGGCCAGTGCCTTGGACTACTGAGCAATGGCTTCCAAGTTCGAATACTGAAAAGTATTGTCAAAGTGTTTTCAAGGCCCTCACCTCTTGCGAGCGCCTGACAATCATCCAAGAGTATTTACTGTCACGTTAAACACTCAAAAACCCTCTGCCCTTCGAATACGGCAGGAACGGGACAACGGGAACAGCTTTAAGAAGCTAGGCTTCACATTAGATGAGGAGGTGGTTTCATCTCTTCGTGTTCCCCGCAGAATCTCAACTGTCCATTCTGTCCTATATCCAGCTTCTTGAGTTGCTACTGAATACAGGCAGTGACCTTTTAATTTATCTGTCCGGAGCCTATTCTCAACCTGCCTCCGCTAGACATTTAAACGAGACGGCAGCTATCAGTCCCTTAAGAATAAGTCAGACCGCGAGTTGGAAGTCAAATACGACAGGGAACTCCACCTTCCTTGGCAGATTTTTTGGCCATGCACCTACGACTGACTACTTTGAGTTCGAAATGACATTTACCTCAGCTTATCCTAGCAGAGAAGAGTGGAAAAACAGCCACATACCACATGATTCCATAGCTATTTATACAGATGGATAATCCGGAGTATTCTCCGAATCACTGGTAATATCCAGAACTATACGACTTCCAGTCCACAGCAGTGTTTTCTAAGCGGAAGTCCTGGCGGTGACAACAGCCACCCGTGAGTCTGACGTAAGAATAATACCGCCAAAAGGTATTACATTTTTTTCGACAGCCAGGCAGCTATCAAAGCAAATACTGCCACAGAATTTAATCCGATCTTGTGAAGTGTGATGCCGCGAGGAGCTTAAGGTTCTTCGAATACAGCACAATGTTGTGCTCTGCTGGGTCCCTGGGCATGAGACGTCCCGGGAAATGAAAAGGCAGATTAATTAGCAAGGAAAGCATCATCGGACCCACCAGAATTGACTGACTTCTCCATAAGCACCCCGCACTGCGTTCTCAAGCTTCAAGCAATGAAAGTGGCTACGAGAGAGGCGAACCTGAGATGGAATTCCCTAGAAACTTCCAACCCGGAAAACAATTATGGCCAACATTTGACAAAGCAAAGGCCGAGGACATTTACTGTCCAAAATTGTGGGGATCCTCACGGGTCACAACACTCTGCTGTACCACTTAAATAAACTGCGTCGTATGAAGGAAGAACTCTGCAGAGGATGCGGCGATGAAGATGATGTAGAGGACATCACCCACTTCCTCTGCCAGTGTCCTGGACTCCAACATTCCAGGTACAAGCTCTTTGGCAAGCACTTCTTCCAGGATCTAGGGGAACTCTCCAACGCTAACACCGACATGTTATTGAACTTCAACAGATCCTCAGGATGGTTTGTATATACTGGAAACGGGTACGTACAACCATATGGGTTAAATGGGCAAGGGGAACTTGTCACCCCCTATAAGTGACACAATGGATCAATTTCGACCTGAGTGCGTCAGAGGTATTTCTTTTCTTCTGTCAACCCGCAAACCTAACCTAACCTACCTGTCCGGAAACAAATTCAATTTCTGGCTTATTTTACTTCTCTTCCGCTTTATGTATATGGCTCAGTAGTGTTCTGGCTTGTGTCATATAGGAGTACCATTCCTTAGCTCTTCCTATATCTTTTACGGTCCTCTATCACAAAAGGGTTCTAGTCCTGCCAAGGACTGCCGTTTCCAAGCCTTGTTTTGCTAATGCGTCAGTAGGTTCATTGCCTTCCACTCCTACTCCTATCTTTCTCCAGTCAGGTACATCTTTCAATGGCATGAACCTCGGCTGCTGTGGTTTCTGATTGCATTTCGAAGCCACCCATGTACTTGATAGGTGTCTTAATTGGTAATTATCGAACTTGCTGCTCTATTCTTTTTTCTCGCTCAACTTTATCTAAAAGTTTCTTTGGAAGCGATGCTATTTGAATATGGGATCTCTGGGCTAGCTTAGAAGTGGAACCGATGTGGAGAGGATTTCTCTCTGTTTGTATGCGATGCATTCAGCCTTCCTAAACCTTTCTTTGCTGATTTTCTCGTCTTTATAATTTCGTCCTGACTTAGCATTGGGAGCCATAGAGCATCGTAGACGATGAAACTGTTGTAAAGAGCATACTCATCACTTCAACTAGGTGATCAGTTTACGGTTTTGAAAGCGTTCACAGTTATGATTCTACAGTACTGTTTCATTGCCTTTCGTCTTTCTTCTCCGGGTTCAGGTAATCGGTAATGTTCGAAGTAGAAAGCTAAAGGCTCCCTAGAGTTCTGTTGAAAGGTTAGTTTGAAAGAATCCTTATAAAAAGTTCTTTTGAGTCAAAGGCGTCCTCTGTTAGAGCATCCATCGACATAATGAACTACAAAATTGGGAATTTCCAAGAATGTTTCAAATCCATCAAACAACTAACACTTGTGACATACGTACTTATGTATTTCCCAGCAGTAAACGAAATTGAAACCCACAATTGCATCGTAATGACTTGAGGACTATATTCAAGTTGTTCCTTTTGAAATATTGTACTTTGATGTCATGTATTTCAGCTTCTAAACTGCGTTTCAATGGACTAAAGTCCTTCTCAAAATTCCATTTCGAGAGGACTAACTTCAAAGGAGGACAAAATCAATAAATTCTCCTGCCTCAAGGCATTACATTTCAAAAGTAAAACAACAAAAAAAGCCCCCTTAGTAATTAGATCACTGGCAAATCGAAACTATTATCACTTCTTTGCATTCAATTAAATTAATGAACTACCTGTTCAAACGAATGGGAAATTAGGTGAACAAATTAACTGAAGATGCCTAAAAGTCTGCGATAAGTAGCATTGCTGGAGTATTAAAACGTTTCAGTAACAACTTTCAGTGAAAAGAAGCAGCAACAAAAAAAAAGCCCATCAAATTCTAAGGAAATGTGAGAGAAAGAAAATTTCATCCAAGCGACCCTGACATTTTGTTCTCCCCCGATATGGGGTAGGCGGAGATGAGGGTCCTTGCCTTTTTCATATCGAACCATTCGTCTATCAGCGTAATAGACTTTGCTGTCAATTGATTTTACGTGATAATTAAAGTTGCTCTGGACGAGAGTTATTGGCAAGGACGAACAGGACGAGCCTCGGCACATGGACCCTGAGGAAATCTTCGAATTGAAATTGAATGGGGAATTGGGCGAATGGATGGATAATGAAGGTGGCAGGACCACTTACTGCTTAATTAAAGACATCTGCTATATACTTGTTTTGCTTTTGTTTCTGTTTTTATTTAGACGTCCCGGGTAATGGACAGACATTGGAACCATGGTTTCCTTGGGATATTGTGATTATAATTGAATATGAGTCTGCTTTACCAAGGTCAGTGAACTTTTTCTAAGGGACGACAGGGGGGAAAACTTGCTGAGTTGGGAATTTACCTATGTCAAGGATCGTTAGTTTTGCTTTGACATTTTAGACATTATTGAATTTGTTGTTACGACAGGAGTCCCGTTGGAAGTAATTGAATTTTGTGCACAATCAAGCAAGCAAAGGAGCACCGTTTAAATTATATTAAATTATTTTCAAGAATATCTTACACAATCAAGACTTTCTAGTGAAATAAAAAGGGCTGTAACTGCAGTTCAGCGAGGGAAGAATCCGTTTTTGTGGCATAGCCAAAAGCCTTAAGCCACATAAGTTATGCTACTGATGTTATTGGCGAAAGCAAAGTCTATTCATCAGTTCGCTTCTCAGGTTCGAATTCCTGATAAAATTGCAAAAGATGGTTTGGTGGCTATATCAGAACAAGCGGAGCTACTTGTGCATATCCCGCCTTGGTCACGCCATACTTACTTCCTTAAAGGGTTATTGAACCTTGGGGTCTACCTTACACACGTCTAGCTGAAAACTAAAGGCCCAAAAACTGGTGACAGACCAGATAAATTATGTATATATACTACCTTTAATATTTCTCTATGTTACAAACTATGCATCAAACTTAATATACCCTTAAGATTGGGTATAACAACAACGGCATAAGACATGAAAATAGTTTGGCTTTATGGCTTTATTTTGAAGTTGCACTCATGCCTCTATACATATGTCAAATGGCTACTTTACCTTCACTGGCACGGCTTCCAAGTGTCGGTTCAGTTTCTGATGACCCGATTCAATATGTAAGGTATTATTCTAAAGCGGTTGGCTTGTGCTACCAAATTAATGACTTGATGTAGCAGGATAGGACCTTGGAGAAACATTTATCCCTAATATGCCTTGGAAGATCTTTCGAGACATTCATAGGATCGCCTTCTTTGGAGATGGGGAATTTAGGAAATAGATGCCACAAAATTTGACCACAAAGCTTGCCACAGAGTCGGCTGAATATATGTACGCTGACAAGCGAACAACTCCAAATCCTCCAGTGGCCTTATTAGAACCAATCTCCTAGACGTCCGAAAGAGACGAATTGCAAATGTCGGGATAGTACGAGACTACCATATTATTTTTTTTTTTTTTTATAATTTGCGCGCACCAAAAGGGTTATGAATACCCTTATACTGATGATTCAGGGCGCGGGCGTTTAGGAAAAGGGAGAAGAGGAACAGAGAAGGTACCTGTGCACGTTGGCTTTAAATGCTTGAAGGCCATAACGGTGAGGAAACACAGAGTCTGGAAGTTCATTCCACATACGTGTTGTTCGGCTAATGAATGAATCTCTGTACTTGACAGTACGTCAAGTACGCTTGAGGGTGAACTGATGTGCATTCAAGGCGATACGCGTATTGCGGGTGAAATTTTGAAGGGGAGGAATGCAGTTGGCTATTTCGCTGGAGCATTTTTTGTGGTAAAAGCAATAAAATAGTGAGAGACATGAGACATTTCTTCGATGATCGAGTGAAGCTATGGAGTTCACAATGTTACTATCACCTATAAGTTTTAACGTGGTATGGTAATAGCTTCCGGTTGGCTGCGCTCTGCTGTGGTTTATAAATCCCACAATGACAGAATGCAAATACACACTATCCACAGTAAAAGGATCCCATAGCTCCCATCTGGAAGCAAACAGCACGACATTGCTCGCCACCATCCAGGACCATTTAAGTGGTGCAGGGAAAATATACATAGGGCATGGCTTCAGAGAAGAAGCTGCAAGCAAATATAACCGCAGAATAGTTTACAGAATCACTAAGGATGAACGAACTTATGAAATTGATGGCTTTTCAATCCTTTTAAATCCCATTTCGCTAGTGATATGCATTGAAGTTCCAGACGTAGTTCTTCCATTTTTTACAGCTTTCCAGTGGTCATCTATGTTTTCCTGCAATGAGCTGCTGATTGCTTGTAAGGCAAGGTGGTCCCTAAATTGTTGGCGCACTTCGGGAATCTGGAGCCTGAGTTGTTCGAGAAATTAAATAGCCGGATACGTCCAACACCCCAGCAAGGATACTATCGCGATCAAATCACTCAAAAACAGCAAGGTAGGACTGGACGGTATACTAACGGAGCTCTTAAGATCAGTACCAACATCCCATGTTAGTTTTCCTTGGAATTCGAGTTTGAAAGTGGCCAAAAACAGGGATGTATTTTGTCACTGATTCTTTTTTTACTGAGCGACTTGATTCTTGCAGCGGAAGGTCAATGATAAATGAAGCCCATAAGAAGTATTGAGGGAGTTAGCCCAAAATCAGTTGCTCCATATGAGCTGAAACAGTTCGAATGTACTTAAAACTTAAAACCATATTGGATTTCCCATTCAAGAGTTAATTAACTCGAATTTCAATTTCGAGAATTTCCCCTTTTCTAAAGTTTTACTCACGAACCATGGTAGCTAAGCATTACCTGCAATTGATTTAGTAAAACCCTTTCTCTGTTCTGAACTCCTTATCAGGCCATCAGTCATAAAAGTGTCGTAAGCACCATCGAAACAAAATGATTATCTACAATATGCACACAATAGCTGCTGTTTCTCGAACAATGAATACTTTTGCAGTGCGAGCATCATCATCGTCTATTGCACATTCATTCCATTCAGCAATACTTTCCTTCCGCCACACGATAGTGTTATAAAGCTGCAGATGCAGCACGTAAGCACCTCTTTCTCGGACAGTGAATAGAGATTAGACTGTGTGAAAGGGAAACTTCCCTCCCTCTGAGGGTAGGGTATGGCTATAAAAACCTCATCTCTATATGCTGTAAGTGTGTTTTTAAGTAGCGGTCGACAGTTCTACTGACCTCTTTCTCATACAACCCACATACTGTCACCCGCAGCAGCATTCACATTCCGCAGTAACTTGTGCATTTTATTGTATTACCCTCCAATGGAAAAAGGTTTAGTCCTTTCGTTTTTGCTTCTTTTTTTGTTTTTGTCTCTTTTAGAGGTTTCACTTTGTTTTCCTTTTGGAATGAGTAAACATTTTATATTCTATAATAAAAGAAAATAAGAGAGTTGACCGCCAAATGGAAGGATGAACCACATGCAAGGAAATGAATTGAGTCGTCGCTTTCGGCAAGGATAAAATTATTGAAGCCTCAATGTACATACTCGTAAATATAGCGACCATTATAATATAACCACAATCGCTATCTATTTTCATCAGCGAATTTTCACGAACCAGCGGAATCCAAACGAAAAAGGATGTACATAAACTCACACAAAAAGGATATCAACAAAATGTGAATCGAGGACGACACAGGAAAGCACAGTAAGAGAGAGAGCAAAAAACAAAAATCGATTTCAATTTAGCGCTTTGTTCCGTACACGATTGTGAACACAAGTAGAGCAATAAACCAAAAGGATCCACCGGGGACGCATAAGGTAAGGGGAAGAACAATGTTGCCATTCGCCCTACAGTACATATTTTTTTTTTTACAAATTGTCCAAGGCATTCCATAGGAGAATTGCCAGACAAAATAAGTTATCAGATTGGAGTCACAGTGTGAGCAACCATTTAAAGCGGAAGATAGGAAGCGTTAAGCTGTAAGAAGCGAATAGGTACAGTCGAGACCAAACATTATAATGTAGTTCAAACGTTGGTGCGAAGACGCTATTATAAGTCCATGGGATACAGCATACAGGATGGTAATGACTGAGCTAAAGGGTTCCAGTTTACTCCGACTAATACATATATCCGATAATGGTGAGCTCCATATGTAGTAGAACTTTTATTTCCATAAAGCCCATCTACTATGTGTGACATATTAAGACAGACCATTGTTGAGGACATTTCTGCATGGCTATCTGCAGCGTGCAAGAAGATACGAGACGACAATGCGCCGCACCGGGACGAGTTGACATACCAAGTAAAGACGTGACGACGGGGAAATGCTAAAAAGTACAATGCAGACGTGTATAGAGGAAGGAGTAATTTCAGAATCATGGAAAACACAGTGCATTGTGGTTATGATCAACCGATAGCGCTGGCCGTTGACGGTGATGGACTGGCCAAATTCAAAGAAATATGAACCGATGATCCACATCAAACTGTGACTCTCTCTGGATGTAATGTAATTCGGTGGATATCCTGCAATTTTGATGAACAAATTCATTCAGAGAGGAATGCGAGATGTAGCTAGAACAGAAGTCCCATTTTCATAAAACAATTTAATAATTTGAAGTTTTTTTCAACGCTATAACTGTTTATGTTGATATGGCAAAGCAGATTTATAAAAGAACAACAAATTTGTTCTCCGAAGCCTTAACGGTATGGTCGTAATCACCTGTTAAAGTTTGGAAATCCCTATTGGAAAACGCACTAGGTCTGTCTATCGGTCTAGGAATTTGAATTTGACACCCCTGCACTAGCTGTTAATCGTGTCACAGGATAGAAGAGGCTTATCAAAGCAAAAATATGGATTCGCGTTCCACAGCTGACGCAATGAAGACAGTAGGCCACATTGCAACAGAAGCAATAAATGCGATGGAGATGCTAGAATACATGTTCCGTACTATCTGCGGAGGATAAATCAAGCTAACAGGAAGCTGATCTGATGAAACTAACGACTATAATGTCTCGTTGTAATCTCACAAGGATCAGTTCTGGGTTCTTCTGTGACTAGCTCTGCCACAATGAGTTTAAATATTTGGTTTTCTGACGTTATCGCCCTTGTCACAGTGGCAAAACACGTTCACGCGCTAGCTACCAACGAAGTAGTGGCTAATATCAAAGGCTGGCTTGTATCTACTGGACTCGAACTAATCTACCACAATACAGAACAACCAGTCGAAAAACGGTCGAATGCGTGAACATAAGGATTAGAAAAGAAAACATTTCCATCCTTCGCCGCATCTTCAGACATGATCACTTTGAAATCTCTCCGTCAATATCCGGCTTGTGAGGTTTCCAAGATGGCGCTTGTTGGTGTACTTCCAGCTTGTTTGCCATTGTAGAGTATTGTAGTGCTTTCTGTTGCATATTATCTTGCTGAGCTCTATGATATCTTTATTTTTTATACCGAACGAACTTGTGCTATATTTTAAGGAATCTAACGATATGTGGCGCTTCCTCGAGAGAGTCTAAGAGGGTTCTTCTGTTCCAGAATCCACATGTTGTCCATGACTGATAGCCAAAGTCATAAACTGTTTGTCGGAGTCCGAAGCGTTGAAAAGCTGGGTTTAGGGCCCTAAAAAATGACACTCATTTTGTGTTGTGGCGATTCGTTTACACCCGTTTCTAACTTGTAGAAAAATTCAAAGGTGCGGCCTGGAGAAAATGTGAGCAGGACATACTATTAGAGCTGTGAATGCAGTGGGTCTTTCTTGTAAAATAGACAACTCACACCCTTCGGGAGGCCTTGTTACTACGAAGCCTTTTTTAGTCGTTTGTCATTGATTTATATACATATTAGTGCGATATATGGAGGCAGATGTCTTAGCAACCTATGACCATTGGGCTTAGTGACCAGATAAAGTCCAGTATTTGAACTAAGTAGTAATCTCGATTTCCACACAATCTAAGCCCTATTCTTAAGCTATTCTCTCAATAGTTATATATAAGTAATACACCATGAAAGAGTAGGTAGTAATAAATATAAATGATACTACTGTCTGTTCGCGACACCATGTCCTTATGATTTGAAATTTTTAAAGCTGCTCCCATTTTTACCGCTTCTCACAGCAGGACAAAGCTCTTAGTTCAAATTGTAACATTTCGTATCATTTAAACTCGTGAAAATGACCACATAAAATTATCAATCTGGCATCGCTGTCCCACTGAGCGCACAGGATACACAGACACATCTACATAAGGGGACAATTTTTGTTCGGAATGTTTTCTTTTTCAAAAAAAAACCTAATATTTGCCAACTTCCGGAATACTATTATCCTTAAACTTGAAAGATAATGGCGTCAGGAAGTCGATGTGAATTCTCACCACTACTGTCGCAACATGACTTTCTCTCTGGAGTACGCTTTTTTTTCCCTATTCTGTGTGTTCCTTTCATCTTAATTTTTGCGGAAATTTTTCCTCTACGTATGTATAGAAATTTTAACGACGACATGAGTAGAAAGGATATCCGACTGACTCTCCCACAGAAAACGAATGAAAGGACCATTGCAATGTCCTTAAGAATCTGTCGCTTTTTTCGTTTTTTTTTTTTTTTTAAGTTTTTCCTAATGAATTATCCTGGCAACTATGATAAGAAATTCCATGTATTTGCCACGCTAGACTAATTACCAAACAAATGACACCTGTCAGCCGTGGAATGAGGACAACGAGTGAGGGGGGAAAAAATACAAAATCGGTGCCACAATAGGAAGAATGCAAAATCACTGGCCGCAAATAAAATTTCTCTAATTTGTACGTTTGGCACGAATACAAATCAAGTGCACAAGAAAAAAAAAGAGGCCCACGTGGTGGAATTTGCAGCAGTCCTCGTCGTCCTGTTTGTGGTGTTCGTGTTTTGATTTAATAATAATCACCGGATAAGGGTAAACCCAACACCGGACCTCTTTGACACATACCGCATGGAATATTCAGCAAATGTGTCCATTTAGCATATGAAATCTTTGTTCAAGTCTAATATGTATCCTTAAAGGATACTCATCGACCGCATTTTGCTTGACCCCTCCTTGTTGCGTTCGAGGGGGGCACTTCTGCCCGTTTTGAATTGATTTAGAAGCCAAAAAGTTCCCTCCTGAATTTGGGTGCCTTTTTATTTGTCCATTCAAAGGCAGCACTCGTCCATTTGTTTGTTGCTATTGCTCGTTTAGTTTTCCTTCTTCCCTTTCTATTTTTTTTTCTTTTCTGTGTGTTGTATGTTGGCTTACTCCCTAGGGTTAAGGAAGAGAGTTGAAAAAGTTTCTCGTCTGATTGTTTGTCGGAAACAAAAAAAAAAAGAAAGAAAGAAAGTTTTCCTTCGGTAGGAAGGGAGAGAAGGGAAAAAATCCTTTTTACGGACTTGTTTTTTTTTTTGGACTTTTTTTCGTCTCATATTTCCCTTGGATTGAATTGATTTTGGCTCTTCATCATGGAGTTTTGAAATTGAAATGGAATTGAACAACTTGAGGGACAAAGAAACCCGAAGGCGGACGTATAGATACAAGTATTCCTTGGCAAGGACTTTTAGACGCATAGTGTGAGTATAAGATATTGTCGAATTCAGTTTGAGACAATGTCATCCAATGAAAGTGTATAGGTACTGGAAATTTGGACGTTCATTCATATGTTCGCCTTCGTATCTATGGACAGCCCTGAGGAAGTTTTGATTTGAAGACTTTAAGGTTTGCAAGGAGAAATTTTTTCAAAGCAATTCAACATTTCTTTGTAAAACAGCCTACGTACCCTTAATTATGGGGGAAAAAGGAAATAGTTGAAAAAAAAAGTTTTTCATCTCAGGCAAAGAACTCTGGTCTATTTGACGTAAAAAATATAAGTTCATTCATTCAGTAGGATATAAAGGAATTAATTTGCCTTAGATATGCCCATACAAGCATAGAACATGAGTGTTATGTTATGACGCCTACTCATAGTCAATTAAGTAATTACATACTCTTATGTATGTATGTATGCGTTATACAGTTAATTAACAGCGTTTCCTGACTCAGTGAGTTGTAAGAGAAAATCTGTATGCTTGCTTGTAAAGAAGGTATACAATTAAGAGCTTTAGCGATGCAAATAACGTTAAGACTACCTAGAATAAGAAGTTCTCAAAACTGTTTATAGTTGTTCAAATTTGTATGTACTATTGGAAAGCGCAATGCAATGAGTGATTGATAATTCATTTTATCATTATTTTAAAGACACTAGAATACTGTGAAAACGGTATCAACGGCCCCACCTCTTGCGAGTGTCTACAACTCTGTCATCTGTTTTCAGGTCGGCTTATGACCGCCCGCATTTGGAGCGTCAGCCATCACAACGAGCCATGTGAGGAAAGCTCCGTCAAACCGCATCATAGACTTTTAACGATACACAAGCTTCGTTGCTTGGATTATGCAAGTTTCGTGGTTAACATGGCTCATATGGACAATGATACCTAGCCAAAAATTACAGGGGCAGACGTGGTTCATTATATCCTATCTTAACTTTGATACATAGCTCGTCACAATGATAAGTAAATATTAAAGGTAGTCTCATATCTGTCCGTCTGTTCGTCTGTCATCAGTTTTTGGGCCTTAAATTTCGAGCTACATATGTAGCTACCTTGAAAAAGTAATCAATACATGTGTAAACATTGTAAAATCCGCCCACTTTTTTAAAAATTCCTTTTTCTCAGTATTTTTATAACTAAGCTATTAAAAACTGAATTAAATATGTAAATACGTACGTTGATATAAGCTTTCTATACATATTTCCCATACTTTGTATAAGGTCACGCCCACTTTTGAGGGGCGTTTTTCCTAATAAACTGTTTATCCTTTTTTTTAAATAATATAAACTCTTAGGAGCAAAGTGCGTCAAAGAAATTAAAAATGCCCGCGCACTGCCACGCCCATTTTTCGAAAAATTCACTTTCACTTTTTCAGTAATTTTGCATGTAACTCGATTAAAGTTACATAAGCAAGTATGTTGATATTTTTTTAACCTACATATCTCTAATACTTTGTGTATGGCCACGCCCACGTTTAAGGGGCGTTTTCCTCAAAATACTGTTTTTCGACAGTTTCATCAAAATAATAGCACTTCTTAGGAACAAAATACAGTATTTGTTGAAAAATTTTCAAAATCTGCCCACGACCACTCCCATTTGTTGAGGAAATTCGTGTTTTGGCAAGATATTTGAAAAAAAAAAACTATTTTTAAACGTCAGAATATACAGGGTGAGCCAGATACTAGTTTCTTTTTAAAAATACAATGAAATGAACATAACTAAATTTTTTCCATGTATTATGGCTTTATTAGTAAGAGCAAACATTCCCATTAATTATGGAACACATCGTCGTTCAAGTAGCAGCCTCAGATGGATTCGCAATATCTCATTCTGCCACTCCAATTTTCCAAGACTTTGCGGATTGTTTCAGAGTCTAGCTTACGGATTGCTTGGGTGATATTGGCTTTAAGTGCTTGAATCGTTTCCGGATTGTTGGCATAACATCGGCCCTTCACGGTTCCCACAGAAAAAGTTAAAAAGAAGTCAAATCAGATGAGTTTTTGCCCAAAATTGCTGTCCAATTGAAGCTGCTCTAAGGCCTAAACTGCGAAGCAATAACAAAGCGGATGGTCATGCGCCTTAAATTGCTGAGTCAATTGGACTTTGTAAGCAAATAATCCGAGATCTTTGTGCAGAATTCTCCTCACGCTAGTGCGTGTAATGTTGAGCTGTTGAGTTCGATGGCGAGTTGATGTTCGAGAAATGAGTATCACACTCTCGGCTACAACAGCCACATTCTCGTCTGTGCACACCTGACGATGACGGGGACCAAGAGTTTTGTCCGCTAGCATATGAACTTTTTGCACAATCTTGCGTACAGCAGGCACGGTGGCTGCTTCATTTCGGCCAAAACTTCTTTTCTGTTTGAGCTCAGCACTCACTTGGAAAAAAGTTTTCAATTTTCCCGAACGTTGTTCAAGCGTAGAGCGACTAAATTCGTTCCGCAGAGGTATGATACTGAGTCTCTGTCAAAATTTCGAGCAGCTGTCTGTGTCTAAATAACCTATAATTTAAAAAGTAAACCACTAGATGGCCCGCCCTTTATAGGTAGGAGACGGTTAGGGTATCCCACGACGGGTTAAGTCCAAAGCCATAAGGCCATGGATCATACATAGAAGCACCTTGTCGGCGACTACTTATGCAATATTATATTCAAAACACAAAGTAATTAGAGCAAATTTGCTATCGGTACTGCAACTGACGCCATTTTTCGAATAAGGACTGACAACATCTACATACGTTGACTGCTTGCAACTATCATACCCGGTTGATTCTTTTAATGTGAAGACGCTCCTTGACTCACAGAGTTATGGGGCTCAGAGCGCAAGATTTCTTCAACATGCGTTGTAGGGTAGAGCTACATGTCATTTTGCAAAGGCACCTAAGAGAACCATTGTATTCGGAATATACAGTTCATAACGACCTCATACGACGCCGTGTGCGGAGAGGCAAGGAGTCAATAGACGTCCACGTTAATAAGTCGAATAGAAATATGGTGGTAGCAAGACAATGATGTCAATAGCAACGAGTGATCCCAAAAAAGACAAACGTGGAAGAATGGCAAAATATATGGAACTTTTTTAACAAAGGTGAGATTGATTGCAAGCAGAGATTGATCCCCAATATTTACTTTAGATCAATAAAACGCATAGAGAGCTGCATTTCTACCTGATGCATGTGCTTACTGGTAGGTATGAAGGCCGTAACCTGCTGGCGCGTAGGTCTTAACCCCAGAGAACATAATCATCATGCTGAGCACGCAAGAAACTTGGGAAGCAGTCACTAAAATTTGCACTATCTTTCCTTTCACTCTTCATCAAATGTCATCACCTTTGGTCCACTATGTGGCAGGAGTATATCCTTCTTTTGTCACAGACTTTGCTCTTTTTCTAACCAATGCCTTCAAAATGGAAACAGGATAATATTAACAACAAAAACGTAACCACTCATACGTGACGAATTGCGTGGATCCCAAGGCACTTATAAAAGTATGTAGATGTATTTGCTATTGGTACTCCTTTGATTAGTAAAGCTATAATCCTCTGAGATTAACATACGTTAAGCTCCTTATGACATGCTTCCCATCTAACTCAGTCAAATTACAAGAGTTCTAAGAATTAATTTTAAGTTTAGATTTACGTCTTCACTTTGTCGGATTACGAAAGAGAGGATGAGAAAGGAAAGGAATTTCGTTATTCGACATCATCACTTTGTACATCAAGTCCATTAGTGACAAGACCTTGGGCATCTGATGCTTTCTTGTGACAAAGTAGCACAAGTCCAAGAATTTGGAAAAAAATAAATGAGAAAGAAATCAACAAATACACAAGGTAAGAGGTACGTGTGCATCGAATTCGTATTCCATTCAAGAAACAGCAATCCCCGAGCATTCGCCCAGGAAGGACTCTCCATTAACTGTGACTTGTCGCTTGTCGAATCGATAATCACCTCTGTTGCTAGCATTCACCCCGGGGCGTATCTTCAATACACAAGAGTGACCAAGGACATGATAACAAGACTTTTCTACATCGATTCAATTCGGTTTGAATCGATTAATTGCATCACTGACGTTTGGTTATCCTGACAACCAGGTGGAGCCCACTCTCGATCGATTTTTGTTTCATTACTAATAGAAAAGGCGGGAATTTCCCCAAAGGACACTTCATCAAACTTTCTCTGTTCCATGTTGTGTGTGAGGTAAACTCTCGCTCATATCGAATCATGTTTTTTTTTTTTTTGTAGTAGTTTTGATCGAATTTTCTAAAAAAAAAAAAAAAAAACTAGCCGAAAACCATTGTAGAACGGCGCTCTGTCAAGGGTATAGTCCCTGAAGGACATGTCAACTTTATACCAAGAGAAGTTAGTGCTGTAGTACCACTTTTTCGGTTCTATAATAAATGAACTGCTTGTACAAACTCAAGGCCGGTGATTTATAGTGCAGTATGGTATTTTCACGCACTCTTACCGGATTCTGGTTCAACCATATACCCACACAGGGAAGAGAGAACCGAACTTTGTCAAGACTTGGTAATTGGAAAAATATGTTCAGCCACAGGATGTCACACGCCTGGGCTTTCAAAAGCGAACATGACGGGTAAATGTAGTAAACGTGTTGTTATTTAGTTGTTGTACCACTGTGGTCGAACATTGGCTGGCTGGCTGCTGTGGGTGGGATGTATGAGGCACTGTGTCTGGCAAATGGTGAATTATTTCCCTTAATGTTGGCCAGCTGGAAGCTGGTAATCTCTGGTGCTTTATTTAATGCCATACGATCGGGTGTTTGGTCGAGCGTTGAATGGAACAAAATTAACAGATTTATTCCCAGAACGCATGTGATATTGGTTTTTATGATGAGAGGCGTTTAAGCGGGCCAAATGGCATGTAAGATGTCCTGTGGGTTTTAAAGTCTCTCTTAAAGGTAGCTACCGTGTAATATGATTTTGGTAACTTGAATACTGGAATTCAATTTTAAAGAAGTCGGATGTATTGTGTGATTTGTAGGCGAAATGGCCTAACTTTTATATGAGTTCGTTGTTTTAGTTTACAATGTGAACAGTATTTTAATTCCTATGATTAGAGGCCTTTTGTAAGCCTACAATTTCAAATTTTTACTAAGAACGAATTTACATTGTAGGTTTGTTGCTTGAGGTTTTTAACAGAAAGAGTTTGCCTTGATTACCTCCTTCAGATTCCATTCACTTACTTATCTACTTAAAGGACCCCCGACTTTTGTAGGGTCTATGACTGAGACATGGTTCGGTCTTCCATCCCCTGCGGTCCTGGGCTCGCTGCTTTCAGTTGCAAAGACCAAGTTTCTGGCGTGCCCGATAACTTGGTATTTGAACCTTCTCGTAGGTTTTCTTCGCCCTCTCGAACTTGGGGTCTGTGATTCAAAGATCTTTTACGCTGGAGCCTTGTTGTCCATCCGGCGGAACTAATCTTGGCTTTTTGGACTTGGTACAGCTTATAGAGCTCGCGGTTGTATCTTCTCCTCCATTCACCCGTCTCACATAACGGACCTATGGCTGGAAGTGCGTCTGTATACCCCAGCAGTTGGACATGTTTGTTAAAGATAGTGCCTTCCATGTGGCATATAGAGCTGAAACTCCAGTCGTCGAGCATGCATTCCTCCATACTTGGTTTATGACTGCTATGTTGCGGTATTTGGTCTACTGGAGTTTCTCGACCAGGTGCTTTATGTGACCTCTGGCTCCTTCTGATGTTTTAAGGCGTCCAACGCTATGCTTATTTTTCTGTGTGGTTCGCACTTTCTTTTCCTTGGACACTCGGGCTTTGAATATAGTTGCATCCAGTAATAATCCATTTTATCTGCCTGTTAGTACAAGGAACGCCGAAGAAGTATTCTCTTATAGTTATACTTTTGTTCCAAACTGAAGTCGCTGAGGTGAGATCTTTCAGTCTTATAAAACGTTTCAAGTTTGGGATCCAGCTTTGGTCAGATCAGTTTACTGATGGAGTACTTGATAAAAAGCTGAGAATATGTATTTTATGTTTGTGGACGCTAATTACTCAAATGTACCGTCAATCCTTCTTTACCCCATCCGGAAAGATTTGGACTTCACCTGTTGCCCATAATTGTTACCAATTGCTCGGATGATAGATTTCGCGCACTTGGAAATATACCCACGGATGTACACTAAGCTGTCGTTTCGAGCACAACGGTTCTTGTTTTCACTCATCCTTCTCCATGTAGCTTTGTTTTAGCATATGTTGGTTTTCGAAAAGGACGCCCGCCCCACTATAATACGAAGCACAAATGCTTATACAATAACTCGAGCTGAAATGTAGAATTTTAAACGACATCCGAAGGTACAAATACAAAAACTAATATAAGCCACTGAACCCTGATCTGATTATTAAAATTTATGAAAATCTATACTTAAAACCTAGCTTCCCCTCCCACCAGAGTTTAGTGGAAAATTCTGTGCTGAAACCAAATTCTTCTTGCCAAGTTTTCTTCAAATTGTAGGAATGAGAACAGTTCCATTCATACGAAATATGTAACTATTTATTAAAACTGTCGAATCCTCTTTATAAATGATTTTACAAGTTTCATTTTCGGTATCCAATCCTTGGTCCATACAGTCTCCAAATACCGGTACAAAATTTAATAGACCATGAGTTCAACGATTCCAAAAGGGTAAAATAACCACCAATACAAGTTCAGACTTGAATGGTGTTTCTATTCTCCAGTATCCTGTCCGTTAACACAAAAAAAAAAAAGGACGATGGAAACTCATAATATTTAATAGTTTAACAGCATCCGGCATACACTAGAGGAACTCACCCGGAATTAGGTGCAAAATTCGTTCTCCATGAAACTTTCCCTCACAATGGCATCTTTATCTACTTAGTGCTCGTATATGAACCTTCCAATATCCAAGGACTAAGTGCAAAAACGTGTATTTTATCGAGCGGGGACCACATTTATGAGCAAATTCAATTCAATGGGAAATATTACTTGATTTTTGATCTATTAAATGGTCTCCTTTGCTGCTTTCCTGCTGCCTTGCTCTTGAAGGTGTAAGCAACACCATCCTTATGGAATCAAAGTTAGACATAGGGTTATGTAGGTTCTGTAGGATAAAGTTTAAAGACAAAGTTTTCTGCTAATTAATTGCATAAAGTTGCCGATTGCACTGCAATTAAAAGGATTTTTTTCGCAAAAAAATTTCAAAGTTATTTCTCGCAGTTGATTTAAAAATTAAAGAGCCATCGACCAATTTGTTAATTGCATTCGAGATTATGTCTTGACTTATGTACTATCGCCGGGCGAATTATTTTGTGTTTGGACATCGTCGTAGCATTTATGAACCATGGATTTTTTTTAAGTCACAGGCACACGGGTGACAGGGGAGAGTGCTTATAGACGCCTCCTTTTGTTCTGTCGTGTTTGTTCCCTACAGAACCACTAATCAAGGCATTTCTTCTCAGGGCAGGTTTGACATTTCCCTTCCTCTTTTGTAGCGGCTAGGACTAGTAGATTCTTCGTTTCTCGCTGGTCGTTCTTGTGTAGATTGCTTCTGCATCAGACTCATGATGTCTTCTATTGGAGGCCCCTATCATTCTCTTGCCGCCAACATATGGAGATATTATCAGACTCCTTGGACCTTTCCAAGATGTTCTGCGTTCTAGATTTTTCTCTACAATGCTTGTCATTGTATATCAAGTTATATGTCCATATGTAGAGTAGAGTAGAGTATAGAATATAGAGTATAGAGTATAGAGTATAGAGTATAGAGTATAGAGTATAGAGTATAGAGTATAGAGTATAGAGTATAGAGTATAGAGTATAGAGTATAGAGTATAGAGTATAGAGTATAGAGTATAGAGTATAGAGTATAGAGTATAGAGTATAGAGTGTAGAGTATAGAGTATAGAGTATAGAAAAGAGTAAACTTTTTCACGACAGCTACATATATTCTTGAATACGCACTAACCACTGAAGCCACGGCAATCACAACAAAAACCATAGTCAAGGATATAAGATCCATCTTCAGGGATTCATCTAAAGGCCACTGTATGAAAGTGGCTATCACTTCAGCCAGTCAAACGGCACAGGGGTTTGTCACACTGTTGAGAGCTTCTTCCATATCGAAGACCACTATCGTGCAATTAAATTGCTTGATTTTTTTTTTTTTTTTTTCAAATTATCTGCAACTTTAGCAACAGAGAATGTATTCCCTCGACCAAAATTTGTGTTGCTCATTTAAAATTTTTTTCTGTTCGTTGGTCTTAATTCGCATAGATCTCCCATGAATGACCCCAAAAGCAAGACAAGGCAATCACAATAAATCTCCTGCACAATTTCCCCGCACCCATTGTCATACCGAATTAGTTGTCCTCTCCTCCTCATAGCAGAAACAAAGATAACCTTCGGCTCGCTATACATTCTGCCAAAAAGTATGTTCTGTGACCGAATTTGCATTCCTCTGCGCTAAATTAAGAGAACCAGAAACGGCTATTATGCAATCGCTAATGGCTTCCTGCAAAACTTATCCCGCTCTGTTGTATACGAAGAAGACTATACGCAAACAAATAAATAACCCAAAACACAATTGCAAGGACGATCAACTTTGTTTATTTTTTTGTGCACCCCCACCCCCCGTTTGCCTAAGGGATGTCCATTCGGTGGCGAAGCTCAAAAGCGTACACACAATTCAGATATAGTGGAGCCAGTGGACCGTACTAATGAAATTAAAAACACAAGAGTCAGACTTAATTAGTGCAAAGCAGAACACGGAAGCGTTTATGTTTAATGAACGTTAAGGCGTACCATCCCAAAATCCAAGCACTGGCATGGTATGGTAGGTGAAATTTGTAGATTTACGCTGGCTAATTCGAGAGGAAAGAATACTATTCCGTGTATGTATGTGGGTATGAGTCTACAGGGACGAAATGAAGAGAAGCAAAAGTGCAAGGAACAAAAACAAACGTTAATTTTGGTTCGTTGACCATGACAAATTAATTTGGATTCTGTTAATTTTGTTTACTTCTTGTCAGTGTTGGGACGTGGAAGTTTAGAAAAAGTTTTGCCAACAATTTTTGTCAAGACACAAATTTGGGAGAAAGAAAATTAAACACCCAATGGGTGCGAGCATGGTACAAGTTATCACGTTTTGGCCATAGGATAAGGCACTAGTAGGGGTCTAGTTGGTCATGCCCAACCATGAAATAACGATCTGTGGTAATTTGAATGTGTTTACTTCTGTTTATTTGTGTTTTAAGTGAGAAGGTGGTTATAGGGGATAAATTGTACGCTGGTAAATAAATAAATTAATAGTCTTTCCTTTAGATGAACCAAAAGCCGCATCATCACCCCCACGTGGGGCTCCGCTCTGAGTGATCTTCCGATGAGCGTATGCCCAATCCATCAATTCATATGTAGCTGAATACTGAGCAGCCACCGGATGAGACATCTTTTGCTGACTTGAACGTCTAATGCGTTTCAGATGTCTAACAAGAGCCCTAAGGAGGAGGATGGAAGGTGGATGATTTCTCAAGGCGGAATCTATGAACGGTTTTGGCAGAAACCTTTCATGAGCTACTTCGACTTATTCGGCCTTTAAGGATTTCCAGAACTTCATCGGGGCTATCGAATAAAGATGGTAACGAATGAGCCCTTAATGTGTCAAAGGCAGGTCTCTGAAGTTAGACAGTAACTTAAACGCATGGAACTGGTCATCCAGGTTGGAGGTTGTTCATCACTGGCTTTACATAGAAGACCAAAGCTAATATGAAACCCTGCGTATAGCTTAATTCCTTTTGGAAAAAGAAGAAAGCTAGACTTGTCCTTCCAGAAAAATAGTTTCACTGCCCATGTTATCTTATCTTTATTTACTATTTCGCCTACATTCTGTCCGGCCTTCGTCATTGGAATGGGGACTATTAGAGCACGTTCTGGAAGGAGTCTTCAATAGTGTGTATACATCTAGTGATTCTGCTTGCGCCTCAACACAAGGATCATCACTTCTCCTTATATTGGATGCCGCATTTGTGTTTGTTTTTCTTGAATCCAATTTATTAGCCTTCACAATTTAGAGCGTTGCGTTGCTTGCTCAGATATATTGATTTTTTTAGCTCTACCTACAGAAAATGACTCCTTCCTCATTTCGAAAGAAATAAGGTCCGCTAATGTTTGTTGTTATCTTCTATATTCGCTTGTGGGATCTTTGGCCTTTATTACGCGCCACCGTGTACGGATTCGGGCAATGTGCCTCAGTTCTCACTAACTTTTTTCCCAATTGCCATGCCTCCATCTCGACCATTCTGCCTCATGTTCTCCTCGGACCGCCGAGTATTCCACCATTCTGCGTTAACGGATTCCATTGCATAGCATGGTAAGCTGTGGAACTGTCACCTTTTCGGAGCGTGTGACCAATTCATTGTCACTTTCGTCGATGAATGATCGTGTCTATAGGCTCCTGACCCGTATTCTGGTAGAGGTGTATATTAGAGACAAGGTTAGCCGAGCTTGACGTTCATTCCCTTCTTCCACTCGTCAGGAAAGTTCTCAGTTTCCCAAGCTTACTGGAGGTCGTAGTACGTATTCGAGAATTTTGTACCTGGGGCAGCTCTGTATGATTTGGCAGCATACCGCTGGCGAATACACGGTTCAAAACCATAAATGCTCCATCCATCTGTTGAGCTATTGAATGATAGCGACTCCAGCTCGCTCCCTTCTGCTACTGGACGAGTGGCAATGCGAACTTTCAGCTGTCGGCTGATAGCAAAGTGGTCAATTTGATTATCTGTTGGTTGTCTATCGTTAGCAACCCAACGGACTATGTTGCAAGACTTGTGCTCAAATATGGTGCCACCTATAACAAGACTGCAGAAATCCACAAACCTTTCGCCGTTGTCATTGCGGTTGCCTATTCCATGCTTCCCGATAACATGTTTGAGCCCTTCGTTGTTGCTTCCTACCTACCTTGGCGTTTAATTGGTTATAGAAGGTCTCCTCTACTTCCGCAGACCAGGCCTTAGTTGGAGCGTAACACTGGATGGTGGTGACGCGGCGTATTCTAGTGAATCTAGCCGTAAGAATCCTATCACCATGTGGCTGCCAGGATCCATAATCCTATCTTTATCCGGGTAAAATAGTCAAAAGTTGTCATCATTAAATCAGTCCTTATTCGAGGCGTAGTTTTGGTGTCGTTAGATTGTGTCTTCAGTACCGCGGGGTGCTAACCTACCTCACCTAGACTAGAAAACGCTAGACCGTTCTCGCTCCCAATTTTAGCCTGCATAAGGATGCATGTATAAGGATTTATATATGTAGTTGCCTGGGGACCACCACGAGGAAGCAAAGCAAATATTGCAAGACAAACTTGGTTGTTTCGCTACTGGTCCAATCCAAGTCAGTACTTTCCCGATCAATCACAATGCAGATCCCCAAAGGTCCGATGATGCAGTAAATTTTTGTGAATGCATTGATGCTTCGTTTCGGTTTGTGATGAAAATGTTTGTTGTCTTTAGTCGCAATCTCATTAGAATGTAGCCCCAAATCCAATCGCAAAAAAGCCTTGTTGACTCACTTTTTGACCGCTTCGGCGCCTATGATCCAAAAGATCTGAAAGAGTGTACCCACGCTCAAACTTTTCCACGGTGCCACCAATTGCCTGTAGTGAAGCTATGATGACGACCAACTTCATGACGAAATTCACGTTGTATATGACAACTGAGCCGGAATTTTGATAATTTTTTTTAATAATTGCCGCTCGTAAATTGCAAATCATATTGAATATTTTCGCAGCTAGGTATCACAGAAAACTTTGAAAACTGCTGAAACATAACAATTGGAAAAGGTATCATTGATATCTGGATATTTGTATACACAAAAACGAGTACCATGTAAGGACATATCCTATTCTCTAATTACTACTTTTGCAAACTGAAACTTTGAATACTTCAAATAATCCAAAACTCTAACAAAATCATATCCAATTGTTAGTTTTCAAATATTCCAATTGTTTTTTTTTTTTTTTGGGAACTTTCCTATCCATTGTGACCCGCAAAATCAACATAAAAAAATACAGAAATCCTCCATCCATGCATCGTTATCCTTTTCGGGTGAAAAACATCCATTTGTTATATCGTGATTTGAAATTTTCGGTTATGAAATCATCCTCGAGTTTGAAATATTTTTTTTTAAACTTTTTATTTCTTTTTATCTCGTCCTAATTCCCACTTGTGTATGTGCAAATCGCAAGCGAAAGGTAGTGAGAGAGTGAGAAACCAAAATCGAATTCTATTTTACTCGCTGAAATAGTGCCAAAGTATCTGGAATCGTGCCAAAAGCGGATAGACAACGGTAGCGCAACTAAACTGGAGGGCGACATGCCAACGGACAATGTGAAAGAGCGATTAATGATATGGAATTATGGAAAGCACCATCTATCCAAGTGAATCCCTTCAAAAGTGGGCGTATAGTCCACCCACAAACTTTTTTTTTGGGTTATCAAGTGTCAATTGACAGGATCCCACCTTTGCATCGATAAAAATTGTAGAGCATACCATCTTTTTTTTCTTTATAATTTTTTGTATCTCATTCGTCGCCTTCTTTACGGGTAATTTCACTTAACGCCCCACAAAAGAAAAAGGACACTATTTGGGTGTATAAAAAGGTAGATGAGGAGAAAAAACGGCACAGAGAAAGAGGAAGAAAATAAAGTGAAGAGCAGACATTAGAATGGCCGACATAGTAATTCCATTATCTGGAGCCTGGCAAAAAAAAAGGGTCAAGCACAATGGATCCGATCCCTTTTTAACCATCAACGCCACCACCACCACCGCTTTGAAGGAGCCGGCAGTTAAATAGTCTGGGGCGCTTGGAATTTTTTGTTAACGATGCAGTTATTTGAACTAACATTAGTTTTTTGGGTCCAGTGAACAAAAATTGCTGACCGGCAAACTGTATACAAACATCCACATCCTGTTTAATGCATCGGTAAAACAATTTGATACAAGCTGTGGGAAACAAATATTTTGCATAATTTTGGCATATGTTCGGCCTGGATGCGGACATCCGGGGAAGTTTGCTGGCTTGGCATAACCATTGTGCCCTTCCTGCTATACATTGTAACTGATGGCTTTAACATCCGCTAAATGGTTGTTACTCATATATATTTTTTGTTTTGTACCATTGACATGGTCAGAAGGATGTGCAGTGTCAATTTTGTATTTTGTGTGGAATTACTCAACTATTTATACATATATTGAAGGAATTGGGAAAGAGAAGTAGCATACAATAGAAGACGTAGAAGGGTTAATGGAAGAGAAGGACCTTCTTTGATTTTTTTGCCTAGAGGTTGAGTAAGTAAGTGATGTCACAGTAAAAAGGGTAGACAAATGGATTGGTGAATTAAAAGCATTCCACTTCGCCTTCAAAGAAAAGGAAATACAAGACAATATAATCTGTCATTTGATGGGATTCTTAAGTTGATGTCCATGCGTCTTTGAATAGAGGTCTGTAGAAGCTTTATATATAGGCTGACCAGATATCAATGATACCTTTTCAAATTGTTATGTTTCAGCATTTTTCAAAGTTATCTGTGATACCTATGATACCGAAATGAAGAAAATATAGCAGACATAGCGGCCAGTATCGAAGAAGACTACGCTGAAGTAAGATTTGAAGCTGAGGGACCATAGACATATGTAATTGTGTGTTTGCTAAGGCTGAAAATACACAGGATCAGACAAGACGTCTTTTCTTGTCTTATCGAACAACAATCCATTGACTCTTATGGCCGAACACACACCAAAGAAGACAGACAAAAAATTTGTCCTTATCTCGACGCGCACCATGACTGGTTGTCGACAATACATGGGGTTGCATACGGCCAACACACACTGAACGAGACGAACATGTCTGCAACCACCGTGGTTGTCGATTATTGCACATCTGCTTATGGCGCAACACACACCGCACACGACAGGACAAAAAGACAAGAATAGATAAGAAAACGTGTCTGGTTGTCGATAGATGGATCGTTGTCTTTTGAAAGTTGTTGTAGTTTCCTTTGCACTGGTGGTAATTTATTTGCGTTTTTATTCATAATAGACTCAGGCTCGTTTCAGACTATCCGGTTTTAGCCGTACGGCAAAAAACCGTACCGTAAATTTCGGCCGGAGATTCGGATCTCAGCGGCTATATCAACAAATCAAATTGCCATCGCAATCTGCAAGTGTTCGACCAAGCATCAATGCATCCACAAAGATTGACTGTTTGTGACATTGTGGCATCATCGGACCCTATTGCTTTCAAAATGAAGAAGGATACCCCGTTACCGTCAATGGTCTCAGGTATAGTGCAATGTTAACCAATTTTCTGTGGCTAGAACTCGACAGCTTCTACATATCCGAGCTGCTGTTCAAACAAGACGGTTCAAACTTCATTGGCTGAAGCAATATTGCGACCCCTCGATTATTTTCTCTAAGGCTACGTCAAGTCCTTAATCTAGGCTAACAAGCCACGTTGAATGAGCTCGAAGCCAATATTCGAGACGTTATTGCCGGAATGACGCAGTAGATATCGGACCGATCGCTTGAAACACTGCCAATAAACGACTGTATGACTAAAATTGCCAAAGATTCTACTTGACATTTGTCAAAGAGAATCAGAAAAATACAGCTATCGGCAGCCAACATCCTCACCACCTGTTGTTGGAATGTGCTAAATGTATTGCTCTGGTACTTACGAAGGAAAAATAAAAACTAACTATTCAAATTTAATGGAACCAAACAATCGGAAATATGATATTGCATATCGTTCCCAAAGTCGGTAACATTTATAGTCTCTTTGCACTCAATAACACAAATGTTAATTTTATTTGCTTCCCTTCCCTGTTATGCCAGAAATAAAATCTTTATCGAGTGCGAAAGGGTTTCTATTTAAGTCTCAAACTCAAATAAAAATTTCACCGAAATTTATTTGAAATTGAAAAGTGCAAAACTACAGATGTGCATAGGTAACCATAACATATTCATATCCATGGACAAATATGCTTCGACATATTTTGATTTTGGAATAATTAAAATTGATTTTTTTTTTTACAATGGACAGACGCGAACATTCCCCAGTTTCGACCCAACACAGCTGGGCAGAGTGTTTTAATGGACACTAATTCACAGAGTGGCTTGTTTGCATATTTCATCGTATCCTGCTACCATATGGAATACTAATGAGACGAGAGTACTTCGTCTGCTTTAGACGGACGATGGATGAAGTTTGTACCAATCGAAAACCTCTCAATCCCATTTACGAAGTCAGTCAGGGAGGATGCATGGTCATGTAAAGAGTAACTAAATTGGAATGTTGATGTGTATGACATGTTTAAATCAGACTAAGAGTTGTAACTTGTAGTAAACAAGTACCAGTAAAATTTGGAAGCTTAAAGCAGGACATGAAAACTATAAACGAACAGTGAATATGTCGAATAAAAGGAAGACTAGAATTTTGCTATCAATAAACGGGGTTTTACGAATTCAATAACTAAGAAGGCTTATCGAGATCTACTAGTATGCACGGCTCGCAAACCTGAGTAATAGATGTTAGGGATACCCCGTCGCACTAAACACAAACCATACATACTTCAAACCAATCTCCCTGCGGGACCGTTGTTAGATATTAATTCAGGGGGCTGCTGGTTAGAAATGAATGCTATATTATCTCTATTTGCTGCTTCGTCTCTTCTTAATGCTTCCAATAGACGACGCTGGTCAATCTGCAGGGCCATTATGACGGAACAAATCTCCAACCAGTCATCGCTTACCTTGTCATGTGATCTATTAGGAGCTCCAGGCTTCATAGTCTCTTATACATGCGCTCCACATCATTCTCCTCTTCTGGGCAAACGGACGACCTCCACTATGTGAAGGTATTTTCGATAGCCATCATGGCCAGATAGGAACTGCGTAGGATCGGAATTACAGACCTCGTGCGTTCTTTTTTACCCAATTTTCAATGTTGGAAATCACCTTGTGTGTCCATCTACCTTTAGTGGAGTTGACCCACCTTGCCATCGTGCTTTAGATGTTGCCCTTTCTTCCTCCTTTTAGTCTCCTGATAAGTCTAGTATCTTGATGCTCCCCGATGAGCCTAAAATTCCTAAAAGCTTTACATTCCATTGTCGAGGATATCGATAGGGACCATCCCAGCTATATGACAGATCCGAATTTACTTGGAAACCACAAATTGTTCTAATTGCGCGAAGCTTGTAGGCTGCCGAAAGTTTTCACCTTATTTTCTTCGTTAAGAGTGCCGCCGCTATAACTAGTACAGCAGTTTTAAGATCTGGTAAAATCAATCTAGGAACTAATGGACTTTTCTAAAGCAAAAAGGAACAATGTGTCCCATCTGTTAAAGCAACCGGACCGTTGTACCTTTATAGATGTTCTCACTGCCCGAAAGGCCTTTAAGTCCGACGTTTGGGCATCTTAGCTTTTTTCTTTTTCCGTCTCAACTCGGGCGCCAATTACCGAACAGAGTGGCATCCAGTTGGTACTCTAATCTAATGCTTGAAATTTTTATTTGTACACACAAAAGGATTAGAAGAGTATGAGCTTTAGTTTGAGTTGGTCTAAGGCTGATTTTTAATGGTCCTTTATGTCAATATCTCGGTTAGCATGAATTCTACGTGATGGAGAGAATCTTCAAATGTAGTTAGCACTTCATGCAGGGATATTTGGACTGAATGGCCCTAGAGGTAGGCATGTTGCAAAGAAGTCATAGCATTAGATCGCATATGAGAACTATCTAGTTGGAATGAGGAATACGGAATAAAGAACGAAAAATTGTCTGCAAAACGACCTTCGAAAAAGGTTAAGCTCTCCTGGATATTTGGACACACCAATGTGGAAGAGAAGAAGAACGCAGATGAATTGGCAAGGTTGGGATCCGATTGAAAAAGCATAAAGTATTATTGATAACATAAGAGAGAAGGAAGAAGGAATACCTGCTGCTTACTCAGAAAGATCAAAAACTACCTACTTACCTACAATCATCCAAGATAGATGTCCAACTCACAGAACTTCATTCTTTTCCCTTCTCACTCCACCTCTTGTGTCTTCGAGTGCACGTCATGAGGTCTCTTTCTATAACCCACCGATCCTAAGCCAGGATTTACATTGTAGCCGATGTTAGAGTCTAGTAGTTTTTCGAGAGCTTTTCGGATGAATGAATGGCATGAGAAGGATCACAGAATCATATCAGAAGTAACGAAAGTAAATCGTTTCGAAACTTATAGCTGCAACAACCCAGTCTTGTCCTCAAAATTGTCCAAGCCAAATTCCTCAGTTAGCATCCAATTCATCATACGTGGCACGACACGTACCAACCAATTCACTAACAGTTCTCTAAACAATTTATTGCATCCCTGCAGATAATTATGGTACACATTTATAAATTTAGATATTTCTTGAATAAACTCATAAATATGGAATTTATGTAAATGCGTCAGCAGCCAACCTTGGCCGTCGTTTTCGAAAACAACATTTTGCTCACACTTCACCAAACAAACAATAACAATAAAATAAAACCAGAAATTCAGGTGAAAAATAAACTCTGCATTCCACATCATAACTCCCGTCACTTCGATCCTTTTTTGTTTCACTAAAAGTTTAATTTAAAAATAAAACAAAAGCAGTATACCCGCCCAGACTACCAGCTGTTCGGTACATAAATCAACAAGGCAATAAAACCGGAGGAGGAAAAATCCTCACCTAATAGAATTTTATAAATATCCTTCCAAAAAAGAAAGTACAACAAAAACAATGGAAAAAATAGCATTGTTATCCTGATAACCATAAATTTGAATATAAACTGCGACGATGAGGACAATGTTCGTAGCAGTATAACAAGAAGCCTTCTAAACCGCCCCCCAAACTCATCCTTTACATTCATATGCTACTATGAGTACCAACGTACTAACCCTACATGCATGATCTAATAATACGGGTAAAATAAACAAGGAATCTTTTATTTCACATCGCGGTTCCCTTAACACGAATCTACACGTACACATGTACATATGTCTAGCTTTATCCTGTCGCTTTGTGCCTGTCTACCGCTGTTGTGTTGGCTTCCTTGGCACTTTTCAATTCCAATCTTGTTTAGCGATAATAACACCACGTCAAGGCAGATTGTTTTGAACATCATCTGTACCGCGCTGCAAGGCAAGAAAAGGGAATCCTAGAACAAAGATAGCTACTAGAAAATAGAGTTGCAAATTCGCTTAGATAGATTCACTCGTACGCAAATGGGATAAGTGTACATTTCACTGCATGCATTTGTGGTCCTTTCTCTTATGCTTTCTGATTTTGTGTGACTTTTACGAAACGAATTTGCATTTCAACAGGTGAGCATTGCTTCCTCCCCCTGTGTTATTCGAGTCGCTTTCAATAGAGCAGAGAATAAATCTCATCCAGGAATGGTGGAGCTTTAAAAAGCAGTTAACCTAGTTACGTAGGTATACGAGTATAGTGTGGTGTAAAAGATTTTCTTGTTTATGGCCAGTTTCTGCCTTGGGAAAGGATTTTTCCTTTTTATTTTCTTTTTTTGCTGTACTCGTAAGAAGCATATCCTTTCAATGTTTTCTTCGTTGATTGAAAGAAACTAAGCCATTGGGCATGGTTAAAGGGAATTCATTCTTAAAATACATTTTGAGATTAGAAAATAATATTTCTAATGCAACTGTCTAGAACTTTAAGCAAATAAATCCTTAATCAGTAAGTTTGTGTAGACTCATTTACAATTTCTAGGCAATCATTTCTACAATAATATGAATCTCATCTTAGAACGTAGAGCGGATTTGTTTCTAGAATGACGAGGAGGAATAGCTAAAGAGTGACAACGGTGTCGTAAAAACATGGAAGGCAATATTCCGGAATCAAATCCCAACTACATGCATACATTCCTTTCACAGAAACATTAACAAGTACTGCAAGACGAATGGAAAAAAATTGTGAACTATAATAGGCCAGTGCATAACACCAAACAAAGATCAGCCAGTGTTGCCATTACGGGTTCTTTGCGCACCACGCCCATGGCAGCAATCGAGATGTTTTTGGACTTACTGCCACTCGTTTTACAGATACAACTATAGGCGGGTAGTTGTTCGTTTTGGTTCACAAATACCTATGGGGTTTAGGGAGGCAATACAGGGTACAGTTCCATTCCTTGGAACACTTTTCCTAAGGAGGGTTCGAATGATATTTATATTGAGTTTTACTCTCTCTTTCCGAACATGCGTATTGTAAAGGGGAATCGGTGGAGACTGTCGTGGGTGTCATTGAATGATCCCTAAATGCTAAGAACTTTCCTTAGGAACCTACTTAGACATCGAGGGAGCCTTCAAAAATGTAAATTTTGGTACGATCACCAATGCACATGACAAACTGGGGGTCGATGCTGGGTTTAGGGTGCTGATAAATCAAATGCTTACTAGCAAGATCATCAACACATACCAGGGCCCTGCATCAGCTCTCTGAATTGTCAGTCTAGGTATCCCCCAGGGTGGGATTTTATCACCCCCTCTATGGAATGTCACAATAAAGCAATTGCTAATTAACCTTGAGACAACCGGCTGTAGGTTTGTTGCCTACGCGGAAGACGTTGCAACGGCAGTCTTCTCCGGAAAATTCCTACTCTCAGGGATCTCACAGACAATGCTCTCAAACTGCTCACTAGTTGGCCGGCTTACTGTGAACTAGGCGGCAGACCACGCGGAAAAACAACTTTCCCACCCTACCACACTAAACTGCACCAGGCTTGTATTTCCGACAAAACCAATTTTGTTAGTTTTATCTTAGATAGGAAACTCGACTGGAAAGCCAATATTAAAGAGCGCGTCAAGAAGGACAGCACTGCCCTGTACTCTTGTAAAAAAGGGATTGATAGAAGATGGGGAATAAAACCTCATATCACCCTCTGGTTGTATACGTCTGTTGTCAGAACAATACTTCTTTATGGCGTGTCCGTCTGGTGGACAGCTCTTTTAAAGACTGTTAATCTCTCTCTCCTGTGAAGCCCTCAGAACTGCCCCCTCCGTAGCTTTAGGTACCATTCTTCACCTACTGACCCTAGGCATCGTCAGCAGATAAATGGCTGCCTCTCACAATGGCTTAGCCTCAACTACGGCCAATCCTCTGTTCTTAGTGAATATAATCACATTTATGAAACCACTGACTACATCCCTACTAAACGTAGCTTTGGTCGAAACCTTTGTACATCAATCCCAGCTCGTGACCTTTGGTCAAATCCTGAGTAGGTGGATGGCGGCACGATTCATATCTACACTGATGAATCTAAGACCTCAGACGGAGTTGGTGTTGGTGTTTACTCCTCTGTGCTTAGCTTAAGCATCTTCTTCCACCTTCCTGATCACTGTAGCGTATCAGGCGGAACTAATGGCAATAAAAGAAGCGCTGTCCTGGCTAAAGTATATTGTAGGCAGCCGTCAAATCTATGGAATCATCCACAACCATATCAAAAGCCCGTACTTAATTGCAGCTCATCTCTGATGGAGATCTTGGATCAATATAACATTCACCTATAGGGATATTCCAGGGAACTGTAAGGAACTCCCAATTGAATCCAAAAGGACAAACATATGCTCAAATTAGATGCTATAAGGAAAGCCAACGCTCTATGGTAACAATGTTTGGCTTTCTATTAACCAGAAGTGCTGAAACGATCGGCATTCCATACGTTTGTGCCTCCCTTCAAATGATTTCTGCAGGAGTTGCAGGGACGATCCCTCCTTTTCTCTGTAACTGCCCTTCTCCAGCTTTAAGAAGGAACCTCAACTTGGGTTCCTGTTTCTATCAAAAGCTCCGACTGGTTGCCTGATCTATTAGCTTGAACCCCTATTAAGTGTCTCTGTCCGTTTGTCCTTTCGCAGTGGACCTACCTACCTTATATTGAGTTTTCTCGGCTGTGGGTACCGTGGCTCAGTGGTTAGTGGATTGGACTACCGCACATGGTGTTCCAAGTTCGAATTTAGAAAAATACTATCAATGTGTTTTTACGACTCCACCTCTTGCGAGCGTCTGACAAACATCCAAAAGTACAACTGTCATGAGAAAGCGTCTGAAAAAATTCCTTTTCCTTCGGGTACGCGTAAAACTGTATGTCCCTTCTGTACGTATGCAAGAAGCTAGGCTCTATTTATTTTATTTCTCGACGGAGTAGCTTATCCCAGCAGAGAAGATTAGCTAAATAATGAAGTTCACCTTCAGACTGAGATTCCCATTTTCACAGATGGTTCGAAAACTAAGGAAAAGGTTCGGGTATATATTCAAGCAATTTGAGTATAGAAATGCCTCTAAAACTTCCAAACCTATGCAGTCTTTTCCAGGCCGAGATTCTATCCGTGCTCAAGGCTGGGAAACTACTTGAGATCGGATCAATATCACCACGCAATGCTTAAGGTATTATGCACACAGAACCGCATTAGATTACTCTGACCTCTTGATACTGCCATATAGAGAGTAACGAATATGTCGACGGACTGTGTTGCCAAAAAAAGTACTCTCAATTGAATATAGAACCGCGCATTGGCTAATCTGGAAGGATATAGGGTGTCCTAAGCCTTATTGCCGGATACAAACCGTGTACTAATCCAACCAGTTAGTTACTGCGTTCCCTGATGATTTGATGAAGTTCAATGTCTTACTTGTTGGTCAGCAGGAAAAGCTGTTCAATGTTGTAGAAGAAGTAATTCCAAAGGACTTTCTTCCTACTACAGACAGTTGCATAAACAGTGGATTGCATCCTCAAGAACTTACGTAGCCTATACAGTTAGATATATCTTCCTCAATTTGTAAGACAGTAATTTATGCCCTATAAGGAAGGGAGGGTGAAAACAGTCTTCTTCCAAAAACCGCCCTAGTCTTCTTATAGCGGTACAAGTTTGCAATGAACCCCGTCTCATGTTCGCCTCTCTGATAACTTTTTCTCCACGTACCTATAATCCGATGGAATGTAAATAACACACGATTATAGATGCACATTCTAAAATATAAACTACCAATAATTTGCTTAAAAAAAAACCACTCACATCCTGGATGAACCATAACGAAAGCTATAATTACTATCTCCTAGGGCAACGTGTTTACAACAAACAACCTCACTCCGAATGGATGGAGTTCTCCGCGAGGAAAACGCAAAATAAAATATCATACCACGCCCTTGATTCGTTTTGATTGCATGAATATTTTTTAATTAAAACTCATTCAACAAACTTGCCCTTGGGTAAGGATTCGCGTTAAATTTATGCTTCCCTCCCATCGATTCCCAGAGGCATCATTAAGGGCTTTCTCTTCTCGCGGTCCCGTTCCTCCTCATCCAATGGAAGATATTTCAAAGTTTACCTTTTCAATTTTTACCCGCAACCATACCCCCATCGATGTGAGATTCAGGATTAATAGAAAGAAAAAAAAAAAAGCTGAATAGAAGAGTAATGCGCCTGCCATAACTCACCTTCGTACAACCGCACGCAACAAAGATGTCGGAAGAACATCATCCCGGCCAAACACCGACGCAATCTTGACACCTTTTACACAATTGGAACAAATTGTAAGCAGTTCTCAATCATTGACTGTGCTCGTGTCCTTTTTGTTAACCTCCTTTAGGGTGCTTAGTTCACACAGCAACATGATTGAATGCGCGCCATCGAACGAGGATAACTTCTTCCCTCCGGCTTCGATTGTGCGGTGAAAGGCTCTATTATGTCCTCAGAAATGGCTCTCATGAACCTAATGCTGCATACGGTATGATGACGATGACGATACATACAGCAGCACTGCCACAGGACTATCAGGACTTTCCCATCTGGCAGTCCAACGGATGTGCCATGAACTCTGGCGAATGGTGTGTGCTGCGCGCGTGATTGTTTGGCTTTTTTGTAACGTGGCAGGTATGTGCCGATGCCAGTGCCATTATCCTTTACGTGCGGCACTTGTGGTGTGTGGAAGGAAGAAATCTGTCGACAAAGAATGGTTACAGGGGGACAGTAAAACACTAAAACACAACAACAGTAACAAGTTTGCATGTTCGACTATGTGTCGGACATTCTAAGTCGGAAATTTAGTACCTGTCCGTAATGAGTTTTCACGTTAAGGCAGGCACACACAAGCAAATACGCACACGAAGGTGTGTACAATGGATCGTGTATCCTGAATCCATAGACCGACAAAGAGATTTATCCTCCTCCCTTATTCGAGGGAGGGGGCCAACTCACCTACACGGCCGCCTTTATGTTAACCCCTTTTTCAACGATTGTTGAGCGAAAAAGATTGTTTTTTCCTTCGCCTTCTATATAGATTTAGTGTTATCGCAATGAAGTGCCGGTGAAATATTTTACAAAGCGAAGGAAATTTACATTTCAAAGGATATACAGCTATGGTTCAGTGCATAGGTTCGAGGATATTTATGTTTGTGTGTGATTTTCCCTCCTGTTTTTCCGCGCGCAAACATAAATCTGTTCTGTGGATTTTTTTTCTTTATACAAACATACCTACATACATATCTCTATATTTCCGTTTTTATTGCCATTCATGATAGAGAAAAGGATCGACAAGAGGATTTTTCTTTTTTATAGCTTATATAGAGAAAATGTGTATAAATGTTGTTTTTTTTTTTTGCCCCAGTTGTATGTCGTTAGAAGTCCCGTGAGTTTTGCTCAGCAGAGTGTTAGTGTAGGTATTCATAAAGAAATATAAATTTCAATTCAAATGAACATTTTATCATATTTAAGGAATAATAAATGCGAGATTTATTTGGTGAACATTCGTCAAGGATAAATGTCAGACATCAATGGTTGTATTTGCGGAATGACGATTTACATAATTATTCATAAAAATGAAAGCATAAATCTTGGTTTTGCTTAAAAGGGAATTCTTTGGCTTTTATACATTATACGCATTCCTTGCGATGGTTTAATAAACGGAAAAACTCCTCGCAATAATAATCGGAATGTCGATTTTATTAATATAAGAGACTGTACCTACCTAAATGAATGAGATAATCAATTGCTGGAACAGTAAAACAAGTTTGTAATTCGAGGAATTTTATTTAACTGAAATTGTAATTTCGAAGTTTGGTTTAAGATTTTTTCAACTTCGAATTCGGGTAAAGTTTAGGTCCGAACTTTAGTGTGTTAAAATTGAAATGGAACTAACGGTCTTTAAAACATTAATTGGCAAAGTTTTAGTAAAGAAACATAATTGCGCCAGAACACTCGACTCGGCTTGTTAAATTTCGGCACTCATGTGAGACCGGACGAGGCATCTCTAACTGATTTGAACGTCTAATGCATCGTAGAGCTATCAGACGGAGGATGGAGGAACGCCGGCATCTGTGGAAATGGACACCTTACAAGATCTACCCCGACATTTATGAAGTACAGGCCTATAAGAGTTTAGGGTTATGGAATTGAGTTGGTTCCGGATGAACCCTAAGTAGATCAACGACAGCGCTCGTACCTCCGAAGTGGGATACTAATATCGGTTTCTTGAACTGGCCAATCGCCTAAGAGGGTAAAACCCATGGGACTGATACCGTAGGTTTGAGTTTTGTGCAACCGGGATAACTGTTTTACCATGTAAAAAACTTTTAGTTATCAGGAAGGCACCAGTCTTGGATGATTCCTCATTTCACTTGGAATGTATAAACTCTGCATACTCCGGGTGCAGCTTAAAAACTTTCAACGAGTGGGTATTGAAATAAGTAAGGACAAGACGAATTAGATATCTGCCCAAAATCTTAAACGTTTTTTCTTAACTAGTGTAGAATAATCTTATCAAAGGACTTTGGCTTGGCAAAACAACTGGGCTCAAAACTCCTCGAACTCGACTGACCAAATGTATGCTCTATAGAACCCCCATCTTCTGCTTTATAGCGTCGAGTGGTGGACTATAAGGAAGGAAGCTGAGAAAAGAAGGTATCCCTTCGAGCGAAAAGTATTCTTCGGATATAAAATCCCTTATGCGAAGAAGGAGATGATACGAGCGCAAATTCTAGGAGCTGTACCGGGATGTGGATGTAGTCCAAAAAGCCAAGATACACCGAAAATAGTGCTCCAGTCAATTATTCTGACGGTTTGTTCTTTGGAAATACAGTTCGGCCAAGACACTCTTAAGTTGATCACTCGTACTCATAAAGTAGTACAAATAGAACAGTCCTAGCTGGGTTCTTAAGGTGAAAACTTAATTTTTACAGATTTTTTAGCCTTTCTGATTGTGTTGTACACTGAGATCAAATCTACTAGCTATACAGAGTTGTTGAATCGTTCTCGACTTAATGTCTGGCAATGCCTTGAGTCGAGCTCGGTTGTTAGAAGTGATAAGGGTTTTTAACTTATAAGTCCTAATTTGTTTGCCTTAGCTACTGATGATCAGAGGTGATACCCTTCCTGATCCCAGCTTTACCCTTCTTATAGTCAAAGGCTTAAGTCGACTTAAAGATGTTAAAAGTAGATATAGCATATTTTGCATCGGTGTTGGTAGGCAGGTTCAGTAGTAAACGAGCCATTTAGTAGCCCCAAAACTTGCGTAAACGTAACTATAAGCAAGCCTGTGGAGATTAGATATGAAGCAGGGTCTACCATTTTCAATGAGCTATCTCACTGATTTCAGCGAATAAGGGTTTACCTAAAAGCAGTCTGATCTTCCTCGGGGCTGAATGACTGCAAAGTTAGTAACTAAGTGATTCTTTCTTTTTATTGCTCTTGCAGCTTCTGCAGAAACTTTTGTGGGCAATGCCAAGTTTCGCCACATTTCTTCCTAATAACCAATGTCATGTATTAATGTCTACAATTCTAGCAATATCTGGTCGAGATTTGACTTAGTTATGTTGTAACTGGGCCAGGTCTCTCTCAAATATAGTTGGTGATATTGCTCTAGATACGGTTTGCTAGTTGAAGGAAGTGATGGTAAATAGATCCCTAAACGAAACTCAGTAGAATGTGGAGTGCCTTTGCAAGGGAGACGTTAGGGGCCGACTCTCCGTCTGGCCAACTCGTTTGCTCGTTCATTACCCTCATAGTTACTCTGCTCTTTCTGAGAGCAATGTTTACGTATATACGAGTATATGTATATAACTCCACCAATTTTGAGGATTTTGATACCGCATCAATGACTTTGATAGCGGCTTTGCTGTCTCAGACAGTCACTGCTGTTTCACTCTCACTGGGATGCATTTCGACAGAGTCACTATTGATGTAAACGAAGGCGAATTCAACCTTCCCTCTCCTGGTTACTAAAGGTATTGTTCTAATGGTGACCTGTGATATGTCTCTGACTCCATCAAAAGGTCTCAGTTCCTGAATCAGCACATAATGCTCAATAAAGTCACAATAGCCCCATAGACGCCGCAGTGGCAAGAAGACTTATTCCCACCTTAACTAGCAATTGCACAATGCAAACCTTAAACACCCTAGTTTCCAACTATTGCATTTTGATGCTAAAAAGATTTGATGCGACAGTGTAGGGAATGCCTATATGTCTTTGCAACTCTGCATCGTAAATGTTTTATTTTAAAGGTTGATGAACTATGTACATCCTAAAGAAACAGTTTGAAATACTCATATTTATAATTTTGATTCTGTTAATAAGAAGCACACGTCGACTTCTTTCTCTGGAAAACGTGACAACAAAAGTCGAAAAGTTATCACACCTTGTAGAGGTAACTATGCATACATATTCTAAAACTTTAATTCAAATTTCTTCAAGCGCTTTTCCAAAGTTTTTTTTTTCCTTTTTTGCCACAAGTATTTCACGTGTGAATTATCCTTTCTTTTCACAACGCCAAACTAAAACATTACAAACGACTCTCTTCAGTGCAAAGTTACCCATCCAAGTCCCACTTCTGCCATCTGCACGCGGAAAGTGAGTCCTTCCATAATGTGTTTTATAAATAAATTTAATTTAGACATGTCTCACTGCACGCTTGTTGCATCGTTGCCTGAAGTTGACTGCATTTCTTAAGTAATTGTTTACTGCGGTCAGCACTCATGTAACGAGAATCCTGCATTTGATCTAAGCAGAGAAAAACACTCAACAAGGACATAGTATCAAAAAAAAAAACTACATAAAACCACACAACAACAAGAACCAACCCACGCAATTATCCTTCCAAGTTGAATGGCATTCCATGCGGGTACACGATATGAAAGAAGGATGACATAAAGTCTCTGAATACCTGAATACCTTAGGATCCTTGCGGAGAATTTGAGAGAACACCCACATGGCTTTCGTCGTCGCGGCAGCATGAAGACAATAGATTGCGTCAGGATAATAGTGATATAAATTAAATTGATATATGTACTTTTTGTCTTCCGTCAACCGGGCCATAATGGGGGGGTTAACTTGCCATCGAGACGCGTGACACAACAGCTTTTGCAGATCAGAGGTGTACGGCCCGCGGGGCAAGTATTATGAATTACACGCAATTTAGGGGCGGCTGGAAATATTTTCGAATTTATTTCGTGGGAAATTTTCATAATGTTCACTTTAGTGGAACTTATTTCAATCTGCGGGTGAGCGATTGTGGTCTATTAATCATGGCAATTATCAGATTTTAAATTGTAGCAGCATCGTTAAAGAAGCCTATTCTTTTGCTGGAATATCTTAACGGACAAGAAGTCCTTTCGGCTGTATTTTCTGTGCAGATGTTAGCACAGCAATTTGGCGAGAGAAGAGATAAATTGAGTTCTTTGTCCATGCGGAATGGTCACTTTTAAGGTAGGTTGAGTTCGTAATTGAGTGAAGTCGGATAGAGAAATGATGTTAATTAAGGGCTCACTTTGCCTTCTGGGAGCTTCATTGGGAATTTAAGAGAAACAACATCTGATCTGTAAAATATGTTGACCATGGATGGTCTACCAAAGAGGATTTATGAATTAGTTGTCTCTAATTAGGCGGCGCGGCGTAAAAGCTAAATTAGTTACAAGCATTCTGATGTAATCATCGGAAGAGACTTTCTTGTGTTGTCTTACAACTGACTGCAAAAACACTTAATATACGATGAAGTGCCATGTTGCCATGTTACATAGCACAGTTGTAAAAGAATGCATTCGAGTTTTTTTAACATTCACGTGTATTCCTTACTTTCATTTGAATTCTTGCATTCTTTGGAATTCCTTGCATAGTTTGCATTCATTGCAAACTTTAAGGTCCTTGCATTACTTACATTCTTTGAATTCTTCTGTGTTAATGCAAATGTAAAATTTTGCATTTTTTGTATTAATTTGCCTTCTTCGCATCCATTGCAATCTTTGCACTCATATGCATTCCTGCATGCATTTGCACTAATTCGCATTTTTTGCATAGTTTACTTTCTTTGCACTTATGTATTTATATTCCTAGCATAGTTTACATTCTTAGTTTATTTTGATATCTTTATTATCTTTGCATTTATTTGCATTCTTTTACATTTTTATTGTTTACATTCATTTGCATTTTTTTGCATTTTTTGCATTCTTTTGCAATCATTTGAATGGTAAGTGAATGTTTACAAAAAAAAAAAAGACTGAAGAAGGATGGTGTTGACTGGCGGAACCATGAAACCATCAACAATCTAAGATCAATGTTGGCCCAGGAGTCATCTGATATCTCATATCCCGTGATGTCAGTTTGACCTAGCACCCAGTAGAAAGTCAATAAATTAGATTTTGCAAAGCAGCTCAAAGAACCCTTGCACTCATCAGCGCAACGTGACTGCCACTAGACCCTCCGTCCTTCAGCGACCCCTCCACCTATTCTCAACGATGTGGCTCGCAGCCATTAGGATTGCGAAGGTCTTCGTCATGATTGCGCAATGAGTATTATAGTTTTATATTGTTGTCCTCGCTAATAGACGAGTCCATAATCCCGATATTGGAACCATCAGTCAAAGCACTCTATTTTTGGCTCAGACTATGGGCAGTGCCAGCACTGATTGCCAGGAAAGTCGACGTCATAATTTCGGCGTAGCTGCACCCACCTCGGTGCCATAGCATCAGAGCCTTCATCGACTGGATTCACAGCAGCGCAATATGAATGCCAAGAGGCACCTTGCATCTAATGCCGAGCATAATCTTTGTAGTTCAGCGCAGGAAGCAACGAGAAAACCAGCCAGATATGGTTTTGTCTTGTTTTTCGGCAACAAGCCTCCCCAGTCTGTACAATATTATCCTTACAATACATCACAACCAAGAGCGATCTGGATGCCTCAAATTCTGGATGCTTCTAATAAGTCTTCGCCTGAGAGCAAAATGCTCTTTTAATATCGATTGATTCAGACTGATCATGATCCTCTTTCTCATAAGGAAGACCTTCAAGACGATTGACCGAAAGCCCATTCTTAGTAGGTACATCAATGATCGCTCATGCCCCACTTCATGCGTTAGCAAAGACATTCCTAAGGCATCTTGACGTCATCTGTCAGATCGATTGAGACTTGTCAGCAAAGTGAACCATCGTGCACCACAAAAAGGGAGACAGGACACCTCTTGTCTGTGGGCAGACTTGAGGACAATGTTCTTCTACTATTCCAAACATAATTGCATGAATGTAGCTTCAAAATAAAGCCAGAAATAATTTTACATCTCACACCGTTCTTGTTTTTTTATTTAAATCCTTCGAAATCTCAAAAATATTTCCGAAAACCTATCTGTTTAACAAATTTAGTTTATCCCACCCTAAGGTACATACCTACAGGTATTATTTCTTACTTTTGGCTGAAAGGTTTGCATAATAGGGAAGCTAAACCGACAAGGTACTCAGCGAAGTGTATATTTACATTCAGGTAAAATGCAAATACCGAATGAATCCTTCTCATTATATCGGCGAAGGACCTAAAACGAATGAAAAAAAGGAAACCAAAAAACGAGTAGAAACATTATGATTTTCTAGGACTTGAGCCAACTTTTATTCTTCTACGAAATTCTACCTCAATCCTCCCTTAGGTGTGTGAATCCAACCTGAAATATTCAACTTATCAGAGATTCTTGCGATTTTTTCTCGAACTTCCAATCCATTTCCTTGTGCGCTGCATCTACCATATCTACCCTTATCGAGACGAGAGCGTCTTCAATCCGTACACCTTCCTTCACTGCCATACTGTATACATAAGTATATATATCTGTGCCCTTTTCATCCTGAATAATAAATGCGGTATTTCAAGGTACTCCATGGTTCTGGCTAAAGGACTGACTGCCATCCATTAACACACAAGGGGTTGACAGAGTGGGGGTGGTAGCGAATTCGTTTTGTGTTGATTTCAATTCCTCAAACACTAAATACACACGGCAATTCGAATAATTGACTGAAATACTACTTCAATATGGCCTAAGTGGCATTAAGTTCAAGAGGTTATGTGAAAATAGAACGAACCCCCCCCCCCCCTCCTATGTGGGTGGCCATAAAATTTGTTCTAAGACAGTACTCTCGGCACAGACAAAACTGTGGTCTGGGCAGGGATTATGTATCCGAACGCGTGTGTCGTGTGTATATCTGTGAAGGGGTTGTTCGACACTACTAAACACCTGGCTATCCCCAGGGTTGGAATTGCCAATTGCTGTCATCATCGTCAGCGTCTTCGTCCTCGCAGTTGTTTGCCAAATCGAGTTTGAATAAAAATGCGAAATTAAGTCGAGTGTATAAATTGAATTTGAATAAATTAAAGATCTGATTGAGTAATGAATGTTAATGGCCTGAAGCTTTTCGAAATATTATTATTATCTTGAAAATTATAGAAATTTTGTAGGAGGGTTTTCCGATAATGAGAGCAATGTATTCGATATATTGGTTATTTGACTCATTTTACAGGACGAGGAAGTAACATTTTATTCTGAAACCAATTATCAACATTGTGGCTCAAGAACGTCAATCACGTAGCATGCTCACTGTATGGTATTCGTGCGAAAATTTCAAATCACAGAAAGTCAAATCACTCAGAACGTGGAGAGGAGTCGAATGCGGAAAGTAGCTGCATGTGTGTATGTTACTCTCAGTGTCGTCGGTTGGGTCAAGTAGAATTCTAAACTGATTTGATTTTTCTCTTAAAGAATTTTTCAGAAAAATACGAATCCGGAATTGGAATAGGTACTTAATATCCAATTTGATGATTCGTTTTGCAAAGTGTTTCTCTGAACTCAGTAGTTTGGAAATATGTCCAAAACATAGGATGCACAGAACTGTACCGTTCTTTATCGGTAGGCAGCATTAATTCTTGAGGCAGAATTTCACTCTGGATGATCTTACAATGAGCGAATGACTACCTTAGGGAAGGTATTTTTTCTTATACTTCCTTATCCTTACCTATACCACCAGAAACAAATAGAAAACTTCAAAAAGAAGCATGGTGGAAAAAAGCATCGAACGTTATTTTTGCCTTAAAACCATTCCTTTAATAAAAGACTTAAAGATAAGAGACTCACAAAGGATGATCTAGGTCGGGTTAGGTTAGGCTAGGTTTACAGGTTGAGAAATACCTCCGCCGCACTCACGTCAGAACTGAGCAATGTGGCCCCCATTAGGAGGGATAGAGAAAGCTCTCCTTGCCCATTTAACCCATATACCAAATGTCTGCAACAAACTACCTACGGTTGTACTTATTCGATTCCAGTATATACAAACCATCCTGATGATCTGTTGAAGTTCAATAACATATCAGTATTTGCGTCAGAGAGTTCTCCTAGATCCTGGAAGAAGTGCTTGCCAAGGAGCTTGTACCTGGAATGTTGGTGTTCAGGGCACTGAACCTTAGACAGTGAACGTCTGTCCTCTCTTATAAGTCTCTCAGTCCTTGCTTTGCAAAATGTTGGCCATAATTGTTTTGGAGTTTTGAAAGTTTCTAGGGAATTCCATCACAGGTTCACCTCTCTCGTAGCCAGTTTCCCTGCTTTATGCCTGATAACGCAGGGCGGGGTGTTTATGGAGAGATCAGTCAGTTCTAGTGGGTCGCATGAAGCTTTCCTTGTTAATTTATCTGCCTTTTAATTTCACTGGACGCCCCCATGCCCAGTGACCCAACAGAGCAGAGTCTTGTGCTCTGTTCCAAGAACCTTAAGCTGCCTGGCTGTCTATAAAGAAGGTAATACATTCTCAGACTCACGGACGGCTGTTGTCACTCCCAGGACCTCCGCTTGGAAAACACTGCGGGAGCCGTATAGATCTGGATATTTCCAGTGATTCGGAGAAGATTCCAGATTCTACACCGGTGCCCATTTTTGATCCATCGGTATAAATAGATATATAAATGGATTCGGCATTTTGGTATGTAGCTAAGGTAAGCTGAGGTAAATGGCATTTCGAAGTCAAAGTAAGGCTTGATGTAGTCGGTCGTAGGATGGTGGAGTGCCTTTTGGCATTTGACTTTCAGCTCGCGGTCTGACATATTCCGTTGGTTGCCGTTGATCTCGTATAACTGACTAGCGGAGACAGGTTAAGAATAGCCTCAAGGTTTGCAGTTGGAGTGGTTCTCATTGCACTGGTAGATACCTATGTATGCTAGCTTTTGTACTTTGGTGAGAGCCGTTAGGTTCCTCAAATAGGATAATCTACAAGATGTCATAGCCAAATATGCAATCTTTTGAAAATCGGATGGGTAAGGTACCACTGGGAAAAAGGGGGGAACCTCAATATTGCCCACTCTTGTACATCGCCTTTACGAGTGAACACATCATGTCCCTCTAATTTGCTTTATACGACGTCTATCTCTAAGTACATCTTGAATATAAACTCACGTTCCTCGTCCTATTGGTGAAAGACATTTCATTTGGTTTTTATTATTATTTGGATCAATCACTCTCAAAGAAACCTATAGTACATACATATGTCTCCCGCCACTTATCAGTAAGCGATAGCAAAACTTAACTGCTTTGTTGACTACTTTCATAACTTTCTCAATAAATTAGACCAATTAACATTTATTTCCTGTACAGATAAGTATATTTGCTTTATTGGAACACATAAAACCGACAGAGTAAGTGATGTCCTGTAAAAGGATAAAAGTTTTACGATGATTTAAAAATCATCACTTAAAGTGAAGAATTTCATGCTCATCGTTCCAAACAATAATTGACTGTAATCTTACACAAGGGTATGCATTTTATTGTTTTAAGCTTACAAAGGACATAATTCTATTAAAGCAGTGGTTGCGGTGAATTATTAAATAAAACCAAAGAACTAATGAAAATTGTTGTGGCTACCTGTGAAACATTAATTGAATATTTTCAATTAAGTTAAGCGAAAAAAACAAAATGGAATAAAAATGATCGATGACTTTACTTTAACTATGCATAAATATTTATTAAATGCACGCTCGATTAGGCACATTTACTCTATACATAACTTCGTACACCAGTTCATGAAAAAGTATTTTTTTGTTTTAATTTTAAATAAAAAAGCAATTAACCTTGTTTACACAGGTTGTTTCCGTGTTATTCCCTTTTCAGCGATTTAATGATGTCCTGCGGCCATAGACTATTAACATTTTTCTTTGAACGATATTGGTTATTGCTGTGCGTGAAGTTTTCCGCTTACACGAGTAAATCACCTCACCCCTAAACATCCAGTACAACAGCAACTCGTCTCAGCATTACTGGTGCACTGAGAATCTCTCCCACCGCAGCGCTCCAAACCATGATCCACCTACTTCCAACTGCCTGCTCAGCAATAAAACTGAGAAGCTGCAAACAATGGAAGGAACAAAACACTGGATATGTCAGAATACTATCGATGCATCACTATCTTCCAAAGGTCACCGACCACTTGCCCAACGAATACAACTTCAACATGGGCTACAAATGCTTAGTACCCGATAGAACTAAATGGACGCAACAGAATGTCCTTCACCTCGAATCGCTGATAATCTTTACGGATGGCTCCAAAACCGAGGAATGAGTCGATGTTGGAATCTTTTTAAAAGACCTGAACATTCACCTCTCCTTCATCCTTTCTGACTGCTGCAGCGTTTGTCAAGCCGAAGTCACCGCTATTCGTCAAGCAGCCGACTGGCTGGCGGTTAATGTGGTATCAGTATCGGATATTGTGATATACATCGACAGCCAGGTGGCCGTCAAATCCCTCGGATCCAGCATAACGAGATCCAAAGCAATGAAAGACTGCAACATATCTCTGAACGAGATAGTTGGACAGTACAATCTCACCATCTGCTGTGTGCCGGGTCACTGACGAATTGGCCCGACGAGTGTCATCAAGTCTAATCAGCATAAGCGTCACCGATATCGAGGCGCCAACGTCTTATACTAAATACCTTATCCATGCCGATACGGTGAGAGAAGCCTCGACCACATTACAAGGCTGCTTTGGCACATGCTTAATAAAACCAGGTCCATCGGATTTCTAAAACACAAGAGAAGAACCCTCCGCAAAATCATAAAAACCCCCACCGGACACTGTGCGATAGGAAGGATGCCCAAAGACTAGGCATCCCCTACAATGACTTCTGCAAAAGCTGTAGAGGTAAAGAAGAATAGAAGACCATCAGTCACCTCCTATGCACGTGCCCCGCACTCGCCAACATTAGATAGGCCACATTAGGTGAATACCTGTTCAACGATCTAAACGATCTCAGCAACGCCTGCATGCCTAAGATTGGCGATTGGCTCTAGTAACTTAAGGCATACGTGATTCTAAATATGCAAGGTGGACTTAATAAATCTTTTATGCTATCCGCTTTTTAATTTGTTTATTAGATTTTGCCTTCTAGCTGAAATCTAGTTCCTTAATGAAGCTATAGACAGTTTGTGCTGAAGAAGATGTGACATCATTTGGTGATGTGAAGTCGAAGTCTAGCTTAGGACAGAGATTCACACAGTATACATAGGATGATTTATTTTGGTGTCTTCAACACAAACCAATCTCGTAGACATTTACTAACTAGATTGGACCCGAAGTCAAACGCCATAAGAGCTTTAAGAGCTTCTTATGTTTGATCTGCGGAGGTTTCTCTGATGCATTATCTGACACATGGCTCGATTGGATAGAGCTCTGCCTGAAATATGATGGCAGATTGTAGTTAGGAGCTAGTTTCTTCAGCCAAATTTGTCATTTTCGAACCTTTAGTGTACCAATCAAGTAAAGATGTGGTAAGAAGGATAGCTTGAGCATTATTCCAAAAATAGTATTTCCAAATTTCTGGCATTTAATCTGACAAGTTAGCCCTCCATCCTTCCATCCATCCTCTGCAGTCTTAGGCGCTTTCAGTTGTGAAGCCTACGCTTCCTGGCATCCGTGAAAAAATCGTTTTTTGTATAGGGCATTCGGTTTTCTTCGCGACTTTGAACTTGGGCTCTGTGATTCAATGGTCTACTTGGCTGGAGCCTTGTTGCTCGTTCGGCGGAACCAATGTAGTCGGCGTATCTTGGCTTCTTCGACTACGTTCACATCCTGACACAGCTTATTCAGTTGGCTGTTGTATCTTCTCCTCCACTCGTCCTCCTCGTATAATGGACCTCATATCCGACGAAGTGACGTTCTGTCCAAGATTCAAGGTATTAAGCTGCACCCGGAGTGTGGGGAGTTTGAACAGATGCATCCTTGCAAATCGTGTTCTGTGGGTGTTTTGCAAGAGTAATAGAGTCCAACGAATTATCTGAAAGACTTAACTCCTTCTACGAGACACTCATCGGCATGCTCCTGTACCTACAGTATGACTTCTAGCCCAGCAGATCGATGTTAGACCAAACATTCGTGATACGATAAATAATGGAGAAGATCAGGCTCACTATGCAGTCTCCTTCCTTAGGCTTGATGAAAACTTCAATCAAATGGTAGGCAGTGTTGGTTTAATATCCTTTATAGGCAACACGTAAATGCTTGATGATCATTGTACCGAGTTCCAGTCTCTTTTCTTGTAGTTTAAATTCCTAACATCAATGAAGAAGAGATCTTTTCTATGGAATGTTCCTGGGGAAGTTGTAGAAATATAGCAAGCTTCCATCATTTTTCCCTTCCTAACACCAGGCTTTGCAGCTAATGCCTTTGCGGTTTGTACAAGGATCTGATAAACATGCAAGAGTATTACCACCATAAGAATGCTTCTCAAGCCCCTTTGATCTTCAAAGTGGTCATGAGAACGGTGAATAAAATGAATAGAACTCGAACTAGGTAGTCCTTGCACCTTTATAGGCCACATCCTGCTGCTATTTATGTTCTCGTTTTTCAGCTAAAAGTTGCCCGACCTTTGTGTCACTTTATCTTTTGTACCCTCTTCTCACTGACTTCTTAAACATTACCAATATCTATCTCTTGCAACGTCCTTCGAATGGATCCCGATAATAAATGACTCTATCTATCATACAGCAAGTGCGATTCATCAATTCATCCATCGCTTACAAAAGATCTTCGATTGCATTTCTCCTGTGGCCAGTGCTTAAATCCATCGGCAGACGGTTAAGCGAAACAAAACGAGTCCAACTTTAAGTGCATCATTAACCAATCATCGCAAATGGATATCGACATGTCCACAATGGTGCCGGTCTATTTATAATTAATATCTTTCACTTGCAATTCTTTCTCTGCCCCATCCTCCAGGATCATAATCACGAATTTATAAAAGCAACGAGAGCCCCATCTTCAACAGACAAAACAATTCCGAACGTTCTATTGTCTGCCATTCGAATGTAAAGAGGAAACAATTGCTTTGCACTGGGGTTTGGAGGAAGCTCGGTAGGAGAAAACTAGGGAAAAATAAAGTTTCCAGTCTTTTGGTTCATTCGTTGTGTGTGTTTGTCTAGTGCAATGAATAAAGTAGCAGACGTCGAAGTTGTATGCGGGTGCATGAAACAAGGACCTCTACTGCTGTCAGAGGGTCCATTGTTTGGTGAATTACTCAGAGATGCACTTTTTACCTCTGGGCGCTGAGAATCAGATGCCAGTTCGTGCACGGGGGAAAAGCGCCCTTTTGTTTCGAGTTCCGCATGTGAGGATGCAATGGTTCCTTATGGTTCCTCTGAGAGCACGATCCTTCTTCCTTATATTATTGTGAATGAGAATGTTTTCTCTATTAAATTTCACAGCTGCAATCCTTGGAGAGAACGTATGCTGTTAGTTGGGTGGTTCCACACCCACCAAACCGAACCATGAAAGTCTATTAATTGTGTGTGTGTGCCTTCGCAGGAAGAAGTGATGTGTAAACAGGAAGGCATGGATGACTCTAATGAGTTGGGAGAAGAATGCATGACTCGTGGCAGCAGGAGTTGTCGGCAACAAAGCATGCTCTATATTAGATGGAAAAGTCAAGGAAATGTTGTTTCTCTTGAGGAAATCTGATTAAAATCAGTTTCTATATGTACAGAAGCTGCAGACTGAATTCAGTTATTGTTATTTGCAAATGGCGGAACAAGTGGGAACGTTAATATGAAAAATTAACTTCCCTCTTTATTCAAAATAAATTACACATATTAGTTTGCACGGTGGAATGTATTATTGGATTTTGTAGACTGTGTAGGGGGCTCTTTTGTGAGAAGGTAAATGTAATTGAACATTTCCGATAGAAGGCTTTTATGTCAAAACACTGAGAGTCTTATCTAGGTACTTGAACTTTATATGAGAACATCATTTTATTTCCTTTGCATTCCCACATTTCGGCTCGTGTTACCTACTACTCCCTTGGAATTGAAGTTGAAAGTGACTTTAAGCCTTAGGTACTTAAGGTCGGCAAGTACATATACTCGTATATGAGCCTTAGAGCATCCACTTCAATTTAGTTATGAGAAGGAACATTGTTATACTTGTTTTCCAAGACTAGAACTTGAGTCCTCACTAAAGTCTTTGAAAAGCTGTTGGAATAGATACGATCTTCATATTTACGTTGTCTTCACATACATAGATCGAAACCAGAATCGCTATCAGTTGTTTAGCCCATTTTCTTGGTGATTGAATCTGTTGTATCCAGAAGGCTGACTCTAGTATGTATCGTGTGACCAGATAACAATGGTAGGAAAAAACATGCAACTAAAATAAGAATGGTCTGAGTTTCAATTTATGATGACTCCGTCCAATATGTACGGGGCTATTCCGGCAATGGCGTTTTGGTCTCGAGGTCGTCCAAAGCTTTCGGCTAGGTAACGTTGACTAAGATCTTGACGTAGCCGAAGACGAAATAATAGCATGAGGAATGCCCATTGAAAAACGCTTGCCGTGAGATGACTTAGTGGTAAAAACTTCGAGTGGGAAGGTGCGTGTCATTTAAGAGCACTTTCGGTGGTAAACTTTAGCATTCCATATGAGAGTAAAATTTGTGTGAGACATGCTCGCGCCTAACTACTCTCAGAATACGAACATTGTTTGAAAAGTGCGAGTTGATCTCCGAGAGTAAGATAACATCTGTCCTCTTGCGAGCAACTCTTCAAAAGTTTGAAAGCTGAGAGTAGTAAACCAGCTCTCTGCGAGTTCCTCTCACGTTGTGTATTTACAACTAAACGGAACGCAATACACGACAAAATGGCAAACTTTACTGAACACTTTGACAGCTAAATGTCACTGCTGCTGCTGAAACATAACAATTGGATAAAGTTACCTCAGTTGTCCCCTGAACTGAACCACAATCAATTCTAGCAGCTAACTTTCTTAAGCACTAGTTTTGTTCCCATTCACTGAGTATAGTCATTATTACCAAGGCAACAATACCAAGACGTGCATTATTCGAAAAATGAGTAACTTGTTCAAAACGATAATCGAAGAACATTTGTTAAAGTGAACTGAAAGATTCCGCCATACACATGCCAGTAGTTGTAAGTGGAATTTACCCTTCGGAATGCAAAGAGTTTATCAAAACTCACTCGTTTCTATTGGCAACATACATAAAACATTCCATTATTCTCGAATTCCTTACATCGCTTCGACCGCGATAGAAAGAATCTTGCATAGCTGTAGTCACTACCACAGAAAGTGTTGCAAGGATCTCCACAAAACGTAACACGAATACCCTATGACTTGGCATAGAGAAAAAGAAGAAAGCAAAAAAAAAAAAATGAAAATTCCAGTCTTTGTAAGCTGGTAATGCGTACAAAATACTCCTTCAACAGGAACAAGACGAAATCGTTACAAATCTCGCTACAACCAACTTTGAATCGATTTTAAAGTTGTTTCCATCACCCACAGTCCCACAGTAGGAGACTCCCCCTACTACTTAAACTAAACACGAAGAACACGTAGATAGAACGTTGCGTGACATGACATTCATTGTTTTCAAGTAAAGTGGAAACCATTTGACAGCGAGCTTATGATGGAGAGTTATAGCTATGTAGGTACTCGTAGAGAGACTTGTCAATGTCAAAGAAGAAACTTCTTGTTGCCTTTTAAGCAACAAAACGTCAGGACAATTCTGTCAAAATTGCGATCGACAATGCACCGCCTTTACTTACCCAGAAACCAATTTTATGAGACATCTTACAGGACAAGGCAACTTTAACGGTGCTGTCGCCATAACATAAAAGCCATCCATTCAAGTCGACCATCAATACAGAACACTCAAACACATACACGTATCCTTGGTTATAATGGAAATTATTTATCCACTTATGTTAACCAAACTGTAGGGACTTGAGTCTTGATGGTTGAGAACGAGGATAAGGATGAGTGTTCAAAGGGAATGCTACATCCTGAATGAGGCGATTAACAATGAACTTCAACCCCCATTTTGTCGGCAATGGCCATTTAGTCCGTACCGTACCGTCTACCAGGAGTCGAACACTGCCATATGGTACGTAACGATTGTACTGTGCAATATTAAATGGATCTCAAGCCATCTGGCAGAATATAAGAATGATGGCGGTATAATTGAAGGGTTAACCTCAGGACATCAGAACCTGTATGCGCACAGATAGTACACATACGTGTATATCCTGATTTATAATCCACAATAAGCTGGGGAGCTTGTGTTTTTCTTCCTTTTTTTTTAAGTTTAAATATATCAAATATGTATGCCCCAACAAGAGGTGATGGGAACGAGAGGGTGATGCGATTGAATGGGAGCGCCTAGAAGCATCTCACTGTTTGTTTGTGGCGATAAAAGTGTTTACACGAATGTGTCAGGCGACGAGATAAGACGATGATTGACATGTGCCAAAAAAAAAAAAAACGAAAATATGAGCATTTTGTGGCTAAGAAAATTTGTGATATTTTATTCAGTGGCGCTGTTATGATGTCATAATGTTTAACATGAGACCTTTATTTTGACTGAAAGAGTTGATTTGTTTCTTCTCTTTTTTTTTTTTTGATTTTGCGGGGAAAACATTTCGGTTATCTTGTCACTTAGAAAGGGTTGAAATTTACACAGGACTAAAAAGTATTATTGAAAATTTCCATACAGAAAAGGACTAAAATAAGGCCCTTTGGAATGAACTAACTATTGCGCGCTGTAGCTTGGATATCAACCAAGAGAATTCTTCAGTCGTTCTAGTCCTTTGCTACCATTGTGGGCTTTGTTTGAGGTCCTTGCCAAACACGATGTTGTGCCCCTAGCTATGTAACCATTCTATAAGCTGACACTATACACTCTGAACAAACTTGTCCATCTGACTAATCGTCGATGGACAAATCAGGGAAGCAGTGTGTCTAGTTCCTTATAACCGAAGCTGTACCATAAGAAACTAAGGGAAATCATGAACTAGGCGAAGTAGGACAGCGATAGAATTACTCTCTGAACACTCTCTCCAGCTTTAAGATTTGGACTACCAGACGCCGATAGCTTTATGTAGATACTCCAATAACGTGCACTTATCCGAAGACATTACTTACATACTGTGTGAATGCGAGCGCATTATGTACAATATGTCAACTCCAGCATATTCTACTCCAGTCGGGGAGGTTTCGATGTCCCTCAAAATTCAGATTCTCAAGAAAATTCGAAACGCTAATCGGTAATCGTCAAGTGTTAGATCTCATTATACTACCCTATACGCGAATATAGAACACAGATATCTCGAAATCAGAAAATGTCAATGTTGAAACAGAGTTCTACAACGGGAACCTGTGTCCCGGCAGGCCAACTACGCCAACCAGGCAAAGTACTTTTGCCAAGTAAGAATTGCCAACTTTAATGAGATACCTTACTAGACAATGTCCATTTCGATACCTTCTAAACAAAATAATATTTTGAAATACAGCACATGACAGAATTCATTCTTTTTAAATACCCATGGGTCACAAAGAAATGACGACTGTATTTCAACTTTTACTTATGTCCTGTATCCCCTTGTCGGTCCTAGGGCCTCTACAACGCCTACGCGCCATCGTGTGAGATTTTTGGAAATATGTATTCTTCCTTCCTTCTCAACTATTCTGCGCCACGTACTCCTAGAACCGCATCGTATCCTGCCATCCTGGGTAAGCGGGTTTCATTGCATCGCTTGGTTGGCTGTAGGCCTTTCGGAGAGTGTGACCAAACCACTGCCACTTTTATCGTTCATGGCCCGTTCTCTGATAAATCTTTTCCTTAAAGATACAAACCGTCCAGAATATCCTTCAGACATAGCGTAGACACCTATTGACAAACGTTTGCAGCTTCCTCGTGATAGTGACGGGTACCACATCCATATAGCAGCACAGATTCAATGTGTAATCTAATTGCATTACTTCACCAAAAAATAAGTTTAGATGTGTAACCATGGATCGAGTTCTGCTTAACCATTGGGGCAGTATAAAAGATCCTTATGATTGCTGTGCAATGGCACCTACAAATTCGTTTCATATGGTACAAAATATCACGACGGTAGTCACCATTGCGCTCAGTTCTGAGCAAAACAGTCTTGGGTGCAACAGACCCAGATAAGTGCGTTGTATTACAAGCGTGGGCGGATGGATGACTAATAAATTGAAATCAGTTGCTATCCTAGAAGTTTTGCAGCATTTTTGGTGACCCCGAATATGGAATCGTTCCATCGAATCGCGACGCAAGTACCATTCATGAACAATGGTTGAGGGTTGTGAGTTCGCTTGAGAGACGGATGACAGCATTACCTGTATTAAATTTCACTCCATTTGATTATACTGTTAAGATCGGAATTTGATGGGGTTAACAAATGCGCCTTACCGTTCCTTTTCCATTTTCGAACAGCGAGGACGTGAGTTATTGAAGAATGAATAATAATGTCATCAGCGAAGCAAGGGATTGGATAAGAATCAGCAGCCAACATGTCATTTATAAAATTGAGAAATAGATTCGGAGACAGAACTGAGCCCTGGGGAACATCAGCATTTGTGGGATGGATATCAGAGTTGAAGGCATCCAATACAACTTGTATTGATCTCCTCGATAGGTAATTTCTAATCCATTGGAGAAGAGATTCATTTCAATGTCTCCCACGCATCTTTAACGAAAGAACTTGATGCCACATTCTGTTAAATGCCTTTAACAAATCAGGTGGACCCATCTTCATATGGTTTGGTTCCATTTCTCGGTGGTATATGCCCTCAAATCACCTGTTACTACGAAAACTGTACAGGCTGGACAAGCTGGGTAAATGCTATTTTCCATCTAAAAGAGCTCCGAAAAGTAGAACAGAGATAAAAGCTTGAGCACAGATCATGCCAGTGAGGAAGAACACTTCTTAATAATTATAGAAGGGACACTATCTCCATTTGTGTATGTGCTGAACGTGAATTGACCTTGGCATGCATTAAATCATTGAGATGGTAACTGAGGCAGAGTTCCTAATGTTTTGAACGAGATTTTACATCTTTCAGCTTGATAGCCCGTTTACAGCTCTGGTTGGTCTATGAGTTTATCTAGTCTATTTGGTCCATTATATAAGTCATTTTTACCTAAGGGAACGTTTCAGTGATCATATCAGCGATAACATCCACGTCAATATCGAAGAAGAAGTTATATCTCCTAAAAGCCGCCTCAGGTTACTTTCTCGTAGCTTCATACTTTCCTTACTTTGTTCTTTAACTGAGTGGTCGGAATACGACGACGTACCAGCCGAACTTTTCAAGATAATTGGGAATAAATTGGTAGAGAGGATACACTAACTCATTTCTAAGATTTGGTCAGAACTGGACCCCCTGAACGGCGCAAACTATAGACGCATCAGTCTTAGCAACATTGCATACAAGTTATTTTCTGGGATACTGTCTAAACGCCTCAAACCTTTTATCAAGTGCCTACGTGGCCCCTATTAGTGCGATTTAAGGCCAGGTACATGAGTAAACTATCGATCAAATCTTCACACTTCGAGAGATCCTGCAGAAAACCCAAGAAGTTAACATCGATACTCATCATCTCTTTATCGATTTAACTGACGCCTATGACAGCATCACCTTTTCATCGACTTTAAAGCCGCCTATGACAGCATTCATCGTCTTGAGCTCTACGAACGTCACTGTTGATAGCTATAATTTCGAGGTAGTTAAGGAGTTTACTTACCTCGGAACAAATATTAATCCTACAAATGACACCTTTGTAGAGATCCGACGAAGAATAACCCTAGCAAACCCCTGCTACTTCGGTTTGGCGAAACAACTGGGTTCAAAACTCCTAACTCGACGGACCAAATTAATGCTCTACAGAACGCTCATCTTACCAGTCCTGCTGTATGGAGCCGAGTGCTGGATGATAAGTAAGAAAGCTGAGCAAATATTGGGCACCTTCGAGCGTAAAATACTCCGTCGGATAATAGGTCCCCTATGCGAGGAGGGCGAATGGAGGAGAAGGTACAACCGCGTACACCTCTATGAGCTGTACCAGGATGTGGATGTAGTCCAAAAAACCAAGATACGCAGACTACATTGACTCGGCCACATCGAGCGAATTGACAACAATGCTCCAGCCAAGAGGATCTTCGAATCCCAGCCCCCAGGTTCGAGACGGCGAAGAAGACCGAACCTCCGGTACAAAGACCAAGCTGTCGCGGATGCCAGAAAACTTGGTCTTTACAACTGAAAGCAACGTGCTCGGGACCACAGAGGATGGAAGGCAACGATGTCTCAGGCAGGGACTCTACAAGGGTCGGGAGCCCTTTAAGTAAGTAGGTAATGACAGCATCAATAGAAACGAACTGTATGAAGCCATGTTTATTTTTAACATCCCTGACAAACTTGTCCGTCCATGACCGTACTGATAGAATGGGTTTGACAATGAACGAGGGCAAAGCCAAGTACATGCTGTCAACAAGAAGGGATAACAACACCGACGAATTGGATAAAATGTCACAGTGAGCAGCTACAACTTCGAGGTACATTGTCTACATTGGCTCTGCTATTAGCTCTGACAATGATAACAGTGCAGAAATCCAGCGAAGAATATTACTTGCCAACAGAGCCCTATCTTAAAGAACTAAAAAGATAACGATCTTTCGAGCATAAGATTGAACGACGAACTATATGAGCCCTACAGCGACATCGACCTAGCCAAAAACTGCGTATTGGACATCTGAGATGACTTGGACATCTAGAACCCGGAGGAATGACGCAGTAGAGAGCCAGGCCCATTTTCAAACCGAACTGTAACGCCATCTAAGAAGAAGTTGGAGTACGAGGCTTTAGCTGTTATGGTGTTGTGGTCAAACCAGAGCTTGGCTAGTGGCGCTTACATATCCATGGTGTACTTATCACGGTGTGTTGGCCCAGGTTGTTAACCTCAACATGTATACCTTCCTTCGGGTGTTTATCTGGCCAGAGTGTAGAAACCAATCCGATTTCTGTATTGAAAAACCGCTAGTAATGACCATTTCAGTACGAGCGTATAGGAAGACAATTCGATCCTATGTAAGCGATATCATAAATGACACGTTTTTGCAAACAGAATCCTTAAACTTCTTTCCCTTCAGCGACGCATTGTCTCAATATTTTATTGAGATACTAAACAATCAAACGATCTGACGAATAACTTATAACGCGGGGCTTCTTTCAGAAGGAACGTGTGAAATAAAATGATGTCACATGACTCGTTCCTCGTACACTACACTATAATTTCTTCCAAATGTTTCTCGTAAAACACATTTGTTAGGTCTACACTTAGGCAAGCTTTACACCCTTTTCTGGTACTCAGAGCCTGTCCTTGACTGAGTAATCAATTAATTTTATGGCATCGCCACGCAACAATAAAAGAGCATTACTCTAATGAAAACAAATAAAAAAATTCAAAAAAAAAAAAAAAAACACTTCTATCACGCGGTGCTCTCGCAAAAACAGTTAAAATCCATTAAAAACATTTGGAAATGAATTTCCGACAATGTATCCTTAAGATTACTTATGGCGCAACATAATACATACCTTTCACCACCCAGCCCTTTAACACACGGCCATTAGCTGTCTCTACGCACACAAATACACACATGCATACAATTTATGCGCGCATTAGTTTTATGAGCCTGTGTCCTCATTTCCGAAAGCCCTCCACCACACAAATCCTTTTTAGGAAAATGAAAATTGCAGCTGATAACCGATGTGTAGAAGTAGAAGTAGAAGAAGGCGCCTCAATGATGTGAGCGCAAACGAACTTCATCAAGGTTGTATTCGTGTTCAGTTGTTACTCACGCTCCCTTAACCGCTGCTACCGCCACCTCCTCCTCTGTGCAAACAATTTGTAATTTCATACGCTCGGAGCATTGTAAATTCAAGTGGAATAAACATTATTACGTCGGTGCGCCCCACAGAGGGAGAAACCTCTGACACCTACCTACCCCATGCGAACGCACACACTCATGCAAACACCCCCACAATGCACAGTTATATCAATTTAGCAAGGAGGGAAGGGTAACAATCAAATGTTCCTCACTTTTGGTTTTGATGATGACTGCCCGATACTCTGCCTCGTGTATCCACACGCGTCCTGGTGTTTTCTGGCTCCTCTGGATGTAAGACGAGCGAAACCACCCATAACTGGGGTTTGACAGGATCCTTTTGCTTTTGCTTTTGCTTACATCATTTGAGACATATCCTTGCTAGCATGTACTCGATGTAACACAATCCCATTACACATCAAGATGAGGTACGTATACTAGGTATACAGTGTAGGAGGCTAAGGACCCAAAAGCCATCGGCGAAGATGACGCCGGTCGTTGTCGACAGAGGGCGGTTACTCCTGAGTCCTCCTGGCACTGAAAATACTGTATTCGACGGATGTGAAGTATGTTCGTTACTGACTATCGGAGAAAATTATGTGCGCTAGAGGTTCTTACAAGCAAAATATTCGGTTTACGTGAACAGAGCACAGTGGTTTCGGGTACCACAATAGCACCAGCGGCATCACACTCGTCCTTACTGCTTTCTAATACTGATGATGATGATGATGCTACCAATGTTGTTGTTGCTGCAGCTGCTTGCAATAAACGATAAAAAAAAGCGGTACACACGTGTGTGTACAACGTTAACTCACTTTCAACTTGAACGGATGCTGGTGATGTTTTTAAAAGGAGCTGCTCTCCTCCACAAAAACAAAATAAAAAGGGAAAGGATATGGAGGCTACAGGGCTTTTCGTTGGGTGTTAATGTTCTTTTGTGGTGTTTATTCTTTCGTTGAATTTGATATTTGTATTTACTAAGTGACTCTTTAAGGAGCACCAGCGAACCGTAACAGAATCCTGTAATTAATTGAGTTTCCCATTCTGTGTTTTTCTTTATCTCAGGCTCCACTTTTTGGTTCGACTTTTTTCTTTCCCTTCTTTACTGCTCCTGCTTGCTACACCGCCACCTCCAATACTTTTACTTTTACTGTACGGAAAAAGCATTAAATCATAATTAGAAGAACGAGCGAGATGAGTATCCTTCTTCGCCTTCTTTGGAAATTTGTGTGTTTGTGTGTGTGTGTGTATGATGTGGCTCTGGTAAGCTTTGGCAATTTATTCAGACGATAGCATCTGTGGAATTTGGCTGGGTTCTAGAACAATGTGATGCGCTGTAATTGTTAATGTCTGTAAGTAAGGAATTTCGACACCGCGTGCGAGATAATAATGAATTTTTCGTTGTTTTTATTTTATTAACAATGTGATAATATTGTTATAGCGCTTCTGTATAGAGGAGGATGTAAAACGTAATCTTACAGTGTTTTGATTGGCATACTGTGTGAATATGATTAAGCTGGTAGATTCATTCATCATTGTTAAGTCAACCTTATATGGGCGGATTTCGTAGAACTGACGGTCTTTTAATGACTGTTCTTTGCAGTGACATCTTCAAGATTCTTCCTCATTCGGCGGATATTACTATCAATCATCATAAACGGTTGGATATGGTTATTTTATGTGGCCAATTACTTTTACTACTCTTTTTTATTTTTTTTGTGAAAGTTGGGCTCTGTGAGAGTTCACATGAATTCTCTTGTCTTTGTTCCTTATGTGGAATTTTCGGTCACAAGAATAGATATTCTGACCACTCGTCCATGATAACTCAATCGTATAGTGAATACCACAAACCTTGACACGCTGACAGACTGAATGCGAACATGTTGACATATAGAGAGAAAAGAGTAAAACTCTCTCACCTTGTGTATTTATACCCTATCCTAAGGGTATATTAAGTTTGATACATAGTTTGTAACATAGAGAAATATTGCAGACAGACCCTATAAAGTATATATATAAATGATCAGTATCAATAGCCGATTCGATTGAGACATGACCGTCCGTCCGTCCGTCCGTCTGTCACCAGTTTTTGGGCCTTAAATTTTGAGCTAGGACAATGAAATTTTGTATACAAAGTCTTTGGATATCGGGACAGAACAAGTGCAAAATTTTTAAAAATCCGCCCACTGACACGCCCACTTTTCAAAAAAATCACTTTTTTCACTATTTTCATATGAAACTTAAAAAAAACTTACTTGAGCAAATATGTAGATATCCACTTAACCTACAAATTGTCTATACATTGTATATGACCACGCCCACTTTTTAGGGGCGTTTACTTCCAAAATTAATTTTCGAATTAAAATATTAGTTTATGGCGCGAAATAGAAAATTTTGTGAATACATTTTCCACCGCCCACTGACACGACCAAATAAGATATGGATAGGGTATCATAAGATCCGCTCCAGGCGGATTGTAGCACTTTTTCACTGGTTTTTCTCTGCGATTGCTTTAAAGAATCGCCAACAAAAATAAGGCGCTACAATTAGTGAGAAGTTCGAATACCACCAAAAAGTTGCTAATATTAATACCAGTCATGCGTCGTAACGTTATATACATCCTTTACCGCGGTATTACAGTGACAGACATGTGATATAGAACATTGTATTGTTATAAAGGGCAACTAGATGGCAATGATACGTTTTTCAATTGATATATTTCAGTACCAATAACCACTGTTGCCATTTTAAAACTGTCCTTCCAGTCAGATTTAACTGGAAAAAACCCAGTCAAAAAAGTAAAATTCAGTCAACAAAAACAGTCAACGAATTATTAACACAAATCCAGCTGAAAAATCCAGTCAGAGTAAAAATGAACACTTTATTCAGAACAAAAAAAACAACACAGAATCCTTTATTTGTAAGTATGTAGGTAGAATGAAGTGAAGCATGAAGTATTTAAAGAAACAATACATTCTAATACGTTGTTTCAATTCATACATAAACTTTATATATATTAATGTCCCTGAGTGCTTCAATTGACTCTTTATCATTATTATTTGCATCTGTGTCATACTTTCATATATACCAATCTTATTTGTTACTTCAGTCTGTATAAGAAAATTGAAGCAGAAATCGCTAAATATTAACTGATTTCTGATGATCAGAATCAAATTCGTCTCATACTGGTTCATCGGAGTTCCTAACTTTATTTTAAGATATTTCGGTGACTACATATACTTTCCACTTCCCCATTAGATAAAGGCAACACTAACTTTCATATTGTGATCAATTTGCTTTTTATTTTTTGCGAAATATACATATGTACGTTGTGATGCTGAGAAGAGGAAATGTTGAAAAAATGTTTCCAAGTTAAGAACAAAAGTAGTAAATGTACGGCAAAAGTTTTTAACAAATTAGAAAGTATTGATTGAAAAGAAATTTTACAAACCCGTCAAAAAAAATATATTCAGCTAAAAAAAACAGCCGGCTGGATTCTAAAAAATCTTCCAGCTAAATTGATATCAATCCAGTCAGATCTGACTGGAAAACAGTCAAAATGGCAACAGTGCCAATAACATTCTGCTGTCAAAATATTCAGTAAGGCCTGCCAATTCATAGTGCATTGTTTCAAAATGCGGAAAAATAATTTCAAAATATTATCAAAATATGCTACGTGAATTTCGTCGTAATGTCGGTCGTCATGCATTCAATGTGCAACTCGTCGCACCGTGGAAAAGTTTGAGCGTGATTAGTTTCGTTTGCATCTTATTCTACTTTCCAGATAGGGATTGGTGCTAAATAAAGAAAATATAGACGCAGTAACGACCAGTATTGAAGATGTGAGTAAAACCGGCTTATTGTTCGGTTGGATTTGGGCCTTTATTCGTATAAGATTGTGCTGACACAAGAATTGAAGCTGGGCGATTATAGAAAATGTGATAAGTTCTTTAAATGGGGCGCTGGAACTGTTAGCTAGAGATCCAGGTCAAAGAATCATCTTCTCGGACGAGGCTCAGCGACTATGTAAACAAGCAAAACTGGAGCGAACAAAATCCGCACGTGTTCGACCAAACATCAATACATCCACAAGGATTGACATGGCATGAGGAAGAAGACACCGTTATTGTGTGGTCTAATTCGTAGAGCGAACAGACTTTCTGTGGATAGAGCAAGAAGAACATAGAGACATACATACATATATCCGATCTGTATGGTTTCATCAAGACGGTTCTGTGCTACATGCCGTAGAAGAGATGTAACGCGCAGTAAGTAGTTGTAATAGACTATTTCTTGCATCTTGCAAATGAATAGATTTGGTTAGATGGGGTTACAAGAAGTAAGAATCTGTAATGATAATTGCATCTCTGGCAACTGAATGCAAGTCCTAATGTATTACCTAAGTTAAAATGGAAAGGGAACCTTAGACCCATCCACCCAGAACTAACTTTAAGACTAAACAGTCATACTCTCGTTACAGATCTTGACTAAGTAATCTTGCAAGTAACAGCTGAATGAACGGAAAGGCCAACACCAAGCAACCAAAGGTACCAGTATCATACCTCAAGCTAAATCTTACGGTCAACGTTCGATGATAAAAGGACTAAATACATTTTGTTTCTGAAGAAAAAAAATAGGATCATGATAGGTATATAACCAATATTTGCCACCAGACTAGGCATTAGCTAGAATTACTGCAGAAGCTCTCATGATATGAAACTCTCATGCATAAAACTTAAGTACATAATAGTAGAAGCTAATAATTTTAGTATACTAGACGTGGTACAGAATTAGAAGTCTTATTTTCCCTTGAGCTACTCAAAACGTATTTCAATTATTAGCCACTCTTCTGAATGCAATTTGTTTACTGGTTTTTCTTGATTATTTAAATTCTTAGAATTCGTAATTAAGCGATGTGGCATGTCTCTTAAAACAAAACGATGTTATATGTAACATATGTACGCTCAAGAAAACTATTTCTCCTAATTCTGGAATCGTAAACTGAGCCTGACCCTCGGCAATCCATTCTTCTAAAATATTCCATAACATGTTGCTTGAATACTGAATGGAACCATATCCATTTCAGTTAATACATATGTATGTATGTATATTCCTCTGAATGGAAATGCCACTTCATTATTTTTACATGAGTGCAGTCCAAGTCTCCTATACATGATGGGAAGCTGTATTTGCTAAGTCAATCATGTTTTGCTTTCAAGTATTCTTCGGAATTAGAAGAAAACCTTACCAAATGAAAAACTTTATCTGTTATGATTTTTGGAACAGAATTTGCTTTTTTAAAAACATGATTCTGATGTACATCAAATAGTATCAAGGTTTTACAACACATATTAAAAACACACTCGTCTTTGCTTCAGGTGAAACTGCTCCTCCTCTTGCCTTAGTTTAGGTAACCATGTAATGATGTAAGCATCCACCTTCATATAACCATCTTTAAGACAGCCACCCAGATGGGGAAAAATGCTCAGGAGATTCATTCGAACTGTTCACTAACAATGATCAAGTTGAATTCTCTGTGGACGACGCAAAACTTCTAAACAGGTGGCAATAGTATTGAGGCGGACTTTTAAATCAACACGTTCACCGGCTATTCTTTCGAAACTGTAGTCCATTACCTGACATGGCAGTCGAAGAAGTTGGGAAACTCACAAAAGGCGATTCAATACCGAATCACTAGAGCGATTGTTGTCTTCTAGCATAAAGGTTTCACAAGAAACCGTGATCGCTATGAAATCATTGAGCGGATATTACTCGTAGACAGCCGACGACATAAGACTGTCTGATGATCAGTGCGGTCTTGCAACGGGTAAAGGACCATAAAGGACTTCCATGTAGTGTTTGTTGATTTTGAAAGAGCATTTCATAGACAGGTAACAGATCTGATAAGAGTGGCGTTAAGACAACGAGTAGGTTGAATTGGCGGAAAAGCTCTGCTATCTTCTCTCACTAAAAAATGCGCCTTAAGCTGAAAGTAAGGCCCACATCGCAGTTGTATCTCCGGCGCGCTTTAATCGGCTTGACAGTATACAAAAATGAGGGCAAATTAACAGCAGCTGAGATGAAAATGATGAGAGCAGGATTCATAGGAAGAAAGCACGACTAGCTCATTTGATATTGTCCCGAATCCTGCCAAAAAAGAATCAAACGCGGCAGACTTAAAAGACTCCTGGATCCTACAAGAACATTCCCATTCCCCATTGTTACAAAGTTAGCCCTTTTAATTGAATATCACAATTCCCTGTAGACAAACAAAGCACCAAGCGCATAATTCAAAATTCAAATGAAATCAAAAACCGGAAAGCTTGCAACACTCGAAAATTCCCGTCATAAACTGCTTTCAACCGAAAATTATTGTCGCCACATGCAAATAACAGTTCCAGCGCCCCATTTAAAGAACTTATCACATTTTCTATAATCGCCCAGCTTCAATTCTTGTGTCAGCACAATCTTATACGAATAAAGGCCCAAATCCAACCGAACAATAAGCCGGTTTTACTCACATCTTCAATACTGGTCGTTACTGCGTCTATATTTTCTTTATTTAGCACCAATCCCTATCTGGAAAGTAGAATAAGATGCAAACGAAACTAATCACGCTCAAACTTTTCCACGGTGCGACGAGTTGCACATTGAATGCATGACGACCGACATTACGACGAAATTCACGTAGCATATTTTGATAATATTTTGAAATTATTTTTCCGCATTTTGAAACAATGCACTATGAATTGGCAGGCCTTACTGAATATTTTGACAGCAGAATGTTATTGGCACTGTTGCCATTTTGACTGTTTTCCAGTCAGATCTGACTGTTACAAGAAGTAAGAATCTGTAATGATAATTGCATCTCTGGCAACTGAATGCAAGTCCTAATGTATTACCTAAGTTAAAATGGAAAGGGAACCTTAGACCCATCCACCCAGAACTAACTTTAAGACTAAACAGTCATACTCTCGTTACAGATCTTGACTAAGTAATCTTGCAAGTAACAGCTGAATGAACGGAAAGGCCAACACCAAGCAACCAAAGGTACCAGTATCATACCTCAAGCTAAATCTTACGGTCAACGTTCGATGATAAAAGGACTAAATACATTTTGTTTCTGAAGAAAAAAAATAGGATCATGATAGGTATATAACCAATATTTGCCACCAGACTAGGCATTAGCTAGAATTACTGCAGAAGCTCTCATGATATGAAACTCTCATGCATAAAACTTAAGTACATAATAGTAGAAGCTAATAATTTTAGTATACTAGACGTGGTACAGAATTAGAAGTCTTATTTTCCCTTGAGCTACTCAAAACGTATTTCAATTATTAGCCACTCTTCTGAATGCAATTTGTTTACTGGTTTTTCTTGATTATTTAAATTCTTAGAATTCGTAATTAAGCGATGTGGCATGTCTCTTAAAACAAAACGATGTTATATGTAACATATGTACGCTCAAGAAAACTATTTCTCCTAATTCTGGAATCGTAAACTGAGCCTGACCCTCGGCAATCCATTCTTCTAAAATATTCCATAACATGTTGCTTGAATACTGAATGGAACCATATCCATTTCAGTTAATACATATGTATGTATGTATATTCCTCTGAATGGAAATGCCACTTCATTATTTTTACATGAGTGCAGTCCAAGTCTCCTATACATGATGGGAAGCTGTATTTGCTAAGTCAATCATGTTTTGCTTTCAAGTATTCTTCGGAATTAGAAGAAAACCTTACCAAATGAAAAACTTTATCTGTTATGATTTTTGGAACAGAATTTGCTTTTTTAAAAACATGATTCTGATGTACATCAAATAGTATCAAGGTTTTACAACACATATTAAAAACACACTCGTCTTTGCTTCAGGTGAAACTGCTCCTCCTCTTGCCTTAGTTTAGGTAACCATGTAATGATGTAAGCATCCACCTTCATATAACCATCTTTAAGACAGTCACCCAGGTAGGGAAAAATGCCCAGGAGATTCATTCGGAAAGTTCACTAACAATGCTCAAGTTTAACTCGCTGTGGACGACGAAAAACTTCTAAACAGGTGGCAATAGTATTGATAGGGACTTTTAAATGAACACTTTCACCGGCTATTCTTTCGAAACTGTAGTCCATTACCTGACATGGCAGTCGAAGAAGTTGGGAAACTCACAAAAGGCGATTCAATACCGAATCACTAGAGCGATTGTTGTCTTCTAGCATAAAGGTTTCACAAGAAACCGTGATCGCTATGAAATCATTGAGCGGATATTACTCGTAGACAGCCGACGACATAAGACTGTCTGATGATCAGTGCGGTCTTGCAACGGGTAAAGGACCATAAAGGACTTCCATGTAGTGTTTGTTGATTTTGAAAGAGCATTTCATAGACAGGTAACAGATCTGATAAGAGTGGCGTTAAGACAACGAGTAGGTTGAATTGGCGGAAAAGCTCTGCTATCTTCTCTCACTAAAAAATGCGCCTTAAGCTGAAAGTAAGGCCCACATCGCAGTTGTATCTCCGGCGCGCTTTAATCGGCTTGACAGTATACAAAAATGAGGGCAAATTAACAGCAGCTGAGATGAAAATGATGAGAGCAGGATTCATAGGAAGAAAGCACGACTAGCTCATTTGATATTGTCCCGAATCCTGCCAAAAAAGAATCAAACGCGGCAGACTTAAAAGACTCCTGGATCCTACAAGAACATTCCCATTCCCCATTGTTACAAAGTTAGCCCTTTTAATTGAATATCACAATTCCCTGTAGACAAACAAAGCACCAAGCGCATAATTCAAAATTCAAATGAAATCAAAAACCGGAAAGCTTGCAACACTCGAAAATTCCCGTCATAAACTGCTTTCAACCGAAAATTATTGTCGCCACATGCAAATTGTTCTTGCAAGGTGCTTAATAATACATTTCTACCCGGCCCGTAACCATGTTTTATTGCCCACAAAGAAACGCGATTCAGCAACACCAGCCAACAATTAAAGCACATCGCTTGAACGTCCTTTCGTTTTACGAGTATTTCCCAAGAAATCCGAATACACTCTGAAGGGTCGCATTTAGCACAATTGCCGGCTCTCAACTTTGCCTCAACGTAATTGCAATCTAAATATCCGGCAGCGTTTGCATGACTTTTTCCTCAAATAAATTCAAGGTTTGTCATAGGCTTCCTGCTGCACATGCACGACTAGCGAACACATATAAGACGAGCTTCCTGTATGCAAAACCAATTTCACTTATAGCCTTCCGGGCGCAATGGTGTTGTTTCTCGGACCAATTTTATGTACGAGAGGACATAAAACAACACACTGGGTGATATGCCGAATCGCTAGGACATGCAATGTTATTGGGCATCGATCCGGAAGGCAGTATTACCATAAATTGCATAATTATGATATACACATTTTCCACAAGAGAGTTTTCAAAACCTATACCACTGATAGGATATATATTCCCAACATGACATTGGAACACTCACTGGTCTGAAATTATGGTCAGCGGAAAAGGATGTATAAAGCTTGGTTTTGATGCTGTTTTGAAGTAACCTCCCGGCGTGAACTGATTTATAAGTTAATAGTTTTGACTACCAACCGAGTCTCTAGTTCACACAGTGGGTACCTACCAAACAAAGACTAATTTGCGGAATACCAACTGTCAGCAGGTGCGTCTAAGGAGACGCCGCCATCGGTGTAGGTGAAACCTAGTTACAGAATTGTGGTTTGCTGGTAACTCAATTTGAACAGTGCCTCCATGCGATTTGCTCCTTCAACACAGCTGTGGGAATATAATTAAATTTTGTGTATATGTATGCTCGATTGCATTATTAAAGGCATTGATCAATCAATTAAGATTTCAGGAGGATTACTTCGGAATTACTATGTGTTATTGGTCGTCTGTTTGGTAAATTGCATGGACTGGTATTAGATGCCATTACATATGCTTCATGGCTTACACATGGTAGTTCAATTCAAAACAGATGGTGTGGCTACTGTTTTGCTATAAATTAGAAATGAGAAATAGCGTACATATTTAAATCATTTGGTCAACAAAGTTCAAGTCCTTTTGTGGCTAGGCCTATAACCTCCAATTACTTGATGATCTATAGCAGTTAAATGTATAGTATAATCAATAATCAACTCCAATCATCAGCATTGCCTTTATTCCTCAATAGCAATGTTTCATCTACATTGTAAAGGAGAAGGTTAGCGAAGGTGTAATCAGGACATCGATTTCCGACTTCTGAAAGAAAGAAGAAAGATCGCAGCATTTAGATTCAACAGAGTGAAAAGGAGGTTTCACATGCCTGTGTTGCAGGAGTTGTACTAAAGCCATTTAGGTGGACAGTCCTAAACCTGTGCTATGACGACCCTGGACACCTTGCGGAAGAGAAGATAATATCGACGTTGAGTGACACTTACTGGTGCTCAAAGATGAGGATCTATACCAAGGCATACATCAAGTCTTGCATTGATTGTGTTCATGCTAAGAAGAGTTAAGGCATGTCTGGCGGGGAGCAGCCCAATATCAAAAGAGTTCCTTTGCCATTCGACATCATTCATCCAGTTGAGAAACAATCCCTTCTTCTGCAGGCATACTGCAAGACAAGATGTTGTTAGGGGAAAAAAAATCAGCATAGATACCGAAGTGATGACCGAATGAAGAGATGAGGCAATGCAAAACAGCGTGAAATGTCAGAGCAGTTAGAAGATACACTTCAAAAAGACGCATCGCAAAATGCCGCTACAGTACATATAAGCAGGACGATCTGGTCAAGACCGAATGTACCCACCTTCTCAAGGTCCTATGAATGCAGCGAGACCAACAGATATTCACCACAGTAATGGCTAATGAAAAAATTAGAACTCTGATACTGAGGACATGATCGATAATATGATAATCAATAAGAGCATCTGCTTAGCTATAATATATGGGTCGATCGTCGCGCAGAAGTACATATGTATAGGCCAACATAAAGAGATGGTTTCTTCTATCCTAAGATAGCTAATGCAAATCTTTGGGTTATTGTACTTATCGAGTAGCTGAAATCATAAAAATAGATAAATATCAGGCCGTAAGCAGCCCATAGAGGGCCAAGGCCTAGCCTAGCTTATCACAACTGTACATGTTGTGCATGGTATACATTTCTGCACGTCAGAAGGGGATCTACAATTTTATGCCGTATCCGAAGGGAAGAGGGGTTTCGAGAAGCTTTTTCATGACAGTAATACTCTTGAATGTTTGTCAGACACTCGAAAGAGGTGGGGCCGTGAAAAAACCCACCTGCTGAAACTATAGGAAGTTGCAATAACCGAGTTTCTACTAAGTACATTGGCTCCAGTTCTTCTTACTATGTATCCTGCGTGGCTGCAAAAAACCTGCACTTTAATCCCATTATAACGAAATTAAATTGTTATCACAAAAAACCTTCAAAGTTCAGTGAATGAATATCCTTTTAACAAGAAATCAAAAAAAAAAAAGACATCTTCTCCACTATCCCTTGACTCCGAAATTCGTTTAAATTCTATTCCACATCCCTGTCGTCCTCAAAAATCATCTTCAACATAAAATACGCTGCGATAGACATTTTCGTCCTACAAGGAAAAAAAAAAACATTGTATTCCTTGTTCGCTCACGTATTTTTCTTTTCCTTTACGTGACTTTGAAAAGTACACTTCCATTTCCAGTGGGCAACGAAGCACCAACAACAACAGCAACAAAAACTGTTTCTTGTAGATATCTATATCCTTCTCTAAAAGGCATAAACTTAAAACTTTCTCAAAGTCACGATTTAAAATTCCATCATCCTCAAATGTTGGCCTTCACTTTAAAAGCGCCACTTGCGTTGGTTGGTTGTCCCCTCTTTCTCTTTTTCTCTCTCTGTCTCTCTGGCTTCATGTAACTTCATTTCACAAATATAAACCCAAAAGCAGATTCTTCTTCATTTAACTTTTTTGTTGTTGTTGTTGTTGTTTCTTTTGTACTCAAAGGATCTCTCACAAATGATACTACATCTCACTATCCAACAACATGCCCATCATCGTAATACCACTGAATGATGATGAAGACTGTGTAATTCTATTAAAACCCTTACGAAGAAAGACAAAAAAAAATAAACCATAACCAGTCCCGAACGACAACGGAGAACATCCTAACCCGCCGCGAAATAACCTCGTGCCGTTCAAAAAAACAACGAACCGCCATCATCCCCAATGGCGCACAAGAGAGTAGGTAGTATACGCAAAACACAACATTTCAAAGTTAGAAAGAGGACCTTCGTCATTGCCACCGCACTACCATTATTTTGCTCACAGAACAAATCATCAGCCAGCCATTCTGTATCTCATCACAGTCAGCCAGCCAGCCAGTCAGATGGCAGCCAACAAACCATTCAGCCGGGATACGAACATTATCCTTGACTATTTGCGAACTGCATCTAAAACACATACACACGTACAGACGACATGTGATGATAACGTTGACGACATTAAAGTGCCAAATCCCGAATCGTGGCTCACTTTAAGCCGAAATGATGTTTGCAGATCAACCCAACGCCCTCTCCGCCCAACGCATGTGTGTGTCCTGAACAAAAAAATCGATTTAAGGCTTGATGACAAACCAACACTTATACCTACCCACAGAGCAGAGCAAATTGAAAACGGGCCACAACATCCAGGACACCCCAACGACCGCCTATCTGCCGCAAAAGAAGCTAATTAATCTCTCAGGGATAATAACACAAAAGGTAACGTTAACCGTATGTAGGTACTTTTCGCATTGCACAGTTATTACTATATTACCTGTACGATGGCAGTTCTCATATTACCGCCAATAAAAGATAACATTCATAACGGTAACGCTCAGAGTGAACAATATAAAACCATTAATGTCGGAGCCTGGTAGATCATCCTGGCTGACAACAAGGCAAATTCTACATCGCCTACACTTTACAGAGCGAGAGAGAGAGATGTTAAATGGTGAATGGGACCTGTGTCGAGGATAATACGGCCATGATGTACGACCGGTGTACCGGTACTGCAAAAACCTACAAAAATGTAGGATGTAATTAAAAAAAAATACAGACAAAGAAAAAAAAAAGAAGGAAAACTTTGTCCTTTTTGCATTTTACATCGACCTTGTCGTCATGCAATGAGTTTTTTTGTTTCGGCATGTTCCTGTTCCATTTTGCACTATCTCTCCGGGCAAAGTGTAGTATTTGGTATCCGGTTTCGGGGTCGACGACGAATCCTTTTGTTTTCACACATATACATGCATATATGAAATTCAGCAGGAGGTGGAAACATTACCACACAAGTAGCCTTACCTAAACGAGCAGCGGTAGTTGGTCCGAATTTTTATAGAGAAACTTTTCATGTGAGGTTTTCGTGGTAAATTACCGGATTTCACTCACCGTTGTCAGTGTGTGAGGTGCGATCCTTAGTAGAGAGAATCAATCCTGTATAATAGTTGAGAGGAAATTCCTCCTCCTTGCTGTGCACCCACATTGTGGAGAAAAAGTTTGTTCACGTAACGCGTTGAGTACAAAAGGATTCCGCCGAATGTCATGGCATTGACTGAAAAAAAAAAAAAACCAAAAAAATCACACGAAAACCACAAAGTGTGTGCTCTTCGAGGCTAGAATAAGGAGCAGAGTTTGGTTTGAATTTGAATTTTATTTTGCGGATTTTCAAGGATTACATTTTCGATGTTGAACACATGTAGTGGGTTGAGCGGGTGAAATGACTGGTGGCATTTAAGGGACTAATCCTAATTCCGTTTGCTCGGAGCGACACAATCACATTTCTATGTTCTATGTCGCTTTGAGCTGTGGAAGATAGGTGTACGAGCAACTGTGTAGTTGGTACTTCTTTTGTATCAAATGCCAATAGGAGTGGTCGATAAAGAGCAACTGAAATAACATGACGTATATGCAATGTGGAGGATGAAAAATCTCACAGTAAAGGATGAAAATAGTGAACATGTTTGTGGATACCCTTTGAGGAAATCCAACTTAATCTCGTGCCACCCCTATCTCCGGCCTTGTGTTTAAACATGGTCCCACCTATGACAAGACAAAAAGTGAACAAATCTTTCGTGTATTCCCTGCCATCCCATAACATGTTTAAGGCTTTCGTCCTTAACACAATGACAATGTCACCGTTAGGTGTTGCATTAGAAACAGCCGCCAACTGGTTGTTAAATGTTTATTTTTGTCTTCCTCAGACGAACCATCCGTGGGGACGTAGCACTGTATAACGGTGAAGCGACATACTCTCGTCCGATGATTATGTCCTGTATTCCCTTGTGGATACTAGCGCCTCTACAACGCCTACGCGCCATCGTGTGCGATTTTTGGAAATGCGCCTTAACTTCCCCCAACTCTTTCCTAGTTGGCGTTCTTCCTTCTTAACTGTTTCGCGTCACGTACTCCTATGACCGCCGGGGAATGTTTTCATGTACAAAAACACAACGTCTTACTCTTGAATGGACACCGGATGTTCAAGGAGTTTATTGAGAGCTTTTTTGGACACTAGTCATGGATGAAATACTACTTATTCTAGGTCACAGTAGTAAGTATATGGAGGAATCCTTCTAAGCAAGAACTGAGACTCCCTGAACTGCGCCAACTATAGAGGCATCAATCTCCTCGACATTGCGTACAAGATCTTTTCCGCGATACTATGTGAGCGCTTGCACACACCTTTATCACTGCAGCCTTATTGGCTTCTATCAGTGTGGTTGCAGGCCAGATAAGTCCACCATCTTTATACTGCGACAAGATCCTGGAGAAAACCCAAGAAGTCAACATCGACACCCACCATCTTTTTCTCGATTTCAAGGTCACCTATGAGAGCATCTATATAGATGAACTATGTATATATGAAGATAAAGTGATGTTTAGTTTTGAAATGTTTTCCAAACTTGTCCGTCGGTGAAGACTGGGACTCTGTTTCCTTAAGAACCTGATCCTTTACGGCTTTACGACGCTGGAAACGGATGAAATTATCCCGCAGAGTCTTCAAATCTAACGCAGAGGTACGACAAGTGGCGCGAACAAGTTCAAGCGGCCTACAACAACTTGGTGTGTGCAACTAGAGGAAATTAGCTAAAGACCGAGATAAATGCAGAAGCTTGTTAGTTGAAGCAAAAGGTCACCCCGAACTGCAGCGTCTTCTAAGAAGAAGACTTCCTAAATCATGCATCGTCTTCCAGGCGGAAGGTCTTGCCGTACGTGAGACTTTCCGCCTACACAAGCAAACTTTATTGACAGCCAGGTCGCTATCAAGGCTATTGTATCTGACACTTAATCCTTACAAAGTACAAAGAGGATCTACTCTTAATGTTTGCAACAGCGTGTGTCTTACTTACTTCTCTCCAGCTATCCCACTTTACTTACATCCGACAGGTCCGCTACGGTCAATTTTTATGTTAATTATTGACATTGAATTTTTAGCAACAGTAGCCAGCAGACTTTGTTTAATAAACGTCCCATCTTTACAACCACTACTGTCTACATAAATATACACATTTATTTGGTTGAGAAATTTAAGATGTACGAGTAACCTTGGATTGGAAGTGCGGGAAGATAACACCCCGAAATATTATGAATTTCTTATTTGCCACGTGTTCGGTGTGTTTATCAAGAATACAATCTGTTCATCTCGGGCGTACTCTCCTGATGAAGGAGAATAAAACCTTTTGTGTGCGCAACGTTACAGTGTTGGAAGCACTTATCACAGCTGAAACACGTCACCATGAGACCCAAAATCAAATTAGCTTCTCTCGTGCGTTGTGTTACAATGGAAAAGATATACATACGAGTATCTCTGATTCATCTATCTGTATCTATGCGCCATAAATAATGTTTTCTAATATCTCTGCCGTTCAGCATGTTGTATAATATCGTTCTAACGAACCATAGATACACTCGCTCTAACGTTGCGTAACACCTCAAGGGCACTCTTCATTGTTAAAGTAACCTTCTGCCCCCCAACAACAAAATAAGAAAAGGCAAATAACAAACGAGAAAACGTCGTTAACTGCCCGGCATCGCATCAATTAGTTTTTTTTTCTTTTCTTTTTTTTGCGACATGACAGCCATGTGACATTGTATTCACCTGGAAAGCCTAATTGGGACCGAGGCCTGTTGTCCATTCTGAATGTTGTCTCGCTTTGAAACTAAATTTAATTTTGCCCTCCGGGTAGTATATCTGGTCCACTTGCCCCATATACCTACTATAGAGAAGAGTATTGTCGTCGATGTCCTTGGCTAAATAATAATTGGGATCGCAGTGGAAATCCTCTTAGATTTTGGCTCTATGTATGGAATGATCCCTGTCATTCTGTGTATGCTGCAGGATTGAATTTGTAAACCATGATAAATTTATTTTTTTCCTCTTAAATTGGTGTAATCCTCCGGTGAGTGGGGAGGACCAAAAGGAGAGCAACGCGAATGGTTAGAGGGAATTTTTGTTCATTTTTTTTTGTTTTTCTTGTCAAGACTTGTGTATCCTTGGATATTCGGTTTGATGTTCCATGGGTTTCATCGGAGCGAGATGAATTTAAATTCTATTAACTCAACGATTAAGTGAACAGGGTTGAAGGTCCGCCCCTCGATTTTTTGTTGTTAATTTAGTCAAAAAGACTTTAAGAAATTCTTTTGGGGTACCAGCGAGTTAATGAGACTGCTTGTTGGTGGGTTAATCAGCTTTGTACCCAATATTACCATAAGGAAGCTTTGCATGAGTCTTTAAAGAGCTTGCTATGTCTTCAAGCAAGTATAGGTAAATGACAGCCCATCGAGTTCAAAAGTTTTCCATTGAGAATTTCTGAACATTGACAGGTGATTGAGGCAATATTGTTGAAGCTCCATCTGTCAAGTTGGCTGTAATTTTGACATTCTGCTTTGTCAAATTAATGTGTCAGAAAAAAAAATTGGGTAAGTGCGAGGAGGGCCTCGTGCAATAGTGTTCCGGACCTTTTATATTGTCATTAAATAGAAGGCCAATTTATTTATATCCTGCATAGGTACAGCTGTTACTGGTTTTGATATGAATAATGTAATGTCTTGTACGTAGGTATGCCCTAGTAATACTGAGCTAAGATTCCAGTCCATTTTAACTTACACTTTCAATACAAAACATGGCGTACTAAGCTTTTGGATAGAAATGCATGTGACGGTACTTTGCTTGTTAAATGGTTTAAGTAAAATAAAACACTGGCAATACTTGACATGCAAAGGAATACAGCATTTAGAGTTTTAAAAATTTAAGAAAAAAATATTTTTGAAAAAAAAAAACAAAATTAAAAAAAATTTGAAATTTTTTAATGCTCTTTTCAAAAGCAGAATAGAGCTAACATATACGATCCATTCGTGCAAATGACTTTGTTTTTGAAAAATCGATTTCGTGTGGTAGTAGCAGGAGAAGAGAATACAGGGAAGTCCATGCGCTCTTCTTAAATCTGTAACTCGGGAACTACTTGGCGGATTTAGATGAAACTTGAAATTTGAGCAAATTGTAGTATCAAAATGATCTACTGTAAAAATTATTTGGATAACATAAAAACTGGGGGAGATACAGTGGGGTAACTAGATACCCCATTTTTTTAATTTTTCTTAGAAAATATATAAAATACAGAAATTTTCGTCTTGTTTTTACAATCTACACAAAATTCTACGTATCTCCAATTTTTTTCATATTTTTACCACTTATGGTCTGGTCGCTAGGGGGGGGGGGACAACATTTTTCAAATGTTTGGCAAGCTTTTTTGTTCAACAAATTTTGTCAGAAAAAAATATTTCTCACATAAATGGAGCCACATGATGGGGAAAAAAATAGTTTTTTTTGCCCTTCATACAAGGTGCCCGAAAAAGGGCTCCCAAAATGAAATTCATTGCCGCCATCTTGTGCGGGCTTCCACATAATGTGTACATAGCGAAAGTTTCAGCTCTCTATGTCTAACGGTTCAAAAGTTACAGGGCTGTGACAGACTGACGGACAGACGGACAGACGGACAGACAGACACCGTATCAAACCCATAAGTGTTCCGTCTTACCTTTTAAGGTCCGGAACACTAAAAACACATTTTGGACTGGCTGAACCGGCATTAACTTCCTTACGAACAACATTGGCCGGGCCATCACAGTTTATTCTATTAAAATTTAAAGGTAGGAAACGCTTAATGGAATCTCTGTCTATGATATTCTCTTAAACTACAGTTGTTTTTCTTTTTTTTTTTTGACCAGGACGTCTCAAGTTTTGTTTTCCTTTAAATATTTCAAGGTTCCAATACCCAACATTCGTGTTGGCTTACTTCCCATAATTAAATCATAAAGCCTCCCTTAGTGATAATTTAAATTGCTTATCATACCTATCTGCCCTAAGGATGTGAGATATTCTTATTTGGAAGCATATTTTGACTTATTTACGTCCACTTATTGGGAAATTTGTTATGCTATCTGTTCAATTCCCTAATTGGCCATTGATTATGACCAATTATGGTTCTGAAAAAAGCAAAAATGTAAGTTGAAAGTTTAGCTTTTATTTTCGTATCCTTGAGAGGAAATCTAGCTATGGACACGTTGGTTGGGCGTGTTCCATAAATAAATCTAGAAAAATGGAAACTTTTTATGTGCCTTAGCACAACTGTGAACGTTCCCCGGAGAGGCAATAAAATTTGTAGACTCAAATGCCAGCACGTGGTATTGACACAGGTGGGCAATTAGACACGTGCAACTTCTGACCTATACAATTTTCGTGAGTCCACTCTCAGATAAGAAATAAACTCAAAAGTTCTATCCCAAAAGGGATTACGAAAAGAGCAACAATCTCTGTCTCTGTCTCTGCCGTCTCTGCCTCAAGAAAGCTTTAAATATTCCGTATCATTTAACATTTTTCAAATTAAAAGTAAATTACAGTCAAGGACACGGGTTTGTACTTAATTTTACCCAAACAAATTCAACCACTAAGATCCCACGGGTATCCTGCCAAGATAGAGTAAAGTCAGTCATGTCGGGGAAAAGGTGATAATTTTGCAGCCAAAGCAAAACGCAATTTTTACATAATTAGAAAAGAATGGAACAGTGAACAGTGATACCTTTTCGTTTGTTTTGATTTATACTTTTAAGTGGGTGGCAAGGAATTAACGGTCTTTATTATTCTTTTACTTTTGCAAGAACGTCAAAGAGGCGTAACTAATGTGCACCTCGCAAAAAGGTTTTAGTGGTCCTTGTGGAAAGTGTTGAATTTATTTTTCATTTTTCTTTACTGCCCTATCGAAGAGGGTCCTTTAAGGAGTAGGCTGCGGCAAGCTTTTCAAATTTATTTTACTTTTCAAATGGAATAAGACTGAGTGGACAGCTTATTGCCAATTAGAGGACCGTGGGGATTTCGAAGACAGAAGCAAGTCAAAGAGAGTCTGAAAGTAAGAATTTTAATTGAATTCTTAGGGACGTCCGTGATTTCAGCTTATAGTTTTAAGGGACTACATTTGGCTGCTTCGAAATACAGAAAATATTATGTGCCAAGTGCTTATTTATGGACTAAGTGTATTTTCATCGAGCTGTGGCGAAGACTACTTCAAAGTCGGTGATTTAAGGATTATATTGTACTCCCAAGTCGAAATTTAGCGTGCCCTTGACTAATATCGATAAGGATAATGAGCTCACCGGAGTATCATACTACCGCGATCTTCATGAAGGATGAGTTGTGCATTGGAAAAGATATTTTGTGATCATGGAGAAATTCAATTCTAGATGAGACTCTTCTTTAAGTTTATAGCTGTAACCGGTGTTCATAATTTTTTGTCAGAAGGGTGAAGATTCCCGTGCGCTTCTTTCAGTAATCCACTTAGTGCAGGGGGAAAATGTGTCACCGTACTGGCATGCTACGCTCTTTCTTCTCCCCATCTTATAGTGGTAAGCCTTGAAGTATCCATGTCCGGTGAGGAACTGCGTGCCTTTTCTGCGGCTAGACTAAGACCATATTCTTCCAGCCAGAAATGCACACGTCTCATAATTTGGTTAAGCTTTCTTGGCGCGCTATCGGTGTCTCTTGCCATAATCACCGCTGCATACCCTACCAGGAAAGAATCTTTGCGCATTTCCATACGAAGTATGCCATCGTAAGAGATGTTCTAGAGTTCGCTCCTAGTATCGAGTTCCGTGCTGCTCCGAGGGCCTTCTGCGGTGTCGTACAAAAGCTTTCGTTCCTTAAGGCAGTCCCTTATCATCAGCAAGAGCGCGTTGAGCATGACCCTCCATCTGGTTGAATTGTAGGCGTTTCGCACGTCCAGAGTTGCTAACAAAAACGACTTTTCTTGAATAGTGGTTTCCCTCTCAAGCCATTTGGGCAGCCCTTATCAATTCTTCAATTGCTCCTTCAATTGTACCTTTCCTGATACCGTGCTGTCTTCTGGACAGGCACCCTGGTCTCTGTTTCCGTGCAGTGAGTCTTGGTTTCAACAGCTTTTCGAACAGCTTCCCTGATGTGTCCAGCATGCATTGAGGTCTGTACGTCAATGGTGTATCTGGATCTCCTTACTCTTTGCTGATACGTACTAAGAGTTGCCTTTTCTAGATTCTAGGGAAAACTCATTCCTTCCATCGGGTCCAGGGATTTTTCTGTTCTGTAGAGCTTTAACCGCAAGAGTCAGCTCCTCTTCGATGAAGTCTGGGACACCCTGTTCTTGGTCGGAGTGGTGTCGGTGTCGGTAGGCCGGACGGGGTTAGTAGGGAAGAGCGTGTCGTCTATATGTATGCACCCTAGTCCAGACGGGTCTACGTTGACATCTCGGCGGAGATCTTATTACTTGCACCTTTTGCTCGTATTGGTGTCCTTCTTGAGCTCGCGTCCCATGGTTCTGAACTCCGAAAGGGCTCAGCGTGTCTTCTTCTTCCACCTCAGTGGTCGCCTTTGGTTCTGGTTAGAGACATGTTGTTCACGTGTAGTCCTTTATCACTACCCATGTAGAGACTCCATAAATGAGTTTTACATGCTTACTGCCGCAGGTAGGTAGCTAATTGGCTGACTCCAATTTATGGTGCTGGTGTGGCGTAGACATGTGTTAACTTCTTGCTGTCTTAGAACCATCGCACACAAAATTGACATATGCTGCGATCTTAGAGGGGAAGTGTAGCTTCCAATACACAGAAAGGAGACATTTGTTGGTTCTCTATTTGATAATCATGACGCATGTTTGCCTAGGCAACGCAAACAAATTATGCACTAGTATAAGCCACTGATAGTGCAGAAATGGCGTGGCAGTGCCAGGAATCCACACACCCATTATTTGCCGTATCTATATCATAAGTCCTAGTTATGTCTTATTTTGTACCTTGCAAACTTTTTCATTCATCTCCTGTGCAACCGCTAAGTAGACCCTTTACTCCAAACCCACGGTTTAGAAGAAAGGACTTGTGTCTGGAAAGGAAAAATCATACAGTTACCTTGAAAGTAGTATCTATCTTCTTGTTATCCTTCGCCACAAACACTTTTGACAAAATTACATACTTCCCGTTGGACGAAAACAATAACTCCTGTCTATGCAGCGATACCAACTGGATGTCCTCCCGGATAAGTTGCTTTACACAAAAGGATGTAACTTCTTTGTACAACTATCATAATTTACGAAAGCTTTAAGCCGTAAGCAAATTATAAACTCTATTCGTGAAGTCAAGTTTTCCACCCTGAGGAACATTTTACAAGCCACAGCCGCGTGTACCTTGTCATGCGACAAACGCGAGTTTCTCGGCATTCACCCTGCTTTTGAAGGTGTTTTAAACTTTTGCCTTGAATTAAAATTGTTTTATGCGCACCCCAACGCACTGGGTAGGTATTCCTTGATAGTAAAGTGGAAAAATATTTAATCTAAGTATTTGCAGGGAGCTACTAGGTGCATAAAGTTAGACGCTCGGCACTACTGCCGCCGCAGCATGACGTTGTTGTATACAGGATTTATGCACTATATGGTCCTGTTGTTGTTTCAGGCGTTCTCCCCCGTCGTCGTCATCATCGTCATAAGACGGAAAAAGAACGAAAGCAATTATTTTTCTCAATTTTTTCCAAAGTTATGTGTACGTGTGCTCGTTTGGTGGTTGACGGTACGCTTTTCTGTTGTTTTACTGTGGCCCCTTTTCGCGATATTAGAGTGGAAAATTATGTAAATGGGCTGAGTATTTGCTTTAAACTTTATTTCTGCCTCGTGTAGTGCTGCGGTTTGTTTGCACAGCTGAAAGGTGTAATAAAATAAGCGTTGCAAAGTAAATACAAATTTGGCAAAAATTTTAATGTGATGTCTTAAAGAGAATGATGAAAATTGTTTTAGTTTAGGTAGTAGTAGTATACATAAATTAAGAATCGCTGGCGCGCATTCAAAACGTCAAATTTTTCACAAATCTGGCACATAGATCAGGCTGACTTGTGGTTTATTTGCATAGAGTTGTGACTTAAGAAAAACCCGTAAGGAGAAGTACAACGGGGTCAAATCGCACGATATCGGTGGTCAATTCTCATCACCTCCGTGTGAGACATCCATGTTCGGAAATCACTCTTGTTAAATGACCAAGGGCTATGTGGCACGTATTGGATGACAAACGACTAACAAAGGCCTCGTAGGAGCAGCATCTCCCGATAGGTGCTGTTTCATTAAGTAGCGAGAAAGAGTCACTGCAGCCGAACACCTAGCAGCTCTGTTAGTAAGCCCTACTCCCACCTCCTCGTGGTGCCATCTGGGAATTTCTTCGGAAATTGCTAACGGGAGAGGACGAATGGCGAGTTTCCTCCGCCACAAAACAGGATTAGTGTCGGTTGGTCACAGCGACCGGATATTGACGGCCAGGTTCCAGAGTAGAGTAAGGAAGGTCACCATAATGCAGTGCTACGCTCCGACTGATGACGCGGCTGAGGATATAAAAGATAATTTGTACAGTCATTTAGGCGCCATCTTCAACCAGACACCAAACGGAGACATCGTAATTGTGATGGGGGATCTCAATGCCAAGGTAGGTAGCGACAACACTATGCTCAAACACGTGATGGGAGTTCACGGCCTTGGAGACCGAAACGACAACGGTGAGCGGTTTGTGGACTTCTGCAATACCAACCGCCTAGTCATTGGAAGTATGCTGTTTGAGCATAACACCTGCCACAAGATCAGTTGGGTCTCGACTGATAGGCAGCGATCATCCAACCAGATCAACCACATTGCGATCAGCTGCCGCTTTAGAAATTGTCTCCTAGACGTCCGAAACAGACGTGGAGCGGACGTCGGACAGGAACGCCTTCGCACTGCATCTGTCAATAGCAACCGCTCAAAATTGCTTAACAACGCCAGGTATAATACTGACAGGCTCAAGGTTCCTCAAGTGCGCCAACAGTTCAGGGACCACCTTGCCTTACAAGCAGAAGTAATCAGCAGATCATTACAGGAGAGTATGGATGACCACTGGAATGCTGTGAAAAATGCTTTTGCAATGGGGGCAAGCGCCTACGTCGGCAAGAGGCAGAAACACAACCGCACATGGCTTTCAGCAGATACCTGGAGACGGATCGATGAGCGTACAGCAATAAAGGCTCGGAGCTAGAAACCCAATATCGTGTGAAGAAGAAAGAAGTGCAGCGTAGTATGAGGCGTGACAAACGTCAGTACATCGACACACTGGCTTCAATGGCTGAAGAAGCAGCGAGCAAATGCGACAGTAGGACTGTTTATAGTATCACCAAGGAGCTCACTGGTGGTCGGAGCTCCAAACAACACCCGGTGAAAAGTCTAGATGGCAGCCTACTGATTTCGGATGAGGATCAGCTCGTTAGATGGAGAGAACATTTCGCCACAGTATTAAACCACTTAGGCGATGTCGATATGTTCTCAAATTTGAATGAGCATTCCGAAGCAACAAATTCCCGAATCCGCACCCACCTCCCAGTAAGAACGAAATCATAACAGCGATCAGGTCCCTCAAGAAAAACAAAACGGTTGGTATTGATGGCATCCCTGCCGAACTATTTCAAGCGGCGCCAAATATATCGGCAGATTTGCTGAGCACTTCTAACACCAGCGCGCAACTTAACATTGCCGGACAGGAAGTCGAGAAATTTGCCAACTTTCCATACCTAGGAAGTGTGGCACCGAACTGGATGTGTGCAGCAGAATCGGGAAGGCCAAAGCTGCGTTCGGCATGCTGTCCACCATCTGGAAAAGCAATGTTATCAGCTTAAGAACCAAGCTACGACTGTTTCGCTCCAACGTAGAATCGGTATTGCTTTATGGGTGCAGTACTTTGAAAGTGGACACCATTAACAGGCGCCGGCTGCAAGCCTTTGTAAACAAATGTTTAAGAATCATCTTGAGGATCTTTTGGCCGAACCGTATCTCCAATGAACAGCTTTATACGAGAACGGGCCAGGAACCTATAAACATTACGATACGAAATTGCGAAATACGCTATGCAGTGGAATCCGCTCACCCAAGCAGGCAGAACAGCGGGACGCCCTAGGCAAACGTGGCGCAGAACAGTCAAGGAGGAATCGAGCTCTTTGGGAATGAGCTGAAGAGAGCTCAAACGAGTTGCAGAACTACGAACAAGATGGCGCGCAGGCGTTGCTGACGCAAAGGATTAAAGTCAGTAAGTATGTGGCACGTAGCACTGTCTGTTGAATCACATGCAATGAAATTGGTTATCATCGACCGATAGCGCTCGCAGTTAATGGCCTGACCAATGTTGTTCTCAAAGAAATTGTTCTCAAGAAAATTCAGAAATGGAACTCGTCACTGAGTACGTTTTTTCCATCGAAATTGTGATCACCTTCCAGCTGCGTGAATAGCGTTATCTATGTTCATTTAATTCAAGGTTCTAGATAAGTTCCATCTTGTATGGGTGAAGGCCCATGTCTTGGTACAAAATTCCCCAAGTTGTGGTCTGCAAAAGGCCGAGATCTTATGCGCAGTAGAAAATTGACTGCCTCGGATTCTTTTGCACACTCTCATGGACAGCGGCGACATTTTTGACAGATCTTGCGTTTCGTTGATGTACGGATGTTGGCGGATCCACTGAAGCGGTTGACTTGAACTATCCACCACATTGTGAACGTCCTTTCGACAGGATGATTATGGCGACCGTAAAACGGACGAAGCTCGCGAAATGTTGTTCGAACAGACGGCCCACTTTCATAAAACTATTTAATCATTTGCACGGGTTGTTGAACGCTTTAGCTCTCTGTATAACTGTAGCAAAACAGGCTAAACAAATGACAGCCATTTTGACAGATGTAGCTTCAATAATATGGCCGCAATCAAATTACCAACGTTTGTAGATCGCTTTCATTATCTAGCGGTCCATATAATAAAATTGTCATAAAATTGTGTTTGCAAAGAAGAAGACATTTTCTGTGCCACTATCATATGCATGACCCACTTGTCTTAAAGTGATTTGAATATTCGATTCGACTTTAATACAAAAAGACCTAATAAGTTAGTACTGAACACTCAAGTACACCCACACGTACTAGATACAGTGTCATCCTAAAACAGATTCCTTTTTGTTAAAATTAAATTATCTACGAAAATTATGCACTCATGCTTAAAGAGAGCTCTGACATAGAAATTAACCGCATTCCGACTATCCGGCCTAAAACACATACAAGAGTATATGTATCTATGGTTTGGGATATGGTACATGCAGTACAAAACCTCCTCCCAATTGGACATGAGAGATCATGGATTCCATTGGTTTTCGTATTTTGTGTACATATCTTCGTCTTGTATGGGGCGTTTTAGGTCATGTATGTCGGTTGGAAAATGTTGTCCGTTGTCACTGTCACAGTATGTATGTGGGTGGTGCGAGATTTTTTGGTGTTATTATTGTTTTCTGTTTTGGTATGCAAACATAGTCACTTGCTGGCTTTGTACTTGCCAGAGTTCGATTGGTTATCGTCTGTTTTGTGGCTTGGAATTGTTAAGGAAACTACGATACAAGAGAGTTAAATCCTTTGCATATAGCAATATGTGTGTCTGTATTTTTTTTATACATATGTACAGGGTGATGAAGATGAAAACATGTACTAAAGTCATTTAAAACATTTGTTTATACTTTCCAACAGTACTACGATCAAAATTCAATCTTTTTAATTTCCTTACTTTGTCGACACCACATTTTTCGATTAGAAAAGTGCTGGCTAGATGCAGAGATAGTGCAGAGGGATAACAGAAATTATTGGTCTTGTCTTCTGACCGAAAATGTATATGCTTCCTCCTGATCATGGCATCAATCGATTATGTGCACAAAGTGTGAGAAGAACTTTTCGCATTGCCTTGCTACAAGTGTAGAAAAAGTTTCTAGAGGGGCTTTACGTTCTTTGCACCCCGGTCAGACTCCACCCAAGATCTAAAGAAACAAAAATAGACGGAGATGATCCCCACAACCCTTCCTTACTCCTTCCTTGTATTTGTGTTACGTGGCTCTGCAGAGCCTGATTCTATTGGGCACAGAAGATATCCGATGCCGATTCAATTCCAATACCAGCAGAACTTTCATCAGGGGAAACTTGAAGAGGCGTGACTTTCAGCATCGAAAATTAAGAAACAAAGTGGTAAGTACCCCCGAAAACGAAAACGAAAACTACCCGAAACTGATAGTTTCAACTCTTCTGCCTGGAAGCTTAATACCGATGGTACAGTGTCAGAATGATGTATGTATGTAATATAGCCTTCTAAGGTCTTACTATCAATAGAAGGAAACTGGCTGATGAAATGAAAGGTAAACGGCCACTTTTTCCTGATAAGACTACTCCTGCCAAAGATGATAATAAAATCCTGATCCTGATGCATGGTCATCATGCTTCATATATGGAAGCAGCTGTCTCTTCTCTATAACTATCAATGATCATGTGGATTGCATGTAATGTAAGAGCAGTAAGTGCAGCCACTGTTATCGGCTCAAGTATAATCCTATCTGAACATTAAAACAACAGGAGCTTACTGTTAAACGATGAAAGTGGTTGATGTCCATGACAGCATGTTTTCCTAAATTATCGAAGGAGTTTTCACCTAGGTCTACTTTCTTTCGTATGAGAGAGCTTGACAAGTGCATAAAAGATACTGCTGCCCCATTCATGCTGCTCCCAAGAAATTCCTTGACAGAGTGGCCCAATCTATGTAATAGCGCTATTCCCAATGATACAATTTACTCCACTATATTTATTCAAGTTGTAAGAGTGCTTGAGGTCCAGCTTCGGGCAGATCTGGTTAGTGCAAGTGGTGCATTCCGGTCAGCTGCGGTTGATGGTGTTAATCGCCTTTTGGATGCACATGTAGCGAGAGATAAAATAACGCCATACCTGGCGAGTTCGTCGGCCATGTATAGGCCATGTATAGCCCTGAATGATTCAGTGGCCCGGCACCACATTAGGTGGACTTTGAATTGTCCAGTCCTCTCGTCAAGAGGTTCTAGAGCAAGCAGTTCTAGAGCTTAAGTTCACAAAATCCAGGTATTTGATTGCAGCTTGACTGTCAGTAGAAATTATGTCATCCCTTGCGGGATACTTCTGGCAGCAGGATTTTGTCATCATATATCGGAATGCAGTCTAGTTAATTGTGAATGCCTTGCTCCATTCCGCTATGCTTCTTGTGCTAAAAGCAAGGACTCCTGCTTTCTATCGACTTATCTTTATAGCTATTTACTTGGGCTGATATTGTGTCTCCTGGTTTTATTTTTGGAAATAACTTTTTGATATAGAGAAGGGCTATGTAAGTAGTCCGTACTGATCTATACATACGTATGCTGCAACCTCGGAAGCAATTGTGCGTTATTGATATCTTCAGAGTCTTTGGAAGAAAGGAGGACAACTGAATATGGCCTATTTGGGAAGTGTGACACAATGACACTTATGTACATCTTGCATTTCCACCATAATGATATCGTCAGGACCTATTAGTTAAAGTTCATTACTGCGTTTGATACAAGTCACCAAACTGAATGGCTTACAAGTTAGAGTAGCTGTTTTCCATGTCCCAAGAAATGATAATGACTCATTCTTATGATGAAGTTTTTGATGAAACCGAATATAGTCGAATATTTTCAAAGGATTTTCCTGACAACTCGTTATCATTATTTTATTATATAAAGGCGAAACATCAAAAAACGTTGTCTCAACTCGGTTGCTGCAGTTGTTGTTATTGTTACCGTTCTAAGTCTGTTCTGTTCCATTCACAAAGACATTGTGTTCTGTTGTGGTTGGACTGTGCTAATGTGACTATTTGCCTCTGCTGTTGGCTGTTGCTGTGTCTATGCTATTCTGCTTTTAGCATTATATACCTATATATGTATTTTTAATATTTTAACTGAAAAAGTTTTCTTAGATCTTTGCGAAGGCGAGCGGTAGGCAGCTCGTATATTCTATATATTTTGAAAGAAAAGTAACCAAGAACCACTCTCAATTGTTGTCACCCTGCCACTTTATCCGCACTCCATTGTTCAAACAGTTACCAAACCACATTGAGGGAAGCAGAAAAAGGTGCCAAATCCTTAAACACCCACGCCTAGGCCTAGATCTAAAAATTTCCAATTTCCTACGCGCCTGACAGGAAAAAAAGAAACAAAAATTCTAATTGGAAAGGATCCGCTTTACCAGTCCCATTCCATTTTTTTGTGTATTTTTCTTGTTTCTTTGGCATTTTATGGCGATTTTTAAGGATTAAATTTACAGTAATAGCTTTTTGGGTTTTGAATGACATTATACATTCGTGCTATAAAAACTCTCGATGTTTCTGGCTTTGGCCCTAAACATTGTGTTCTCTTTGTGCCAGATTTGGCAGCAGGGAACATGTGTTGTTGTTGTTATGTTTTTTTTTGTGTGTGTTTTTATACCCTACCATTTGGTGGCTACACACACAATATCAATTTTATGCGATCGATAAACAAACAAGGATGGTGGTGCAAGAACCAAGAACCGCGCCGTGCCATTTGCATATCAAATCAAATGAAGGGTAGGTAAGGATTACTCCCTGTCGGAGTTCGATTTCCAAATTGATTGACATGGTCCACTTTGTAAATTGGCGCAATCCAATAAAGAAACCAACAACAAAGGGAAAATGCAAAGAGAGATGAAAATAGAGAAAGGAATCTGGCCAAAAACCAAACTGATGGTAATATTCCGCTCCAATAAGTCTGACATTGCATAGACTAGACGTATCCCTCCTCTCTATGGTTTCATTGAAAAGCCTCTAATGTAGTTAAAGTGGAGCCTTTCGTTTGTTGTTTATTTTCGCAATTTCACAAGTCGACTTTGTTCCTTTTGCCAGGATAACCATAGTTTTGTATTCACATGGTATGTATGGGGGGTTATGTGCGTGACTATTCTGGATATGAATGTCTCGAGGACGTTCGAAGACTACGCAAATGAAGCTCCGACCGAAGGTTGTTCTAGGTAAAAAGGGAATTTCTCTTTGGCTCTTTCTTTAGGATATGATAAATCAATTTTATCGACTACACAAAAATAATTTTGTGTCCCTTTGACGGTAGCACAAGCTAACGTGAGCTTAGAATAAATAGATTCAGGGCAATACGGCAGTAAAGGGGGTCATATTCATAGTATCTGGCATTATTTGGGTTATTATTGTGTTACAATAGAGAGTGGATGAGTAGAGGCGAATGCCAGACTGGCAATAGCATATTCCGGTGTGAGGATTCGTGCAAGCAAAAAGGACACATAAAATTCGATTTTGCCGATTCGTTTTTGGGGGGCAAAAATATATGTGCAAATTAATTGAATGAGTTTATGTATGTTCAACAGTGGTTTTTGTGTTCTTGTGCATAAAGAAAACTCTAGGTTGTAGGTTCTTTTTGTTTTATTTCTTGTTGGTTTCGTAATGACAATGTCTTCTTAGTAATCAACTTAGCATTCGAACAATTACATGTCTTATTGCAACCAAGAAGAGTGAATTTCCATCTCTTTACCATTGGTACTTTCAACACTGCCGTCCAGTATTTCATCCCGGAGGTAGACTTCAACCCACTAGGAGGTAATACCTTTAGGAGGTATTGCTTTTACTCCAGACTCATGGGCTGCTATTGTCACTGCTAAAGCCTCTGCCTGGAAGAGGACACTTCTGTAATCTAAGAGCTAAGCGATTTGGTATACATATGTCTATTTTCCGATTGTCCCTGGTAGGGTAAATGCAAGAGTTGCGGCGAAATGCGGTAAGTGTTTTCTTAGGATCGTTGTATTATTTTCTCTCCAGTTCTCTGATTCACTTACTTTTAAAACCCCAATGATACCAATGCACGCTAGTCTTTGTACCTTCGTGAAGGCCATTACGTAAGTTGGTTTGTTGGCTGCGTGCCACCACACTAGGCTGCCATAGGTCAGTATAGGTCTTACAATGACTGTGTACATTATCAGTATGATATTGGGAGAGAGACCCAAGCATTTCCAAAGATTCGGCTGGAGGAGTAAAAGGCTATTGTTGCTTTTCTGATGAAACTGATGTTTTGCACTCTCCGAGAATCTAAGCGGAGTACCTCCGATAGATAGTGTATTTAATTGCAGAACCTTCCATTGATTGGTGAATAGTACCTATTCTGTTTTCTGTGGATTTACCGCAAGTCCACACTTCTCAGCCTAGGTATCAGCACGCTAAAGGGGGCAAGGTATTTGCCTGTTGCCATTAACACAATGTCGTCCTCATATGCTGTGACTCTATCACAACGTTACTGAAGGCTCCTTCAACCTCAAGGAACGCAGCTACGGTTTATTTTATTTTTTTACTGGACTGTTACTGAAGTAGATATTTATACGCACGTCAGTAAGTCCTAACAACATCTGGGATCACTCGTTATTCCTCAGCTTTTAAAGTTTACTGCACAACTTCAATATTTGCCTTTTTCCCAAGCATCTACCCAAACATACATATGTATGTATACTTAGAAAGCAACAACCTAGAGCAAACAAATGACATTGAATGTTTTCCTTTATTCACATCAGTCATCAGGACACAAACAGACACAGTGCAAATGAAAACGAAAAAGCGGAATGCCATTTTCCGGTATCCTTGTTCCCATTTATACTTAGTTGCCATTGCCAGTTCCGCAGCCTGCCTGCCAAACATTCCCAGTCAGGCAAACTACGAACGCATCCGGCATTTTGGATGGCTTTATGCATTAAAAAAAAAATGTGGTAAAGGAAATTCTGCATTTGCAGAACCAACACACAAAAAAAAAACAGAGAAAAAGAAAAACAGCAACCCCCACACAGAAAGAGAAAAGCACATTTGAGGTATTTGTGTTTCTGTATCCTTATTTTGTTTTATGGTATTTTTTCTACTAAAAGGGGAAAAGTTAAAAAAGTTTTTTTTTTCTCTTCTGTACAAGGATGCATTTCACATTTTTGTATATTTTTTTTCTTTGCTCTCAGACACACGATTAAAACACTTGTGTGTAAGATACATTTGACTTTCGTTTGCCGGCTGTGATTTTAAAGTAGCATCTACGGATGGGGGCAGAACGGGAAGGTATTTAAAACCTCATGCAATTATGATGTAATTTATGGGAGTTTTAATGTTAAATGTTTTATCCTGTTTGGATTATGCCGGCTGAAGAGAACGTAATTAGGTAGACGCTATTTTGGCTTAAACAATTGTACGGCGCTTTTAGACTTAATTTTTCGTACTGAAATTCTCGATCCAAGGGGATAACAAACATCATAAAAACTGGCATTTAAACAGAGGTGAACATTTCAAATAGGTACCTGAACTGAAATGCTATCTGTGTAATTGAATCTGAAATGTCGCACCAGCATTCGTTGGTTTATCGTACGTTAAAGTTAAATTCCAACTGTGTCCCCAAAGTCACTGTTACCAGACGTGAAGTGCCTTGGTGAAATAACGCAAGACAATTGAGAGACTTTGCGGTGTTCATAAAAGAGACCGGTTAGGTCTATCTAACCCTTTCCTTTCGAGCCAGTATGCATATATAGCGAGAAAGTTCCTTCATCTAGTCAAGATGATACTTCATCACTCAGCTATAAGGAAATAGCCTTCTATGCATTTCTAGATATTGAGAACCATTTTGGCAACACAGGCTAAAAGCAATTAGTAGCAGAGATATCGAAGAATCGACGAAACAATGGATAAGGACTATATTGACAAGTCGTCCTATTACTTCCTTTTCCGGGAGAGTATTGCTATTTGTAACTGCAACCAGGGCATGCCCGCAAAGCGGAGTAAAGCATATGACTTCACTTCATTAATTACCCATAAATCCTAGCAAGACCGTTTTAATGCCTTTTACAAAGAAGACACAGGTCAACCTTGTACCTATTACAAGTAAATGCATCACACCAGAGTATTCCAGCGAGGTCAAACATTTGGGTCTCGTCCTAAATAAGCACTTTAACTAGAATTCATACATCAAGTCTGCTACAAAGTGTATTACACAAGGCACAGTAGGCCTATACGCCAGAACTTAAGGTCTCTCTCCAAAAAGGATACATTGGCTATACATAGTGATAGCGAGACCCATCGTCTGGTGGCTGAAAGTTATGGAAAAGACAACGGCAAACAATGGTGCCATACGCTTCGCACCTGCCCGACGGCAGTCCTGGAAGATGTTGTAGAGCTAACACCCCTACCAATTTATATATATTTAACTTAACTGCACGTAGACCATTGGTATCCTGTGGGACATCTAAAGAAAGTTGTACTATACCAGGCATAATGGTCAGACAACATTGCTTTGGCAGATTATTTGACGTTGAAATTTTTTTTTTTTTTTTTCAATTAAGATTTGCACCAGGGACAAACTCCTTGAGGGCATCAATGCACAACAAGGTAAAACTCGGCTGGTTTTGTGGCCAACGATTCGTTTCGGTGCACAGCACAACCACGAAAAAAAAAAAAACTGCGAATTACAAACGAATGCAAAAAAAATCGTATTCAACTCTCCACAGTCAATTTGGACAGCACCCATGGAAAATAAATGTTAAAATCTAATACATTTGCCTGGTAAAAAATAAAATAAATGTGAAGCCTTGAGCAGTCTATAGGGGGCTGGATCCGAAGCGATCCCACAATCTAATAGAGATGGATGGATGAAAAGGAAGAGAAGATCATTCCCCATCTTCTGTGCAGCTGCTGCCAATCGTTCTCAATCCAAAAAAGGTTGCATTTGGGTGAAAACTTTTCGGCAATTTGGGCGAACTCGCTGAACTAAACATCAATCGTATCCATCACTTTATAATAAGCTCCTGTTGGTTTTAAATGGATAGGCTGAGGATACTCGATCCCATCGGTATGACAATGGGCCTCTCTGACCTAAGTGTGGCTGCACCCACTGCAGCCAGTCGTTCTAACCTAACCTAAGTGGCATCATACTCTCTTGTCTTGATATATGGAGTTTAAAATGTTTGACTTAAGGATTTGATTGGCGGTTGCCATTTGAAGCACACATTAGTAGACTCGGGTCATACAGCGTTAGCGGCTGCCGTAAGCTAATAAGCTCATTTTTAGAGCGTAGACATAAAAAACAAATGCCCTATTACAATTATAAGCCACCAAACATTCGCACGACCACAAACCATGTCACCCAACATACTTCCGAGTCGCTTTACGAATCACCACCTAGCAAGCATACGTTCTTTTCACTCAACTCAAAGCATACCTAATCGAGCAGACGAAGCACTTGAAATTGAAGATTCCAATCGGTTGCTATGTGCTTTGTGTACAAACGCTCTCCAGGGACATGGATGGAAGAAAATAGGACTAATTTTTTGTTTCTTCTTCTTCACTCCTTGCGGCAACTTACCTTTTAGAAAATAAATATGAAATATACCCTTGTCTCAGGCTGCAAAGGAATCAATGAACCGTCCAATTGATTGCTCTATTCTCTTTTCCTCAAGACCGTTTGTGACCTTTTTTTTTTTGATTTTCAGAAGCTGGCGGCGTTCTCTTCTTTTATCCTCTGACAAACAATCTATTGAGACGGATTATAAAACAGCTATCAACATCCTCTAAAGTGGATTACCTGTTTGAGTTTACTCTATCTTTTTTCGCTATTTTTTGTCCTCCTTTTGCTATTTTTCTCCACCTCTCCGCCATCATCCTTATCTTCCGTGTGAAAAAGTTCATTCAAAACAAAAAAAAAAGGATTCAATTTGGATTGGAATTCATTGCCGTTGTTCGAATTGTTTCTGGATGTTACCCTCAAAAAAAAAAAAAGATCCTAGCGGAATTGATTTGATTTCCATTCCACGGTACATACGTTTAATATCCGTGTCCCCTTTGTGCTTTGTCCTCTTAGCAACTAATATCGGTTGGTATCCTCCAAACACAAAAAAAAAAGTTCAAAATTAAATGGAAAATCGCCTGCGTAGGACGCGATTTAAAATCGCCTCCTGGCAAAGGATTATTTCCAAAGTTGCAAGCTTGTACTTTTAACTCATTTCTATGCAATGAAATTATCCTACAATTATCTAATCCTTAAATCCTTTATCTAGCCCCTTTGACTTCCGCACAAAAGCCAAAGTAACTTTGACCGAAGAAAAAGGACACAAAAAGGTCGCCGTCGCTTCGACGCTACTACTAAGCGCTGCCGATGAAACAACACACACACACAGCAGGATGCTGTATAATTAATTGTTCGCAGAAAGAGAATCCTTGGCGACAATAAGACCACGGGAGAGAAACACCATCCTGACAAACAATGATTATCTGAATGAGGATGATAATGGGGGCACGATAGAGAAGAATATACATGCACAGACACATCCAAGAGAGGAAGCGATGAATTCGTCACCTGAATTAAGTACTTGGAGCTTTCTGCGGCGTGCTCTTCCTTTTGTCTTAGCAAAATTGGAAGCATTCTGCTGAAATAATTCCCACGGAGGTGTGTCTCGACGGGATTCGTTTAATTATACTGATTGATTGTGACAGCGGTAATCAATCAAGTGATATGAATGACAGGTGCCTTATCGATTTGTGATTAGGATTTGATTGTACTGTCTGGATTATGTCGTTCAATTTAAACCAAAAAATATATCTGTTCATGTCCTTGGTTATCGGTTACACTTGCGGTTGAAGAGAACAAGGATTCGATTGTGGTGGCGTCGAAGATTTACGATATCTTGTGGTTTTGAATGCGTCTTATTTGTTTAAACTTTAAACTAAGCTGTTGGCCCACAAATTGGTTTGTTTGGGTAGCTAAAGTGTGGTAATTTGGTCGGAAGCACGTGGTACTAGATTGATTGTGTTTAGGGAGTAGCACTAATTAATTGACACTGCCTCGGTGGGCGCAAGAGTGAAGGCAAACGGGTTGGGATACTTGTCACAAAGTTAGTTGGATGTCAATACCAATTCTTAAGGTCGAAGAAAAGACGAAGGTCTGACACTTGAGGGTCAGGGCTTTCTGAAAGGTCTGGCAATTGAAAAATCTAACTACCCGACCTTTCCCAAATCTATATCATACTTTTTCCTGCATTTTGATGTATGTAAATATGTATCTGGGTTAGAATGAAGGATAACTTGTGGGATTTGGTGAGTGATAGCGAAAGCTTTGCAGCCGTAAATTGGTTGGTTTACAAATCTGCGACAGTTTGGTTAGAATGATTACTTGACATACTTGGAGATGTAATGTGAAAATCTCTTGATTAATTGGAAGTGCTGCGGTGAACAGGGGATTAAGGCTTAAGCGAGAAACCTTTTAATAGACAAGAAATTGCAAGTTAGTTTCAGCTTCTTACTGACTTCCGATTTAAATGCTTCCCTTTTGATTCCTTTTAATATATTGCTTCTATTAGGTAAGCCTCAGAGTTACAAGAATCAGAAAATATTTCAATAGATCTTAGGTAAGTAAAAGAACTGAAGACTTGTGCAGTTACAAATCCAGCTTGAACGAACTGCAACAGTTTTTGTGTAGTGTTGTATCCTATAACGTTAATATTTTTTTAGACTCCAAATCTATTGCACACACAAGATTATAGAACAATTAACCTTTCATCTATTACATCAAAAGCAAGTGAAATTAAGGCATTAAGCCCTATACCCAATTACTCAACTGTTACTATGTATATAGCCCATTTAATACTACTGGCCTATCCAGAGAGTTCATTCACAGTGACTAAGGTGGATGGATCGCGTAGAGCAGATGGAACAGAACTACATATTACATACATACATACATATATCTCAAAATGGTCTCAAAAAATTCGGTGTGGAAGCTGATTTAAGTGAAAAAAGATTCCTAACCATGTCACACGACAACAAATTAGAACAGGACTCTAAAGACTGTTTGTTCAAAAGTTGTTTGAATGAAGTCTTTATTGTTCACCATATTTCATACCTATTAAGAGGTCATCTGGTGGTAAGTGGATTGAACTATTGCACAAGAGGTTCCAACTTCGAATCCAGGAAAATACTATCTAAGTTTTTCAGGGCCTCACCTCTTCCGAACATCTGACAAACGTCGATGAGTATTTACCATCATGAAAAAGTCTCTCAAAAGCCCTTTTTCGACTACATCCACATCCTGGTACAGCCTGGCATAAGGGACCTTATATCCGACAAAATATTTTTCGAAATCCGGTGCACGTTTGATAAAGCTACGAAGAGTTGTTTCCAAGCTGCACAGAGCATCGTGTGTTTTCCATCAGAGCCAGTTCTTCAATTTTCCGATGGATCCCTTAACTTCTTCAATACTGGGTGGAGGCGTAGGTTCTTCATTGACTGGAGGTGGGTTCTTTTATTGCCCTATCACTCTCTCTATTTGCTGCCCATTAAGCAACTGCTGGAAGTGTTACTTAAACACATCAACAAATCCCCTTGCGCCGGTGACTAGGTTGCCTTCGCTATTTCGAAGAGCCTGCGTTCCGCATTTATAGTCAGCTGCCAGCTGCTGGACTTTATTACTTAACTGACACGTAATATTGAAAACGTGTTATCTAAAGACGACAGGCCCCAAGTCTTACCAACAGCAACCACACTGCCCAAATTCCCTCTATTCTGCGTGCCTGGATAAACGAGTTTCATTGCATAATGAATTTTGCAATTAAGCTGTCTTCACTGCTACTTTCCTTTCCGTATCTTGAATGAAAGGTATCGTCAGGAAGGACCCCCGTGCTCTAAAGATATGCAAGTAAGTCGTGGGGGCTCAGTCTAAAACTACTAAAATGGATATGTACTGCCATTGTGAGGCCAATGATCACTTATGTCGCAATAGCAAGGACAAAGAGAACCACCTTGTCGTGGAGTAGCATGCAAAACAGCCAATCCTAAGAATGGCATCGGAAGGGAGAAATGCATTGGTTCGAGAGAATATGATGCGCTTCTCATAAACTCCCACTACTTACAGGTCTTAGGGATGACTGTATAAGGAAATCTAGTTTTGTGAAAAAGTTCTGCATAAAGATATATGGGCACAACATAGTTAAGTGGTACAAAGACGGCTTGGGAATCGAGGAAGGACCAGGTGCAGAAGTGTTAGGGCCATGAATAAAACATTCAGAACCCACGGTACCAGCATCTTTCAGGCCTGAAATATGTACAATTGAGAGGTGCATGTGAATCAATCTCGAAAGAGGATACAGTAACTGCGAAACAGCAATACTGTCAGATAGTCAAGCAGCCTTTAGATCGCTTGATTCCCATATGATCAAATCGAAGGTTGTATGGGAAAGCCTTCATAAATTTAATGAACTAGGCATCAACAACGAGGTTACACTCTACTGTATCCCTGGACAAGTCGGGATTGAAGAATGCCTTGGCAAGACAAAAGAGCTCCAGAATCCTTTAGGAGATCACACGATACGCAAAAAAATTGAGGTAAACGGCAAAAGAAGACGGACAAGAACTTGGTTCAGTACTACAGGCCTAAGTCAAGCTAAGAATCTACTGGGAAGCTACAACTGGAATAAATTCGAAGCTTGCATCTGCTTTACCAAGAATAATCTGCACATACTAATTGGCTTCCTAACAGGACACTGCAAACTAAAGCCCTTGCAGATTCTGCAATTAGTCCAGTGAGCCACCAAAGCACATCTCTAGGACTCGTGTGGAGCATTGACCTAAAAAGAAATGCTTTTTGGCAGTACTATCGCCTAGAAAAGGATTGCCTTCGCCTTTTTTTATTTGTTTCCATGGACTTTTGGCTTAATAATTCTGCTAAATACTGTCTATTTACATATGTCACCCGTACTTAAACTGCAACAAAGAAAATAGCAGACGCTTAACGTGGGCTCCTTGAAATAAGGCAGCGGAATTAAGGTCCGCGCGGTCTAATTCCTCAGATGATATGAGTTTACGCCTCAATACCATGTTATGTTATGTCTTAATATGCACTATCAAATAAACGTTTCAGCACATACTGTGGCGTATACGTAACATTTTTCTTTGCCAATTTTTCCTAGTCATTAAAAGACTTCTTTAATGGCGTCATCTCCGACCATTACTCTGAAGGTAGAACTTCATCTAACAGTATAACAAGCAAGTGCAGCATATCTCAAGAAACCACTAAATAACTCCTAAACTTTAGGCGACCTCTCAAAAGTACGGTTCAAGTGTAATAAATTTATGCATAGAACCCGTAAGAAGTCCTTCCAACTCACATAATAAAAATAATGGCTTCTCTAAGTTACTTTCCAAGTTCCAGTCCTCTTGTCTGCTATATAAATTTTAAAATACACTATGCTTTGCTTCTCATACGTAATCAACACTAATGACTCTAATGACATAAATTTCATAATTGTTCCACTTTTCAACGCTTGCCAAACCACTTTCGACTCCTTAATAGTTTACAAACGTCAAGCTTGTTCCTTGCCAGAGTTTAATTACCCCCTCGCAGCCATCGTTAAGGATACAACTTGAAATGAGTCCCAGTGTTGTAAAACATAATTCGCCACACCGCGTGCAAAGAAAATAATAATAATTCAACCTTCACCACTTATAACAATGCGCATAAAAATTTTGTATTATCCTTGTTTCGATTGCGCGACTGAATGAATTTGGACATTCTGCGGAAATATGTCACGAAACTCATAAATAAATTTATTATTTTCAAATTCATTCCAAAGTGCTTAAGGAACAAATTCCTCGGCTCGTTTCTCTTTTATTGTTTGCCGGCGAAAATTAACATGACAAGGTGTAGTAGGTGGGGTCCTTTCTCTAGTAGAATACAGTACGTGTTCCATTGGAATAGAATTTGCCGCCGCACAAGACATAGCAAATTAAGAAGGAACCACTCCCTAACGTAATCATTCTCATTATTATCATTTCCATCTTCGATATTAAAAGAACCGACAACACCAGAGGAATACACAAACAGTAGCGCGTTGCCTTCCTTTTCAGCTTCAGCTTCAGCTTCAAGTTCCAGTTCCTGCCATCGTCCTCGTCCTCGTCGTGTAGTCGTAATGACGTGCAAATTCGCGTCTCTGATTCACATGCTGCTTTATCGATATTTCATAGTGCGAATGCCGATATTCATTGGTATGACACGTACAAGTAAGGTGGGTGGGCTCTTTTATTCTTCTTTTTTTTCTATTCCAGTCCATCACCTTGCCGGTTGGAAGAATCTAAAAAAAAAAAAAAAGGCCCCCGGTTTCGTATTGTCAGGTAGTGATAACGGCGTCAACAGCAAATCGTCCTGTCTCATGCCACCAAGATGGCTCTGTAGCACGTTGAATATCCTTAATATAATAAAAAGTCAAATAATTCGGCACAATCAAGATAATCGAATCGATTATTTACCGTCAAGTATTTTTCGTATCTCGTTTTGCGATATGTACTCTCTTATACGCCACCGCACGTTGCTTCTGTATGTGTGTGTGCGTTTTTCTGTATATCCTGTTGGTACGCTTGGCTTGATGCTGCTACTTCTTTGCTGCTCGTCTCTTTATTTTTCTCCCTCGTGAATTCTATTCATGGGCTCTTGGCGATGTCTTGTTCACGTAGGGAATGCGGGATCCGTTCAAGCATACTAAGGAGCGTTGCCTCTAAATGCAATAAAGTCATTGGGGTTGGGGAGGAGAAGAAGTCCTCTTTTCTTTTCTTTCTTATTTTGTGGGGCATGATGGAACAAAAATCCCGGATGTCTACTTATGATGGAGATGTAGAACGCGAATATTTTCCTGTTGGTTGTGTGATCTGACACACAGGGAGATTACCGTGATGAGTGACTGTCCTGCTGTGACATCTGTCTTCGGTTGAAGGAAAAAAAAAAAAAAACATGACAAAATCCAAAGGATACGAGTTGTGCGTAACATATTCTGCTGAGAGACCATGTCTCTGTGGAACTTTTTTTTTTTTGTTCTTTTTGAACTCCGACAGCAAGGAGATAATGCTTTCGAAAGTAAATTCAGAACTTGCGAATATTGTGTGATGTACTAATTTGACATCAGATTAAGCGGTGACATGTTGACATAGTTGCCGAAGGCGCTCGTATTACGAAGTGTCTCATGATGCTATTTGCACGCAAGATGTTAGAGGATGGTATGTTGTAGGCACAGGAGTCACCACCTGATTCGCTTGGATTAAGTTGAACAAAAGCCAGACAAATGTGTAGCATTCTAAGAAAAGTAAAACTGAATAGAGTGACAAGCGTGATTTTTATCATTGACAAGAAGATATCTAGATGCTTTTTATTTCAAAAAGAAAAGATTAAACCCACAGATTACAACTTTTATTAAATATGGCTAAGGGTTATGCTGAGGTTGGGCGTAAGTCACGATGGGTTGCACAAGTTCTGTAGGAACATTATGAAGTAATAGTTCCTTAAAGAAGCACCTATTTGGACTCCAACATTTTATCGGAGAACAATCGTGAGTCATTTGCCAGTTCGCTTAAGGTAAACAATTTCAATTTCATCCTCAATGTACAGAATCAGCATATAGAAGAAACTTACTAACTTACTTATGTCCTTTATCCCCGTGCGGGTCCTAGGGCTCTACAATGCCTACGCGCCATCGTGTGCATTTTCTGGAAATGTGCCTCAGCTCTCCCCAACTTTTTCCCAGTTTCCGTGCTTCCTTCTCCACGTTCCTACGCTACGTAATCCTAGGACCGCCGCGCTATAAACAAAATGGGTAACCCAATTTACATCAAACTTAAAAAATTAGACTTAAAAATTCAGCTGCAAGTACCTACGACTTAGTTGTGCACTTTATTTTTCAGTTTTCCTAGAAATTTGTATAAAATTAATGACATTCGTAGAATAACAAAAAACAACTGTTATTCCATTTCAAAGCATAATTTAATTTAAAATTCTGAGAAATTTTTAATGAAAATTATATTTGCCACCATAATTGTTTCGACTGATTTCGACCATAAATGTAAAATAATACCATTCGCATTCAGTTCCCAAAGTTTATTTAAGGCATATCTATAATTTCTGGAGAATTGAGTTCAAATAACTGGACATATTTTAATTCGCAATAAATTCGTTTTGGTGACCAGATTCTGGTTTTATTTTGAAGCTACATTCATGTTGTTTGGAATAGTATATCATTCTATTAGCTGGTTCAAATTTGTATGAATCGGTCCAATATGTCCGGCTTAATTTCGGTAATAGCCGGAACGCCTGTTATGGTGGCCTGAAGTTCGTCTAAAGTGGCTTGTTAGCGTTGACTAACAGAAGGCTTGACGTAACCTTAGAGAAAATAATCGCATTTCAAGTCGCATAATCCCGGTCGAAGTCACTGAATTTCTTCTTCACAACTTCGAGGTCTGAGTCACTTGTATAGCATGTATCGGCATCTTGCCAGAGCTCGTATATATCGATGCTATTTAACTTTGGCCACAGAAAGCCTGTTAACATCACTGTAGACCTGAGACAATTGACAGTTACGAAGTCTCCTTTCTCATTTCGAAAGAACAAAGGTCCGATTATGCCGCCATACCATAAACCGCTTCAAATAGTCAATCTTTGTGGATGAATTGATTCTTCATCGGACACTTGTGGATTGAATTCTCTCTAATAAGGGCAATTTTGCTTTTTGACTTACATTGTAGCTGAACCGATAGTGTTTCTCGTGCAAGAAGATGATTTCGTGGCCTTAATTTGGATCTCCGGCATCCAATTAGTCAACAAACGCATTGTCTTTAGGCATCCGGCTCCAATTCTTTTCAGGCCATAGCATAAACGTTCTGTTTTAAAAACTGAGGTGCAAGTTTGATAATAATTTCCTCATGTTTTGACCAGGGCGCAGCATGATGAAATGTCAAATTTTACTGAATATTTTGACAGTTAAATGTCATTTGTAACTTTGACAGATGCTGAAACATAACAATTAAAACAAATTCTATTTCTATCTGGTCACACTTTGGTACGCCCTCTACTGTATACCCTTGTGGCCTATACAGTACCTTCTCTCTATTGAGCGTGGTTTCTAGGAATATAATCCAGTTGTCTGCAACTCTCTCTCAATTGCCTTGCTTTATTTTTGACTATTTTACGCCAAGTGCTTCTGGGACCGCATATCATGCTATCCTGAGTAAGCGGGTTTCTTTGCATCCTGTGGTTAACCAGGGACGCGTTACCTTTTTATTACCAATTCACTACCACTTCGGTGTTACTTGGAGCAACTTCGTCTAGGTCTCAAGCCTGTCTGTTCGATAAGTACAATTGCGTCGATAGCTGGTGCAATTCTAATGGATTTTCCATTAAGGGTTTCCTATCTATAAATTTAAGTAAAACAAACTGTGAGTAAAACATCATTGAATTTTTGTATTTGTTTGGTAGACCAATATATAGATCACAACACTCCTCATCGCGTTTATCGAGCCTGGGTTGCTGGCACGCAGCATTGTCCTGCTGAAACCAAAAATCGTCGGTGTCCACTTCATTGACTGTATGGCCAATGTTGTTCTCAAAGAAGTAAGGAGACTTTCCTTTCCTTTCCACACCAAATATTGACTTTCTCTGAATGCATTGCAGGTTTTTGGATCTCGTTTTTTTTCTCGTGGACAAATCCCTTCATCCAGAAATGTTCCTCGTCGCTGAATATAATTTTTCTACCGACATTGTGGTGGAATCCCAACTGCTCGAGAGCCAAGTTCTGTGGAGTAAATCTGATGCCTTTTGCAGAAATTCCTCTCGCCATTTAAAATCAAATTTGGCCATGAGCTGGCGGCTTCCATTTCTCCTGATCCGGTACGTTTAGGTCTAAATCTATACCACATTCCTGGACTAAAGTTATTCAGTCTTGGTACCAGCTGCTTTTATTGGATATTATTCGTAGAGCAACTTTCCTAGGTAGCATGTTTCTTCACTGTCTCGTACTTTTTGACACCCCAAACTCGAGCCACATAAAACAAGATAGCTTCCGAAGCCGCTTCAAAAATCTTTAATTTGTTGCTATGTGATAAGCATTTTTTGGCGAAACTTCTCTTCCAGATGGCATTTATAGCTCTTTTCGCTTCCAATAGTTTCTCCGTCAGGTGCCTTTCGCAGCTCAAGTTTTGAGTGAAATAAGCACTGAAGTATTTATACTTTTAACAACTTCAATATTTTCGCCATTGCTCACTGCTACAATTTCGACCTCATCACGACTTTAGATTTCCCTAAATTAACAATTAGGCTAAACAGTCTACAATAATCGGAAAGGCGATTTACCATAAGCTGTAACGTTTCCGGGGATTGGGCAAGTAGCACTATATCATCCGCAAATAGAAGGGCCTTAATGCGCGTTCCAGCAAACTCAATTCCTTCAGGTAAGAAGTCAATTAAATCATCGATAAATAGAGAAAAAAGGAAGGGACTCAATGAACATCCCAGACTTTTCTTGGAACAACCCTCTTCACCACTCCATACCGTTGCTTTTATAGAATAATGCGTTTCGGTTGACTGTATTAAAAGCAGCCTTAAAGTCAACAAAGAAGGCATATAACTTTTAGCCCCGATGCAAAAAATGCTCCGCTTCGCTTCTCAGTAAGAATATGTGGTCGACTGTAGAATATCCTGACCTGAACCTTGCCTGGAAATCTTTCAAAGATCAGTCGCATTTGCAGAATAGCAGTAAAAACCTTTTATGAGGAATTGAAAAAGGAAAAGAATGTGCATCCTTTCTTATGTATCGGAAAAATGAGTATCTTTAAACTGTTGTTGAATTATACCATACTCAAATATTTTGCCTAGGTCTAAGGTACAGCTTCTTATAAGTTCCATCAACCCATTCTTTTAGAATTCAATTGGTATTCCATCCGCTGAATAGGTTCAGCCACACAAATCACCACCGACTCGTTCAAACCAGATATTAGAACTCTGTTCACGCCTTTCTGTGCTATGCATAAAGGAAGGGTTTTATGACTTCCATAATTTTATGGACATCCAGTTCTTGAGATGCTGCCAATATCCTATCTGAGTTTTCTCTATATACCGCGGCATGTATATATTTGAATACCAGTTTATGAGCTTTTCTATTCCTTCTATTAGGTTCACCTTCCTTACTTAAGAGTTCTAGCGTTATAATAATTTGAAAATGCCCAGGCATAGATCGATTACCGAGGACCCTTGATGATTTACAAAAGTAGCCTGTTTCATCCGATGCACTAGTTCCGTTAACTATTCAAAGGTGTTGCATAATTCGAGAAATAATTACGGCCAAGCTATGAAAGGTTAAAAAGGTAAAAATCCTATTTTAATTATCCAAATAATTTTCAATCAATTTCCTAAAATAATTACAATCTTCCCCTCCACCAACTAGTGACGTCCAAATGTAAAATTATTTAAATTGTGTCCATGATTTCATATAATTTCCTCTAATGACACCTCTGTCGCACGGTCTATAATTTTAACGGTCAATTAGCCCAAGCCTTTAGTGACTGCCGTATAAATCAAATTTACTTGAAAAAAAAAAAAAAAAAAAAATCCCTTTAGCTATTTATCAACCTAAAATAACTCGTACCCACTTCCAAAGTTGACACGTAAAATGATGAATTATCATTGACGAGGGTAATATCACTTCAACATAACAGCCTTTCAATTGACCACGCGAGGAAACTCCTTATTAACACGCCTTTAGTCATTTAATTTTGTTAAATATTTTATCAAGTCACGATTGTACGGGAGGCACGCAACGCTTACCAGGATTTACACGTACACACGTCGCGCACCCAGAAACATGTGCTTTAGCGGCATTAATTACAAAGTATATTATGGACTCATAAGGCTTTCGCACATAAATCGTCCTTAATAGTAGCAATCTCATTAAAGCCGTTAACTAGGGTATGCGTCCGCCAATCCAACGCACGTCGCTATATCCAGTTGTGTTTAAAGATACGTGTATCTCTATAGAAAGTAGGTTAAATCTGTTGGAGACTTCCAAATAAAAAAGTATCTGTCCATCTATCTGTACACCATTTTCCATTCTCATTATCTAGAATTGTTTTTTTTTTTAAACAACTTCCCAAACCCCCTCGTCTGATATGTGTATTAATTGTGCGGAAAAAAAAGAAGAAGTATCCTTAGACTGATACTCGAACTATTAAGCGAATAATCGAATCATTTATTTCGACTTAAAGTTGTATTTGTGTGTGAAATTCCACAAAAGAGATACACTTTTAATGCAAGACGAGATAGTCGTTGTATTTGTACAAGTGAATGGTAAACTAAGCGATGATGGATGTAAACGCTCTCAGCAGATTCCCTTCCGAAAGAAGATGAAATAGACCATAGATACTCAGATAAATAGACTGAGAGTAAAAGATGGAATCGCATGATGTAATCAATCATTTTTAAGCGGTTTATGTCAACTTGAGGAATCATTTTCATTTTCTTCTCACTCTGTGCGCTTTTGCTAACTTTCTATAGACCTTAGGGGGATTTTCGCTCTTCGTTTTTTCAGCGCGAGAACTTCCTTTCAAGCACTAAGTAAGGGAATTTATTTAACAATACTTTGGTGAGATGATGGCTTGAAGGAATATCGAATGCTTGCGGAAATACCAAGACTTATTTGCCTACTTTCGGAAGAAATTCTTCTCTCTTGGGGGGGTCATTTGTTGAACCTAAATATTTTTCTTATGAATGCACTTTAATCTTTTTGATTTGTAGGGCAGGACAATTAGGTGCTTGTCTTGCTTGACCTATCTAAAGTGAAACTAATGAATGCCGCACTTTGACAAAAAATAAGTCTGAAATTCTATTCTAAGTAGACAGGAATGAGTGAAAGAGAATCTCGATCTGAACGATAATTAGAGTGCCGGTAGAATGTTAGCATTATAGGATCAGTATTGTGCTGATCGAGTAAGCTGAAAACTTAACCAGTGCAACTGCATCCGAAATCTTCCAGAAACAATTTGCCTTAGTGCGAGCCGTATTCCTATATAGATGCGAAAACTTCGAGAAGAACTAGTATTTAGATTGTTGCGGTCTCGCTAACGGTACTGTTGTAAATAGGTGTAATAATATGCCCAGTCTCGCCGTGTTAACTTGTTTTCCTTTGGTACAACCTATACTGCGACCTAAAGGAACAATGGATCAAGGGGTTGGAGTTATATATATCATTTACCTCCCATATGTTAGTGAGTATGTCTTTAGAAAATTTCAGTTTCTCTGAAGTAAGTATACGTTTCCTTAACCAGCGTAGTGACGGATATTCACAAGGAACAGAAAGAGATCTCGACTTGACTCATTGTTCTAGATGGAGTTTGTTTTCCTATTCGTTAGCTGATTCTAGATCTGTGAGTGCAGATACAGACTTAGCCTGGCACTAGCTCATCGGCAGATTCGTTTCCCACGATCCTCTGGTGTCCAGGAACCGATTTTTATCTTGTTATGTTTGGCACATCTGGAACAGCGTCAGACGAAGGTCTGGTACGTGCCATCAAAAGCATCAAGCAACACATAAAATGTTTTAAGGACTTGAGTGAGACAAGGAAGTGATTTGAGCCCCCATTTGCGGAATGGACGACGAAATTATAAATTGTTAAGAAAAGATTCAAACGATATAACTGACTTTAAATCGATGTACTTACCTGTGGTGGATACTCACAGGAAAACAAATTAAAGCCGTGGATATAAAATACTTCAGGAGAGTTATGGGAGCCAGGAGAATGTGAAACGCTATACTGTTGAAAAAACCTTATCGAAGCTGGAGAAACTTGGCAGTCGTCTAAACATTGGACGGAACCACCGATGATACACGACGGATTATGTATGGGATGCAAGGGATTGCACTTCATCGTAGCAATATTTAACAGTTCTGAAGTCCTTTAGGATAGACGAAAATACCCCAAGTGCTGCCTGATTATCTCAGAAGATATGTAATCTAGCGGTCTTGATCCCTTTAATGAGATTGTGTCGGGCCCATGAATCATAATAGTCTAGTGCTTTCATAGACTTCTTACAATAATTCTATGCCGATTGTAATTGAGAGACATTCACCTGGCTATGATGCAAGTCTGCAATCCATGCAAGCGATTATTGTGCTTTGATAGGAAATGCGAGAGGATTGTTAATTTGCCATTACAAGGGATCTTGTCAAGAGCAGATATTTGTTTCCCTCATTTTAGCTGTAACTCGGCATTCACCATCGTACTACTGTGTGGCAACATTGACACATTTACTCAACCTTGCAACGGAACTTCACCTTGCTGTCACTTCAAAATGCTGTCACTTGCGTAATTGTTCAGGCCTGAGTGAAATATTAACTACTTGGACAAATGCTAGCAAGATGACAACAACTGCTGCAAGATGTCAACAAGTGCCTTCACATTAATACAACTTATCATCAAAGAACTATCAGGGAAGGTCAATGAGCTTATGTACGTCATATATGGATCGGAAATATATCTTATTTAAAGCAGTATAAAAAACTAACTTCTAAGTCCAAATTCCCGAAAGCTAGTAGCTACAACATTATTCGTCACGACAGAGCGAAGAATAACGGAAGAGTGATTGACATGTCCTTTTTGACATCCCACGTATTTCTGTGTGTTGACATTTTCAAGCATTCTAGTTTGCCTAACATGGATGAATATCCACTATCCAGTCTATTCATGGATCATTAAGGATTCGCCGAACTAAATATTCAGAGCCGCTGTAAGAGTTTTGCGGTTAGGTTTGCGGGATGGCAGAAGAAAAATTCTTACGCCGCATTCAAGTCAGAACTGATCCATTGTGTCACCCATAGGGCGTAGATATCTGTTCCTTTGCCCATTTAACCCATATAATGCTTAAAAACTACGTTTTAGTAGGTACTTACTTATTTTCAGTGTATAAGATAACCCTAATGATCTTCTGAAGTTCAGCAATTTTGCGTTAGATAGAGAGATAGAGAAAGAGACTTCTCCTAGAGAAGTGATTGCGGAGAAATTTGTTCCTGGAATGTTAGAGGTTTCTTCAAATACTGCCGCAGAGTGTTACGACTTCTAAAGTTTCCTACAAGCATGGACAGGGATCGGTTATTATTAGTAGCAATAACTGCTTTTATAGCGGCCTGGATGCCGATAAAGAAGGTAATACCTTCTAGTGGTATTGCTCTTATGGCAGACTCACTGGCAGTTATTGTCATTGCCAGGACCTCCGTTTGTAAAACACTGCTGTGGTCTGGGATTTCTATAGATCTGTATATCCTCAGTGATTCGATGAAGATTCCAACTCCTACACCGGTGTTTATTTTTGATCCATCTGTGTATATTTCTATGGATTCGGCATTCGGTATGCGACTGTATGACTCCACTCTTCTCTGTAAGAGTAAGCTAATTAAATGACATATTAAAGGCTAAGTATGGAGGTGTGAATGCATTCGCTGGTGGTATTTTGGGCAAAAAAATTATTAAGGGCCATTAGATAGGCAGCCATACGAGGCTTTCACAGGTCAGGATATGTCTTATAATAGCCATATACATCCAAAGAACTTTTTAAGGAGAAAGTCTGCAGGTTCTCCCGAAAATTCCACTGCACGTTTTTTAGTTTGGTTATTACTATTGTATTGCACTATGATAAGGAGGCAATAAACAGCAAAAGCTTCCTAAAAAAATGGCCAAATTCTCAGCTTCATTTGTTGTTTATCATTTCGAGATTTTTTAGTCTGCAGAAGAGGCATTTTCTATTGAGGAAAGTACTTATAATTCCAATTGCTTAGCAAAATGCACAAGACCAGAAGTGAACCTATTTTGCTATCACAAGAGTAATTCCCCTAAACTCTGTATGCTAGTGAAGCAGATGCATAAGCGCAAATAACTCATCATGTCCAATTGGTGGCGCTTGGTCAATCTGCTTACAGAAACGCCGAACTTAGTATTCAAGCTAATGTGTCAGCCTTCAACTTTGTATATTTCCTCTCACCTATGGCTTGGGTTTATGATATGTACATTGCTTATTAGGTCGAGGAAAAGGTGGTTGGATCAAATCCGAAATGTCTTCTGTACCTTGCTGGGGATTTTTCCTAATGACTTGATGTCAAATGGCGACAATCGAGACATATCGATTCTCTTATTCTCGCGACACTATTATAGGATAAATGAGCTCCATGACTCCTGACCCCGGAGAATATTGGCATGGTCATTTTAGGATACCTGAACATATGTATGTTGTTTGAAAGCAGACTTTGGCTCGGAGTGTAACAGGTAACTTCTGCTTCAACTTTATAATGTCTTGCATCGCTAAGGACCTATAGTCAGTGTAGATGTCAAAGACATAATTTTCTTTCTTTCTTGATGTTACACCATTCAAATTTGCCATCCCCAATAATCTCTTTATTAATCCTTTCACTTTCACGATAGACTTCTCGATCATTACAAGACTCCTTTTCTGGTCCTGACTGAACCTAACTGATTATTTTTCAAAAAATAAGTTTCCTTCTTCGTCTCATATATAAATGTCAGAGCCTGTCATAATTAATTTCTACACCAAGACTTCGTTGATTACACTCCTTTGTTGATGAAATTCAGATTCAATCGTCCACATATGTGAGGAGATATTATGCATTACTGTCTACTCGCAGCTTTACTGTGAGTTGGAACAATTATTTTAAGACCTCTTGAATTTCAGTTCGTTTTAGATTCAAATGATAAACTAGGACCTACCTATTTGATGAGACGAAAACTGAGTTTAACACTTGTTCTGCTAATACCACAAATTCACCCCAATTCGTTATGAAACTTCGCAAGCAACTACAAACTTTTGCCAAGGTCCTGATGGGATTTGTTTTGATCTGTGATAGCTTCAGCATCGTCTGCAATAGTAGTAGTATACAAATCGCATTTGTTCCACGCTTGGTTAAATCGAGAAGTAAATTTCTGTTCCATAATCTAAGTTAAGATCCGTACCATAATCTTATTATTTTCTAATTTAACGTATACCTTGGAGTGCATTGAACAATTAAAATATTCAGTTCAACTATTCGCATTCAAATAATCAAAGAATGACAAGCTAAGAGCATCTTTTAGATGTGTTCCATCTATTTAAAGCGTTCAGTACTTTATTGAATTTGATAGAAAAGACTGAGTGTCAGCCAATCACTTACACATTACATACATACATTGAGTCCTTTTACCTGGAAATCTCTTTAGTAGTTCCAGCATTTCATGGAATTTAAGTTTATAAGATATTTGATATATTTTTCAAAAGATTTATTGCACACGACACACCGCAGTCATTCTGGGGAGGAATGGTTCAAATCTCAGAACCCCAAAGACCTCATATGAAGCATTTAATATCGAAGAGTCTTGTTTTTCGTTTATATCCTACAAGCTTATGTAGCCAACGGCGGAGAAAATATTTCCTAGAAGTATTTATCGATTCTCTTTCAAATTCCTTGAATTGATGTAGTTTATAATTTAGCTGGAAGTACTTAACCACTTGATGGTGAGGTTTGTGGAGATATATTTCTTTGGTCGATGTCTTTTCCACTTGATTTCAGTTAAGTTTTTTTTTTAGATTTGTTAAAGTTGTAATGAAACATCCTTTTAGCTAGAATTTTGATTTCTTAAGGTACCGCAGATAATTGTATTTTTTCTAAGTAATATTTCTTATATGAGAACAGTCTCACGTTTGCGTGGGCAAAAAGAGAATAAAATCAAACAGAGTTCCTTGTGAAAGGTCACAGGAATGTCCTGGAAAAATGTCAAACAATTTATGGAAAAGTAATTATATTGTCAGCCAAAAATATATCCTTTTTAATACGAGTTCATTTATATCCAGTCTATAATTATATTCAATTATCCTTTTGCTCTTAACTGTGTGCCGTTTTGTATTTTGTGAGGTACGTTACTCACCGTTGTCAAGGCTAATTAAGGGGTTAACCACAAAGTTAATTGGTACTATTAAATATTTTATTCATGTTCAGTGTAGTGGAACGTTGATGAAAATATAGAAACCATAATTTGGGGTTAATACTCCATCAAGTATTATCAGCAGAATAATAGAATAGATATTTCCGTCGCTTTGTTGAAGAGCTGAAAATATAAGAATAGCTCGTTTAAAGAAAATCAACTTTTAATAACTATTTTTTGAACAAAATTATATTGCAGTGTTCCCAGATTGCGGGGAAAAGCGCCACTTGTTGCGCTTTTTGATCGGAAAAGGGGAAAATGCGTATTTGAAATATTACTATCGATATCACAAAATATTGTTATAATGCTATACCGATCCTTTTAGAAAGATCGCAATTCATGTCAAGTCCATCCATAATATATTAATTTCTGTTCGAAGATGGAACCTATGAAGACCGATAACTTACTTATGCGGCCCTTATACCACGCAATATTATTGCACAGTACCCGGTATTGCGACACAGTATGTTTTTTTCAACAACGAACCGATAAGAATAAACGGCAGGATGCCAATAACTTTTTCAATAATATTGCATCGTGTAAGGACAACACATTTTCACGCAATATTTTTGGCTAATATCTAGCGCAATAATATTGCGTGGTCTAGGGGCTGCACTAGTTATACCCTATCCTAAGGGTATATTAAGTTTGACACATAGTTTGTAACATAGAGAAATATTAAAGATAGACCCAACAAAGTATATATATAAATGATCAGCATCACTAGTAGAGTCTATTAAGCTTTGTCCGTCCGTCCGTCCGTCCGTATGTCACCAGTTTTTGGGCCTTAAATTTTGAGCTAGGTTGATGAAATTTTGTATACGAGGTCTTTGGAAAAGTTAGCAATACAAGTGTAAAAAGTTTTTAAATCCGCCCACTGACACGCCCACTTTTCAAAAAAATCACTTTTTTTTTACTATTTTCATATGAAACTCGAAAAAACTTACTTGGGCAAATATGTAGATATCCACTTAATCTACAAATCGTCTATACATTGTATATGGCCACGCCCACTTTTCAGGGGCGTTTACTTCAAAAATTAATTTTCGAGTAAAAATATTAGTTTATAGGGCAAAATAGAAAATTTTGTGAATACATTTTCCACGGCCCACTGACACGACCAAATAAGATAGGGATAGGGTATCATACGATTCGCTCCAGGCGGATTGAAGCATATTTCAATGGTTTTCAAATATTTTATAAAACTACTCCAAAATACAAATTTTCTCAATGAGTGGTAGTGTGCGGATTTTTTAGCTTTTTCAACATATACTGTATTTTGCTCCCAAGAAGTGCTATTATTTCGATAAAACCTTCAAAAAACTTTTTTTGATAAAAACGCGCCTAAAATCTGGGCGAGGCTATACACTACATACTGAAGATATGTAGGGTAAGAGAATATCTACATATTACCTTAAGTAAGTTTTATCGAGTTTCATGTAAAAGTACTGAAAAAAGTGATATTTTCGAAAACTGGGTGTGGCAGTGGGCGGATTTTAAAATTTTTTACACTTGTATCGCTTACTTTTCCAAGGACCTCGTATACAAAATTTCATTAACCTAGCTCAAAATTTTTTTTTTTTTTTTTTTTTTTTTTTTTTTAACTGAGTTTATCTTTTCATCTCAGCGCAAAGCTGAAACGTACCTATCCCGAAGGGATTAGGCTCAGATGGAACATACATTTTGTTATAACTCTTAACTTTATTATCGCACCTAGTTTATTAAACCAATTAGCAATTTTTTTCTAATAATTGTCTTTTGAAAATTTAAGAAACCTTTTTTTGTCGGCTACCTTTTTCTTTTAACAATATTAATCACTTTTTCTTGTGATCTTGCTACATATGTATGGATGTATGTATGTATGTTGCTTTTTTTTTTTTTTTTTTTTTTTTTTTTTTTTTTATTTTTTTTTTTTTTTTTTTTTTTTTTGTTTTTTATTATTATTATCTAGCTAGATCAAATGGTTTTATTCTTCGTAATCTCCTAGTCAGATTGGCACCATTAAGTAATTGCGTCATTTCTAAATTGACGTGGTTGAGAAGCCTAAGTTTATGCCTATTAGCTGCTTTTTTGACTTCATCTTCAATCAAGTCAATATCTAGATCTCTATGCAGATCAGAGTTTCTTATGTACCATGGTGCATTTACTATGTTCCGTAGCACTTTATTTTGAAAAGTTTGTATTTTTCTTAAATTTGATTTGCATGTGCATGCCCAAAGCTGGAGCCCGTAGGTCCATACTGGTTTTAGAATTTGCTTATAAAGCAGTAGTTTATTGTAGTTGGACAAACAAGAGTATCTCCCAATTAGCCAATACATTTTACTGTAACGCATGTTCAATTCGTCTATTTTTTTCTTTACATGGGATTTCCAGCGCAGCTTTGCATCTAGAGTCATGCCTAGATATTTTGCAGTGTTTGCGTATTCTACTATATTATTATTTATGAAGACTGGGATGTGCTGAACGTTTTTAATCGTAAAATTGATGTGGACCGACTTTAGGTCATTTAATTTAATTTGCCATTTCTTGGTCCATTTTGAAATATTGTTCACTGCCTTCTGTAGCTTTTTCGTCGCTATTTCTACAGTTTCACCCACAGCAAGTACAGCAGTATCATCTGCAAATGTTGCCATAGTTATTTCTTCACTTTCTGGTAGATCGCTAGTGAATAAAAGATATAATACAGGGCCTAGCACACTGCCTTGTGGTACACCAGCTTCTATTTCTCTTAATGTGGAGTACTCATCGCCTTGTTTAATTCTAAAATATCGCTGCAATATATAAGATTCTAAAATTTCTGAATATTGCTTTGGTAGATGCTTTTGCAATTTATGAATCAGTCCTTTGTGCCAGACTTTATCGAAAGCTTGTGCTATATCAAGGAATATAGCAGAGCATATCTTTTTCTCTTCAAAAGCTTTTTCGATTCCATCCGTTATTCTATGCACCTGATCTATCGTGGAATGCTTTGTTCTAAAACCAAATTGATGGTTTGGAATTAGCGATTTTTCTTCGATTATTTTATGCAGACGTTTAATCAACATTTTTTCGAATAGCTTGGATAATATAGGCAGTATCGATATTGGACGATAGGAGGCAACTTCACTAGGTGGTTTGCCTGGTTTTGGTATCATAATTACCTCCGCGACTTTCCACATGCTTGGTACATACCTTATTCTGAATGCAGCATTTATAATCTGTGCTAGTTTCTTTAAACCTTTTTCTGGGAGTTGTTTTAGGATTTCTCCAGTTATCAGATCAAATCCCGGGGCTTTTTTAGTATTGATGCCTTCTTTTATTTCTTTGGCAATTTCGTTCGCCGTTACCGGTTGAATATATCTCTCTTCTTCGCACAATTCTTCCGTTTCTTCATAATCTTTATCTTCATAAGGTTGGAAGACTTTTGCGAGATACTCAGCAAATAAATTCGCTTTCTCTTGGTTGCTTTTTGCCCAGATACCTTCTCTGTTTTTAACTGGTGGAATGTGTGCTATTGGCCTCTTCATTTTCTTTGTTGCCTTCCAGAGAGAATATTCGGTACTAGCATCATTCGTAAGATTGGTAAGGTATGTTTTAAGAGACTCATTTTTAAATTCTCTTATCGATCTTTTAAGTTTACTGCTTAGCTTATTAAGCATAGTTTTGTCTCTTGGCGCCCTTGATTGTTGCCAGCGTTTTCTAACTCTTCTCTTTTCTGCGATAATTTCACGTATTTCTTTTGGATAGGAGTTTTGTTGGATTCTTGGTTTAGTTTTAGGTGTTGCAGCCCATGCAGCTTTTTGTATATTAGTTGTAAATATCTGCACAGCCTCATCTAATTGGTCTTCTGTGTCAATTATCTCTGAAAGTTGGATACTTTCCTCCAAGTTCTCTCTGAAGTAGTTCCAATCAGTCAGTTGATTAGCTAATCGTGGGGTATTTTCTTTGATAATGATTTTGTCGCCAAGTGTTAAGAGTATTGTAGAATGATCTGAGTCAAGATCTGGCCCCTCTTCTACTTTTATAGCATTTGACGAGATATTCTTTGTAACGAAAAAGTCGACAAGATCTGGGATTTTATTCCTATCTGTTGGCCAATAGGTGGGTTTTCCCGTTGAGTGATATTTCCCGCCAATTTCTCTTATTGTTTCATATAGTTCTCTTCCTCTCGTATTTGTTAATCTAGATCCCCAATACTTGTTTTTGGCATTAAAATCCCCTCCTGTGATAAATCTATTGCAGAATATGCGAAAGAGACTTTTAAAATCATTTTTCTTAAGTTTATAGCTGGGAGAACAGTAAATTGATGCAACTGATATTTGTCCGCTTTTCGTTCTTATATTTATTGATATTCCTTGAATCGCACATGATTGGAAATTAGCTTCTATATGGTGATTGATCGTCTTCTTTATTATAACTGCAGCTCCTCCTTTTGCAGAATTATGGGGATGTGGGGAGTGATATAACTCGTACCCATGCAGTTTAAAATTTGTTTCAAATTTAAAGTGTGTCTCTGACACAAGACATATATCTATTTGGTTTATGTCGAGAATTACTTGAAGTTCTTCTTTACGATTCTCGATACCATTAGCATTCCATTCTAAGATTTTTATATTATCCATCATGTTTGTCTTTTTAATGCAGCCTTTTTGTTGCTGCTTTGCCTTTCAAGGAACGATATTCTTTCTAATATAGTCTTATTACTTTTTTCCATGCTTTCCATTCTATTTAAAATTGTTTGCATGAAGGTTTCTATATTAGTAATTGGTTTTGTTTTTGTTGTGCTGGTTGATTTTTCAACATTTTTTGATGCAGCTTGTGCATAAGTCATTTCAGTACTAGCCGCTGTCATTGGTTTTAGGTCTTTTTTGACAATTTCTCTAATTTTGGGTACTTTTTTTGGCGTTTTTGGTATTAAGTCCTTGCTGACTTTAGGTGCGTCCTTTTTAGAATTAGGTTCTATTTTTTTATGTTTTTTCTCTTTTGCCAGTTGAATCTGCTTTGCAACCGAACATCCTCTATAGTTAGCTGGATGCTTTTCGTTGCAGTTGGCACATTTAGGAGGTTCTTCTATTTTCCTCATACAGTCCTTAGTATGGTGATTTCCTGCGCACTTAACGCATCTCGGGTTAGAGCTGCAGTATTTATGTGTATGTCCATACTTTTGGCAATTCTTGCATTGTGGGACTAGTTTTGATTTCCTTAAGGCATGAATCTCTACTTTCATTCCAAGGATATCTTTAATTTCGTGTATCTTTTTGATATCTTCGTCGTGCTCAAAAGTAAGCATAAAAATAGGAAGCGGTACTTTGCTTTTAGATTTTAGCATATTGACAGCTTCTAATATTTTAAAGCTTTTACTTTTTAAATCTTTAACTATACTCTCTGGGGAGCATGAAAAGTGTAATTTTTTTACAACAACCTTAATTGGTCTTGTTTGCTTGTTCTCATAAGAGTACCATTGCACTTTTTTTTGGTTAAGTATTTTGGTAAGTTTTCTATAAGAATCTTCTCCATCTACATTAATTTTAATATCATTGTTATTTATTAACATTGTATTTGCTTTTATTTTATTTTCCTCCAATACCTTGATTAAGCTTTCGTACTTTATTATTTGCAGCGCAATAATAGGCGGAGGATTAATTGGCTTCCGATTGGTACTTTCTTTGTTAGGAGTATTATCCGCAACTTGGCTGCTTTCTTTTGGAGACGAAACTTTTGGGGATGTACTAATTTTTCGTTTTTTGTTTTTATTCCCATTTTTAAGACTTCCTTCTGTCTCCATAAGTAGTTCTTCTTCATCTGTTGAGAACTCGACTACTTTAATTTTATTTTTATTTTCGCTGTTGAATTGATGTTTCAACGCTTGCAACTCCTGCTTCAAATTATTAATTTCTTTAAGCAATGTCTCGTTGAGTTGCTTAAACCCATCTCTTTCTTCGCAGGCTTTTGAATATTTAGCCTCCAGAACTTGTTTTTCATCTGTTATACGAGATGGGGGTGTTCTCTCTACCCTTTTACATTTTCCGAAAGGGTCTACCTTGTGCAATAAATGGTCCCCCCCAGAATCCGTGGGACCGACCTCCGAAAAGGGTGGATTTACCAGTTTAACTGGCCTACCACCTGGGGTATTAAAATCATTAGTTTTGTTCATTGCATGTTTTTTTTTTTTTAACTTTTGCGAAAAGTTTAAACGTTTTGGATTTTAGTCGCCTTCTACGACAGGCATTCCTTACCTCGGGTATATTCTATTCTAGCCCTAACCCGAAGGGCTGAAACCTAGCTCAAAATTTAAGCCCTAAAAACTGATGACATACGGACGGACGGATGGACGGACATGGCTCAATCGAATCGGCTATTGATACTGATCATTTATATATATACTTTATGTGGTCTATCTTTAATATTTCTCAATGTTACAAACTATGTATCAAACTTAATATACCCTTAGGATATACTCGTATACCTATAGTATAGGGCAAGTATTGGATTCGTGAAAAATTCGACCTCCAATGAATTCTGAGGTTACGATGATAGAGAAGCTCGAAAAAGTGTCTGTGTGTATGTATGCTAGACTGCAGCCTAAACGGCTGGGACGATTTGCTTCAAACTTCATATCAGCTGTGTAGGGTCGCAATTTGAGGCGAAATTGGATTTTTCGTTCTAGCTGTATTATTAATGTGATTTTTGGAGAAAAAAGGCAAAGCAATAGGGTTGCCATGGCGGTCTAAGCTAACCTAGGGCAAAAGGTGTTAAAAGCGCGAACTTTAGAGGACGCCATCTATGTCAATGATGTATAAATATGATATAAGCAGCCCATAGAGTGCCCGGGCCCAACTTGTCGCAACTGTACATGTTATGCGTGGTTTACATTTCTGCACGTACAGAAGGGACCTACAGTTTGATGCCGTATCCAAAGGGCAGAGGGGTTTTTTGAGAAGCATTCTCATGACAGTTATTCATAGACATAGACCTCTTCTGCGGGCAAGACAGTAAGTACTCTTGAATGTTTGCCAGATAGTCGGAAGAGGTGGGGCAGTCAAAAACCTTTTGATTGTATTTTTCTGGATTCGAACTTGGATCCCCTCCACGCCACAGCAATCACATAACATAACATGATACATCAATTCTGTTGAAAAAATATCCCAAATAACATTACCCTTACCGCATTTCACACTGCAAATACTATAGGTACATACAAAACACTCAAAAGCAAATTCACAATACTCATACATATGCGTACACATTCATAGCCTGGTTCACTGTGTTATTTCGACGAATGCACTCAGCAATTAATAGTACTGACCTGCATTATGTTGCAACACAATCGCATTTAAAAACACAACACACTATCTTAAGTGAAACTTAAACATCAAAACAGATTTAACAATCACGTCAAATACAAAAAAAAAATATGAAAATGCTACAATCCGCCTGACGCGGATCGTGTGATACCCTATTCCTTTTCTGTATATACTTAGCTCCTTTTTCCCCCAATATACTTGCTTGAAATACACGAATTTTCTCAAAAATTGGGCGTGGTAGTGAACGGACTTAAAAAATGTTTTAAGGAATATTAACTTTTGTACCTAAGATGTGATATTATTTTGATAAAATTGCCGATACACAATGTTTGGGAGGTTTGTTGACTAACGAAATATATACATATTTGCTTAAGTATAAGTTTTGTAAAATTGGTTAAAAAAGGGAAGTTTTCGAAAAGTGGGCGGATTTTTAAAAATTTTTAATCTTGTTCTGTCCCGATGTCCAAAACTTTGTATACAAAATTCCATTGTCCTAGCTCAAAATTTAAGCCCCAAAAACTGGTGATAGGCAGATGTTACAAAGTATATGTCAAACTTAGTAGGTATACCCTTAGGATAGGGTACAATTTAATGCACGACTGCGTCGCTTGCATCTACAATCTATACATTTTATGTGCAGTTAAGATCCATAAAACCACCTATATAAACTATATATGCCACCTCGGAGAACTTCACAAAATTTGTCCAAATATTAAAATTAAGCAAGATTGTCTTAGCCGTTTATATGAAAAGGATATTTTGTTAAGTTGGATATATAGGTAAGTAAGGTTCCGTAGTTATCACTTTTGGCCAGAAATGTGCAATGTAATCTTATAGAATGTAATAAATTTAGTCTACGCATGCAATTTAAAGAAAATCGTTTGAGCTGTTTGCGAGATTAATGACATTTTATATATATAAACTATAACCAAAATACCATTATTAGCAATTTTGTCCAATAGCGTGGTTTGCTATCTTAAAGAACTTTTCTAAACTTTAAATATGAAATTTAAAGAAAATCGTTCCAACCATTTAAATTGTATTCCACATTTTCGGCTAAAATGGCTAATAACAGTACTTTAATTATAGTCAACTTAATAAAGTTTTACTCAAAAAATTGATATTATTTGTAGATCGTTGGTTTTATGGATCTTAACTGCACAAAAAACTTATAAATATAGAAGTAAGTTAGTACGACCCAGTCGTGCACTTTATTTAACTATATCCACATGTTGCTTAACTTAACTTCAAAGAGGCACTGGAAAATGAGCATTCAATTATGCGCATGTGACTGTGCAATTAGAGTGCGGCTTTATCTTTGCAAATTACTTACACAAGACTACTCTAAGAACATAATCAAAAATATATGCTTAGAATCAAAAAATATAGCCAAACTGATAAGATTCGACTATATAAGACGCAGGGTGATCGAAGGCATAGCAGTTCAAAAATTAAGCTTTAAATAGAATCATCAAGTGTACAGTGTTAGACCTTACAAAATGCATCGTTTAATTTGTGCAATAGCTTCAGTCTTAATACTAGTGCATTTGCACCAAGCAACTGGTAGGATTTATATTCTAAATTAAGATCAATATAAGTATCAAGATTCATAAGGTTCATCAGGCCTCGAAGTCCTTTTTTAAATACCAAAAACTGTGCTAGTTAATACTGGTGCAGCGTGAACCTTGTCTTCTCAGTAAATGGGAATATTTCCTAAGATTTCCACTCTCCATGGGTGGTATCAAATTCGACTGGGGATAGAGTTGTGGGTGATCGTTGCATTCGTTCGTAATTCACAGTTTTCTTTTGGCGTTCATGTTTAAATACACCAAGTGCCTTCCAAGCCGCGACTTGAACACTAAACCGAATTCACTGACACTATAACGTGGTCACCCACATTGGGGATAACTCTTAAACTTTACTGTCACTTTTGACAGTTCCTTTGCATTTATATATGAAATGTAATCTTTGACAAATAATTATGAATAAACTTGTACCAGAAGAATGCTTTCGTTTCGTAGGGCTTATTTTGAAATTTCGTCTTCATTTACAGAAACCTATAAAAGTGTAGGTCCCGGTAATTGTCATGTTGTGGCTATGCTTATCATGACGCAAAGACAACAACGCGTCAACATATTGTGTGTACAGAAGAAACTGCAGCCATTGTTAGTAAAAGTGTGGCGGAAAATCCAAAATTATCAATTTGATGTTCATTGCAACAGTGTGACATTTGTTCGTCTACTATGTGGACAATTTTGTAAAAAGATTTCGGCCTATACCCATAAAAGATCCAGCTGGATTAAGAATTAAGGCTAGGACTCACAAACAAACTCACTTTTGACTCCATGGAGTTGTGAGCAGCCTCTTAAAAGATTTCTCTGAATCTATAAACTTGCAGAAGCTCGAACTAATTATTTTTATCTCTACTTACAGCTTATAAATGGATAACACTTAAGCGGGGTGATCCAATTCCACCAAATGCAATCCATATAAGCAGCAGACCAAATACATACGTTGGACGAGCTAGACACTATGACGAAGTACTCCCAGCAGAAGTCTACAACAGTACATACGCGCTGATAAATTCTTGTTCCAAGGAGATAATCAAACAAAAATTCGAAATACTTTTATCAACAGAAACTTGCGAGTGGGCAGATTTTAACTCAATAGAAGGAGTTCCAGAAAACATCGTTCCCGCAGGAACTACCTGGAAAGGCGAACCAATTTATGTAGCTAGAACTGAAGACATAGACCATCTAGCATCAGTTTATTTGACTAGCAATGAAATAACACAATGGAGTCATTATGGCTATAGTTATAGTCGGAGTATTCTAGTTTGTGACGACAGCACCAATTGGGTGGACACATCTGCTAAGGATATTCCAAAAAATACAATTTCAGGTGGGAATACGAACTCGAGTGATGAATTTGAGAGTTTTGTTGCACGTTTGAAGAGAAATTGTTATGTCATTCCGGGAGAAGTAATACCCGATTTGGGTATTGCAACAGCCATGTATGATGGAAACATAATTGAGGCAACATATTGCCAGGTTTTAGTTGGCGATACAAACGAATATAGTTGGGTGAATGCTAAAAATGGAGCAATTCCTGATAATGCAGTTCCCGCTGGAAAGAAAGGTAGAGAACTAATGTACATCGCAAGGGAGAATGGTACCCTGGGGTACATTGTACACAGCGAAGCATACGAAACTAAGCCTAGTGTCTATGATGTTTTGACAAAAAATGTTAAATAAGTGAAATGAATTTTAATAAAATCAATATACTTCTATAAGAGTTGGTCTTTTTACTTCTGCTATCCTTAGCTGGGCAAAAACAATTAAGGCGATGCATAGCTAGTTTTGTTTTCTTCATCAATACAGCTTCTGCAGAATTCGGTGTATATCCCTTAAACATTCCTTGAAGACTCTCTGATTGTTGCCTTCAAAAACTTGTCAAGCGTTGTGGCACTATCTCAGACCTGGTGGCTGCACTCCATTCTATTCCATTTAACTGATCGGCCAAACCAAACGCAGAAGTCATAATCTGCTCCATCGATCAAAATCGTATAATCCAATTCCTCTTATCCCACAGTCTCAGGCATCGGGGGTAAATTATGCATTGACACACCGTTGAAGAGTTAGGACATGACTGCAAGAAAGCCATCGGGGCTATGAAGACTACCTACAAGGGTGATCGTTGGCGTTTTAGTTTCGAAACCAGAGTTTAAGAACCTGGGTGTAACCATAGATGCATAATTAACTTTTAAGCAACATCTGCAACATTCAGCGGTGTAGGTAGCTAGAACAACGGCTGACCTAGCAAGAAGGACCTAAACAAAAAAAAAAAAAAACGATTTGCGACGTCAATGATGCTCTACAGCTGCAAAATATGGGCTGGAGCAGTGTGCACCAGATCATACAGTATCACATACATACTATGAAGGCTGTAACCTGCTGGCGAACAGACTGGTTGTGGACTTAACCGCAGAGAACATCATCAGAGCGATGCTGAGGGCGCAACAAGCTTGTAACAAGCTTGGATTTATTTAATATATAGCGAAATAGCAACGAAGATAGGAACGACAACGAAATGCAGCACAGGTATCAAGGGTGAAGTCCTCCTACGCGATGGAATGCTTGACCTTAGTATCGACACAGTGTTCTAGACTGTTACTTGGTAAGAGCTCACTTTCATATTTGAAAGATTCCCACCTCCTAAGGCTAAGTCTTTATACCTATTGCTAGGTCTTTGTACCTAACAAGTTGAATCATCTACATATATGAAATCACTTTGTTTATACATAAAGCATTGGAAAGGAAAGACTCCATCTAACGTCGCCAAAATTATGAACACGGGAGACAGCCAAGTATGTGTAGTGCTATGGTCTCCCGAGGAACACTGCGAGATGATTCTTATCTCCGTCTATAGTCAATAGCATTTTAGTCATGCAGTTGGATTTTTGGCGCAAAAAGGCGACCTCAGCCTAACTCATTTTGACGTAGGATGTATAGTCTGGCGAAAGGAAAAGATAAGCAACATAGCCTCCACTAGTGCTACTAGAAAAACACTTAAATCCAACCTATAATCACATTCGTTACTTCGCAATATTGTAGATAGCATCCCAAATGTTGCTTTTGCTTTTCTCATTTGGCTGGCTCTATATCCTGTTTGGGTCCGCTCTCAGTTGAGACAATACTACAATACTGTGAGACAATAAGCGTCTATCGTCGACGTAGTGGAGGTGTTTGAATTTAAATGTTGCATTTAAATTCAGCTCACACCAGGGACATGTAGCCTTTATTAGGGGCTTTCCCTCATTCGAAGTAAATCCCACACAAGGTGATAAGAATTAAATTTTATTTTAATTTTTTAAATCAATGAATCTACTTCTCACTATCTCGTGCTACAATATACAGATGTGTATAATGCGAATAATTACTTATTGAAATGAAAACAAAGGTCAAGTGAACAGCTTGATAAAGTCTGAATTAAAATTGATTTGACTTATAAAAGTCGGGACTCCTAGCAAACTTAATATCATTGATAATAAATAAAAGACAAAAGTAGAGTAGTACATGCAAAATTAAACTGCGATTAGAAGCAAATGATTGATGAAATGATCTTTCACCTCTTATAGGGCATCGAAGTTCGAGTTTAATTAATTTACAATGTATTTCTAACTTGGGAATACTATAAAATCTGTCTGGAACGGATCGTATGATACCCTATCCATTTCATATAACAGTCCGTTCGCTTATTGCAATTTGTAAGGCTAAGGGTATTAGGCTACGGCTATTTTTCTATTATGATCCTCAAACTTTGGATCTGTTGTTGATTTACCCGAAAATAACTCGCATTGGTTATTTGGGCATCTAATAATTGTTTAACGATATTCATGACCAGTGAAAAAATGCTACAATCCGCTTGGAGCGGATCGTATGATACCCTATCCCTAAGTTATTTGGTCGTGTCAGTGGGCGGTGGAAAATGTATTCACAAAATTTTCTATTTTGCCCTATAAACTAATATTTTTACTCGAAAATTAATTTTTGAAGTAAACGCCCCTAAAAAGTGGGCGTGGCCATAAACAATGTACAGACGATTTGTAGATTAAGTGGATATCTACATATTTCCTCAAGTAAGTTTTTTCGAGTTTCTTATGAAAATAGTGAAAAAGGTGATTTTTTTAAAAGTGGGCGTGTCAGTGGGCGGATTTTAAAAAGGTTTACACTTGTATTGCTTATTTTTTTCAAAGACCTTGTATACAAAATTTCATCAACCTAGCTCAAAATTTAAGCCCTTAAAACTGGTGACATACGGACGGAAGGACGGACAGACAGTCGGACGGACAGACAGACGGACATGGCTCAATCGACTCGGCTACTGATGCTGATCATTTATATTCATACTTTATGTTGTCTATCTTCAATATTTCTCTATGTTACAAACTATGTATCAAACTTAATATACCCTTGGGATAGGGTATAAAAATGGAATCTGGTTTTAAGTTAGCACCGGATTCTATGGTAGTTTTGTATACTCTTTATAAACCTATGATCCGATTTGCTCTATGTGTTTTCAATCCCAAGATATCCACCACATGCACCAAAATCAACTGTTTGTAAAATTGATTTGTGCTGTAAGCGTTTGGGACAATGTTTCCATATATTTTTTGCGAGAATTGTTTAGTTTCACGTGCATTTCACGGCGACAAAAGACAGAGAACACAGTTGAGAATTAGTTTGTCCTCCTCGCAAATAATATTTCAGAAATAAAGCTAAAACTATCTATTATTTGAAAAGCCATTTTATATATTTTAAGTATTGATATACATATCCTCAAAACCCTAAAAATTATTTTTTTAAAAACATTTTGAATATTTCTTTTGAATACATGTAACAGCAAAATTGCTTGAAGGCTGAAACTTAAGGTTATTCTTGTGGTATGCTTTCACAAGGAATGCTTTTCTTTGTTCCATTTTAAAATGTATAGAGGTACATCGTGACGCAAGGAGTTTCAAGTTCAAATCAAGAAAAGTACTAGCAAAGCTAGTTTTTGACCCTCTATGGGCTACTTATGGCCTAATATTTATTTATGTTATTCAGAGAGGTACCTCAGTAAGGAATTATATAGGTTGAAAAGGAAAAAATAACGCCTGTGGTCATCTGTTTGTTCTACGCTTACATGTGTAAATAAGGATAATTTAGTCAAGTGTTAGTATCTCCAATTTTTTAGCGTTATAATATTTTATTTTTGTCTTTAGCATCATATATCATTTCTTTGTCGTGATGCAAGGTTCTCATCAGAATGACTCTGCCCAGTTTTCTCGATAAGTCGAGATTGAAAGTAATTTTTTTTTTAATTTTTTGCCTGCTACTTGGACAACTGAACAACCTATACAACTTTAGAGCCTTTTTAATTTCGAATTTTGGTGTATGAATATCCATTGAACGAAAAAGCAAGCACTTGCCGCCATGATCTCACTCCAAAGTTGCTCTCACAATTGAAGTCTATGGAGCATGTTGCAGGTGCTAAGCAATATTGGGGCGTCAAGCAAATCGATAAGATAAATGGTTCAATGTCAACCTAGCTACATATGTATTATTAAAAAAGAAATGGGAAAATTTCTCCGGCCCTTACATCACCGTCCACCAATTGTTCTATTTCTTTTCAACTCAATCCACACATTTGATTACATAGAACTAGACTAATATTGCAAACTAGAACAACACTAATATTGCACAAATAAAGCAATCAGTTTTCCTCATTTCCAAATGAATATTAAATCTAATAATATCCAGTATTTTCTATAATTTTTTCATAAACAAAATATTTCAAAAACTGATCTCTTACTGTGATACATTTTGAGTATTACCTTGATTTGTTCTGCGAATTTGGGAACAAATTATTTAGTATAAAAACAAAGCAAGAATGAGTAAACTAAAACACATTGGTAGAAATATATACCTAGAACACATGTAAAAGAAAACAGTAAAACTCCAGTCATTTACAAATAATAAAGGAAATCATCAACAACTTCAGTAGAAAAATCATATTGGGCAATTTTGACCCACAAATACAACGAACGATATTCGAAAAAAATTTATCATAAAATCTCACATATGGACATATATAATAAAATTTTATTAAAATTGGTTTATTTTCTAAAAAAAAAAAAAGGTCAAGTCTGCATGTAATCGAAAACGAACGCTTCAACAGAATATTACGACACAAGCGTCTTTCTTCTTCCTGTTTATTGTAAAATTTGTTGGCACTTGTGAAGTGTACAATTTTTTCAGCGTTCACTACACGTTAAGAACTATCATTCAGCGTTGTTGAACAGACATCAATCAACTTGTGGCCGTCCAAACGGTGGAAATCATACAGCACGATGCAGAAGTAAGCCCATGACACCTACTTAATGCAGATTAGCTCATGTATCATTGTAATGTTGGATGACGCATCGAAATACTCAATGCTGCTGAAGTACGACTCTTTGGGTGGGAAGGGTCGGTCATTGATGGCTGCGGTTGCATTGGCAGGTTGATCTACAGGCTCTCTTCCTTCAGCAAGCGATAATGATAGCCCAAAAATAGATTTACTTGACAGATTGTCCAGAATAGAATAATTGTTGGATTGTTATTTTGCCCATCTTCAAGCCACTGGTCGATGTTTTATAAGCCTCTCGCTTTTCTCTCATATTAAAGTGATCTCTTCAGTGATTCGAAAAATTTATTCACTCGGATAAAGTTTTAGCGTCAAGCTGCTTGATAAACTGTCGGCACTGATGGAAAGTATTCCTTAATATACTTATAAGCGTGTCGTTAGGCGAATGATAGTTGCTTCTATATGACCAGCTCATAAGATTGTCACGAATAATTGACAAAAGAACGAAAAAAGATGGAATAAGAATAAAAGGGGAAAAAGCTTAGTGATGGAATCAACGTTAAAAGGACAATATGTACAGAAGTAGATGATGGTGTAGCTTAGCTAAACAAAAAATTAAAATGGTACAAATTTTAAATCATACCCTCTCATGCCAAAATAATTGCCCTTAACATTCATGAAATGTGAAGACTGATAGTGTAATTACAATTCAATTTAATCATGCGTGCAAAATAAATGTTCGACGCCTTCGCAGTCAATTTACGCCAGTACCCTGTTATAATTTTAATAAATGCGATATCTGTTGATAGGTACTTCGTTTTATGGTTATTATTATAGATTAAGACATCGTCGCCCGAAAATTGGATTGTCATTGGCACTTTTTCGATAAGAGCGCGTTTAGAGGTTTGCGTACTTGGTACTCCGAAACTTGTAATAGGATTTTTTTTATTTTTTAACTTGAAGTAATTCTTATAAAGAGTTCACCTACCAACTTTCAATGTGTTTTGCCAAACCCTAAACTGCGTCAATTAACGTAATAGCCTATTTTTTTCTACTTCTGATACTGATTTTTTTCCCGTACGCGTGGAACACAAAAAAAATGGGCAAGTGCGAGGAGGGCCTCGTGCAATAGTGTTCCGGACATTTTATATTGTCATTAAATAGAGGCCAATATTATCCATATCCTGCATAGGTACACCTAACACTGGTTTTGATATGAACAATGTAATATCTAACCAACTCTATCAAGTCGTAAAATCAAAAGTACGTAGGTATGTCCTAGTTATACTGTGCTGACATTCCAATCCATTTTAACTAAAACTTTCGATATAAAACACGTGTTGAGTTCGTGCAAAAATTGTAACTCGAGATATTAAACAATTCTGAAATTACGTTGATAGAGAAGCTCGTTATAGGGTGTCTGCCGATTCTGTTTGTCTGTCTGTATGACGAGTGAATCAATTTACTTCAAACTTCATATTAGGGAGCTATTGCATGGCCCTTAAAGGGGACATTGAAATTTTTGTTCTAGCCCTACTCTTAGAGTTCCTTCACGTAGCGCCATTTTCACAAACACGGAGTTTTCTCCAAAATGGTTTCAACGATTTTGATAAAATTTCATATTTCAGTTAGTTTAGGCGTGCCAAGCTTTTGGATAAAAATGCATGTAACGGTACTCTACTTAGTAAATGGTTTATGTAAAGCAAAACACTGGCAATACTTAACATGCGAAGGAATACAGCATTTAGAGTTTTAAAAATTTAAGAAAAAAATATTTTTGAAAAAAAATAAATACAAAATTCAAAAAAATAATAGTTTTTTAAACTTATTTAGTGTTTAATAGCAGCATAGAGCTAACATATACGATCCATTCGTGCAAATGACTTAGTTTTTGAAAAATCCAAATCGAATGAGGAAGCAAAAAGAGAAGAGCTTATAGGGAAGTCCATGCGCTCTTCTAAAATCTGTAACTCGGGAACTACTTGGCAGATTTAGATGAAACTTGAAATTTGAGCAAATCGTAGTATCAGTAAGGTAAATGACCTGCTGTAGAAATTATTTGGATAACATGAAAACTGGAGGAGATGCAGTGGGCTAACTAGATACCCCATTTTTTTAATTTTTCTCAGAAAATATATAAGATACAGGAATTTTCGAATTGTTTTCACAATTTAGACAAAATTCTACGTATCTCCAATTTTTTTTATATTTTTACCACTTATGGTCTGGCCGCTAGGGGGCTTTCAAATGTTTGGAAAGCTTTTCTGTGCAACAAATTTTGTCAGAACAAAATATTTCTTACATACCTTGTAAAATGCTCTTTAATTTGATATGCCACATGATGGGGAACAAAATAATTTTTTTTTTGCCCTTCATACAAGGTGCCCAAAAAAGGGCTCCCAAAATGAAATTCATTGCCGCCATCTTGTGCGGGCTTCCACATAATGTATACATAGCGAAAGTTTCAGCTCCCTATGTCTAACGATTCAAAAGTTACAGGGCTGTGATAGACTGACGGACAGACGGACAGACAGACACCGTATCAAACCCATAAGTGTTCCGTCCATCCTTTAAAGGTCCGGAACACTAAAAATGGATATGGCACAAAACAATTCTGATCCAAAATATCTGAAAGGCAAGAAAGCATGAAGTTGGAAGCTAAAATTTGAAAAGAAAAATCGATTTCATCTTTTTTATTAACAAAGTTTTTATTCAAAAAATACAATAAAATAAGAAAATTTGTTAAAGTGTTTAGTATTACAAATTCTTCTTAAAAAACAAACAAAACAAAAAACCAGTGAAAAAATGCTACAATCCGCCTGGAGTCGTATGATACCCTATCCCTATCTTATTTGGTCGTTTCAGTGGGCGGTGGAAAATGTATTCATAAAATTTTCTATTTTGCCCTATAAACTAATATTTTTACTCGAAAATTAATTTTTGAAGTAAACGCCCCTAAAAAGTGGGCGTGGTCATATACAATGTACAGACGATTTGTAGATTAAGTGGATATCAACATATTTGCTCAAGTACATTTTTTCGAGTTTCATATGAAAATAGTAAAAAAAAGGTGATTTTTTTTTAAAGTGGGCGGGTCAGTGGGCGGATTTTAAAAATGTTTACACTTGTATAGCTTACTTTTCCAAAGACCTCGTACACAAAATTTCATCAACCTAGCTCTGCACACAGACGGACGGACATAGCTCAATCGACTCGGCTAGTGATGCTGATCATTTATATATATGTATACTTTATTGGGTCTATCTGTAATATTTCTCTATGTTACAAACTATGTATCAAACTTAATATACGCTTAGGATAGGGTATAAACATAAATAGAAGCATGCCTTAGGCGCACAAGTTCAATGTAAATCAACTGTACTACTTGCAGCACGATTGTGTTCGCAACATTAGCTTTGTTCATGGCATACGTTTGTGAAAACATCAGTACAGATTAGAACAGAAAAATAAAACCTTCTGTTCAATAAGTCCCAAAGCATTCTTCTTATTAGCTACCAAAAGCATTAAGTTGTAAAACAATTTTCGTTTATGATATTCTACCCCAAAAGTAGGTGTACAAAATTATGTGTTTGACTGTGCAGTGCAGACTCATGGCAGTGGCGTAGCGTGAGTTGGTGCCGCACGGGGCAGACCTAATTTATGCCGCCCCTAGGAGTTTTTTCACACACTACAGAGAAAAAACTTTGTCCACGGTTTTAACCAGTATACCTACATACAGATTGGGTAAAAACACTAAAGCACACTACCTTGGTGTTTAGTAACTGCATTTCCAATGTAAAATATGTAAAAATGGAAATACAATAATAGTAATAGTTCTTTAGTGTTTTTACCTAATCTCTGCCTACACATATTTATTATATGATAAACTTGGTAAAATTGCGCTTTAAAATTTTGTTCGTACAACTTTCTAGCAATTGAAGAAATCTCTAAGTGGATAAAAACATTGAAAATGCTACAATCCGTCTGGAACGGATCGCATGATACCTTATCCCTTTCCTGTATAAATATCTTATAAAATTATTCCAAAGAACTAATTTTCTCCATAAGTAGTTGTAGTAGTGGGCGGATTTTATAATGTTGATGTTGATCACTTATATTATACTTAGTTTGGTCTATCTATAATATCTACAGCTATGTTTCAAACTTTGTTTCAAACACCTTCTACCGAGAAACGATAAAAAGAGTATTTTCGAATGCAGTTTTTGTGTACATAGGTACTGTGTTATAATTTGTGTGTGCTGTACAGGGTTGTCATTTCTTATGAATGTTGCATACTAGGGAGCAGCGTTCATTGGATTTTGTTGCTAAATAACGCAAGTAATGTTTGATTACTTACTGTGAAGCAGCGTTAATGCTTGTAAACTTTGTAAGCAAATTCCTTATACTGAATCCGTTTTGTAGACTTTATATATTAAAAAAAAAAACTTAACCGCTCCAAATTGTCGCCCCTTAACAAAGTGCCACTCCTGGCATGTGCCCCCCTTTCGCTACGCCACTGACTCATTGAACAAAACGAAGAACATTTTTGGAAGATATTTGACTCATTGAACTCAAAAACTTCTAATTTTCTGCACTAGACTGTGTCGTAGAAGGTCACTGAACAAAGTTATTTAAACCATATGTATTTTATGATTGACAGCTCGTATATATATGTTCAGCCAGTAACTGAATTCATATCTTTATAATATCGAATATGCGAGTGAAGGACGAAATACTAGGCAACTTCGTCCACCCACCTTAATTCAAATTTTCGCCAAATTTTAGTGGGCCTGTAGGATTTTCATTTACTGGAGGTGGATTCTCTTCTTGTTCTATCACTATCTCTTTTGCTGCCCAATAAGCAACTGTTCAAAGTGTTGCTTAAACACATCAACAATTCCCTGCGGACTAGGAGTCCATAAACAAAGTAATTCCTAGCTTGTAACTTATATAATGACTCAACAAAATGCTAATATGTTTCAGTTTCATCTCTAATAAATATATATCTATATCTATATACCCAACGGATCATAAATCACAAATAAACTTACTCCCACTCATATTTTTTGATTCCACTAAACCAAATTCACTGTAGAATAATGTCCGAAGGAAAGACAAGTCAAACAATATTAAAAAAAAAAAGAATAGAGAAAATCAATCCCTTTCAGCAAAGTACCACGCAAAATCAAAACTAATTTACGCTCGCCCATTCAAAATAGTTTTAGTCCGCCTTTAGGGACCAAGTAGCACACGAAACCTTCGGTCGTCCACTTAACTTTTATTAGACATGCCACAAACTCGATTACATGATTAAGGCGCCCCAAAAGAAATTCCCAAAGTCTACTCTACTATTCTACACAAGCACATAATATTGGCTAAGTGCTGGCAAATAGCCTGTGGCGACATAACTTAAGTTTCTTAAATTTTCCAAGTGCCTTTCAGTTTTACCCCCTTTCAATGCCATACATATACGAATACAAGTATAGAGTTCTCTATCTCACTATGCAAAAGGACGAGTTAGTCCATTCGTTACGCATCGTATAATACAAAACAATTGGCCAAAGTTTTCCCATTAAAGCCATCAAAAAGTTCCTTTACTTTATTATGCATCCTTTTGCTCTCGTAGGTGAGTCAAAAAATGAGAAAAGGACATATGCAACTGACGCACACCCCTTAATGGCATTTCCGCCCCCCACAAATGACGTGCCAGTAATACAAAATGACAAATAAAATTTTATCAGAACGTAGCTTAATATTTCCTCTGGCACATGTTTTGCCAAGGATAGGAATCCTTTTACCTTATACCTTTCCGATAAGAAGGAAAATGTGAAATTAACAAGGAAGGAGCTGCCTTGAAGCACAGGACGACATTTATGAACTCCAGTTGAGCTCTCATTAGAAATGCAAGTGACACACTTACAACGCCCTGAAATGAGCTTTTCGTGGTGAAAATAGAGATCTTCTAAGCTTTGGAGGGTAGTTTACCCCATGCAAGGAGTAAGTTTCGTTAGGTTTCCTCAAACCCCCTTCGAGTGGAGACTTTCTCTCGTGAGAAAGAATTTCTCTTTTTTACTCTCTCCTTATGAACGAACGAGAAAGCTTTTATGAATGAAGCACCCTCATGGAAGTGGTGAGATGGACGGCACAAAAAAGGACCAACACCAGATAGGACACACTGAACCGAGCTGCGGCAGGCAATGTATACGGCACGCTAGGCATTCGGAACCTTTTTTGAGTAATCATTTCGAGGTCGTACTGACCACGGACACCACCAATGAATATGGTAATCAATCATTTCGCATCAGAGGCACTGCGGGCGGACGGATGTTGAGTGATGATGGGCTTTGGCGGTTTTGGCTGAACGGAAATGAGGATATGTTCAAGGGACACGTGTGCACCATGTGGGGGTTGTCACATTCAGACAAAAATTGTTCGCACTTTTTTTTTTTTTGCATTTTGGGTACCTGGGATTCTAGTGTGAACTTAACGTCACCCTCTAAGGGATGCCGAGCTTTGGTTTCGCTCAGGGTGACATTGCCCTCTCCTTAACTCTGATGATGATGTTGATAATAATAAAACCGCTGATAGTTATACATTCAGCCACACAAGTGAATGCTAATGAAGGCGTGTGTGTGATAGTTAACTGTGATGTACATATGTACTCGTATGTATGTACGGAGGGAGGATTGGGTATCGTTGGGGGTTAAGTTGGACGCGCTGAAGGCGCCATCGAGTGGTACTACTCGTTAAATAACTTTTAATTAACTTTTCGTATTTGTTTTTGCTTTTGCTGATGTTCTTTTCGATTTTTTGTTTTCCCTATCCTGGTTTTTCCTTCATCAGTTTTTTTTTTTAATTACTTGTGTATCTATTTTTTTGTTTTGGCGCTCTTTGCATACTGAAATGGTAAAAAAAGGCCAAAAATGCGGAAACCTCTTTAGATGGACGGCTACACTTTTATGGCGCATCATAAAAATGTTTATGGGCCCGAATGTTGTCCTCCCAACACCAACGCAGGTGGCGCAGGACTCTGGATAGTCGTCTACTGCAGACAGATGTCTCTAGTGAACGGCTCCGACTTATGCGAATTCAATTCGAGCATAGATACGTGTGGAAACGGAATTCTAGATCGTGAAAATTTCCGGCGAAAAAAACCGGTTTGCCTCAATCTCTGCCCGAGGACACGTTTTGGTCGTTAAATTTCAAAATCTCCGGCAGGAAAATTAAAAGAAAAAAAAAGATGTTTTGTCGTTTCGTAGATATTTGAATTCTTGGGGAAATAAATTTTGATTGCTTTACACACATGAAAGCCGTTAGGCCGGCGGCGTCAAGGGGAGTGTGTCAAAAATATGATTAAAGTGCTCTCGAATACGACCTCTTTAATTCGATGACACGAATGCCACACATTGTCACACAGCACGTGTGACATATAATATTTTCTCATACGCTTTTTGGGAGTAAGTATCACCACCGCCTTGTGTCTCCGAGCAAAAGGTGGTGGTTCTGATAGTCACACACGAATGTTGGATTTATCGATGGACGACACAAAATATATTGTCACATCGATTCTGAATGGTATTTTTTGTATTTTGATTATTCCACCAAATGGAATTGAGGACGTGATGGTTTCGAAAATACTCGGATGAATTCGATTTTTTTTTCTCTGTTTTTCGTCCTTTTATTCTATGCCAGTTGCCAGGACGCTAAATAAACTGGTGACAAGTGAAATTGGGTATGCGACCAATTCAATTGAAAAATAGTTTTCGACAAGAATTAATTGGTTTCACTCTTTTGAAGACGAGGCAACAGTTTTACGTCCGATGGTGTATGTAGGTATAAATGGATTGAGTCGCATGATTTGAAGTACTTTTTTCCATAAATTTGTTTCATTCGAGTTTGCCCGAAGCAGTCAAAATTAATTAAATTGAATCAAGTGGCACTTCTGTCTACTTGCAACAACTTGGCCTAGTTTCCAGAATGGGTATCCATTCAGTGCAAAATTTATTGTTTCCTTTTGAGTGTGTACCAACAATTCGTGGTGCATTTAGAAAAAGTATAAAATAAATGAATGAATTGCGTTATAAGGGTCACTCACGCAGAGAGGGTTGAAACGTCCACGGAGCTGAGGAGGGAATAGTTTTGACAGGATCTGTTCTGTTCTTGACAGCTACTATATTTTCTGTGACGACAACATTTAAAAGGCAATCCTGTGATTAATTCGCGGAAATGAAAACCAAAATAATAAATTAACTTTGCGTACATGTTCATTGCTCGCATCCTTTTTCGCTCTGGCCTCGATGGTAGATACATACAATTTACATACATACGTCATATTGTAATTCAGTAAGTACTCTTGAAATGACTTTAATGCTGCACTGTGACATATAGTTTGTAACGAGCGGTGTTATTTATGATAGAAACTATTAATAAGGGTCCTTACACTACAAAACTTGGCAAAAAAGATGAAGAAATTTTACATCGAGTCACTTTGAGACCTAGCTTTGGTAGCAATTGCGAGTCTCATCCTTATAAAGGATGTCAGGGAGGATATACCTAACAATTTTGTATATAGACGAAGATGGTGCCATTGATTAGTGGTTCGTGCCATCCAAGAGTTAAAAAATCCTTCGGCATAACACTGCTGGCTTCTTAGGCTTAGGTTAGGTTAAAGGCTACCCTCCTTTGAATTTGTCGGAACCTCAGAGTGCCCCGCACAAAGTTAGAATACAACTTGCCGATATCCCGTATGATATTGCTTTGGATATTTAATTGGACATTCAAGTGGCCTTCCTTCTACACTCCTCTGAGGCTTTGAAACAAGTTGTTAAAAGGATTGTCCGTAAGGGTGCCTTTGCATAACACAATGGCCAGTGGGTATGTTTATTATTTGAAAATAGGGTTCTTCTCTAATGTTTTGAGAACCCGATGGACGTGGCTTTCTTACGCGTTAGACTGAGTGGCTTAATGGTGTTACATCGACCTGTTTGTTGTCTTAGTGATTTGCTTCTTCTACTGTGACATTGTTACAAGTTACAGTGACATTGTATACAGAGGATTAGATACAGACCTTGGATAGCGAAATTACTATAGAAGACGCGGTAAGTCCATAAGTTATGTCGATTGTTAGGACAAAGAAGTTTGTCTGAAACCTTTTAGTATAGAGTCAGAGATTTTTTCCTGGTCTCGGCATGAAGACAACCTTCACCTCTCTCCATGGTTTTGGTACACGACTAAGGTCTAGACAGGATCTGAAAATCTTGATCAGCCAAGTATGGAGAGTGACTGTTTCATATGAATGAAGTGCCTTCGGCTACTGTTTCTCCGTTCACAACCAAGAAAGGAATCTGCTTACGGCACTAGTTAATTTATCAGCTAAAGAGTCACACTTATCCTTATGTATACCATGCACAATACGTACAGCTGGGCCTTGGTACTATATGGGCTACTTATGGCCTATTATAAATTTCTGTTTAGATGTCATTATAGGATACTACATAATAGAAAGGCGAGCCATCATGCTGTATTTTCTCGCTAACAACATTTTCAGAGGATACATTGGCGAAGATGTGGTAGCGACTGTTTATCGCCTTCTACTGCTCGTAGAAAGCTAAATCTTCAAAAGTACTGCTTCGATGCCCATGGTGGCATTGGTCTCCTTCATGTTGATTCAGCAAGTAATGTGCAGAAACACCGAAATCCTATGACATTAAATTGGACCTACATTGATCCGTGTAAGTGTGACTGTTTCATAAACAACCGCCCACTACAATGTAAGCTAACTCATCCCCCCCCCCCTTTACAACTTTGTAACTCCCTTAAATCGATTTCAAATATGTCCATAATCTAGGTATATAGCATCTCTACAGGCCAATGTAAATCTATGAAAATTTGTCTCCAAACAAAGTGCCAACAGTACATTTCAGGTGACTAGAATTAGCCTGCTTTCTATTAAATTTCTGAAAATCATCTTATCATTGTTTGCTCAGTTCCTTCATAAGATAGACATAAATATAACATTCCCTTACAAGCAAATCAAGAATGAAGCACTTTATTGCATTGAAATGTTCCCATGTCCTTTTCAGATAGATGTTGTAACAAAATACAACAAATGATTTGACTCTAACACCCAGTATCCATTCGTGCGGTATAGCTTCTAGGAAATTCGTAACCACCCGCCCCTATTCTGGCCAATCGATACAACTATACCATGACTGCCATTCCGATGCTCAGAAGCATGAAAATTGAATACAAAGTACTGTTTGAGAAATTCAAATTGCTTCTTACGATTGCTCCCTATTTGCTCACTTGTGCTTGGTTGCACATACGACTTCTAGTAGACGTTTTCTTTTCCTTCTCCTCAAACAAGCACATTAGGCTGGACAAACAGTGTAATGGTTGACTTAGTTCCGCAAAAGGGGAAAGGCAACAAAAATCTAACAAATTACTTACACACGCTTGAGATGCGGAGTTACTTAATCCGCACTACAAAAATATGTTTGTACTCCGGTTTTTTTTTTATTGGGAAAAAAGGACTGAAAGTAATCCTTTAATCAAGCTGTCAGCTGTATTCTACATCAAGCAAATGCAAATTTAAACGGTGACATATCCCACTGTGCCCTGCTACAACTTCACGCGACGACGGCAAAAAGATAAATTAATTTACCTCAAAGAATAAATTAACAACGACAACCGACACGGTAACAACAGAACACAGCAGTAAGCAATTCAGGATAATAAATTGTCGTTGGTAATTGTTTTAAGTGATTTTCCACATTGAATTGCGTGTCCTTCGTGTCCTGCTACGAATAACAACAACAGGGGGCAATTGTTCATCTTGTGTACGTGAGATAGGCATAGGCGGATGTTGACCCTTTTCAGGCGACAAAATCTTGAAAAAAAACCTACAATCTGACATGCAATTAAATGGCTCTGTTGGCCTTGGCCTGATTAAGGTTAGAGGCGGATAAAGGAGCTCAGTAAAAAAAAAAAAAGTACAATTCATTGTGTGTGAAACAATTAAGGGAGTTTATTTTTGTTTTCCAGTGATTTATGTACTCCAAGGGATGAGTCGTAATAGTTTGAAAGATCATCATCGCCCTTAGCCAACTGATAAGAGGCTTGAACAGGGGTCCATTGAAAGGAGCATTTTTTCCTAATCAACTTGGTCCAATTTTCGTCCTGTGAACCTAAAGCCTTGAGTAAACTGAATGTTAGCTAAATCAGAACTAAATTACTTCCTGTTCCAGGAAAAACAAACATAAACCACTTTTACGCTGAAATTGAATCTGTATGCAGTTCCTAACATACCCAGCTTGAGGGCTATAACAGAAAGTTTCAACCATTTGTAGTGCAAGTGCAAAGTAACAACAATCCTGTGTCTGGACAGTGTAGCTATGTATAAAGTACTCTCCATGCTCGGTTGGTGAAAAAGTGCTAGAGTAGTTTATATTTCCTAAAATTGTAAGGGTATATTGGTTTTTCATTGAATTTTCCTATTGCGATTGATGCAGGATGAAATTATAGACGGCTCCTCAATCATATTAAAAACGCGTTAACTAGGAATGTATGTATCTGTTTGGGCTTTTATATGACTTTTACGAGTTGCATTACAGATTCATAATCATGCGGCTAATACTTACATATATTCGTAGGTGTTTATAGAATCACCAATTTACTGTGGTGAACATCATAAACAGCTCTTCGTCCGAATGCCCAAAAGTGATTAACGCTAACAAAACCATATGACCTCAGGACGGACCGTTTAGAAGCAGTACCTACGCACTGCATTGGCTGACCTACTGTTTCCACTTGTTGAAACAGCCTGGGTAGTTTTAATACTCAGAGTTATCCTGGAATAAAATAACCATGAACACCATGAAGATTTTCTCAATGCAGGACATGCAAGCAACTTGGAATCGCCATATGTCGACTATATGAATAACTTGAGGATCTTCTTGTAGTACGTCCTATTCGTTTTGTCGGTTAAGCCATATACGTCCGTCTTTTTGGAACTAATTGCCACTGACTCACTTTTTAAAAAGAAAAAATTACTAGAAAATCTAAGTAAAATACACTTAAGCAAATCAGTATTGCCACGCCCACTTTTTAGTAGCGTCTTTGTCAAAAAAAAAAGATTTTGCTTGATTTTTGCAGAACAAATATCAGTAGGTACAACTGCCGTGTTTTATTGGAAAGTGTATAAACAACTCTCAATAAAACGTCCACACTCCATTCACAGAATGGGAGAACTGCTAACAAACCATTTTTAGCACATTTTTAGCACACAGCTCACAATTTTACGCGTTAAATGGAATGCTAATTGCTGCAATTTGTGAATTTCACTTGTCATTTACAAAAGGAAAAAACCTTGTGAGATTAAACTCTCGCGAATTTGAATTGCGTTCCACATTTGTGAAGTGTGAATAAAATTTGACAGTTCGCAAGAAGCATTCGCAGAAAAATCAGAATTGTTAATTTCCTTGCAGAAATTAATCCCAAACTAATATTTTTTTACATAAATCGATAGATAAATTAAGCTCTTTTCTTTGGGAATTGTGAAATTGTCAATTGTCTGCTTAATATTATTCTACACAACAACCATTAATGAATAAATTATACTATGACTGATAAACCATTAATGATTGTTGTCTATAATCTGAACTTCGAATTTTTTCACACTCTATGTTAAATTTTGGTTATTGACTAAATTACTACTTATTATTATTACTTTCTATGCACTTTCCAATAAAACTCGGATAGAATTCTATAGCCAGCAGATCTACTCTAAATATAATTACTTCCTTGAGTAATTTTGTAGGAAACTTAAACAAACTTACTTAAATACAAAGCAGCAACTTTCAGTTATGATGGTATTAGATAAATACACGTCGACAGGCTTTCACTTGCTATAGTGAGTGAAAGACTCAAAGGACACTAAAGTTTGATAAAATACACCACCTGCTTCCGGTTAAAACTTGTCTCCTTGGAAACAGATCTGAGATCCTGAATTAAACTCCCAATCAGGCCTGGAGGGTATGTGGATATAAAAAGTATTCTTGGCAGTCATGAGTTGTTCTCTTCCTTTAGAGAGGGAGACTTATGGCTCAGAATGGTTGGGTGTCCTGGTTGGAGATGGAATCAGTGACTAATATTGCTTTGACATGCATGACAACACTCGCTGTCATAGTTTGCCTGCGCAGATCTAGAGGCAATACGACCATATATGGTCCATTGGAATACTTTTTAAGCCATTTTCGATGTATAGTTTCATCCAAAGCTGCCTACCAGACAATCGCTTCATAAGTTAGGATTGGCCTATATATATACGTAGATATGTAGCTTAATTTATTATGATGTAAGATAGGAAACAGCCTTAGTGAAACGTAAGCCCTTTTTTGCTATAGAAGTGGGAGCCGGGTGAAATAAGGTTACCACGGGCCGTCTAGTGGTAGAAATGTTGTATTTTTCTTGTGCAGGTGAACTTATTAAAAGTACTCCACCTGCAAACTCTTGCAATTTAGAAACTTCACAAATACATCACACATTACCGCACATCACTAGAAGCAGCAATTTCACAAATCGTCTGTACAGCTCTAGGATGGAATTTATAAAAACCAACGAAACACCTCGAAGTGATTGAACTGATCCAGAATTGGCTCGATCATTGACAGCTAGATTTTTCATGGCGAATTAGGATCAAGGCCAATATAAAAGCTGGTGTCAGTGAGTTCCTTGGAGGAAGAGTTCAGTTAGAAGCTTTGATAGCTAGTCCTAGAGAAGTGACTAAGCTTTTTCAAAATTGTACAAGATTTTTCTAGAAAAAGTGTACCCGGTCTTTAAATTCTGCCCTCTCGTTAACCAGATAAATTAAGTTTTAGGTTTAATTGCTGCACTTTGCTTGGAAATTCTTCCGCGGGACGAAATTTTTGTTATCTACCTATTATTTCAACAAAATCGGTCCACTTTATTCCAGTCACATATATTTGGTGCATCCTCTGTTATATTTGTCTCTCTTCCTTGACAGCTTGGGTGTTTTCATGCTGGAACCCTAACATTGTTATTACAAGACACTGTTTAACAGAAAGAAACTGCAGAAGCTGTATGGACGAGAAGGCTGTTCTTCACCTTCTTTGCATGTGTCAAGCTTTATCTCCTCTCAGAAAACTTTACCTCGGAGAGTAAGTAGCTTTGGCAATTCGTGGACCAACTATTTTCGAGTTAAATGAATTTCCTAAGAAATAAAATCTACCATCCTGTCAGCTCATTTCCAAAGTACATATCTCTATCGATATTACGTTCCTAAATAAAATAGAGTTGCCAATGAAAAACATGTGCAATCCAATTTGCAAGAAAGTGACAAAACCATTCCATTAATCTAAGTGCACTCCATTTCCTCTTTCGTGTTTTTCTTTCTTTTTTTCCTCACATGCTCCGAAACCATCACATTTCATTTCAATTAAATTTCTTTCCTGCGAAACAGTTTGTCTCTGGCAAAGGACACTTTTAAATAAATTATTCAATTTAACCTCATTCAAAGCTCAACCCAGCTAAGCTCGACATCCCGCATGCTAATAAAACAATAACAATTAACCATGCCGCAATGTTGTACATATCCTTCTGCTCATACTCGTCCTTGTATTTCACTTGTCTTACAGAGAACAAGGAAAAATTCCACAAAAAAACCATTTCGTAAAATTAAATATTCCAGCATAACCAAAAATTGTTCTGCAAAAGTGTCCAAACTGTGTCTTGTTGTAGGTACATATGTATATCCAGCCAACCCTTCGTCCTGATAGTATTCGTTGGTCAAATTTAGTAGTTTATACATCAGTTTTAGTGCACAATTTTTGTGCACCCGGTTTATAATAAAATGGACTCAAGGACTTGTCGCAAAGCATCAGCTTCAAGTAGTTAGACAACTGCAGAGTGAGTGTATTTTATTCCATGCATTTTTTTTTTTTTTTTGCAGATGTCGTCTTGGTTGTAGATAAAACTGATGGTGTGCATGTAGAAAATACCAGGATAATGTTGAATATGCAGGACACACTTAATACCGACAATTTTTCCTTGTAATCACTCTACAAACTAGAGAATTTGTAATGTCGCATACGTAGTACCTATGTATATGCATTGGGATTTGTTGCTATGCGCCAAGAAGCATTGCAATTATCCTTTTGGAGGGTGGGAAAAGGCCAGAAGGACAGTTAGGAATTAAATTAAAAAAAAAGCTACTCTAAAGAGCACTCTTGGGCACTTGTTTAGTGAAAAAAAAGAAGAGATCATGGAGCATTTCCTTCTTCCTAATGTTTTAATTGCATGTAGAACTTTTGTACGTTTGTAGTTGAGAAATGCCTTCTTAAAAATTGTACCAAGTGTCCTTATAAAATGCGGTCTGGGAATTTTGTAATTTTCAACTAGAGTGAGTATAGAATTTTGCTGGGTAGTAGCTTCACCAAAGAGCATGACCTGGTTTGACATGGTTTATCCCTCGTTCATCGCTAAACCCATTTTGGCCGCTTCTAACTCGATGCATGCAAGCGCACCGGTGACAGCCCGGTGAGTGCTTTTCTTGATAGATTGTGTCTGTGAATTCCGCACAATCCTCTCAAATATGATGTTAAAGAAGTCGCATGACAGCGCATCACCTTGTATAAAAACTTTTTTGACATTAAAGTTCTCTGCACGGTCCTTACCAACCTCGATGGAGCAGCGAGCATTCTCCATCGTCATCCTGCATAGCCGGACAAGTTTGGCAGGAATGTCAAAAATAAACATGGCATCATATACATACATAGTTCGTTTCTATCGATAAAGCCTTGAAATCGATAAAGAGATGGTGAGTATTGATGTTGATTTCTTGGGTTTCTTCAGGATCTGTCGAAGTGTGAAGGTTTGATGATAGTGGAAGGTTTCAGGCGTTCACAAAGTATCTTATACGCAATGTTTAGGATACTGATGCCAATATAGTTGGTGCAGTTCAGGGGCTCTCCTTTCTTTTGCATCGGGCAAAAGGTCTCAATCACTAGGCATACTTTCATCTGACCAGATCTTATAGATGAGTTGCTGTGTACCCTCTACCATTTCAGCCCCAGGATATTGGTATCGTCACTTCACTTAGGTTAGGCGGACGAAGATTTTTTCTATCATAGTCAATGTTAAATGGTGCATTCTGCCTTAGAACAAGGCAGCAGCACCGACTGCGATTCTACTACGAGGTTTCCATTTTCTCCTATTGTCACAATCAACTTTTTTTGCTATTTCTTTAACTTCCACCTTGACCCGTGTTGTGTCTGGCTTTTTCAGGGACGGAAGCATGTGGCAAGACTTATAGCAGCATCCTCCCTCTTACACAATCTACAATTTTTTTAATTAGTACAAAAAAAAAAGCCACGACAGGCAATCTGTTCTTATTTTACATTTCTCCATACTGTGCTACCTCAAAAAAAGCAACGCAAACATTTATCTAGACAAAATGTTAAATGTGACCCCAGAACGTTATGCAAAATACTTCAAGGATCTACTCAACGATTTTCCCATTCCTGGCAGCATTAATTCCCTGCCTTGGCAGCAACATTAAACATTTTACAAATTTAACATTTCTTTCAGCTTTGATCTAAAGGAAACCGTACCCCAGTAGCAGGACCTTTTTATATAGCCTCACACCCTATGTCTGTGTATGAAGTTGGATCAAAGAGAAAAGAAAAAAATCACATACTCTGTAGCTTTTCACAATTTGTCTGGGAAGTGTCTGGAAAATGATTTTCTCAGAAAATATGGGAATAAATATCGACGGAAGTTTATTTGTGGATGAAATGAAACACATAACAGGGACCAAAACCGATGAACAAGTAATGAATATATATTATTAATCGACCTTTTCGAGATTAAGTATCAAATAAATACACAGATTAATGATGGGTTTCAATAGACGTCTCAAAAATATTTTTTTTATTTTTTTGGAAACGAAATGAGATAGGCCAGACTTAAAGCACCTTGAAAACAGGACAGATAACAAACAAAAGACAAGTGAAAAGGTCTCGTCTGCAGACGGATCCAGTCAGTTGGGTTGAATAGTATGAGAAAGGTTAAACATCAGTGAAAGAAAAAGATTCTTCAGTCACGCAGACTTTGCTTTGTTTTGCTTCATCCATCGCCAGCGTTGTCGAGTTTTTTGAGTTCGGATGTAAGTGTCCATTGAATTCCTCGGCTTCCTGACGATAGAGCAGCATTTAGCACATAAAAAGAATATTGGTGAAAATATGCAGCCTTGCTGTCACCCAATTTGAGCGGTACGAACATCACACCTGGATCCATCATATGTATCCATTTATACGGAATACATACCTACGAATACCATGCAGGAAACTTTGTTTAAATTCCCGGTTGACATCGTCAAAAGCCTATTGAAAATGGTAAGGTGCTTACGTGGTCAATACAAGAAGATCGACCGCTTATTTGGTATCGAGGGTGCCTTCGAAGTGTGCATTGATTTGTTTACCTTGGTCACAGCAGGCACCATAAAGATGCTAATGCCTAATGTTTCGCAGAACAAGGCCTAACTTCTTACAACTGTACGTGTCGTGCTTGATATATATTTATACACCTACAGTTCTATACCGCATCTGAAGGCTGGAGTGTTTTTGAGAAGCTTTCTCATGACGTAAATACTCTTGGACGTTTGTCAGACGCACATGAAGAAACTTAGATGGTATTTTCCTGGATTCGAACTTGAAACCCCTTGCGCAGTAGTCCAACGTACTAACTGGAAAAACTTTTCTGCCCTGGGTTTGTATTGCTAGCGATTACTGAGTTCAAAACCATGGCAAAATGTTACTTCTATTTATTCAGTTAATCCCCATCCGAGATAAGCAGAGAACTGTCCAAGCATTTGATGCGTTTTATTGTCACATCTATCTGCTGCTCCTTTTACTTTTGTAGGAATGCATTGATGCTTGGTCAGACACATGGTGGATTGTGATGGCTATTTTTTTTTATATAGCCACTGAACCAAATATAGGATTTCCCTTACTCCGCATAATTTTTTCTATCCTTGCTTTGTCATAGGACAACAATATCAAAGTTTCTAATGGCCTCTCTCTGCTCTAATAAAGCAAAAAGCTGATGAGCCTTTCTTTACTAATTCATTAGCCGTCTTATTGCCATGAATGACTCTGAGCTGCTGAAAGATTTCATTAATTTGGTTGGTTGGTTGGCAGTGGCTGCCAGCTGAGAAACGCCGACACAATTGGACCGGAAATAGGGCCATTGTGATACCACGGAGCTTGGATCCTAAGTTTTCCAATACTTGTTAGAACCATTTTGAGCTTCTTGTGAAGCGGAAGAGACTTTATTAGATTTCCTAAGTCGTTATAGTATGAAGCTCCTAAGTGATGGCACCTATTGTAGTGCTGATGTGCAATCTGTTGAGAGAAATCAAAGTCTGAGAACGATTCGCTAGACATGTTATACCACTTGTCTACCTAAGATTTGTGTTCTCGATTGTATCCAGCTTAAATTATTGTTTACATGTGGCGTTTGGTATACCTACAGTGCCTTTTTCTTGGTATAATGGGTAAGGTTGTTCCTATTCTGGGTAGTTCATCGGTCTTACAGTATCTGGAATATCCCTACGCCCTGACATCCAACACCGATAAATATTAAACTGCTCAGCCATCTCTGTAAGAAACGATCCGCCCTTCATGGCTACTAGAGAAGATATAGAGAAAAAGTCCAGGGATTTGATGGCAGCTTGGCTATCTGAAAAGATATGGATATCTTTAGTGGATATCACGTTTTTCTTGAGCCACGATAAGACTTCTTTGATCGCCATAATTTCCGCCTGGAACACGCTACAATTGTTCGAATGAAAGCTTAAGAAAACACCGCCCCCACTACATCATTAGTTTTTGAAGCGTCAGTGTAGAAGTGTGTAGCATTATCTTCTATGAAAGCATTCTCCCTCCAGTCTGACATGGATGGAATGGTGACGAAAAAATGATTGTCAAAGCTTAGGCATGGGTTAGTGTAGTCGGTATTTTCGGGGGAAGTTCTGAAATTATTCAGAATAGATACGTGGCCATAGTTCTTCCTTGACCACTGTGTGGTTGCTTCAAGACGAATAGACGCACTCTTGCTTGCTGAATATATCGAGAGGTGATAGATGGAACATAATGTCCAATACCGCAGAAGGTGTAGTGCGTAGTAGTAGTAAGAAGAATTTACTACTCCATCTACATAGGACGAGGATAGATACCATATGGTAAGGTGTCAAAGGATTTTGATCTCCAAAGTGAAATACGTCAGTGGTGCAGCTTTGGAGGAGGGTTTCTCTGAAATTTGTTAGACTACGACTGACGATGTTAGCCAACTTTCACACCGGATAATGGACTTTCACTTAATGATGCACAATTTAGAAGCTGAGTCAAACTGCTCTCAACTGAACGCTCCAGGCCATCGTGTCACAAAACAGTTGGGGAGGAATTGAACTCCCAGAAATAAGATGCTGAAATTTCAACTGCTCCCTTATATCAAAGCGAAGGCTTAAAGGCGTCACATATAGTCTATCAGTTGTCCAACAATTCAAGCGAGCTTAAGGTAATATTGTCAAATTTTTGGTTTTTATTTTATGATCTGTGCTTCCCAAAGGGGATATGGATACTCTTTTACTGATTAGCAGGGCACAGGCGTTGGTTAATTTGTAAGACAGAAGAGGATAGGTATAGGAAAGAGTTGGTTTAGTGGTATGTATTTGAAACTTGCTAATAATATCCAATTTTACTGGGGAGAGAGTTGTGTGACATTTTTGCATTCGTTCATAATTCACAGTTTTTCTTTCGCTGTTATGTTGAAATGCACTAAGTGCTTTCCGAGCGAATTATTTAATTTTAGTAGCTAAGCTACAGGGGATATTGACTGGATATAGTCGGGAATAGATCACCAAACCTCTCATTCAATGACCGCATGCACTACCACTACACCGTGGGCTTTGAAAATGATGGAGTACTGAGGTATTGTCAGTCTGTGGCTGGATAAAGATTCTATCTTTCCATGAGACATCCCAACTTCAGTTTTAAGAACATAAGGCTCATATTTCAACTAACTATACTAGGTACAGACCAAGGGATAGTTTGCGTACCAACTTAAAGAAATTCAAACCCATACATACAATCAATCATAAATACTATAAATTGAGATGCATTTTTGTTCATTATTAATGCAAATGACAACCTGATTGGTCCACCAAGCAATATAAATTATAGAAATCGCGCAATTACTCAATTTTGATTGCAGGAAATTGCTCTGGGTGCACCCACCGAATAATCAACATATAATTTGTTAGAGACAAATTATTCCGATTGATCTATCAGCTCGATGTAATCAGTTGCGATTCATAATTGATTGTAGCAACTGACCGGTTATTGGCAATTGCTTCCGCTGTGCTTATTGCTGACACTTCCTCAATCGGGGAGCATTAAAATTGATCATGAAATTGCTTCTTAACAGGCAATAACCGTCGTTATATTCCTCCTCAAGTGTGCTACCCTTATATAACCAATCAAATAAATCCATTGTCGTTAAATCCTGCACTTGATAGGGCCCTCCTCCTCATTCTTTAGAGGCAATCTCAGCGCCCCCTTAACAGGCAATTTCAGCGCCGCATCCTTTCTATGAAATGTAATCAATTTTATTGGCCAAAAAAAAATTATTTACACAAAGTACCTTGTCGGATGAAGATTGCCTGTCAGTCTTCTTCTAGTGGGTGGCCAATTATTGCCCTTTGCGTTGTCAGCAAGGATTACATATAGCATTTTTTCTCTCTCCTGCGTGTGTGTTTGTTTCTGTTTGAGCCGGGTAATTAATTTTATTTGCACACATTGTTCGCTGAGAGAAACAAAAACAAAAAAGTGGAAGCAATAAAAAATGATGCCATCGAGGAAGAGCTTCCACTCATAACAATAATAATCCGCCCAGCCGTGTTTGTTCTACTGTCAATACCCCATTCCTTGGCACACTCTCTCAATTTACGCCACAGAGCCATTCAACGCTTTAATGGATGTTCTTCGCTGAACAGTGAGCACCCATCTCCTGCCAAAGAGTCCTTTATTAGTGACACATGTAGAGTAAACCATGGAACATATTTTCATTTCCCCCAGCATCTATCTACGTAAACGGTGGTGTTTCCTTCTTCTTCCTTTTTTTTTTTTTTTTTTGGCAACTTCCAAATGTTCAGCAGGCTCCTTCCTGTTTAAGAATCATAAATTTTATTGAAGGAGTTGTCTCTCATGCCGGTGAGAGATGTTGACGGTGATGGTTTTTATCACAAAGTTAAGAATCCACTTTGGCCGCGTGATGGTGGTTATATTCCGTTTAATAAGGGAAATAAGTTTTTATTCCATTGTGTCCTTTTCATAGGACATCACATAGCATTGCCCTGCAGCGTTTTATTGCTTTGGTTATTAAACCGACAAGGTGCCTGATATAAGGTTGTCCAACAGAATTGTGTACATTTCGCACGCACAACGAGTCCTCGCGAAATATAAAAGAATTTTGCCACCAATTCCTTTCAAAAAAAGAAACCTTTTAAATGAAGTTCTATTCCGGTGAAAATGTTTAAAATTCCCTTAATGAAGTCAACAAGGGTTTGAATTTGACGTTCTTGTCGTAAGAATAGCATAAACGTTTCAAGTCCTTAAATCATAAAAGATGCTTGGCATTTCCTTGTGGCGGTGGTGGTGGTGTAATGGTCATCATTGAAATCTGTTCGCTGTTTAGACACGTGTTTTAATTTATTAAGGTACCGAGAATTCTGAAAAAAAGAGGCAAAGAAATGTTTATCTTTCCTTAGTTAGTTCTTAGAATTAATTAAAATAAATTCATGAGTGTGAGAGGCGGCAAATTTTTGGAAACTTACCAAATGCTTTCATATTCAGTGAATCACAATTAGAAGGATAAAGTAGGTTATGTAGACATACTGCTAAATGATTTTATTACCTACCTCTCATTTGGCAAGAAAATGTCCTCGATCTAATATTCAGGATGGGTTCTAATATGGATGATATTTGCTTAGCATTGGAGGAGAAGATTTTCGTTCTCTAGGTAATAATATGTGCACTACTGTATCTGTAGATAAAAAAGCAAATGACTTCATTAGGGAATGAACTTGAGACAGTCATTTATAGTGCTAGCAATGAAACTTTTTCCAATTGCTATTTCCAGCAGCTGTTAAAGCCACCATGACATTTAGCTGTCAATATATTCAATAAGGATTGCCATTATTAAAAACTTTTAATCAAACTTCCAGTTGTGAATACGCAACGTGCATTTCATTTTATCATCATGGCTTCAGTATACAGGCAATTGGTCGCGCCGTAGAAAAGTTTGAACGTAAGTATACTTTTTTGCACCACAAACCACCAACTAGACAGGGATTTGTCCGAAATGAAGATATCATAGCCGTCATAGTGGCTAGTATCGAAGAAGACTCAGAAAGTCGATTCGGTGAGTTAGGGATCGCCAGACAGTCAACCTGGCTTATCTTCTGGTAAATTGCCGTCCAGAAGTGTCCAACCCAGCATCAATGAATCCACAAAGATTGACTGTTTCTCACGATTTATGGCATGGTGGCATCATCGGACCTTATTTCTATCGAAATGGGGAGGAGAGGCCGTTTCTCCATATCACCGTAATCGACTTTCTGTGGTGAGAGCTTGACAAGGTCTTTATATCCGAGCTTTGGTCCCAACAAGCTAGCTGAAGCTTAAAGTTAGCTTAAAACATCTGATGAGCTAACATATCAACTCTTGAACAGCATTCTTTTCCTTTTGTCTTGTTCTTAGCCTGGTTAATGAATGACTTCGCAAGGTAAAGGTGAATCTTTATAAAAAATTCTACACTCACAGAAGTTCACAGAGGTCAGACGTCAGAGGTCCTGCCTACATTTCCGTCTTCACAGTAGACCTTCATACATATTATAAGTTAAACTATGTCTATCTACATATATCAATCATAGTCTCAACTCAACCCCCTATTCACATTATTGGGCGCAATAAACGCAGCATGTAGATGCAGTGAACATAACTTACTTTATGACACACTATCTAGGATCAGCATAATTAAGTTTCGTACTTTGAAAAGGATTTATTCTTAAGCCTGAGCGGATCTAAGATCCATAAATTATTCAGACTGTAACCAAATCTCTGTTGAAAAACTCTTCAATTTATTACCCTAATCGGTCTGCAAAGTTCCATATACTGCACTCCCACCTTCGACTCGTCCTTGAACTTTGATTGCTTTCGGCGCAACTGAGGCTGAAGAAAAATATTTATCTTGGCAAATATTCAAATTACTCCGTTCTGTTATGTCAAAAACTTGTACGAAAATAAAAATATTGTATCATCTTACATTCATCGTAATTCATCGTGTCCAGACAGACAATGTCGAGACATGTATTCTGCAAAGTTGTAACGCAGACTCTGGTGCAAACGAGCAGAGTTGATGAACGCGAAAATCCTCCTCAAGCGATAGACACATCCTCTCACATTTCATGGACAGCGAATACTCGTAACCTCATGATTAAATTTGAATGGCATCGTAATACTGAAATCGATTGTCCCACACCAGGATAACATTTTAATCACTGTTATGTCCCATTCTCTGGGGAGGATTAAATGTTTCCCCATCACCTATTTCAATAGAGGCAAATTGCCTCTGGGCTGTACACACCGGTTGCGGTGGGCTATTGTGTTTACAGAGGCTTCACCTCATGGGATAGTATTTTCCAAAGGTCCGATAAGGGTCCACCCCATCAATCCTCCCCGTTATTGTCCAGCGTACATCCTATGCATTGTATATATAGGTGGTACACGTGCTTGTTGTGTAAATAATGAACGTTTAGGGGTTAGAGTCCTTAAAGTTCCCTTTTGGTAATTGAGGTCTGGGAATCAATTTTGCTAATATCCAAAAACGTTCACAGCGAATAAAGTAAATTTTCTTTTGGGTGGTGGTTTGTCTGGTTTTTAATACCCTCAGTGTAATTTATGGGAATTTTTTCGGTAAAGAACATGCGAGCCTCCAGTGGGTGGGTGCGGCACAAGCTGAAACTAAATATTAATACAGGCCATGATTACGTAAGTCAATTATGCATGTGGTTATTGGAATTTATTTGATTAACAGTATCTCAATATTGGCACATAGATACAGAGTGATTGGGTGTATTTGATGATGATTCTGAGAAAGGTATGTACCAGAGAAGGTATCGATTCTTAACAATCATTTATTTTAGGATGGCTGCAGTCCAGGTGGAGTATTTTGACATGGATATGGAAGTTGAATTAAGTAAATATCTAAGTCCCAATGGAATATAGAATTGGAATATTGAATGTAAGACATCAGAAGGATTCTTGTTGATTGACTATTTATTTTGAAATTGAATTTGGTGAGTTCGTGGTTTGAGAAAGGGTAAGCAGTATTTATATAAATTTTGTTACTCCTCTGGATATTGCTTTAAAGCGTTGTAATAACAAACAGCATCAAGAGTAGTATGGACCGTATGTCCTTGGCTTAACATGACATGACATGAAATCCCTTTAAAATCTATAAGGGTCCCGAAACCCTTCAAAACGAATGAACCTTTAAGTGGCTGAGAGGGGAAACAGGTTAACTGGTTACACCATGGAAGAAGAGAGAGAGGTGGTTCTAAGGAAGGAAGGAAGGACCGTTCAATACCAGTTATAGAAGTCTCTCTAAGAGCTAAGTAAGTATTTCTAACTGACAACTGGAAGGTTCTAGTGAAGAAAATACCCAATACAAAGTATCAAGAAGGGATAATAATGTTTAAGAGCCAAATCCTTTCGCACCTTCCAACCATAGAAGGCAAAGTTTGTGTGGTAATACCTATAGCGCACAGAGAAATTGAAAAGTCAGCGCGGCTACACCCTAAACGCGAGAACGGATGTTGATAAAACTTCGTATCTGAGGTCTGTGAGGTAATCCCTAGAGGGAGAATTGAAAATTTAGTTTTTTGTCAATTTTCCAAAAAAATACTATTTACCGGAAAACAGTTCTTACAACTTTGTTTATAAAAAAAAACAGATTTCCTGATTTACTGAACCCAATTTAGAGACATGCTACAAGATGGCTTACAAAACGTTTGTCAAAAATGGTTATAACGGTACTTAATGCCTATTTGTTTTAAAGCCGATTTGTTAAAAAAAAAAAAAACGAATCGACCGATAGATGGCATCGGGTATTATAGCTTTTAATTTTAGGGTCAATTGGTTCTAGTCACTTTCGTCGATAGCCACTGCAACGATTTTGTTTAAATTGCGTATTTCGGCTAATTTGGCAAAGTACTATAAGGTGGCGTACTACATTTTTGGCCAAATGCGTAAATAACCGTGATTTACTTATATTCAAATTGGGAAAAAAACTGATTTTCTGGGAAAACGGCTGCAACGGTTTTGTTTAAACTTTATTCTGGAACCTAATGTTACAAGATGGCTTACAAAACTTTGGTCAAAAATGGTTATAACGGCACTTAACGCCTATAAGTTTAAAAGCCGATTTGTTAAGAAAACGAATCTACTGATTTCGCGTATTATAGCTATTTGTTGCTTAAAGAGCGAACAACGGTAATTTTCTTAGGGTCAATTGGTAATAGTCACTTTCGTCGATAACCACTGCAATGATTTTGTTTAAATTTTGTATTTATGCTAGTTTTGTGCAGTCTTTTAGGCTAAAAGCGCTCTAAACGGTGCTTCGTAGGTGCGAGTATGTACGACGCAATTATGCGCATTATTTCTTTTGATGTCAAATCTTTTTTGTTAAATTATGCCCTGCTGCTGTTCGAAGATCTAAGGACACAAGAACGCCCGAATCTAACACCTCAATTGCTCTGACGCAAGCTGAAGGACTATGAACCAGAGAGTGGAGCCCGTCAATGGTACAAATTGACGCCCATATTGGTTTTGGTGGTTAGAGGTGTAATATAATCTTATATATTATATGAATATCTGCGCAAAAAATATATTTTTAGCTCTTGATTTAATACTGCCAGACAGGAAGTCAATTAAGTACAGAACACAGACAGGTCTGTGAGGTGTGGCATTGCGTTACCACAGTGCCAGGGATTTGTAGTGAATTGGAGAAAATTCTACCATGAAGTAGTTTTTCAAGTAGAATACACCTCAAAATGTTTCTATTGAATCGAAAGTTTCTAGCTTCACCAAACATTTAAGCAAGAGTATTGCAGGAGGAGAAACTGGAAAAGTAAACAGTTCACAGAGCTTTCGAATTCACATGCCTCATTCCATCTCAAAGGAGTAAGCTCCTAGTATAAGGTATCAAAACTTCTGCCTCTTACCAATATATGACATCCACTTGACTTCTATCGGTTCCTATCTTAGCAAAATGAAAACCACTAAAGGAACATCCATCCGCCAGAAAGTTTACATGTTATGAACAATAAACTAAATACAAAATATTGTAGATACTCTTCATTGAATGAGTTGAGAAAGTCATAAACTTTGCAGCTAATGACTGTAGTTGCCCTCATGGAGGATGTAATTCCAAGCACGTGTACATTCTGAAAGTGAGATAAAATTGACCTATAGGTTAAATTCGAAATTACTTTTGATGATCTCTAAAGATCCACACCCATACACATGTTGCTACCACCTGAGAAAATTAATTCCATAATCCTTATAATGAGCAGGGCTTATCTGTATCTCATGTGACCAGGTATCCGGTACTGTTAACCCTTTTCAACTTTCGATGTGTATTAGCTCCAAATTAAAGCAACACCCAACACTGCCATAGAATAACACACAAAATTAACACAAAACAACACCCAAACAAGCATTCCCATCACGTGCCTCTACGCAGAGGTGTATGTGGATCCTTTCGTCTCCTATCATAGTGTTTGTTCATATTTTGCTTGCACTCTATGATTTGCATTCCAAATGACCGTGTGTGCGAGGCAGAAACCGTCGATGCATTGAAAAGTTAATGAAATCCTTCCAGAGCCTGTATGTAGCCTATCTGAACATGGTTCCATTCGGTCCATTTTAAGAACACCTTACTTGTGAGTTTTGCTACCACAAAAACCGACGAAGTAGGAGATGGAAGCCTTTCTGACTTTCGTACTGCTACTCCTAGTATATTAGAGTGTGTGAGTAGGTAGGGGATTACTTAAACCTTAACACTATTTATTAGTTATAGCTGTAGATACTTTCATCTACTATGAACAAGTTCAGAGGAAGTATTCTGGCGATGAAGGTCTCCATCAATCTTCCAAACGAATGGGGAGCGAATCATGGCAGGGCTTTCCGCCTGCTATTGTTACTTATGTCAGCCAAGTGAAGTTTACTGACGGGTTAATTTCTGATCGAATGCAGTATAGAGAGCTGCTGCATCTGGATATGAAGGCCGATGCAGACGTTGCCAAATGGTTGTTTATAGGTTCTTCTTTGCGTCAATGGATTCAAGTGAAAGGATTCCATGTAATTTTGTTAGTTTTGTGGAGCGTATATTGTGTGCTCCTTTGAAATGATTTATATTGTACGAACTGGGGTTTGTGCCTACTCAGTACTCGGATAAATGTTGGCATTTTGTTCACTAATGCGATAGGTTTAGAGTATCTATGTAGTTGTGATGCAGATTTAGGGTATTCGATATATGGTTCTGGGAAATAGTTCGATGAAAGTTATTTTCTTGCAAAGTAGGTATTTGCAGCATTTGTGATTGAACGTATACCTCAAATTGGTTATCAATTTGTAGCATGGATTTGAAGTTACTCGAAGTGCTTTTTACTTCTACAGAAAACTATGGGCAATCTATGTGTATTCTATTGGATCTAGTTGGATAAGAATAGTGAGGGGCCTCATAGATTGGGGTAGATTTGAGCTTGAATTCAGCTTCAGTGATTCGGAAGAGACTCACAGTGTTACTAAGAGATCAATTCAACATATTGTTCTTGATATAAAATGCATTTCATGCAATGAACATCTGTCAGGGTTAAGGGTAACGCATAAGACCTACCTACTTGTCTCTCTGGACTCATTGGACAGCAGCTCAGAAGATAATCCTACTTTTGTTTTAAGAATAGTAGAAAACCATGTTCGACTCAGTCCTATCCAAGTGAAACAAGAACATAAAAAAACTCCTCATTGACTTATGTTTTCCTTACTGAAGTCTTCTTGGCCCAATCGAAAGGACATTGACCGGAAGGAAATTTACGGAAAAAAAATATTGAATCAATCTTTTGCCTGGAGGGGAATTTTGTGCGACTCTGACAGATATGATTTGAAAATTTCAAGTCCAGCTGGCATGAGAATATTCACATTTGTTTTGTTTTATTTGTCATAATTTTAACACTCAACGTTCACAGAGAGAAATGTATAACGATTGAGGTTTTTAGGTGTTTGTGCACTTTGCTTTGATCTCTGATGAATGCATCCTGGCGATTTGTTTCACAGGGCATTCCGCTTGTTAAAAAAATGGAATATGACTAAATCTCAGCTGGGCGACAGAGAAAAGGTGCCTTCATACATATGTGCATACCTATGAAGTTGCGTACACAAGTAAGAAGAGTAATGAAAGAAAATTTTTCGGGGAAAAGATAATTGTACACATGCAGTTTTCAAAAAAATAAGGTCCGATGACGTCTCCAGCTGATGACGGCCGCCAAGCACTTTCTTTAGGAATAAAGCGATTCATGTCTTTTAGACGTGTATTTTGCATCTTTCTAATTCACAAATGTCAAAGTAGAATTGACATTTGCCGCCATTGGAGAGTATTATAGCATCTTCCGTAAGCAATACAAGTGTAAACATTTTTAAAATCCGCCAACTGACACGCCCACTGTTCGAAAAAAAAACATTTTTTTCAGTATTTTTACATGAAACTCGAAAAAACTTTCGTAAGCAAATATGTAGATATTCACTAGCTCTACAAATCTTCCATGGTCACGCCCACTTTTAAGGGGCGTTTTATTACCCTATCCTAAGGGTATATTAGGTTTGGCACATAGTTTGTAACATAGAGAAATATTGCAGACAGACCCTATAGAGTATATATGTAAATGATCAGTATCAATAGCCGATTCAATTGGGCCATGTCCGTCCGTCTGTCACCAGATTTTGGGCCTTAAATTTCGAACTAGGACAATGAAATTTTGTATACGAAATCTTTGAATATCGGTATAGAACAAGTTTAAACCTTTTCAAACAAAATTTCACTGACACGTCCACTTTTCAAAAAGTATTTTAATAAGAAACTCGGAAAAAAATTACTTTAACAAATATGCAGATATTCTTTTACCCTACAAATCTTAATCTCGCCCACTTTTTAGGGGTGGTTTTCTAGGAAAACAGTTTTCGTCTTTGTCGTTTGAATAATATCACTTCTTAGAGACAAAATTTAATATAATGTTGAAAAATGTTCAAAACCCATCCACTATCACGCCTACTTTTTGAGAAAGCTCAGGTTTTGGAATAATTTTAAGATTTGAAAAAAAAAATTGGGCAAGTGCGAGGAGGGCCTCGTGCAATAGTGTGCCGGACATTTTATATTGTCATTAAATAGAAGGCAATTTATTCATATCCTGCATAGGTACACCTGATACTGGTTTTGAAATGAATAATGTAATGTCTTGTACGTAGGTATGTCCTAGTAATACTGAGCTGAGATTCCAGTCCATTTTAACTTACGCTTTTAATATAAAACATGGCGTACCAAGCTTTTGGATAAAAATGCATGTAACGGTACTTTGCTTGTTAAATGGTTTGAGTAAAGCAAAACACTGGCAATACTCGACATGCGAAGGAATACAGCATTTAGAGTTTTAAAAATATTTTCGAAAAAAAAAAAAATAAAAAAAATTTTAGTTTTTTAAACTTATTTAGTTTTCAAAAGCAGCATAGAGCTAACGTATACGATCCATTCGTGCAAATGACTTCGTTTTTGAAAAATCGAAATCGAATGCAGTAGCAGCAAGAGAAGAGATTATAGGGAAGGCCATGCGCTCTTCTAAAATCTGTAACTCGGGAACTACTTAGCGGATTTGGATGAAACTTGAAACTTGAGCAAATCGTAGTATCAAAATGATCTACTGTAAAAATTATTTGGATAACAAAATAATATAACATTTTTTCAAATGTTTGGCGAGCTTTTTTGTTCAACAAATTTTGCCAGAAAAAAATATTTCTTACATATATGGAGCCCTTGTAAAATTCTCTTTAATTTGATATGCCACATGATGGGGAACAAAATATTTTTTTTTTGCCCTTCATACAAGGTTCCCAAAAAAGGGCTCCCAAAAAGAAATTCATTGCCGCCATCCCATCTTGTGCAGGCTTCCACATAATGTATACATAGCGAAAGTTTCAGCTCTCATGTCTAACGGTTCAAAAGTTACAGGGCTGTGACAGACTGACGGACAGACGGACAGACGGACAGACGGACAGACGGACAGACGGACAGACGGACAGACGGACAGACGGACAGACGGACAGACGGACAGACGGACAGACGGACAGACGGACAGACGGACAGACGGACAGACGGACAGACGGACAGACAGACACCGTATCAAACCCATAAGTGTTCCGTCTTGCCTTTTAAGGTCCGGAACACTAAAAAAACAATTAGAAAAAGGATAGGGTGTCACACGATCCGCTCCAGATGGGTTGTAGCATGTACATATGTTTTTGTATTCTTCACAAAACAGTCACAAAGCTTTACAAAGTTTTAACTGTCAAAGAAGAATCGCTAACAGAGAGAAAGTAGGAAGATAGCATACCACCGGAAAGTAGCGAATCTCAATACCAGTAATGCTTCGTGGTACTGAATGTAGTATTACTATATGCAATATACTATATGTATGCAAGCGCTTACAAATATGAACTTACCTCCTTCTAGGATCATTCAATCATAGCAACAACTTTGAATATTCGTTAACTTTTGGATTCCTTCGTAGAGAGCGCTAAGGATCGTGTGAGAGTTATACAAAAGTATATGACATACGGCCACATATTCTTAATGTAATTATCTGTGCGCTTAGAGTTTGACAGTAGAATTTTCTTTGAATGACATAAGCTATCCCACGCTTAATGCAATTATGTTTGGGCCTTTCATATTGACGTGATGCACTTAAGCGTTGATATGCTTCTTGGCATGGCTGCAATCAAGGTTATAATGAGAAATATTCCTGGTTAAATCACACGCATAATTTGACTTTTCGTTTAAAATCAAACGAGGTACCTACATTGACGTGGTAGGTATGTAAAAATAAGAGCTGAACTACATGAATCACGCTTCATTTAGTCACAACGTGCGGTGAAGTGTTAAAACCCTCACTACGGGTAATTACCCTCCGAACAATATTTTCACATAAAAAAATATTCCCATCAAAAAAAACGTATATACACTCTCATGCTCCAATCAAAAACATCGTTTTAACTTAAAATCACTTTTGACACTTAGCAAAATTAAACTGACACAGTTTATAAACAACGCCCGAAGGTCCCCCGCCAGTTTCAGATACATCTTTGACTGTTTCCCAGTTCCTGTTTCAACGTCTACACAGCAACGAGAGAGACAGGGAAAAAAGTAAAAGTACTTTCATAAGGACATGAAAGGGAATACCATACTCAACCGCAGCCACATAACCAGGACCAATGTGGATTCGGTCCAATAGTGGTGGTGGTGGTGCTCTTATGTGCTGCTCCAGAGCTCAATGATGTTGAACAAGTGCCGTTTGCTACACTCGACTTTGACTCACTTAAGGATATTAATGCTGTACAAGTAAGGAACAAAAAAATTCTTACCTTAAATGTATCACTTTAAGGAGTACCAGTACCTAAATACGTTGTCGGTGAGTATTGGAAAACTTTTCTAGAGATGCCTTTTTGCCCATTCAATAAGAGAAAATCCGAACATGTGTGTTAAAATCCTCAAAACGGACGATTTAAAAATACAAAAAAAAAATAAGAAAAGAAAGAAAGACACAACCGCCGATATCCATCCATGGAACGTGTATAGATAACGACAAGTCAGGTACAGGCAATTCGACGAAAGATTCATGTTCTAAAAAGCAAACTAGCTTACTGTATGTCATAGCACTCCCACTATACCGCCGGGACTGATGGGAAAAAATTTTCATTTTTATTGCTAAAACTTTTCGAATAGGAAAAAGCCAAGAAAAAGGATTCTAACTTTGGCTGTTCGAAGGGTAATTTTTCATTGGAAATACGTGACTACATTTGGCGGTGGCAAGTCAGCGGGGACCAAACCCATTGGGTTTTTGAGATTCCCCTTCATGTCATGTCACATGTTTAATCCATTTCCTTGGTTTTTTTTTCTTTCTTACTTTCGGTATTCGCTCGCGAGTTTCTCGTCCTTTGAAATTGATTTCTTTATGACAGAATGCTTGAGCCTACAAATCGATCTTGAGTTCAGTGACTTTAGAGGCCTGCCGAGGCATCCTATGGGTCTTACACCCTCGCAATCACTTTGCATAGAGAAAACTCTCATATCAAAATCTCTTAAAAGGAATGCGATTTTCAGTGTCGCAAATCCTTGAATGGTATCAGATGGTACGGAATTCATCTGAGAAAAAAAAGAGTAAAGCACAAAAATCCATATGTCGTTTCTCTTATTTGTTTTCATAACATAAAAAGACGTCGTCATCGTCTTCGTCTTCGTCGTCATGGTGATGAAAAGTTTTAACCGCCGTTTACGAACATGAATTATGAGTCGTGAAAAATTTAAGAACTTTGTTTAAAAATGACAGCAGCTATTGAAAGTTTTGACAGTTTGCTGATATCATTTTCTTCTGTGGATTATCGTGAAGTGAATTATAGATGAAGACGCGTTTCGAAATACTGCATAAACGGTTTTAAATTGTCAATTTTACTTTGAAGTGGGCGGCAGGAGAAGAAGACGTTAAACTTTTATTGCTATTTGTTGACACTGCAAATAAAAAGGAAATTGTATTCGTTGCTTTATTCCGAGTAGGAAAGTGAGAGATTTCCTTCAAATTTATATATATCCTTTACAGCAGTAGTAAATGATACCAATGGCAGTTGTAGTGCTGACCAAAGAATAATAAAAAGGATTTAATTTCAGTTGCAGATGAAAGAATCTCATGGTTAAAGTAGGAACTTTTGAAGATGAATAAATTTTCTAATAAATATTTGTAGTAGAGTAGTAAAAGATAATTGTGGACTAGAGCATGTTGCGTCAACATTATACAGTGTTGATAGCTTCTTCTTCTGCAAATACTGAGGAGCCAACAGCAATAAAGAGTTGAGATATGTTGGTAGAAGAGACGGCAAAGGCGATAGAAAAAAACGGGAAATGGTGATACTACGTCGGGAAGGAAAGCCACGGAAAGCCTTTCATAAAGCCAGCTGTATGTTACCAAACAACTTCCAAGCAAATTGAGTATCTAGCCATTAGTCTGTATTTTAGCAATATCCTTTTAGATTTCGAAAGCGAAGAGGAATGGACAAGGAGATGTTAAAAAACCGTGCGTTGTCCCTGCTGTCTGAAATTTAACACAGACTAATCTATAAAACCCCTAGTATGTCAATAACTAGCAAACCATCTTTTACGTTGCTTGTAAGATAGACCGTTGCTTTATGGGAATTTTGTTCTTGTTGTAAGACTCAAGCCCGCGTGGCAGCAATACTGCGATCTGAATGAATTGTTGCCTCAATGGTTTACGAGGTTAACTGGAATACGATCGACGGAAGTACTTAAAAGTACTGCTTTAGTGCTTAAAAGTACTACTCAAGTATGAACTTGGAAGTATCTCTCAACTACTTGGAAGTACTTGCATCTATGTTCGAATCCAGAAAAATACCATCAAACGTTTTTTCACGGCCCCACCTCTTTCGAGTGTCTGACAACCATCCAAGAGTATAACTGTCATGAGAAAGCTTCTTCCCTCTGCCCTTCGGATATGGCATAAACCTGTAGGTTCCTTCTGTATGCGCAGAAATGTATAGCACGCACAACATGTGCAGTTGTGAGAAGCTAGGCCTTGGGGCTCTATGGGCTGCTTACGGCCTAATATTTATTTATTTTTACTTGCACCTATAATGTTTGCCCTAAATTGGATTCGTGCAAAAATTCGAACTCGAGATAACAATGAATTTTGACATTACGATGATAGAGAAGCTCGAAAAAGTGGGTCTGCCGATTCTATCTGTCTGTCTGTCGGTCTGTCTGTCTGTCGGTCTGTCTGTCTGTCGGTCTGTCTGTGTGTATGTACGCTGAACTGCAGCCTAAACGGCTAGACCGATTTTTTTAAATGCCATATAAGCGAGGCAACGCTCGAAGTCATGCGATCATGCGACTTGAAACCATTCGATTATTTTCTCTGGAGGTGTCAACTAGCCAACCCTTTTCGACGAGCTCGAGGCTAGCACTCAAAATGCTACTTCCTGAATCAGACCTGTAAGGTATTATTATTATTAGGTGCTGGTACTTGCACTTCAGTACCCTGGTACTGGTCGGTACTTGAAAAGAGAAAGTACAAGTTTCTTCAAGATTAAAGATGCAAGTACTTCCAAGTAGTTGAGAGATACTTCCAAGTTCATACTTGAGTAGTACTTTTAAGCACTAAAGCAGTACTTTTAAGTACTTCCAAGTACTTGAGCAGTACTTTCTAACTCAAGGAAACTCGATTCAATTTCAAGTTCTACCCAAATACTTTGGTACTTAAGTATGCGATACTTGGTACTTGCGGCGAAGTACTTGAAAAATACTGGGGCTTTCATTTTTTCACTTTCTTTTCCTATCATTCTTATATGGTCACCCTTACATGAATCCCAGAATTAGTCCACAGTTTGTACCGATATGTCATCTCAATAGTCCTCCCTGTAATTTCCTTTCATCATTTCTCTACTTTGTTTTTTATTTTTAAAAACCATTAAGCTTTGTTAATGCCTTCCCTCAATTGTCACCTCACATTCAATATTTATTATTGCATTTGTTTTTCACCGGGAGGATATAGAATAGGAATAGTTTTTGCGGATTAGTCCAACGTACCATTTATGTACGTTTCGCCCGCTAACATAAATAACAAATTGCAAATCGAAAATAGAATTACCAATGACGCTTATAACGACTGGAGCATATTTCAAACGCCGACTGGACGTTGGCTTATGAAATAGAAGCCGAATTCATCGGCTGAAATCGGGCGGATAGAGTCATGTCAATTTACCTTTGGCTAATACGACGGAAGTATTAAACATTTTGTATATACAAAAGCATCGCATGTATTTTGTAAATTGTAATGATTGAGTTTTGCTCATATATTGTTTATTGATGCTAGAGACAGGATATGACTTTTAGTGGAATTTTCTATTCATTTTGTTTAATATTGAATTGGAATAGGCGGTTGAACTGTCACAGTGAACAAATAAATCCTTTATCTGAAGCGGATATAAATCAGTTTGACATTTTTTGTAGATGATACCCTGAGAATGAACTTTGCATATTTCTAGTATACATTTTCCAGGAATCAATAAATAGTCGAATACTCCTCTTATCCTTGGAAGGAACGTGTATAGTAAAGCAAAACTTATATGAAACATCAGGTGCTGAAAGTATTATCAGTCGATCACAGGGAAGCCATATGGCGTGGCTTTCCGAGGATACCTGGAGACCGATAAACGAACGAAAGCAGCTAAGAGCAGCAGGGAGGATCGAGATTGAGACGTGACAAGCGCAATTATGTACATCAATGCGCTGGCGACGCAGCAGCAACGAGGTGCGAAAGCAGAACCGTTTACAGAATCACCAAGCTTATAGGTGGCCGAAGCTCTACTCAACACCCAGCTTAGACGGTTCGTTGCTAATATCGGATGATATTCAACTGAAGATATGGAAGTAGGATTTTACTTCGGTTCTAAACCGAGTATTCGCCAGCAATATGTACCAAAGTCAGACTGAAGTGTACGTAGAAAGAAATTCCCGAATTCGCACCACAACCCCCAGTAAGGAAGAGATTATTACCGCGATCAAAGCAATGAAAACAAACAAGGCATACCTGCGGAACTTTTCCAAGCTGCGCCGCATCGGCTAGCTACTGTTCCCACTTGTCGGGAGAATATGGGAAGCCGAGAGTTTTCCGGATAAGTGGAAAAAGGGAATGATCATCAAGGGTGACCATCACTATCATGCAAACGTTTGTCAATAGGTGTCTATGCTACATCTTAAGGATCCGAGAATGAGCCATGAACCTATAGGCGCAACCACAAGGCGACGAAAGTGGCAGTGGATTGGACACACTCTCCGAAAGGGTGACAGATCCATAGCTAACCAAGCGATGTAATAGAACCCAATTACTCAGGATGGTAGGACTCTCGGCGGTCCTAGGAATTCGTGGCTCAGAACAGTTGAGAAGGACGCGCGGTAACTGGGAAAGAGTTGGGGAGAGCTACGGCACATTTCCAGAAATCGCATACGATGGCGCGTAGGCATTGTAGAGGACCCACAAGAGGATAGTATAGGGCCCTAAAGCAGCTAACTCTCACCAAATCGTGTCTTTATACATCCTGTCTACCCTGTCTTCTAATTTTTTTTTTTGGAGCTAAAATAACGTGTTTTAAGAGAAATGTTACAATATAGAGCTCCAGTTTTTACTCTTTGTCCATAACTCATTATAGAATCAATGCCTAACTTTGGTCCACAATTTACATCTCAAAATTATGATTGCCTTTGTTGCGTCATAATGATGACGCAAGTTGTAATTGGCATCCTTTCAATCTATAGTAGTTAAGCTCCTATTTAGCATAGTTATGAATTTATTCTAAAATTTCCATCGATGGCAGGCAGTTTTAATCATCATCATATTAGTGTCTTTGTTCTTATGATGCCATCGGTGCTAGAATCTCCTCATTATCCTTCGCGTACATAGAATTTCAATTAAAAGCTATTTTCCGCCGTACGCTTTTGGTGAACACAAAATTAACGTTATGCTTAATTTTTCCCGCTTCGATGGGGAAGATATGAAAACAACAGCACGCCACATAATTGCGAAAATATTTTCTAAACAAACAGGCAATTCAGAAAATAATTTCAATGCAAACATACAGACATATTACTATGCGGTAGTGAGATGATGTGGCAGCAGCCACTCAGCAAGGATACGCTGCCGCCGAGAGAGGGACGAACGACAAACTCTTGCATTAATTTAGTGTGAATAATTAACTGGGGGTTTTTGTATCGCTGATGGGTAAATACATATCTAGGGTTAGTTTGTGGGGAGGAATATGTATGCTGCCTATCTAGGTCATGCTTGTCCAATGCTTCATATGCCCACCTCTTGCCTGCAGAATAATATGGTAATTTTTATAAATACACATATTTTTTGCTCACCATCTTCATATTTGTTGTAGAGGTGAATTTATAAAACTAAACAATGGGATTTTGCACAAAATATGGACAGTAAGAGTGGATGAATATGAAGGACAGCCTTGACAGCTCTGTCCATAACAGGGCATAGAACTTTGGCAGGGATATTCATGCATAATATTTGACAGGAATTTTTAATGGGTCTTCTTAATTTTAAGTTTAAAAAAAAAAAAATTATAATAAGGAAAACTCATAGTCATAGTCTCTATAAAGCAATGACATAAAAATCAAGAACACTGTGAGCAATAACTTACTTACTAAGGTGGCGCTACAGTTCTGGGTGGGCTTGGACCTCAGCCAAGGAACCTCTCCAGCTAGCCCATTTAGGCTGATGAAATGGATGTTCGAACTCGTTAGGGAGAAATCCGCGTCATTTTTGTTGTCTCTTAGCAGGAAAGACTGCAGAAAACTTCTTATTCTTAACTACGACACCGCAGAAGGCTCTCGGAGAAAGGAAGTCACCCCAGTAGACGCACTGCGCTCGATACTAGGACCCGAACTCTGGAAAATTTCCTGCAATGGCATTCTTCTTGTGAAAATGCACAAGGGCACGTTCCTGGTAGAGTAAGCAGGCGACAACACCGCTTTGATTACGGCAAGAGACACCAATAGCGCGCAGAGAATACTAAACCAAGTTTTGAGACGTGTGCATTCCTGAATAGAAGAACATGGTCTAAGTCTAGCCGCGGAAAAGACGGAGATAGTCCTTCTGACTAAGAAGAGAATCCGACTTCCAACTTGGATCTGAGCTGATAACCAGCAAGGAGATCGGTAAAATACCTGGGCATGATTAATACGAAGCTCACCTTCTGGCAACTGATCTGCATCGAAGCAAGCAGCGAAAGTCACAATGCCGCTTAGCAGATTAATGGCAAACGCAGGTGACCCCAGTTGAGATGGAGCACGGAGAGCAGAGGGCAATGGACCGTCAGGCTGATAAGTAGTATTTTTGGAACGGAAATATGGTGAAGTAGAGAACTACGTAGCGCAGTTCCTCACTAGACACAGGTACTTCAAGGCCTACCCCTATTAGATGGTGAAAACAGGGAGCCCAGCATGCCAGTTCGATGATTCTCAATTCCACGATTCGAATCACACATTTTTCGAAAAGGATTATGAGTTCATCATAACGACACAAGGCACCATAAAGGGCCCATCACTTAATTGAGTCTAAATTAGCAGAAACAAACCTAAAACCTAAATTATGTCGCCCAATCATTGGGCTGCCCTGCAGAAATTGAGTAGATCCTTCGGTTGATAAGAAGAACCTACCTCTTCCAGACTGCTAAAGAAGTACATTCGTAGATGTGAAAATCTATTTCTAGAATTTCTATTACGTAATATCCTCTGAGGAGTGTAGATCCTCACAACATCTACATATATCAGACTCAGATAGTCCAGATCTACTGGCATGCCTTCCAAAAAGACAATGTTCAGAGAGGATCCCAATCATATTCCTGTTCGATCTCTGGCCAGAGAGCTCTAAATCCCATAGCCCATCTGATCAATTGCTGATATTTCCCTTTGGAACACACAACGCTGCCCTGATGCTATTGATGACGTTCCCTGATGGGAGTTCCGCAGCTTTTTTGACCAGTCTAGCTGCGTGCATAATGCCTTGAGCATTGCGCGGCAATCCCTGACTAGCTCAGTTTTGATGACATGAGACTCTAGACTGTCAATGAAGATGGAGATTTATTATCAAGTAGTTCTGCAACTTTGAGCAGCTAGAACCCCAGCCTAGAAAACACTGCATGGGTCTGGGAGTTTTAGAAATATTTCAAGGTTCAGGTCTTTACAATAAATATCTAACCCCAGTTCGCTAATTGGTCTTGAGCCCATCTGATTGGCAATCTCATTCTGAAGCTGAAATTCATCATTTCTCATTCTTCCGTGCTGCCTTATGCTATTCCCTACGGAGTATCGAAGTCGAGAAAACCTAAAATATCATCCGATGTCTCAGGAGACTCGGGAAACATATTTCTGAGAATGCAGCAGCGCACTATGCTTCTACCCTAAAAGAATCCTATGATTGTGAACCGAAGGGCACTTCTTTCCGCTTGTAGTTGTATATGAAGATCAAATGGACAGAAGGTTTAAGAACAACTCAAGTGCTGCCCTACTGTTTTCAAAGGACATTGTGCGCCTTGCGAACCCAGTCCTCCGTATTCAGTTTTCCATGTATCTTTCAGTTTAACACAAAGCCAAGATATTCAGTCTTATCGGCGAGGGATAGTTCCACACGTAAACAGGGTTGACGTAAACAGTTCCTTGCCCACCTTTTAAGCCTCTTAAGGGCTGATTCTAACCTGTCGAGTGTTCATGAATTTTCCCTAAACCAAGATGACCACATCATCAGGATAAGCCGTAAGGCTTATGCCCATATTGCAGAGTTCCCTCAGAACACAGTCGATTACTAGGACTAAGAGAAGCGGGGAAATAACACCTCCCTGTGAGGGTGCCTCTAGTAACATGTTTCCTTATGGAGCTGCAACCCAGCGTAGAATCTATGTATCTTGTGTTAGGCATATCAATTAACTACGCTAGAGCTCTTCTTATAGCTCTGCTTTAAACATTGTCGAAAGAGCATTCGATATCTAGGAAAGCAGCAAGTGTAAATTCCTTAAAGTAAAGGCTAGATTCAATTTTCTCTACCACCTCATGTAAGGGCATTTCCACTGATTACCATTTAAGGTAAGCATGCTGAGTGAGATTTGTATAGATTACCCACTTATTTCTAATTCTTCCAGATGACTTGCTAAAACCTTAAGTAGGAAGGACAAAATACTTATGGGTCTACTGTAGAGGTAGCATAACCTTAGGCACCATATGAAAATAACAATAAGATTGCTCCGGACCCTAGTTCATTCTGTAACATTACTGATAGAATGCCATCGTGCATAAGTCCCTACATATGAAATCATAAAACAAAACAACCACATCGATAGCTATTAAAACAAACTGATAGGCGAAAGGACCTTTCCCCCGGCTAACAGCATATCGAAAGCTATTCCCATAGAAATGCAATTTATGGTTTCGCTTTGCTTTTGTTTTAATGTTTAATCTGAAAATGCATTATTTCTGGTATCACAAACTCATGAGTCATTTTTAATGTACGTATTTCAAATATTTATTAGATGAAAAAAAAAAAAAAATAAATATGTTCCCACAAATGAGCTTTGAAAATTAGTCGTGGTGAGAAATATGGTGCAGGTTCCCCTAGTTTTTTTTTTTCCTGTACTTTGGGAGTTAATTACAAATCCCCGAGTTGGCTTTTAGTGGATGATTAAAAATTTATGACTGTGCAATTCCTTTGATATAATATAAGGGAATTAATGGGTGAGCCTATTAACATAAATAAGTTAATGGCTTTTTGGTATGATAACTTAAATTGATGACATGCGGGTTTAGTATCTGTTGAAATGTGTTATCTCCATTTAATAGAGAATAACATGAACTATAAATGTTTATTTTATATATTTTTCATTTTTGGTCTGTTCTTTTTTTTGTTGTGACCTGACTTTAGGGAATCACAACCCTTTTGTATCCACGCCTAGTAATACACACACCGCTTTACTGAAGCTGTTCAGTCTTGTGCAGTTGTGAATGAACCCTGTGTATATGTGAGAATATGTGAGATGTTAGCCATAACCAACAAACACGATACGCAAGGCGAAAGACGATACTCTAGTTTTAAACCGTGTTTTATTGGAAAGTGCATAGCCAGTTAATTGTTGCATCCAAAGCAAAGCACAAAACGAGAAGTAAAGATAGTTTAGTCAATAGCCACAATTGGACATAGAGTATGTAGAAAGTTGAATTCTAAAGAGTGACCAGACAGCAGTGATGTTGTCAAAATATTCACTCAGTTTTGCCAAGTTACATACCATCATTTTACGCTTATTAAACGTGCGGATATTATAAAAGGATAATATCGAAATTCTGTCTCAGTTGTGAATACGCTAACGTGCACTTCTTGTTATCATCATGGCTTCAGTGTACAGGCAATTGGTCGCACCGTAGAACAGTTTCAACGTGAGTATACTTTTCTGAACTTTAAGTCACCAATTAGACACAGATTTGTGCGAAATAAAGAGAACATAGCCGTCGTAGCGGCCAGTATAGAACAAGTCTCAGAAAAGTCGATTCGGCGCCGATCAGCTGAATTGGACAAAAAGTCAACCCGGTTGGATTTGGGCCTACATGCCATATAGGCGTCGCAACGCACGAAGTGGTGCAGAAGAAATTTTGCGTCTGTGTCATCTCACGGCGAGCATTCATCAATTGGTCGCCGAGATCATGCGACTTGACACCATTTGATTATTTTCTCTGGAGTAAAGGTAGCTTTAAAATAAATTAAGATTCAATTTCATATCTTGTATCGTTGTTTAAGAATTTACTTTGAAAATATGTATATTTTCACTGATAAAATTCATCCGATTTCAAAGTGATTACAAGTGTGTATAACGCAAAATGTGTCTATTGCAAAGGATAAAACCATGTTAGAGAGGATTGCTTTTACTAACTGGGTTCATTTTCCCTTGACTTTAATCCCCAACTTCAAAGAGATATGAACAATTTAAAAGCCTACTTTAAAATTAAAGAATCCTTACGTTAATATAGCAAAGCCACCTTGCGGAACATACAATAGGAATAAAGTTACTATGTATCCCGAATGTACATCCACCACCATTCAAATAAGAGGAGCTTTTCTTTCAGATCCTTTCTTTTTTCTGTCTTCATGCATCGATTTACCGCAGTTTTAGTAAACACTATGTAACCATGTGAATGTGAACATATCCAAACGTGACCGCTCATATAAAAATCTAAATCCCTACTCTGATAGCAGGCGAGACAACACTAAATCGGGATAGGATGGGATTTCCATTCGAAAATAGAAAGGACATTTATTTGCGAAATCATAAGACCTGAAAAAGATACAATATTTTCCCATTACGACATATGACATTTGTTTTCCCATTGGCTTGTTATCCTTGTTGTCTTGTAGCTTGTTTGGAATCTTTTTTTTTTTCTTTCTTTAGTATCCTTGTACTGCATGCATGTTGAATATGCCCCCGAGGAGAAGAAAAGCTGATTTTCTTGAATTTCGACAAAAGGTAGTGGATTCTTTTTTCGTATTGATTGTTCGTTTCTCTGGTTGGCCGCTGTGTGTTTTCCTGTTGTCAGGACTCGGTTTCTGTTGCTGTTGTTGTTGTTCTTGTTGTTGGTGTTTTGCTACCACAGTATCCTGCATAATTCATGGACCATTGATGATTCGCTTATACAAGAGTGTGTATGCGGTTATTCTTTCTCTACATAGGAAGGGGGAGACATGCTTTCAAGGTTCCTTTTCTCGTGTGTTGATGTTTGCATGAGAACAGAGTTTTTCGTGTGTTTTTTTTTTTTTTTTTTTTAATTCAAAAGGACTCCGTAGGGTATATGGGGTATGAATAAAAATATTGTTTGTTCGGATGAGGAATTGCATTTGGTTTCGCACTGAAGGGAATGATAAATAAAATATTGAGTTGTGCAGGTAGATATTGAAATTATTGCGGTATGGGGAATATGCTATAATGGATGCGATCCCCCATGTGTAAACAGGGTTTTTTTTCGTGTAAGTAATAAAACCCTTGTAATCTATTATGTCGCGGCTGATTATTGTGTGAATTCCCCAATTGATTTTTTAAGGTAAAAGTGAGCATTATTTTGAGTCAAATTGAAATGGAATTTAAATTGTGTATTCGGAGTAAGATTGTTCTCTTTAATCTGATAGTAAGTGAGTTAATATCCGATGTATAACACGGCACTTCTCCAGCAGTTTTGTCGAGTTAATTTTCAGTCCAATGACATCTGCTTCCCTCTCCACATTTGCTATAATTTTGTGAAAGTTCATTGTTCTGTGAGACATCATCGGAGTAGTCAAGGTGTTTCAGTTCAGATGTAAGAGTCCATCGAACTCCTCCATTTTTTGTTGATAAGGTCTCATTCAGCACATTGCTATTCACCAATAATTTTATTGGTGTAAGTATGCAGCCTTGCCGGAACTCAAATTCGAACATCGAATTCATCAAACAGCCTTTCCCTGTGCAAAACGTGACATTTGAATCCATCATTGGCCTTGATTATTGTCATTAGTTTATCAGGAATGCCTCTGCTGCGCAAGGCACGCCAAATAAATTCCCGATTGACACTATCAAATACCATTTCAAATTCGATGAACAGCAGATGAAGTGGTGATTGATATTCAACACATTGCTCAATGATGATCCGCAGAGTGTTGATGTGGTCGACACAGGAGGATCCAGAGCGGAAACCTGCTTGTTTTACGTCGAATTGCTTCAAAACATAGCTACTATCTTGGCCAAAGCAGGCAGCTGTTAGTGCGGTATCGCTATCTTATGTTAGAGACTGTCTGATTACGCACTGTTGCCATTGCACCTATAACTAAGGGCCCATTGCATATTGTGGAAACCATCATATATAGAATATAACGTATATATCGAACAGCAGCGACTCTAACAAATAGGAACATCGCCCTAAAATCCCTGCATACAAGAAGATGAGAGTGATGAGAGTGAAGCATAGCGTGTGGCATGACAAACGCTTTTACATTAATAAGCTGGCTACAGACGTATAAAAAGGAACGACGGTTTATAGAATTATCAAGGTGCTTGCAGGTTCACTAGCAGTCTATTCATCACTCTCCCAGTCAGGCGGATTATAGGCACGGTACGGTTGACACATCCAGGCCAGGAGGGAGATACAAGGAGGGGAAGGAAAAGAAGGATGGGAGAGATTAGGTAGGGGTGATTACCTCTTAGTTTTAGAGCCTCCACCTGAGAATCGTTCATCGTTACGGAGGTATCGTAAGGATGTGGTACATCCCCGATGTCGGTTCCCAAGCATCCAGCTCAAACTAAGCAGCACACCGCGACAAGGTGGGTAATCGTGCTGGATCCCTCTGATCATACGTCTATCCAATTATCCATTCATACATCCGTTTGTTCGCTCATAGGAAATCAGTGAATAAGTAAGTATTGGCGCCCGTGAAACCGTTGACTTACACACGAATTGTTTCAACGACAGCATTTATCTTGAAATGACACAAGAGAGAAAGCGATAGAAAAATGTTGGTGCAATGGTATTTGAGTCTCAGGTTATATTAGGCTTAAAGCTTTATTCGCCATGGTGTTCAAATTGACTGGGGAGGGTTGTATGTTATTTTTTTTGAATTCGTTGTAATTCACAGTATTTTTTCCCCATTCGTGTTGAATGGATATAACTGGGACTTGAACACCAAACCTGTCATTCAATGACCGAATATACACCATGGCCACACACTCCTTCCTTTCTTAACGATTTTAAATTTTCAACTTGTGAATAGAAAATTCTTTTGTTTACTAAATTTATCCTCCTAAAAGGATTGCATTAAACCGATAGTATCTAACTGAGAGATGAAAAGAATTTTACCAAAATAGACAAATTATTGGCGCAAAATAATGTAACGTGCACTTTAAACTTTACTTAGCACGTAACTAAGTGTCTTAATATTTATATTCGACATAAAGCCCACCTTATCGACCACACTTAAGGTGTAAATTGTAAGCCTTGACATCTGTCATTTCAGTGAGAGTCATTCGTAAAGACAGCTGTCACTTTTCGCTATGTTTGACTGAGATTCTACATAAGCCTAGGAGGAAATTAAAAAGTGTGAGCTAGTGACAGTGACAGACAGTGACAGTTAAGGCATGATTTTAACCATATCATTGGCTACAACTAGTACGGAGACGGAGTTAAACTCTAAAATTTCACTTGGCTATGATTTTTCACCATTAGTTCTAACCTTCAATGTATAGGTGCATGTGAATTTCCAAAAGAAAAAAAAACTACGTATATTGCGCAGGTGTTTTTTTTTCAAAAAACATCCTTCAACAACCTAATTTCTAAAAACAAACTTTAAGCCTGTTAATGGTTTTCGAAACTATGGTTTCCGTAAAATTTGCATTAATAATACGCCAGCGCTTGTGAAATACCAAAGCATACATATTTGCTGTCGTGGCATCCATTATTATGTTATTTCCGCTTCCAAAATTTTGTCATTGGTTTTGTGCGGCACAAATTAGGGATTTCATTATATTTGTTTGATAGTCTGTCAGCGTCATGCCCTCATTCTCTTTCGCATCGTTTGCTTGGTAGGTAGATAGGTAGGTATTCAGAGATAATGCGACCAGTGAAATTGACATAAAATTGACGTAAAACTGACATTCAAAATATAAGCACCCAAAATTTTGTTCGATGAATATGCATGAGCAGTTCTGCTGGCGAATTGAAGTTAAATGACAAACGATTTTGATGGTTGACGTCGATAATCGAGTAAATGATAGTAAAAGACTTAATGTTGATTGCAAAACCAATGGAAGTGCAGATGAGTTTGTGAATTGGAAAGTAGGGCACAGCGGCTTAAATTTAAGTTTGTTATGCTAAAAAGTGAGCACTGTAAGTTAACTTGATTGAATAAGGGAATGTTCATTCAAAACCAAAATTTAGTTCATAATTAAGTAATATTCAGAGCTTAAATATTTGTCAAAATTGCTTTTGTACCAATGTTGATACTTATATCGTTTAAGACCTCATCGAGGCTGTTTTCGGCTGCAAATATTTTGAATCGGACCCGAATCGGGTCATCGCCTAATGGAGCTCTGGACGACGATGACTGCTGTCATAGGCGAGCTTGAAGTCGATGAAAAGGTGGTGGCTTGAAATTCTTTTGTCCTTTCCAGGATTTGTCTGAGTGTAAAAACTTGGTCTATTTTCGACCTGCCGGGCCGGGAGCCAAGCTTAACAGGGATATACCTCGGTAGTTCTTGCAAGACATAGGTCCGCCTTTTTGAAGATGATGCATATAAAACTGATCGGTCATCGGCCATGCTTTCTTCCATCCATACTTGATTGAGGACTTGGTGCATGCACCATGAAAAAGGCACCACCTCCGTATTTGAAAAGTTTCGTTGGAAGCCCGTAAAAGCCAGTCTTAGTGCGATGCCGCTGAAAGGCAACATGAGCAATACTGAATATAGGGTCATCCCCACTTTTGATCACAATCCCATGAACATGATTTGTGGTTAGATCCTTAAATACTACACAGCTATACGTGTAGGCAAAAGAATATTTGACAAGGACTATAGCACTTGATACCCACACCCAAAAAAAAAAAGCGCTGTAGATTTTACAATTGAAGGCAGTAGATTTAACAATTCCTTGTAGATTTGTGTATTTAACAGCGAATCTGGTTAAATTAACAATTTTTTGTAGATTTTACAGCGAATGCAGTCATTTCTACAGCAAAATTGTTGAATCAACTACAACCCCCAATTGTAAAATCAACAGCGCGTTGTCAATTTCGGCTGTTAAATCTACAGATATGAATTTGTAAAATCTACATCAAAATGTTGTAGAATCTACAGCTATTTACTGTAGTAACTACAGCAGGAGCTGTAGAAATTACAACAAGTTGTAGATTCGGCATCTATTACGAAAGCGTAAAAAGTAGATACCATTTGAGAATATTCGCATGATAATTTTCAGAGTCCATGGCGTTGTGGTAGTGTATGCAGTCGCCGAGTAAGAGGTTCCAAGTTCAACCCCAGCCAGATCCAAACATTTTTCACATTTTGTAAGTAAATTAAATTATGTAATTCGGTTTAAATACACACTAAGTATTTCTTAGACAAGAACCATCTAATTGGATTGTAAAAGCTATTTCCACCCCATTTCTCGCACCATACCAATAAATTAGAACTTTAAGCTTATGTGGTGCTATGAAAGCGATTTTTTTTTTGCATGCAAATTGTTGTTGTTTCTACAGCTGTTCTACAGCTGTTCTACAGCTGTTCGACGGCAAAGTGCTGTGAAATCTACAATTTTAGCTGTTATTTTCACAACTAGATTGTTAAATTTACAACCACCCCTCTGTAAAATTTACGACGAAAATTGTCGGGTCGATTCTGACAAGGAATGCAGTAGAATCTACAGCGTTTTACTCTATTCTTACAGCATCTTTTTTTTGGGTGCATTGAAACCTCTTTGGTTAATGCTTGCGTACATTATTACTACCTACCTACCATTTGGGAGTGACATTTAATCATGAAATTGCTCCTTTTTTTTTGCTCACTGAAGAAAAGTGACGTTAATGGATGGTTTTTACTGCCAAATTTCCACTCGAAAGATATGAATGCTAACGAGCCTCAAAGACCTAGAGTTCAAAGCCAATTGAGCGCATTAGAGTTGTTCGCAAACTATTGCCATTACCAAAGGCAAGTCATCAAACTCTGAGTGGACAGCTTCAACATATGGATCGCTTAATTAGCCCACAAAGACTAAAAACTATGCAACTAAAAAAGTCCCACGGTATTATGATGGGGCAGGACAAAAAAAAAAAGAAGAAGGAAAATATTGGTTGTACGCCCAACCCTTCTATAAAAGGATTACCACTTAAACGAGCTAATTACCAATTCCAACTTCCAACATTAATTCCATTACGTGGAAGATTTAATCTCTGCGAACGTATTTATGGGTGGCCGACAAAATGGAGCTGCAGGAAACTTTTTCGTCGTCGGCAGTTGGATTTAACTTTTATTTCGATTTTTTTCCTCCTCCTCCTGTTGTTTTTTTTATTTTTTTTTTCTTGGCCTTTGCGTTACCCTTTTATGGTGTGGCAGAGGCAAGGAAACGATAAAGTTTTCACTGACTCATTGAATTGTTCGGAGTATTTTTCTGCTCCCTTTGGTCCTGGCGGTTGTGCTCTCGTTGTTTTTTTTTTTTTTTTTTTGCACCCTGTTCGGGGTATCCCTAGCCATTGACACATGTCAGATGGTTTCAATAGCTAATTAGAATTGAGATTCTGGTGAGTGTGCGAGGTAAAAGTTCGACTCTTGTAAGCGTGTGTATGTATATGTATGTCTGGCATTGTCTTTGGGTAAGGATCGAAGTAAACGAAACGTTTCACGTTCTGGTCCTGGTCCTGGTCCTAATGGCAATTTTCGTATGTTAATGCGGATAGAGAGAGAAGTACTATAGTTTGGGTGAATTAGTTCCACAAAAAGGGATTAGCAACTTAGAATTGGGCTTAGAGGAGGATATTATTACTTTGTCTTGTCGCCCTGAACTTTGTGGCGTTTTGGAACAATCCCATTTTAGGTTGAGATCGTTAATTAAATAAAATTCATGGGAATTCCAATGGAAAAAGGCGTGATGGAATGTAATTAAAAACTTGGCCACTTGTAGATGGGTGAGAAGATTTCTGTAACTTTTGTTGTCGAAAAGTAAGCAATTTGTGTATGTGTGCGGTATAAGTATGTTAATTGAAAGGGATTATCAGGATTATGTAGTCAAAGGAGCAAAAAAACTGATTTGTACGTCATTTTTCTTATATTCATTTGAAGATGATCTTTGAGCAGTTTTTCGATTTTATAGGCACTATTTGATTCGCAACTAATCCTGTTCATTGAGCAGCTGATATTCGAGTATTAATGGCAGCAATATTGTTTAGATAGTTTCTTTCACAATAATGCACTGGATTGGAGCCGTATGCCTAGAGCGCAATACCAAGGATGCATAGGCGATCGTCAACCAAGCTAAACATACCTTTTGGAACCAATTCTGCCATCACCACTTGGCTTATAGTCTTGACAATTCTAACATAAAGCAGCCAGTAGAAGAGAAGGTCACCAGTCTCACAGGAGTAAGAAAGATCCAGCAGCAGACTCTACAGGTGTCATTGGAGCCAGCAAAGGAAACCTTGGTAGAATCAGGCGATTGCATTTCTTTGTAAAGCTAATTCTTCAATCAAGCCAAGTCGATGCTAATGACTGGATCTCCTACATAGAGGCTGTGAAATCTTTTAAAACAACATAAGAAAAAGCCTAACAGAAGTCCTGGAGACTCAGCTGAGATGCCGATTCGGGTGCAATCTCGGCGAGGCCAATCTCAAGTATCTTATCTTATTACTAAGAGCATAATTTTCTGGGCAATAAGCAGCTTAAAGTCTTTCAAGTCTCCAGAGCCTGATGGCATAGTACCTGCAGAACTTCAACGGAATGCTGAACTTCTCCTTCTTGGGGAAAAAGATCTTAGAGGCAGAAGTTTCATTATCATATCTTTTGAAAGTAATAAGCAGTGAATCCATGACTAGAAAAATTGGAAGAGCACTGACGAGCCTTGGCATCGAGACGTCGATTAACGCGGCACACTAAGAGCATAATCAACTCAAGGCTTGGTGACGCCTCGATTTGGAGGTTTGTCAGTACTACCCCTCCTTTTTGGAACTGTAAATGAATAGCTTCTAATCCTGGAAAGGGAAGGGTGCATGGCAATTACGTATACGAATGACGTTGTCTCAGGGAAACACATTGACACTATTAGGGATCTTATGCAAAATACCCTCTCTAAGCTCTCTAAATGGACTAAGGTTAATTCGCAGAAAACGCAACTAGTCTTTTTTATAAGGATGTACGAATCGCAAAACCTTAATCCTCCAAAACTAAATGATGCCCTGAAGTGTGTCCATGCCTCATCGTGGCCCTTCATTTTGAACCAAACATTTTCTACAATAATTATTTTGAAATCAAACTGAAGGCAATAATTTTGGTTGCACTGCATTCATTGAAGTTCCCTTGAAGTCACTAGCATTAATCTCATTCACTTGAAGTCATTGAAGGCAGGTTAGGTAGATTTGTGCCTTGTGACGACAAATAGAGAAATAAATCAGATCCATTAAATCCTTCCAAGACTTCTTATTCTTCTCTCGGATAGGCAAGGCAATCACACAATAGGTGACGAACAGATTCGACTTCGTTTTTCGTCCCTGCAACTGTGCAATAGTCATTATGCAGCACACCGAGTATTCCACATGGAAGCCAATGGCACAATGGCTAGTAACTACGCCAGATATGACCCGTGCGTTGTAAGGACTGACTTTAACCACAGTTGATGAACTCTTCTTGCGTACCATAGCGCCTTGGGTGTTTCGGTTTATGGTTTATTCCTAGGGCTTCACAATAAATTCCGGCTCGCTGTTCTGTTCTTCCAATGAATTTTGCCAGAAATTCTTATATTGAATCCTTATGTGATCAGTTTCCGTCGATCGATTCGTAGCCTCCGATTCGATGACTATACTCGATTTTGCTGAGGTTTGCTAGCTGGTATTGCTTCTCAAATACTACCCATTGTACCACATTACAATAGGGTAGATGGAGGGGAAGACTCAATTTTCAACCAAGATGAGGAAGTCTTAAGAAACCGAATTTCCGGTACGAAGACGAAGCTGGCACGAAAATCAGAGGTCACATCCGAAAGCAATGTGCCTGGAACTGCAGGCAATCAAAGGCAACCAAGTCTCAGGCGTCTACAGGAAGTGTGTATGTAATAATTGAAGCGGAAATTTTTTTCAAAGTAATAAACCAATAAGAAGTACTTTGTTCAACAAACACGGCCATTTAGGTATACTGTTTATTCCGATTGCAACCACGTTGTATAAATTGCTAAGCGCTACTGAACATGTACGAATAAATTAAATTTAAAATTCAAACCGATAATTACAATGAGTACCCACGTAAGTGAAGTGCTTGTGATTATTTTCGACATGAATATTGAATAATTATGTGAAGCAGCAAAAGTAAATCAAGTGTAAAGATAAATGAAAAACTACAAACAGGGGACTCAGAATGAAAGTATTATCCATCTGAAAATACTGCAACATTATAGGCCTCGGCTAGTGCCCAGATGAGGCCTTTCACCACACAAATAACCCTTCTGTCCTTATCATTATCAAATGATATTCTCCTCTACTGTGAGCCGCTCTACTTAACAACTCATTTGTATAATAAATTTACAGCTATTTAAGAATTTAAAGTTTGACAAAGTCCATTAAAAGCCTGAGTACAAAGCAGTCATCAGATAGGATGTCAACCAAATATTTCTTCTGACGTACAAGGCAGTTGATATCGTAGAAAGTAGAAAGGCCGGAATTATTTTAGGCTATTAAAAGTTTTAAGGCCACTCAAGGAGAACAAATGAGCACAAAAAAGTTTCCTCATTGTGATACCAATCGAAAGCACACCTCCTCACTTTGTGTTTGTGTGTATGTGTGTGTGTGTGTGTGTGTGTAGTTTTACGCTTCTCCAGCCACAAAACGACATGTCATGTGGTGGGTGTGGTAGCAGGAAGGAAGGATACTATGTGCATGTGCATCCGCACCAAAATATGCTCTAATTACGTCTGAGCTTCTGACTAATCTCCGGATTAGATGAAAAAGAAGAATTCAGTGCTTCATATACGAGTATGTATGTAGCATGCTTACCGTTAAAAGAAATGAAAATTCCAGATTGAATTTCGAAGATAGCAAAGTTTTCCTGTGGGACGATGTGTCGCATGTTCCGTAACAGAACGTCTTAGAGATTGTGCCACGATTCTCTGACACCGTAAACTTAACAAGAGGAAGTGTGTGAAATCTGATTGAGGAAAAGATATTTGTTGAGAAGTTTTTTTTTTGTTTTTGTTTATTTATCCGAGGGAAAGTTGGTCCAGTTACCTGGTTAAGGATAGGTTATTTTTTTATTTATTTTTTATCTGGAATGTGGAACTATCTTTTTGATGTTCTACGTGGGAAACAAGTAAAATGATGCTTCTTTTGAGACAAAACATGCTGGCTTTTATTAAAGTGGGCTAGGTGAGCCAAGAAAATTTGGAAGAGATATCTCCGCCAAGGACTACTATACGAGGTATACCGCATACCTGTCTTCTTTTTTTTGAAATTCAAATGAAGATAAAGAATATGTTGCTTTACTGCGCCCGTATTTATTGTTTGGCTGAAGCGAATGTTGTCCTTACACCACCCATCGTAATATTTCCACCCGCCATGTAATGCATCTAATTGACACATAAGGACATCTTCGATATGAATCATACATGCGTTGATCGTGTTTAGTAGGTAAACAAGGGTCATGTGTCCAAGAACTGTAACAATGGTGTAGGAAAATGAAAGGAGCATAATCAAACATGTTTCAGAAAGCGCTGGTTACATGCTCTCTGAACCAAGAAGCTACCAAAGCTACGCCTGTGAAAGTGGTGCAACTTAAAAGAGCTTGACATGTATATTAATTTTGAAGTCATGATTTACCAATAAATTTCCTGAAGTCACAATTAATGTAATCATTTTGATGCCTCTGCATTCATTGATAGCCCCTTGAAGTCATTAGCAGTCATAGCACTTACTTGAAGTGTTTGAAGACATTGAAGTCTTTGAAATCATTGAAGCCATATGTAGTCATTGAAGTCATTGAAGTTTTTGGAGTCATTAAAGTTACCTTTAGTAATTGAAGTTTTTGAAGTCCTTAAAGTCATTAAAGTCATTGAAGTCCTTATCAATCTTTGTTAAGTTATAGTGTGATTCACTTAGAAATACTTTTTTGCTTATAGAATTTTTGACAGATGATGCCTTAAATGAGTTTACATGTTATACTATTTTTATTTGATATTGATTGGCATTTAAAAAGACTTCGCCCAGCACAACGTCTAAGAATTATTCAGCTGTATTATGAAAATAAGCATTGTAAGATGAATGTGTTTCGTGTACTTAGAGCAAGATATGATCTACATAATCAGCAGACCAAACGCACTTGGTTTGCTATAACAACGCCTATAAATCGTGTGATATCACATCTCCGGTCTTAGTCTTTTGGCGCTATGTACATATGTATATGTATATAGCCCAAAGTCTACATTGATAACCCAGGACAATTAAGGAATTGGAAGCCAGCATTACTCCGATTCGCCACTAGAAATGCTTGGATATTATTACAGAAGGCATTAAGGTGTATAGGACGTTCATTTCTGCATTAATGTTTGCAGATAATATTGCTATTTTAGCTGAGGACGTAAACAGCTAACAGTCTTTGGTTGTGGACTTATGATGGTGAGAACATTGAAATGGTAAGATAATATAGATATCTATGTGTCTTAATCTCATCTAACCTATATGTGAAGAAGCACTCTAAAGACCTACTTTCGGAAAGATAGGCTCAGTGTGAGTAAAATGTTTAAGAAATACATTTTTAAACTATACCTCACGGCAAACAATTATACTAACACTGGAGCATCAATTGTACTTTACTTCCGTTCAAAATACCAAACAGCAGTCCCAATTACATGATTTACTTATAGACAGAGAGACACACATACTCCACTGGAGCAAAACGCTGTTGCCGTTGCAGTGAATTTTTTATTTCAATCAAGTGTCTACCTATAACATATATCTCCTTCCCTCAAGGATATATGTACATTGCCACCCAATGTCCAGTTCTGTTCATTATGTGATAAAAATAAAATTCCAAATTTGTTGGCTAGCACTTGGTGTAGCTTTTCGTTCATTATGACCACCATTCGATGCATATATGTATGCTCTTATCCACAACCAACTAACAAACAAACGACCTCGAGCAACACATTGGTCCATCTATAGGATTATCACACTTTCAGCACGTCTATTCATCTCAATCAGGGGTTCTTCTTCGGACTGCAGTACTTACGAGTTCCTTTTTTTTTTTTCAAAACCACTCTCTGACATGTGGTTCATTAAGCTCATCACAACAGCACTATGCTGCTATGTGAAGCGTTCATGAGCCGCCGCAATGGTCCATTTTCCTTTCTTCAATACCCAAACCGATGACAACGACTGAGACGAGTATAGAAGTGTTCGGATTCGAAATCCTCTCATACACTTGAGTTTATCAAAATTCGAGACCGTAACTAACCTACTCTACTCACTGTGCATGGTCTTAGGTGATACGACTTTAAACAAACCGAATCCTGCACAAACATAATGCCTCATACAGAAAGGCGAAAAGGATTTTCATTAGACAAAACCAAGTGTAGAGCATCTAACGCACTCTAGACACGTATGCATCGGATGAAGTACAATCCGACATCGTTTTTGTCGTGTGCGTCACTTGTAAGCACCAAACGAAACAGAAATCCTCCCCAACGAAGCTTTGAGATACCGGATAAGATTCGACATCAATTTTCCAATTCAACTTGTTCCTGTTCATTGTTCTGGTAAATGTTGTGGGGAAGCGGAGATCGAAGGGACTTCGATTCCAACTCTGAGTATGGATGAATGTCTGTGGCTTTGTGAGGGATTTCATTGATTTGCCATATAATCCCGTACCAGAATTGTCTACTCACATCCTTGCGCCACCGCACAGCCATCGAATGATAACCAGAAACGACACCAATACACAAATTGCAAGCACAAATATTCCCCAAAACCGACAGTGAAAATATTATGATTCCGGGATGGTTGCAATGCAACCGAACCGAAAACATGTGCATGTGTACATTCTGAGTATTGGAATAACAAACGCCATTCGAAATGATTAATTAAATGGAAAGCAAAACATTAGTTCTGAAATGTTATGTGGTTGACACTAATGTGTGCGTTCTACTAAGGAATTTAAAGGGAAATATAATATATTTACATTTCTAGTAGTCAGCACCTTCAAAACGAAAATACGGAGTATCTGTCAGGCTACGCGTTAGCGTACCCCCGCCTTAAAATTCGTCACGAAGCTAAAACGCGTGTATTACGAGTGAGCCTATAGGCACCAATGCATATGACATATGAAATTGTAGAAAATTTCACGTGGGTTCACATTTATAAAAAATATTTTTTTCACAGTAAATATGTTGACAGTTAACTAACTAAGTAAGCACGCTAAGTCTGATTAAGTGGGTGATTCATTTAGAAGTACCTTTTTCCAATATAAGAAAGCAAAATTAAAATCAATTTTACCGGGTTACCATTTTTATTTAACTAACGAACTGTATTTGACATTTTTTTTCTAAATACTACTTTTTGTAAATGTCACGTAAAACTGCGGTTAACATGGTCCATTCTGAAGCTCCAATTTTCGGTGGCGCTTTCGAGTATTACGGGTGTTATTTGGCGATAAAACGGGAGTAATTAGGTTTCCAATTCTTCAATTGTACCCGGCTTACTTATGTAAGCTTTAAACATCTCAAAAAAACAATATATAGAGGTGTGACATCACACCTATGTGGCCAGTTTACCTGTTCAAAACGCGAAATGAACTGTTTTCACAATAAAATCATATTCACCTGTGTATGTGACAAATAGCGCCGTCACGCCGTTCCATTTGAGGCACCTTATATTGCATTAGTTTGGCGAGATAACGGGCGCCATTAATAGTTGCATTCTGCCCTCGTCCTCTGTCATTGTAGGTCGATAATGTATTTGGTCTAAGCGCACGAAACATACTTCTCGTGAAGCATTGAGTTTTGTAATACAGCTGAATAACTTTGTGAAGCTTTACCCACTTAGACTTTAGGATGAAATGTTGGACAATTCTTAACGAAAATGCTATAACAGGTAAACACGACTCATGCGCCATCTTGAAAAAACATCATAAGCAAAAAAGTACCTCTAAATGAATCACCCAATTTGATAAAGTATTTAGTTGAAGGATTTCAGGATTGTCCCAAAAACTGTGGATCGGGATAGAGACTTTTAAAAGGTGATTGGTATGGAAATTCTTCGCCATAACGTCCGAGAATTATACTGCTGGAACGGACAGCAGAGGCACTTATTTCGTCTCTTCTTCCTCATGAAATAGTTCTCAATAAATTCCAAAGCAACATCAAATTAAACAGAGCTAAAAAGGCAAATTAATTTCAAACATCTCACAAAAATCCCTTACATAATGTTGGTCATATTTTCCTCTTAAATGAGCTGTTAGTATGTTATAGGCCCATGATTAAATGGGACGTGGAAATGATGTCCTTTAACCTAGTTAGCTATCTGTTCTCATTGGTCCATATATCATATTTTATGTGCACTCTGATAATTGTAGCCGAGGACGTATAGAAAGCAGGTACCTATCCTTCGTCCATTTTATCTGTTGATTGTGTAATAGAATTGTGTTTACATAAATTCTGGTAGTCCTGCGTCAATTCTACTATTTCTATACAAACGAGAGTATAAATTCACAATTTAATAAGAATATGCATTTCATTTACTAATTGGTTCTGGTTCTTCTTTGAAATATGATAGATTCGATCTGTAAACCAAAAGAAAAGCCTCAAGGAGTATACCTACATACCAACCTAACTCAGAGGCAATTCCTTAAGCTAAAAAGATGAAAACATCACAAACGAAGAATATATTTGCACTCAACAGAGTGTGAATTATTCAAACTGGTCCAGAGGCAACCAAGTAAAAATAAATCTAGATAGATGTACTCCTTATGGATTTATTTATACATACGATGTCCAAAGGGGAAAAACTTGATTCGCAATTAAAAGTAGGGAGCACATATACTTCATATTCACTCACAAGGACGAAGGAACAAACACAGCATGACCAGAGTATAGTGAATGCCTAGAGAATTATTGCGTCTACAAATAACCAGCATCTGCTAAAATGAACATTTATTGCTTAAGAGGCGGTCAGGGATATTCTCATAAACACTCTCATATTACAGGCAATAAAAGTTATTTATTTTTTTCTTCTTCTGTCGGAGCATACACACATATTTTATCAATCCCACTGATACACATTAATTGCTTTTATTTCCCATCATTGCCTTCATTTATCACGTTGCCTCAAGGAACCTATAATAAATATGTACGTGACCTGCGGCTAGGATAATTGGGTAAGGTGAACGCTTTCAGGTTATGTTCACGTAACATTATTAAACGTGCTCCTTGTTATTTTACGATTTAGAAACAGGTATAGATACTATTTCATGTTATTTGGCAGTCAAGGACATGGGATCGCCTTGTAAGGGGCTTGTATGAACACACATAATGTATGTACATATGTATTTTCACACACTGTCTACTGGCTTTTGTATAAATCATCAGAGGTAATTGGATGATGTAACTGTAAGGAGATACAGTTCATGTGATCATACATATGTATATAGACCAATCCCTCCTAGAGTCCTGACAACAACAATATATCCGAGCGCATAATATCAATTTATACCGAGCGGCTCTACATGCCATAGATATGACGCAACGTCCGATGTTGTGAAGGAGAAAATTGGCGACTGGCTCATCTCACGAAACAGTGGTTCCATTCTCGAACAAAAGTCGGTCATATTCTAATTGAAACAAACACTAAATTTAGCTGGTCTTAACGTAATTTGTGCATCCTGATTTTGAATCCGCATTTATTTATTAACTTAATACCAGCGAAACAGATCATTAAACTATATAAAGAATGGGCCATCTAGTGGTTTCTTTGTAAATCACAGGTTTGTTTGACACTGACAGCTGCTTCCCGCTTGAAATCACGCCAGAAAGTCAGCATCAAATGTCTCGCTTTACACTTGAAGAATGTTGGGAAATTTTGAAAATTGATTTCCAAAGTGCTGTGTAGCTGAAATAGTGCGTTTTTGAAAAGAAATTTTGGCCAAAAGTCTCTTATTGTTGTGCAAAAAGACGAAAATGCGTCTGTTGTAACCGAGAGTGAGAAACGATGTTTTAGTCAACGGTGGGCCTTACAAAGTCATGTTAACCGACTATTTTTTTACTCAAATCAATCGAAGACATGGATTTAGAAAACCTCTGGTTCATGCAAGATGGCGCGCCATCCCACACACACCATTCCACCCGGAAGAGGGGTACCGAAAGTGATCTAAGCGTACGGGGGTTAGTGTTAAATTGTATGGATTGAAGCAACGCACAACAATCAATGTTGCCTGCTATTAGCTGATGTATAAAAAGTACATTGGAAACTTTCCTATTTTGCTCAAGAAATTTGTTTCCCACCAACTCGAGCAACGATTTACATCACTTTGAAGTGCAAGAGTGGCAGAAGTGGGCTTTAAGATTTTCATGATTCATGGGCTTTACTCATAGACGAGAATATTTTATGATGTTATCCACGTCAATAATTGACAGAATGAAAATCAGCCGATCCAGATGGCTGCCTTGAGGTACCCCAGATGCGGCCACAAAAAAATCAAAGTATCTAAATACAACTTCATATTAACGGTCTCGTAGGTATGATTTGATCCACGCAATAAATCCAGATTGAAAACCAAGAGCTTTAAGTTTCAGGAATACAATCTCATGGGAAATTTTATTAAAAGCTTAGCTGAAACCAGTAGCGACAACATCGACATCATTGCCATCTTTCAATGCACATAAAGTACTGGATACGAATTCTGTCAAGTTAGTCGTTGTTAACCTGGTGGACTTCAAACGAAATTACTTTCAACCGCAAATTTGTCGTGGGACTCAGCTTGTGACATTGCCCAGTCATTCGAGCTGGTTGACAAAGAGCAGCGCAACATGCATCCATCATCATTTGACGTAAACCGAATTGAGAGTTGTCAACATGAAGTGTTATGCTTTGTGTGTGGAATGAATTTGTATTCGGCAAAAGCATTTCATTCAAAACAAAACGAACAGCATAGACTCCCCCGTCATAACTAAAACAAATCTAGAAGCTATGCATCAAGCTACATACATATAAGCTGGGTTCCCTACAGTGGATTGACAGTAGGTGTGAACCGAAAAGCATGTTGTGGACATTGACAGAATATCTATTGAAATTCACTTGCTGAAATTATCTCCTGCGATAAAATAATCAACGCCCGCAAAACTGAATAAATCGACATGCAATCTCTCGAAAGGAAGATTAGGACAAACAAGTTTTACAATTATTTACATGTTGCTAGATATATTTATCAACATGGGGGCCGAACACCCGAACGAGCCATAAGATATATATGCCTAATAATCTTCAATATTAGTGAGAAAGTCGGGAAAACCATCAACATTCTGCAATATATCCCCTGGTTAGATTGTCACTTAAGGATATTGTCTCTGGCGCAGGTCTCGATGGCATGGAGTTCAGCCTGAAACATAATCGGAGTCGTACCTTTCGGTACTGAAATCTTTGTGTTGGGTCCAAAGACCCCAGCTCCTACTCCATAATCCATTTTCGATTAGTCAGTGAACCAAACCAGGGTCTATTGTTGGGACACCATTGGACCATTTTTTCCGATCCAACATTTCAACCTAAAATAACCTTCCGAAGCAATGTTGTCTAACCATCAAGTCTGGTATGGTACAGAGCATGTAATGAAATTGGCACCAATAACAGGACAGGCAATGCTTTGCAACTTCTGCAACTTGTTTGCCGTTGTCTGTTCTCGAACTTTGTGGGTCTCGCCATCATTCTGTATAACCAATGTATCATTTTACGAGGGAGACCCCAAGTTCTGAGGTATAGGACTGGCCCACAGAGACGCACACTCAAGGGTGTGACCAAGATATTTGACCTCGCTGAAGTTCTCTAAAGGTTGACCTGTGCCTTCCTTGTAAAAGGCACTAGAACGGTCTTGCTATGATTGATGGATAATCCTTCTCTACTACACCATTCTAAAATTTGAAAAAAACTTTGCATGATGTCGGAAACTGTCGTGCCGTGCTTCCCTCTAATGAAAACCGTCAGGTCATCAGCATAACCTATAGTAATATAGCCCGATCTGTGAAGTTCTACTAAAAGGTTGTCGATGACTATTGACCATAACAGAGGAGGGAGAACTCCTCCTTGCGGGCTGCAGGTATAGACACCGACACTCCCACTGAACAGGTAGTGATTGAACGACTAACTAGCATGCCCATTACCCATTTGTTGGTCGAATCTTCGATACCTCTACTATTAATCGCTCTTGCGATCGAGTCGTAGCCTGTGTTATCGGAAGCGCACTCGATGTCTAGAAATGCACATAGCGCTATTTCCTTGGAGCTTAATGCACCCTCTATAATGATGGGCTCCTACCGTGGATTTTCCCTTCCTATATGCATACTCGTTCGAGTGCAGAGGGTTACACAGATCTAACTGTTTTCTTATATGAACATCAATTAGTCTCTCCATTGTCGACGGGCTTATTCCTAAAGGAAAAATAGTGTGACCCAAATAATCTAAATTTCCCAATTAATCTTTACTCTTTATTATTCTAATCATTCTAAGACTGCAAATAGCATCGCTTTAAATCGCTTTGAAGCTACTGGCCACCAAAATATCGTCTAAATAGACTTTTACACGTACGCCTTCAAGATTCTGAAACATTAAGTCAATGGTCTTTTGAAAAAACATGTGTGCCAAGTAAACACCAAACGATAACCTTCAAAATGTAAAAAGTCGCTTGTGGGTATTTATAGCTAAGAACTCTCGTGAGGCTTCTGAGCTACTGAAAGGATATACGTACATCATTTTGCACTTCTGGATTAATAGTGACCTTAAAACTTCCAGATAACCGTACCGTCTTATCTTTTTTAAACACATACTATGGCTGCCCACTTACTATACCTAAGCAGTATTATTATTTCCTCTTAGATGGCTATATAGTCTGGAAAAATTTTGGATTAAGAATTTGGCTTTCCGCTTGATTTGGCTTTTTCGAAAAAGTTTGGAAAACTTATCATTAATTTCACTTGAGATTTCATAATCTAAACTATCTTGCAGGGCATTTACCTTGATCTCATTATCACTAAGGGAACATCACATCTATCCAGTTTCTCCTGACAAGAGGCTTATACTTTTTTCCCGAATCAATTACCATTAAAGATTAATTCAAGTACTTTGCACTGTGACAGTTATTACACCATGTATGTCGCCCGTTTCACCTATCAATACCTTAAGAGGAGGATAATTATTATTAGTATTTACTCAGCAGTTTCTTCGTTCAACTGGCCTATAGGCAATGTACCTCATACACCGAAGCTGCGATTGGATACCAGGGTACTCGTCTAGAATTTCTCTTGCTGTTTGTAAGGAATATTTTTCAAAAGTCTGGATATTAAGAGTGTAGTTGTATTTCCCCCAATTATTTTATCAATTATTATAACCACGTGTTGATATTGGTTTTTTGTCAATCTACATCAACTAATAATCCTATGGACCAAGTTGCTGAATGTCAGTTGCTTGAAATTGCTTCAAAGCAGAAGCGATATCTTGGTTCTTGTAGCCAAGCTGGCAATGCGCCTTGTTATTGTTCGGAACGAGAAAGTCTAAAAACGCTCTTCAAGCTTTAATAAAACTCCTTTTCATTGATTTCCTGCTTTTGTTCCGTGAATGGGAAAATTTTAGGGACATTTTTGTCAACAACGCGGAAATTTTCATGGCAAAAGTCTGGCAGCACTATCTAGAAAACCGTTGCTACTTCTTTTTGAAAAAAAAAACTGAATACAAAATTTCTAACTCTATAGAACACACAGTAGTAGAAGTTCAACTAAAAACATGGGGATTAAAGCTCAAGTTCATACCGAACTACAGCAAAACAACTGCAAATACAGGTTGCCAAGGCTCAGTAGTTAGTGCGTTGGACTGCACTTCATGGCACTCCAATTTCGAATTTGATTGGCAATTATATCGTCCACTGTGGGTGATGAAATAACCGTCAACGCGACTTCAAAGCCAACGTCCCTTAAGCCAAATACAGCCTCCAATATTGAACTGTGACATCTCCATAAAGAAGAAACCCCACACTTTGAAACTCCCCCGGATCTCTATCTATTACAATCCCTCGACGAAGCCACAAAACGAGTATAATTCCATCCACCGCCCTTAACACAAATCCCCTAATTCATAACCGATTCACATCCGTCCGTATTTTCCGCACCGATAACCCGACAAGGACTTGACACACACGCGTCAATAACTCAAAGACACACACCCCGTTCGATGTCAATCAAATTTGCCACACCAAAGCCATAAAGTTCTCACTTTGAATTTGGAATTTTCTCTAACCCCTCTATCCTTGATGATAGGCTCACGGCAGGAGTAGAAGGAAAAAAAAAATTAACATGGCTTCTGCTGGTATTGTCATTTTCACACCATCGCACAAAATACTTTGTTTTGTGTTGAAAATCCCTTTATCCCACTTGACTGACTGGCTGTCAGCCCGCAAGTCATTCTCAATAGAGCGGCATGCCGCACGTACGCTCCTGAAACTCCCCGTCAATAGACTTTTGTTCCGATGAACATCCAACAGAATAAGATACAAAAAATGTTTTGACAAAAACTCAACCGCTTAGCAAAAATTTCGTGCGTAAATCTTCTCCAGTTTGTTGTCCTTTTTTCAATGTCTCCTTTTTTTATATGGCTGGCGCTTTTGTTCTTCTCCCAATGGTGTTATACCTACGTGTGTCCTTTAGGACAAACTTTTTTTCATTCCTCCTGTTGTCCATTTTTGTACTTTTTTCAAACACTTTTATTGTCATCAAGTTGGAAAGGGCTAACCAAAAGAAATACGACACACAAAACGAAAAAAAAGGACAAATGAATCTGAAAGGACACATTATCCAAAGGGAAATTCACTCGGAATTAATATTTACGGGTGATGATTTTATGGCGAACAGATTTTATGGTTTTGAATTATATTTACCAACCCAACTCAGCGGGAAAGGCAAAAGCTAAATCCAAATCCAAAACGCAATTGAACCGCAGGTCAAGGATGTGACACAGCCGCAACATGTACACTTTTTCTGTTTTGGTGATAAAATTATTTTATCTCGTATCCTTTTCGGAATATAAATTTTGGAAGAAAAAAGTGTTTCCTGCTGGCTTCAGTATTTCAATCAGTCATACTTTGGACCGTTTTTCCACTTTGGGTGGTCGTCCTTACGAAGCGAAACAAAAGTGAATTTGAATTTCAAATTTACCTTCTGGCCAAGGAGGGTGACGTAAGTTTTTATTTTTTTTTTAGTTGTTTCTAGACTAGAGTTTCTATTTTCCCTGTTGTACGTATCGTTTTATTCTTTAATGCATGTCTGTGCCATGACAGAGAATTGCCGTTGCTCGGATGTGATTTGAAGTCAGGACGATATGAGACAGAGTGTTAAAGTTGCTGTCTTCCTAAGGGGGTGCTAAACTTTTTCAATTGCCACCCGTTGTCTCAAAGTTAAATGCATTGTTACGTGAAACCGGAGAATAAGTTCCGTGTATTCTTGGAATTAGCCGAAACTATTAGTTGGATTCAAAGTTTAGCCAAAAGTTAGTGTGCATCATTGTGTAACAACTATACCTTGAATGCATTTGGCAATTCAATTTTACATGTAGCTACTTTCAAAAGTGATATATTTCAGTCAAAGATGCTGAGCTGGCTTAAGACTCACTTTAAGACTTAAGGATCTTAAAGAGTTCAAAGGACCAATTGGAAATATCATGAGCCGTTTTTTAACCACTAAAATTCGTTGAGATTTGTAACCGATTGTAGATGGATGATATTTGGTAAACCACATCTCGTAGCGTTTATTATCTCTTCCTTGGCATGATCGGAAATTGTTTTTATTGTTGACTTTACAGCTTCTAAATACAGACCACTCATACTTCAACCACTCTCCGCGGGACTGCCGTTAGGTATTACTTCGCGGGGCTGGTTAGCACTTATGCTATGTTCTCTGAATCTCCCTCTTGAACTCTTCTTAGGGTTTCTGCTCTTCGCAGGGCGTTTTGCAAACACCGTGATCTCCATCCACTCGCCTTCTGATCTCGTCATGTGGTTTATGAGATTTTCTGGACTTGGCAGGTGTCCTCTAACCTCTGCAAAGCGCCTGCAGTAAAGCACTACATGATCCGCGTCTTGTGAGCGGCTAAATCCAAACAGGCAGATTCCAGCCATTGCTTTACTACCATAATAGCCTTATCCGTGGCGAACTACACCTCGTGGACATGTTTGGCTACTGTGACCACGGCGATGTAATCGGTAAAGCCAATCACTTTGACTCCCTCAGGCAGTGATAGTCGCAGAACTCCGCCGTCAATGATGTTCCATAGGAGAGGCCCAAGAACTGATCCTTGCGGAACTCCTGTAGAAACGTTGTAGAGTTTCCTGATAAATGACCAGTTTTTCGAGTTGAACGCGTTTTTAACGTCGAGCGTGACTACAGCGCAGTATCAGCTGCCGTATATACTACCGCAGTCGACGGTAAAAGCCTTACTGGTTGTTAGACAGGGCACTTGCCACCGCAAGCAGCCTTTCAGGATCTTTCCCAGGCATATTGGACAATACGATGATGGGTCTCCGGGCGGCTTGTATCATATAAATCTAAGAATCATGGGTACCTCTTAGCTTTGGGAGATTAAAGTCAGGGAGTTTATATTTTCTAGTGAACAGGACCAGCTCGGTCTTCGTCGGATCGACTTGTTAGTTTACTTAGAGCAGTCTGCATGACATCGGCCAGTGCCTGTTACTGTCTGTTGCTAAATAGACGTCGTCTACGGAGGCGATAACTTTTCGACCGGCGTTTCAGAGTAGTGAAGACAATACTCCCCCTTGTGGGTAACCTCGGTGTGCACGTCTCTTGACAAGGCTGCTTCCGAAGGATTGTAGTGATTACACTGCTTTTAAGCATGTGCTCTACAAAGCAGCATATTGTTTCGCAAATATTGAGCCTTCGTAGTGCATTGATTATCGCATCAGTTTTAACGTTGTTAAAAAGCTCTTTCTATATCTAGAAAAGACACTAGTGTGAGTTCCTTGATTGAGAGGGATTTTTCGATGAATACGATGTCATGAAGATCTGTTTCAACAGATTAACCTTTTTGATAGGCTTGTTGTGACTTGGACAGTAGGGATCTATCCATAGTGGCTTTTATATGTAAATCTAGGATTCTTTCCAGAATCTTGAGAAGGAAAGACGTTAGGCTGATTAGTTTAAGGTCTTTCCGGAGGATGTGCGATGTTTTACCTAACCTCAGTCCAGGCGACTGGCATTGATCCTAGTTCCAATCAATCTCTCAAAACACAGGGCAGGTCATGCGCTATTATTCTGAAAGCTGCCAGAATCTATGCGGGAAAAATTTCATCCGGCCCCGGGGACTTAAAAGGCTCAAAACTGGTCTCTGCCCATTTCAATTTGTCCTCACTGACGAGTTCAGGAGGTGGCGCTGGGCGTGCAGAACTTGTGGTCTTATTTCCAAAATGCCACAGTGGTTGCACAAGAAAGTTAAAACGTTGGGTTGTTCTAAACTCCCCTTAACTCACATTTGCCATGTACACACTTCAACCTTAACACCAAAATCCAAGTTTCTTTAAAGTTCATCTACAGTTCTTTGAGTGGAAACTACCTACATGTGTATGTATCTATATATGCGTAACATTACAATTCTAAGAGAAAGTTTCACTTTGACTAGATAGCAGAATCATAACCATACAATGATTCCATTTCGTTCATTGATGCTCACTTGTAACTATCCAAAAACAACAATCAAGCAGGTACTCCAAAATTCATCACATGCATTGGTCCCTTCTCCTTTGCCACTTAAGAATGTCAAACGAAATTTCACACACCCCCTCCCGCAGAAACATTTAACACAAATTTGTCTGCATTTGACTTCTTAGCTCCTTTAAACCATGCACATCCTTTCAAAACAAAACACAAGTATAATGGAAATTTATTGTTCTACCAAGAAAGTCCCTACTTCTTCTTCATCAGTAACTGCAGTATGAAATGTTAAACTTTAAATCCTTTCACCATCCCTCAGAAGCTATAGAAACTTTAATCCATGCCCGTAGCTGGATACGAGTAAAGTGCAACCTTTTATCAACACAATTGCAACTTTTGACAACTTAATACTCTCGACCAAAAAGACTTGCACAATAAAACTATAGGACCAAGTCCTTTAAGCCACAACAACATGTGCCTTTTATCTCTCAACGGATGGTTAGCAGTTGTATGATGTTTTGTTCAATGGCAAGGTACAATCGTCCCTTTCCGGGTGTACACCTTTGCATTCGATTAAACTTCCTGGACTCTTTGAATGCAGGGCCAAATCCTCTTTAAATTAGTTTTAGAAGTTTTCTGGACTTTTTTTTTGTTTTATTTGAGGTGATTTGACTACCTCCCTTTAGGCAATGTACTCATGTCCTGCACTAAAAGTAAAATTGCTTCCTTTTCTTCATTTTTCTTTCCTTAAATTGGACCCTGTCATTTTGCCTTGAGGCAATTATATAGGTAGGTCTAGTAGAAGGTTATGCAGCCTTTCCAATGATGATCATGGTGGTGCTGGTAATTTACGTTTGCATCCTTTAGGATATCCTGGAAGAATGTAAATCAATTTAATTGCATACGGTGAACTCTTTTGGTCCTCTATGGACAAACGAAAGGTTAATTTTTTTTCTCTTGATTCTGGTTCAAGAATTGCAGAAGCATAATCTATGCAAGGCAGGCGGTATTATTTCCCATAGTTTAATTTTATTGAGTCGAAAGGGGAACTGGTCGTCGAATAATTAACTGCCTGAAACCAGGTGTACCGACGTACAGCTAATTAAATCGAGTTGTTACTTTGAGGTGACTTTGAAAAGTCCATAAAAAAACCAAAAAATAACTTTGTGCCCAAGGGCTTAAAAGCCTATAAAATTGTACTTTGTCCACAGTGGTTTCGCGGATTTTTCTTTTTAAGTAAAATTATATTTTTATTTTTTAATTACTTGTTTATGGAGCGCTTCAAAATTTGTTGACGATCATTGTGCGGCTTAAAAGAATGTCCTTATACACCTGTGGCTTAAGTTTTTAATTACTCAAGGTCTCGGGGGTTTGGGATGGGATATCTGGCAATAAAAAGAAATATTCTTGTAGTACGAATGTAAAGCGTCGGATAAGAGATAATTTACATATAAAAAGTTGACGGCTTTTTACTGAAAAAATATTATATAAAATACAGTGCACGACTTGCTCCTATTTAAAGGGTGGGCCATCTAGTGGTTTGTTTTTAAATCACAGGTTATTTTGACACTGACAGATGTTTCCCTCCTCCCGGAACGAAATGACTTGCTTCACGCTTGAAAACTTTTGGAAATATTGAAAACTTATTGTGCTGTGTAGTTTAAACAGTTTTTCGAAAAATTTTTTTGGCTGAAATGAAGCACTCACCACGCCTGCTGTACGCAAGTTTGTGCAAAAAGTTCATGAGACTGTTGCAACCGAGATTGAGAAACAATCTTTTGGTTAACAATAAGCATTACAAAGTCTCTTTAACCGAAGTTTTTTTCTACCGAAATTGAAGACATGGATTTAGACGATCTCTGGTTCATGCAAGATAGCACGCCCTGGCACACAGACCATGCCACAATCGATCTATCCAAAATCATGTTATCAGCCGTCTTGGCGATGTGGATTGGCCGCATCGGACCTGCGATTTGACTCGTTTAGACTTTTTATTGTGGGGATCCGTGAAGGTCCGATGTTATGCCAATAATTCGAAAAGGATTCAAGCACTTTAGGCTAATATTATCCCAGCAATCTGTAAGCTACAGCTCGAAACTATCAACAAGGTCTTATAAAATTGGAGGGACAGTTGGAGTGACATAATTAATGGGAATGTTGGGTCCTAATAAAGCCGTAATAAAAGGAAAAAAAATCTTTTTTCTCATTTTACTGCATTTTGAAAAAGAAACCTGAAACATTTTGATTTTGACATAAATCCATTGAATATTAACCGAGAAATGGCGATATTTCGAAAACCAGTTAAAAACGTGGTACGCTATTTTATAACATATGCCTAGACTAACTTAAATATGAAATTTCAAAAAATCGTAGGAACCGTTTTTCAGCAAACCTGTTTTTTGTTAAATTGGCCTTAAAGAAAGTACCGTTAGTCCTAGTGCTAGAACAAAAATTTCAATTTCTCCTCTAGGGATTATCCCAAAGACCTTAGATGGGAAGTTTGATCAAAATCCGTTCACCCGTTTAGGCTGTACCCACGCTGACAGACAGACAGAATTTTCAGACCGGCTTTTGTGTTAAAACTCAAGAAATTGATCGATGGCTTAGTCATCTTTGGAAACTGCATCTTCAGCTCATGCTTGATTGGTTATTGTTAAATTATATAAACAAGCCAAGAGTTGCTGATTCTGACTGATTCTGAGGTATTCAATCTCCGTATAACCTCGACAGCACCATCAGTAAGCTGACTAACGGTTTGATGAGCTTGATGAAGTTTACGATAGAAAATTTTCATGTTCCAGTGAGTTTAAAAATAAATAAATAAATATTATGCCATAAGCAGCCCATAGAGGGCCAAGGCCTAGCTTCTCACAGCTGTACGTATTGTGCGTGGTATACATTTCTGTACGTACAGAAGGGACCTACAGTTTTATGCCGTATCCGAAGGGCAGGGGGCTTTTTGAGAAGCTTTCTCATGACAGTAAATACTCTTGGATGTTTGTCAGACGCTCGCAAGAGGTGGGGCCATGAAAAAAAACTTTGGTGGTAATTTCCTGGATTCGAACTCGGAACCGCTTGCGCAGTAGTCTAACGCACTAACCACTGAGCCACGGCACCCACCAGTTTAAGCCAGTGAGTTTAAGCTTCATTTTAAAACCCGACAGGGAGAAAGGTTTTGGTTACTGATAAGACTTTCATATGCCAATAGATTTTTATAACCTATCCTAAGGATACTAAGATTGACACACAGTTTGTGGAAAATGGAAAATAATAAAAGATAGGTTCAATAATATGGCTACATATAAGAGATCAGTAGCTGAGTCGATTAAGCCATGTCCGTCTGTCCATCTGTCACCAGTTTTTGGGCCCTAGTGCAACCATTTTCAAAATACGCCAACTGACACGCCCATTTTTCGAAAAAATAATTTTCAGTCAGTAGTTTTACATGAAACACGATAAAACTTACTTCAGCAAATATTTAGATATACTTTTACGCTTACAATTCTCACAAAACGGCTCCTTGGAGATTTCGCTCTGTTTTCTGCAAATCTACTACAGGTAAAGTCTGCCTATAGTTCCAAATTGCTATTAAGATAATCGTTTTATTGATTTTCACTTTATGAAAGTGCCTTTACATCTACATACTTACTACATTTTTCGGGTAAAGAATATAGACTAACGATGATTTAGAACGACTACCCTTCATTCTACTGGATGACACTTTCTACTATTACGCGTAATAAGCCTAATATGATTGAAATTACTGAAATTGCCTTTTATAAGAATAAAATCAATTCAGTATGAGGGCTGATTTCAATAACTAAACATGGTTCGCGATCAAAATAAATTCCTCATCACCCGTCTGTATAAATTTGCAAACGCCGTTCGCTGCTTAAATTTTACATTTCGCGATCGTAAATTCTATATCCAGTCTCGGTCTCATTGGACAAGAATTATTATAGCTGGTGTTTCATCAATAGTCGTGATTGGTCTTATGATAGTCATAATGGAATCATTTATTCTAATATCGATAGAATTCACTATTTGCATCTTATATCCAGTTTTAGTTAACTTCAACACGAAAATGTCGAAAGATAAAGAGATCCGATTCCTGAACTTTTTCATACGTCATCTTAGACATTGTCAAAAACTAACTAAGAAAAAATATTACTTAAGTTTCTATTTGGTTATGTCGGTTATGTTGAAAATTGCAGCTAGTTTTATTTTGACCGTAATGTGTTATCCCCATATCACTTTTACAACAATATTTACCGCTAATTCTATGCAGCTAGGAATAAATTTTATTATAATACCAATATTCGTGCATACCGAAGGAATGTGTTTACTAATATTTTATCTACAGTTAATATATAACGCACTGACTGAGCAATTAGAAAAGACTCTTCTTGAAGTGAGGGCTGATGAGTTAAACTATATAGGGTTGAAAAACCGTCTAAGAAAAGTGAATGACATTGTTGATAAGGCAGATGAAATTGCTCAAAGCCTTCAAAGGACATGCAAACTCATCTATGAGTTGGCTGAATTGATTGAAAGTAGCATAGGCCTTATAACGTTAGTGTTGTACATGTTTTTCCTGGATACCCTATATGGGTATATCTCATATAAGGTGGCACCACCTGGATGCTTTTTTTTCTTTTCTTTAATTCCTTTAATTTTTGATATTGGTTACATGACATTTTCTTGTAAAGGATTAATGCTGTCGTTTGTAAAAACACAACTCTTTGTACAGACCGTAGAATCGACTTGGAACTTTGAATTGGATAGAAAAGTATGGTATGACAAATTTGTGTTCCTAAGTTTTAAATAATAATAATTTCTCTTTTACTAGCTGGAAGTACTGGTGCATTACGCTATGATAATTCGTCTTAAAATTACCAAATGGACAAAATTGTGTAACTTTTATTTATTCATTTTATTGATTTTTATTTCGTTTTTTATATTAGACAAAATGATTTCATAAACATAAAATGTAATATCGTGTATATTAGCTTATTACTTCATGTGTGCATTTGAAGCCAATAGGTCTATATACCTAGTAGAAAATTTTTACGATATATTGTACACACACATTTAGCAGAAGGAAACAATAACACTTAATTTACAAGTATTTATAGTTAGTAAAATAAAATACAAATAAGGTGCACGCCTAGGTCATACGCACCTACACCTTTATATTATAAGTTGTAAAAAAATGTTATATAGTTAATAAAATTTCATTTGATTGTGATTGCAAACATTATATATAAAACCGTTTGTGGCCATATTGGAGCACATTTTCTATATCCTTGGGAAAGTACCATCCCCAACAAAAATTCCTTTGGACCAACAATTTTTAAGCCATTTTATAGCATTTGCGATAATCGGTTTTCAAAAAAATCGTCTAACAAAATTATCCATAATTACCGTTACACCAACTTTTGCCCAAAATGCACTAGTCTCAGTCAGTGAGGAATAACGAAATTGTTGAGCTGTTTTCGTGCAAGTTGACTTTTGAAAAAAAAAATATATAAGGAAAGTGCTGTTGTTAATAATTTTGATAACAAATTTTATATGTCATCTGAATGGAATTTCTTAATCTAAATCAAATATGATATAAAGAATTATTTTCAAGAACATCTTATTTTTGTAAGAATTAAAACAAAAATTTTAGTTTCGCGTCTACGGATTATTACAGACTCTAGATATGTAGTTTGATCGAAATTCGTCCACCCGTTAAGGCTGTAGCTTCGTGCACAGACAGACGCTATCGGCAGACCCAATTTTACTTGCACCGATACGTAATATAAGACAGGTATTGGATTCGTGATAAAATTCGAACTCGAGATCGCAATGAATTCTGAAATTACAATGATAGAGAAGCTCGAAAAACTGTCTGTCTGTTTGTGTGTATGTATGCTGGACTGCAGCTTAAACGGCTGGGGCAATTTACTTCAAACTTTATATCTGAGCTCTGCCATTCTAGGCGAAATCGAAATTTTTGCTCTAGCCCCGTTATTAACGGTACTTTACTTAGTGCCAATTTCACAAGAATATGATTTTCTCGAAAACTGCTCTAACGATTTTGATTAAATTTCTTATTTGAGTTAGTTTAGACAAATGGTGTGAGATGGCGTACCACGTTTTCCTTAGTTTTCTTATTAACTGGTTTTAGCTTGGTGTTGAAGCTAAAGGCATTACTTCGCCAAAGTATTTTACATTCAAAATCGAATGCTCTGGAGTTTCAACACTAATAAATTGTGACAAGCTTTAGAAATGTCTACAAATACATATATATGTAAATTACATGATTTTGGAAACCAAATTCAAAAACCTCAAGAAGATATACATACATATGTACTTTCACATACTCGCTTTTAAATTGCGTTTCATTGAGGAGAGGAAGTCATTGTGGTCCAATATTGTGGGGTTGTTCTGCAGATCATCTTACTAACCACCTTTTCCTTTTCTTAGATCACCTTCCTCTACTTGTATCCATTACGTACTTCCCAATGCATCTGATGTTGAATTAGGTGCCAACATTTTTCTTTCAGAACTGCGGACAGCTCATAAAACCATGAAGAATAAGAAAGCCACTGTAATAGATGGGATACCACCAGAGTTCTATAGAAACACTTCTGTATCATTTACTAGTACTCGTTAGAAAACTATTGAATATGGATACGGTTGTTACGATCTACAAGAAAAGAGAGTAAAGACCCATTTCGTTTCTCTGCTCGCTACGGAAAATATTTATTCAAATGTTGTTCCATTGGTACGTTGGGTTCAAGCAAACAAGCGTCAGTACAATTTTTAAACATTGTTTCGGGCTGGGTTCTTGACAGTGGATCGAATATTGCGCGATGATTAAGAGTGTAGCAACATTAAATGTTTTAGGGCAGCTTTTGACATAGTCAACAGTACTATTAGAACAATATCTAATTCCATTGATTTTTACTCAATGAAATTGCCGTCACATTTACGTACTATATTTTTCGAATAAAGGTGGATGTGGATAACACTTCCTATAATTCAGCGTAATGAACATAAATGGATTCAAATGACTGATATTGCCTTTCGAAAGAATGAAATCAATTCAGTTTGAGGGCTGATTTCAATCACTAAACATGGTTCACGAGTTCCTCATCAGCTGTCTGTATAAATTTGCAAGCGCCGTTCGCTGCTTAAATTTTACATTCCGCGGTCGAAAATTCTATGTCCGTGCACGGTCTCATTTGGCCAGAATTATAATAACTGGCATTTCGTCAATGCATTTGATTTATATTCTGATAGTCACAAAGGAATCATTTATTCTATTATCGATAGAATTCACAATTTGCATTTTTTATCCAGTTTTAGTTAACATCAACACGGAAATGTATAGGAATATAGAAATCCAGTTCCTGAACTTTTTCATTCATCATCTTAGACATTGTCAAAAATTAACTAATAAAAACATTGACTTAAGTAACTGTTTGGTTACGTCTGTTGTACTGAAAATTGCGGTTAGTTTATGGTTTGTTCTAACGTCGGATAATACACTATTTTGGACTATTGGTATGCAGCTGGCAGTAAACGTAATTATGATACCAATATTCGTACATACCGGGGGAATATGTTTATTATTGTTTTATCTTAAATTTTTATATAACGTACTGATTGAACGATTAGAAAACGTTCTTCTTGAAGTGAAAGCTGATGAGATGAATTATATAGGATTGAAAAATCGTCTAAGAAAAGTGAATGACATTATTCATAAGGCAGATGAAACTGCTCAAAGCCTTCAAAGGACATGCAAGCTCATCTATGAGTTGGCTGAATTGATTGAAAACAGCATAGCCCTAATATCGTTAGCGTTGTATGTGCTTTTACTGAATAACCTATCTGGCCATCTCTCTCATAAGTTAATGACATCTGGTTATTTTTTTGTATATTCTTGTATTCCTTTAGTTTTTGATATTGGTTACATGACATTTGCTTGTAAAGGAATAATGCGGTCATTAATGAAAACACAACTGTTAATACAGACCGTTGGGTCGATTTACAACGTGGAATTGGAAAGAAATGTATGGTATAACAGATTTGTGCTCGTAAGTTATAAGAAATAATATGTATTATATCTTTTTTAATAGCTGGAAGTACTGGTACATTACGCTATAATTTTCCGACTTAGAAATGTTAAATGGACAACATTTTGTATTTTTTACTTAGTCATTTTATTGGTTCTCATTTTAGTTTTTTTATTTTAAGTAAATAGATTGACAGATTTCTCAAACAGTAAAATACAATATGATATAAATTAACTTAAAGTTTTTTTGCTTACACAATATAAAATATTAAATATTTATTACACAACATACCTACATTTAATTAAAAGAAATAATTATAATTATTATTATTATTATAATCCACCTCACCACAGAAGATGCCAATGCCTCGGAACGAAAAGAAAAGAGGATAATCAATCGTCATGAAAGAAGAAAGAGGTGGCAAACAGACTAGAAACAGAAAGAAAAGAAAACCAATAAATATGAAATAATAATTTAAATATTAGATTTTATTTATTTTTTTTTAAATGATTGATTTAGCGATAAATAATTATATGTTTTTTTTTACTTGTAAAATAAATAACAAATAAATCACACGAATACGTCACATGTAGCTGCGCCTTTATGATGTTAGTTGAAAAAACGTTTAGTAGGACTTTTTCATTAACTTAATATAATTTAATTGGATTATGGTTGGCAACTGTGTACAAGTGTACATTAATTTGTTTGTATAAGCTATGGCTATTTTTTTCAGTATTATCTATTATTTTGAAATGCTCCTGTGAATTTTAGTTATGCTAAAAGAAAATATAACGAGTGACAACGCTCAAAAAGGAAAAACAAGTTTTCATAAAAACCGAGGTTATGACTTAGGACTTCCTTTATATACATAAGTCGAGTCTGTTCTGGAACATATGTTTGAATTTTATTTTGTGGGCACATTTTGGGCTCCTTATAGGAATGGCAAAAACAAGTTATATTACTTCCCATCGTGTGGCATATAAAATTAAAGAGAATTTTGCAGGGGCTCCATCTATGTAAGAAATATTTTTCTGACAAAATTTTTTTAACAAAAGAGCTTGTCAAACTTTTGAAAAATACTTTTTTTTTTAATTTTAAAACCCTGATTGCTATATTATTTCGCATGTTGAGTATTGCTCATGTTTTACTTTTCTTAAGCCATTTTACAAGTTACACGTATTTTTAGCCTAAAACTTGGTACATTGTTGAAACCATTTTCTAGAAAACCCCCTTTTTAATATAAAGGCATTACCTGAAGTAACTCTTATAACTTTTTAACGAATTCAATATTGGTTTTATATTAAAAGTGCAGGCAAAAATGGACTACATACTACGTACTTTTGGTTTTTCCATTTGATCGAGTTCATTAGAATTTCAATTTTTTTCTCACATACATATATACATTAAATTGTTCATATTAAAATATTTAATGACAATATAAAACGTCCGGAACACTGTTGCACGAGACCCTCCTCGCACTTGCACAATTTTTATTTTTTTTTTGTTTTTTAAACTCTGAGTGCCACATTTTGTCGCACGTCAAGTATTAATCGTATTTTGGTTTTGATTGATATCCATGGAGAGTCAATCGAGAAATAGCCATTTAATATGAAATTTAATCAAAATCTATAATGTATTGGGCTCAAGATTTCTCTTTTCGTTATTTGTTCTAGTCCTTACATTAATTTTAATTTACTCAATATACCTTTTATTATTTATTATTTTACATACATTTATTCCAAAATAAAATTCCAGATGGAATCTAAATTCATTTACCTACATAAGTTTATAATTTTTTCCCGATAATGCATATTTATTCTAGACCACTGTGCGACGGTTTCACTGTCTTCACTATCTGTGAAGCATCTAGATTTAATCGCTGAAGTTGCCATCTGTTTTTTTTATTTTTTTGGATTCATTTTTATTATATTTTTCTGATAATGTTGAATTAGAATTAATTGAAAATTGTGTTAAGAATAAAATCACTTTGGTATTTACCCAAACATATATTGTGGGTTTTCCTTTACCTAGCTGCTTGATCAGCGTTCCTGCGGTCTTAGGACAGCTTGAAACTCGGCAGGCAGTAAAGCAAAGTGGCGCTGATTTGCACGGTACTTCGGAGGAGTTCATTCCGTTAATTCTTCCAGGCTTGTTGAATGTTCTCATAAAGGTCTGTGGCATGTTTATATAAAGCCCTTATAACACTGTTATGCGCTTATGGTTCGTACAGCGATTCGATCCATGGGTTCAGGATATATAGGATGCAGTTTGTCTAGTTTGGAAATGCGTTCAACTACTTAAAGTGCTAGCTAGCACAAACAGAATTAATTTCATTTGGGTACCACACAGAGGCTTTGAGTGAAATGAAGTACATATATGTATGTATGTATATGTGAGCAACTAGCCAGCATAGACTTGGCATCTTTGAAGCTTAGTGACGTCAAGACTATTGTGTGAACCGCTCAACAGCACAGCAAAAGGCTGTTTCAAAAATGGGCTAAATGATAAAGCGAAATAAAATACATATACTACGTTACGTACAGAAAGCACGTTACCTAGAAAAATTATGCCTTAAACCAGAAGAAATTTCAGTAAGGAAGTACTTAAGCAACTGAATGAGTTTCTTAAACATAATGATAAATTTTCAAGGACATGGAGACCATATCCTATCTTCATAACAAATTTTTCTCTCTCTAGCCGGGTGTTTCCCACGAAAGTAGGCTAAGGAGGCAGTTCAAAACGACTTCCAATCTCCATTTGTTTTCTTCTTGGCTAATCCTCTCATTCGCCCAAACAAACTTTAATGTGACAAATTAAAATATATTACTCCCCTTTGACATTAGGAACACAAACGTCACACCCATAACTAATAAATAAATATTTATTGCTGATAAAAGAGCCATCAAATAAGTTAAAGAATACAAAAAAAAACTGTCAGTGGGTAGTTCACAGCCCATTTAAAACATCTTTTACAAATAACCTCAAAGGACAATGGCCCTACATTCAACTTTTTACATAAAATAAGCACAGCGACCGCAAAAACCATTTTAGGTCCTTTTTTTTATATGAATTTGTACACACTATATCCTGGTGACAATTTCCACAAGTTATCGGCAATCTTTACCAACCACAGCAGGATTTTTGTATCCCTTTTGCCTGCTAGCATACAGTCAAAAAAAAAGGGATCATATTCAATTTTATGACAACATTTTGATTCTACTTCCACCCGCTGCTGGTTGGCATCCTTGAAAATTTGTCTACTAGCAACAGCTATCAACAAAAATCGTCCTTTGGGTGAAGGCAAAATATTCTATTTTAAGCGTCCATTCACACAATAACTCTTCGTTCCCCCGAGATCCTTTAGTTGTATTCAGTTGACCCTGAGAACGTAGAGAGTGAGAGAGAGAGAAAGTTACGATTCTTCGTGGCAAAAGTGACATAGCGTAAACACCATATCCGTGAAGGCCAAGGATGTCCTCGAGGCTACCATGGAAAATTCTCAACGTCTAAAGTATAAACACAAATTTAATCATTAAACTAGCGAAGTAGTTGCCGTGTGCCGGCACTTCATCCTGCCGTTTTGTAGCTTTTCGATAAGGACTCAGGAAGAATACGAGTCCCTGGGGGTTAGAGGGGGGTTTGGCCATTGTTAGGACTTAATTCGGTAAGAGCAAGGCAAAAGTCGAATTCGCGCTCTTTGTTTGTACAATGTAATTCGAGTAGAGTTTCACTCAGAATGAAGAACGATGAAGTTAAGATCGCCATAAAGTTTAACAAGACTCCTTTTTAGCTTTTCGCAACATTACTGGCCAAAGTTTACCACCGGTAATACAACCACACTCTGCTATTGCCACCCCTCACGAGTGTGCGATTACCTTTGTGATGAAAATGTGGGTCACGTCCTGCAATGTGCTTAATCTCATTATTTTTTTCGCCTCGCGATTGTTGTTTCTTTTTGGGTGTATGCATGCCGATGAGGTTAAAGATCTATGTATAGTTGTATGTATCCTGCCAAGTGGATATGCTTTTGTGGGTTACAGTTACTATAGAAAGCACAGGGAATGAAGCCATATAATTTACATGCAAATACTTTATGTACTTTGTAGCAATAGAACTACAAAGGACTTTATTTTTAAGAGAAGGAAGTCCTTAAAAAAGATTGAGATTTTCAAACTATAGGCATCGTTACTACTGCGAAATATTACTGGCACGTCTGCCTTGATGAGCAGGTGATATTGTTTGAAATTTGTCAAAATTACACTGGGGGCAAGTGGATTTAAATTGGCTACACGATACAGGGAAGCACCTTCTCATACCTATACAACTAACTCTAGTACCTAAATGCTTCGCCCTGGAGGATTTCAACATTTAAGTAAGGATGTGCTGACATGGCGAATGCGCTAAACGATAGGTTGTGAGAAGTAGATAGTTAGGTAAGTAAATAGTTTTAATTGTTTAAGAGTTATGCTGGTATGAAATACTTCTCAAATACCTTACTTAAGGCTTTAGACTCAAAGAATCGACAGCAGCATCCATGCACAATGTCATATAACATGGCAATCTAGCCATCAGATTCTCGATATGTCTATGACTTCTGACTACTGTAACCGGACAAAGATTGTTTTATGGAATGTGAAGATACTTTTTACCGAGGAAGCGAGTAAGCACCATTCTGTCAGGTGTAACACTATGCTACTTCAGAACAGAAGACCATCAGGAAGGCGACGAGGATCTTTTGTGAATTTTCTGCTAACACCAGTAGGACCCCTGATATCTTGGATACCATACCACCTATTAGAGTGCACAGGGTTCGTTTGATGATGAGGATGAGACCTTATGGGTAATTTGCATCCCAAGGTAGGCAAAGACAAACAAGGACTCAAACATGTCATTGACAAACATGGACTAGGCGGTTATATATACAAACTGTAATATCAATCGAGTTGTCATAGGGAGCAGAATAACATAAGGCTTGCCACAAAGTCAGATAGTTATTCAATGACAGACGAGTAACTTCGAATCAGATTAGATCACTTTGCTATCAGTGCCCGTCTACTGGACGTTGTATATATGCTCGAAGAGAGATCGCTATATGGTGATACCTACCGCACTGCTGAAGAATGCACAGGTACAACACAGATGAGAAAAAAATTACGTATCGTGTGACATGACAACAGCAACTACGTGCTGCTTACAGGAGCACAGGGGGAGCCGTTTACAAAATCACTAAAGAGTTGACAGTTGACAACCAAGGCTTATGCGGTTCGCTGCTTATTGTGGCCAAAGAATAACTCAAGAATCGTGTTTTCCCTGGCGATATGCACCCAAATTAGACTAAGTTGAGCGAGGCAACAAATACCCAAATACATACATACCACCGCTCATAGTAATGACGAAATTACTACCGCGACTAAGCAACCGCTTAGAAACAACAAGGCGCTGGGACTTAATGTTCCAGTAAGGAAGCTCTTAAAATCAGCGCCAACAACATCGGTTAAGTAACTATTCCCACTGGATTCAAAAGATGCGAGCTTTCCCGGTGAGTGAAAGAACGTAAGGATTGTAAAAATTTCTAGGCTGTAGCTAAGGTATGAATAATGCTGGAGGGAATAAAATAGCACTTGAACCAGGTATTTGACCTGGATTGCAAATAAAGCAATACCAATATGACAAATTTATTTAGAAAGCATTTCGCGCAATTTAACGAGAGAGGGCGAGAGAATATACTGTGAATTACGAACGAATTTTAAAATCACACAAAATTCTCCAAACTCAATTAGGACATCATACATATAGAACAAATACTGAAACCTAATACCATCTATGGCCCATAGTCGTCTTAGAAGTCCGTTGACCCACAAGGGGTTACAGTGTGTAAGCAAGTAAGAGTAAGGAGATGACCTATCGGTCTAAGTGGATCCTCTTGGACGACTATTTCTTGCCAACCAAACAACCATTTTACGCAAAAATTTATGGATAAACCTTTCTATTTCTAGGTGTGTTCTGATACGTTAGACTTCTGTGCATGGGGTGCCATGAAATTATCATCCTACTTGTGCCTGCAACACATACTGTGAAATAATTTAATCTTCTTCCTTGCATGCGTTGAGGGGCGGTATATCTCGTATGTTATTACAATTCTCACCTAACATGTAAGCAGATGTTATGAGCTGCTTTTTTTTCAATTCGCTGTGAAACTTTGTAATAAAACGGTTGTTTGGGAATCGTGAGCCGAGCATTTCTTTTACCATGGTCTAGGTCGTCGTTGTTCTCGTCCTCATCTCGATTCCCTTTGGGAGGACTTGAGCATTTGGAACATTTGGTGAGTTGCGCATAACCGACACCGCCCTCAATGGCCTTAATCAAATTCTCGTTAATGCAATAAATTCGAAATAATATTTTTTTTTTGCGGTCTTTCCTTCGTCCTTTTAAGGGGCCACCAATAAATCATTCGCATTCAGTCGGTTTATTCATTGTGCCAGAGTCGATTTGATGAGGTGATGTGCGAATGTGCTGGGATATGGTTCTTTTTATTTTATGATTTTTTTTCTTTTGAGTTTCTTACGTGCCACAAGGATTCGCAAGAAACAAAAAGTGCCTTTTGTGAGAGAGATAGAGTAGGAGGGCTCACAAATTGTGTGGGTTTGGTACCACCAACAATTTGAGCACAGGAAAACAGAAGAAAATTTATGCGCATTTTGTGTGTTTTCATCTATTCAAGGTTGTTAGACAATTGAAAATTCAAATGTGCCTGGGATTGCCTGAAGATGTTTTTATAATAAGGGCACGCAAAATACCGATGGTCGCTTCTTGAATTTAATTCAACGTAAACAGGCAGTTTATATAGTGGGCTGGGCAGTAGGTGAAAACTTCAAGATGCGACTGAAAAAAAAATCGGATTTTATACTTTGTAAATTGTTGGTGGTCTATAAATAGCCTCGATCTTGTTAAGTAAACAGGCAGGTAAAACAACTTATTAGCAAGTGTCAACAGAAAGTTTTCAAACTCAAAAATAGACTTACCTATACATATGTATGTATGTACATATGCAGGTATATATGTAGATAAGTGTTGGATCGAAAGCTGATTTAGTGAAAAAGTTTTGCTCTTTTAATGCTATTATAATTTATCAAGGACACAGCTCAAATGAGTATATATGTATGTTTTATGTGTTTATTTGTACCTACAGGCTATTTTTCTGTTGCTTTTTCCTAAGGAAGGACGAAATTTGAAACAAAATTTTAAGAACTTAACTCGAGTCTTGGCTAAATGGGAGGTTGAAAATAAAAAAAAAATTGACAAAAACGTTGGGAAATGTCACAGCATAACTTCCAAAGTATTTCCAGTGTTGCCAAAACAGTGAGACTGATTTCCTGAGTGACAACTTAAAGTATGGAAGCTGTGTGTGCCTAAAATCGAGAATATCAAGCAGGCAAAGATGCCTAAGGAGAATTTTTTATAAAGAAATTTTGTATATTGAATTTTCTATATAAAGTGTTAGTAGTGCTCAGGGCTTTTGTTTTGGTCGTGTTTATTTTGAGACCCAATTTATTTGCCTCAGCTTTCTGGGATGCTTCTCCTGCACATGACTAACCAGAAAGTATCTCCATTCAAGTTGTCGAAAGCCTTCTCGAAGTCGATAAACAGGCAGGGCCGGACCCACCATATGTGCAGAATGTGCAAATGCACAGGGCGTCAAGGCCTTGGGGGCGACGCATTGTAAAACAAAAAAAAAAATACATTTCTAAACGCTGTACTATCTGAACGTAATTATTTTCTAATAAAACAAATTACTTCATTTCAGCTAGTCGCACAAAAGACCATTCTCACACAATAGAAACCAGTTCGAATAAAACCGAAATAAAAGATCCCACCAGGTCTGTGCAGGATAATTTCTTGTACAAGCACTCAAAAATGTTCATAGAAAAAAATCTCAAAACAATAAACTCAATCCGTAATTCCTATGGACTCATTTGAGTGAAAATTTGCAGATTTTATTTCTGCACCTATGAGATTTACTCATTTGAGAAATTTGTTTGATAAAAGAGTGTATAAAGCGGCCCATTCACAGCACACATCGGCGCATACTGGACTGTTGTCGATTCACTGAAAATCGTACTGTATGGATTTGTGAACGATTCTAACGTCAGACACGATGCTAGTAAAATCAAATCAAAATAGTTAGATTTTCGATGTCAATGTGTCGATTGGTGTTTGATGTATGTGGTGAAAGCAAAGCTGGCGGGAGCGCTCAAGGTAAGGCTTTTACAGGGCGCTCAATTGACTCGGTTCGGCCCTGTATATCGGAGACCCATACTCGCTGTATTGTTCTATTATAATCCGTAAGGTGTTTTTGTGGTCGATGCAGGAGGATCCAGCGCGATAGCTCGCCTGTTCGACATCGAGAGTTGAATTTATATGTTCTTTGATTAGTTCCAGAATTATCTTAGCCACTACAGAGAATTGTTCTCTCGATCTAATGAGCTGTTCCCATCCGATACTAGAAGTTGACCATCTAAACTCTTCACTGGATGTTGTTTGGAGTTCCAAGCTCCTTGGTGATGTTTTAGACAGTCCTACTGTCGCACCCGATGGCTGCTTCTTCAGCCATTGAGGCAAGTGAATCAATGTACCGACGCTTATCACGCCTCGCACTACGCTGCACTTTCTTCTTTATCACGCTTCTACCAAACCAAAACCTACTTAAATTATATACTTGACAGCGATTATGATATGACTGTACCCTGGCCTAATAGAGTACACGCGGCCAAACTAGGTACTCCGCATAACACACACTGTCGCAACTGTAATAATGCAACTGAAAACAAAACCTTCACCGAGACAACATACATATGCCTTAATTTAAGTGCTTCTAATAGGCTTTAGTAAGTAAAGTAGTAGTATTTCCTTATAAGAAACGTTTATGATTTTAACAAAAGAGCCACAACCATCAAATTATCATATCATGGTAGTGACAAATGCGGCCCGTAAGTTTTTTTTTCAATCATTCTTAAACATTACTTATTACAATCAAATAAATCTATTTTTAACATAATCAAGTAATATATGCTTAGATCTTAGCAAATTTTGTTCTGTTTTTAAATTATTAGGTAAACTATTGTAGATATCTAATCCTCTATGTAGAACCATATTCGTTGTCCGTAAGTTTCTATATCTTGGCAATCTAAAATTACCAGCATTACGTAGCGCAAAAGGCTGCACATCACTAACAAAACATATATATTAATTTAAATAACTAGGCAATAAATTAAATTTAATTTTAAATATAAAAACTATCACATTATACATAATTCTTTGGTTAACACTCATCCAACACAATTTTAACAACATTTTTCTTATTGGAGTAAGTACATTTCACTTTAAGACAATTCTCATTGCCCTGTTTTGTAGTTTTTGTAACAAACATCTGATTATTAAACATAAACAAAATACTTGAACAATATTCAAAGTGTGGCTTTACCATTGTATTATATACATTTATACATGTGTATTTTGATTTTTTTTTTCCTAATTCTACCTAAGAAATGAAGTTTTTAGAAATTTTATTACATACATAATTAACATGAGCATCAAGATTTAATTTGTCATCAATTAAAACACCTAAATATTTAAATTCACTTACAGTCTCTATGTTCTGATTATTAATGCTGATTGCTCTATTAGCACTACCATTTAATATCATGACTTTTGTTTTATTCACATTCAATTTAAGCTTGTTTCTATCGAACCATTCTTGTAAATTATTTAAATCAGAATTAATATTATTTATACATTCATTGACATCACTACCAGAAATAAATAATAACGCATCATCAGCGAATAACACAATTTTTGAAAAACGGACAGCATTCTCCATATCTTTGATATACACCAAAAATAGCAACACACCAAGTAGCGATCATTGAGGGACTCCATGCAGTACAGGAACAGAGTTTGATACAACATCATTAACTTTTGTTTTTTGAGTTCTATGTTCAAGATACGATTCGAACCATTTAAGTTCTGTATTACGTACACCATACATTTGTAGCTTTTCAATTAAAATTAGTTTATCCACGGTTTCAAACGCTCTTTTTAAATCCAAAAACACGGACACTACCACTTTCTTGTCATCAATGTTTATTTTCCACTTAGTGATTACTAAATTTAAAAGGGATTCACAGTTATGGTTTTTTCGGCAGCCAGATTGATAACACGATATTAAATTGAAAGATTCCAGATATGATTGAAGTTGATTATACGCAATTTTTTTAATAATTTTACTTTCTAGGCTCATCATATTAACAGGTCTAAAATCTTCCACTCTGCTAGAGTTTTTTATTTTTTGAATAGGGACAATGACAGATTCTTTACAACAATTTGGAAACGTCCCACTGGTCAAAGATAAGTTAATTATTTTCTGTAAAAATTCATCACATATTTCAAAGACGTCCAAGTATATTTTAACACTGACTCCATTTGTATCTTTTTTGTTATTCATAGATTTTAACACAGATTTTAGGTCACTAATACTTATTTCTTTGAATTTAAAATTTAAATAATAGTAGTCAGATACTGAATTTATATACGGTGTATTTTTAATATTGTTTCTAATATCAACTATACTGACTACGAAGAAAGAATTTAACACATTTGACATTTCGACACAATTGCTGATTTTTTTGCCATTGCAAATCACTTCACTAATACTTTTTTTACTTTCTTCTAACACCAACTGCTTTAAAGTCCTCCACATAGATTTTTGTTCCCGACACGTTTCAATTTTTCTGCTGATATATTTATTTTTTGCACTCTCTAATGCGTTTTTGAATCTGTTTCTACTAATTTTATACATTTCCCAATCGACCACAAGGCAAGAAGCTTTCGATTTTTCATACTTTAAGACTTTGTCATTTTTTAGAGATCTTCATTAAACCATGGGTTATTACTATTATTTAACTTTCTATCTGTTATAAAGCTATTAACCGTTTGAAGTATATTATTTGAAAATGTTATAGCTAATTCATCCACTGATAAATTACTGCTTTACTAATTATCATCATGATCACTAACTTTTAATTTGCTATTAGACTTCGCTTTTACTCTCTCCAGAGTCTATTAGACTCCGAGTAGTCTTCGTTATTCTTGTTGGTTCGTTAATTAGTTGAGTATCAGAGTTATCACTTAATATTGCACTTATTTGATTTTTAAAAGAACCGTCTTTTAACAGATTTATATTTATATCACCCATTAATATCACAGTTTGAAAATCACAGTTTAAAAAATCCATCCAATAGGTAAATTTCTCTAGAAATATAGATGGGGAATAACTAGGTGATCTGTATATACCTCCTAGTATATAACCGAGATTTCTCAGAGACACTTTTATTAATAAAAACCAAATTATTTTTCTGATTACTATATTTTGCAAAATTTCATATTTCCATGTATCCTGCGGTACAAGCAATACCTCCCAAGAGTATTACCTTCTATATTTACAGCCAGGCTGCTATAAAAGTAATTACTGCCGTTGAGATAAAATCAAAGTGCTGTCGCGATGAACTTAAGGTAGAAGTCATCTGCGTCCCAGACACGAAGGAATACCGCGAAACGAGAAGACTGATAAACTGGCAATAGGTTGCTCAACATCGACCACAGAAGCAAAACATCCATTTGTGTATGTACAGTACATCTCGCCTCGTGCTCTCAAACTTGCAGCAGGAAAAAAATCCACGATCACAGGTGAAAAGACTTGTTAGGGTATTGTCACAGGGCATCACACTCTGCGGTATCATATCAGAAAACTACGAAGGACTGAAGAGGAGCTCTGATGCTGAGGCGATGAAAAGGTTATTGCGGACAGTTCCCAGTTCTTATGCAACTATCCTGGGCTGCAACATACGGAACATAAGTTCCTTGGGAGACACTTCTTCAACGATTTAGAGGAACTCTCCAGCACATCAACGGACTCTGTATGGATATTCATGAAATCCATTGTTTGGTTTGTATGTAATAGACCCCAAACAAGGTAAATTGAAATGGTTTCATGTTGTTTTCTTTCATTAACAAACAGGGTTATTTCGGGTAAGGGTAATCATATACCCCCATATTATGGGCAGCACAGTAGGACAGCTCTGATCGAGTGCGGCGAGGAGTCAATTCTCCTGCCAGTTATATAGTTATAGTATAGCTATAGTTAACCTAATACCCTATCTCTATACTCTATAACTTATATCCGTTTCCTATATGCGGACATACCTACTTATGTAGCTCCTTTCACCAAAAAAAAAATGCCTACATTTTTACTTTTTTTTTAGTTTCTTATAAAATTATTCCAAAACACGATTTTTATCAAAAAGTGGGCGTGGTAGTGGATGGATTTTAAAAAAATCTGAACACATACTTAACTTTGCTTCTGGCAGGATACGCGGCGTTGGAAACACCGCAACTGGGAAAGAGTTGGGGAGAGCTGAGGCACATTTCCAGAAATCACACACGATGGCGCTTGGGCGTTGTAGAGGCCTTAGGACCCACTAGGGGATACAGGACTTAAGTAAGTAAGTAAGTTTACTAGTAAGAATTGACACGAGTTGATAGAAATTAAAGAAAAACGTGTTTTTTTTTTTAAACCGCTATTAAAAAGTGGTCGTGGCTTTACACAATATACAAACAAGAATTGTAGAGCAAGTCAATATCTAGATACATACATATTTGCCTAAGGATAGGTTTTCATTATTTTCTCATGTAACTGTTTTGTAAATATTTTCTGTTCCTATGTAGGTACAGAAACAATTTGTGTTTGTGTTAGGTATATGCATGTATATATAGGTACAGATGTATGACAGTAAACATTCAAACTTAAGATAATGTATTTAATGTTTTTTAATGGCTTTGTTCATTCTCTTTTTATATGAAAATACTTTTATACTCTTGGCAACAAGGCAATTAAATAAAAACAATTTTGAGTGCCACTTAAGTGTTGATCTCCGCCGACACTTGTCTTAAATTTGTGTATGCGCTTTGAAATTGGCTTTTTGCATTTATATATTTTTTATTGTAAATCAGCTTACGAGTTTAATTTGACATGTAACCTGCGCATTAGTTGAATTGGGCGAATATAAAACGACTGAATTGTTGGCTTTTAAATCAAGAACCACTTGGCGAATTTTAACAAAAAAAAAAACTTTGTCGGGCAATTTTGTTTCTGTTAAAGCTTTTGACATGGTAGTCAAGGAAAATATTTATCCCTACTTTTTTTAAGCAAGGCATATGCTCACAGAATATAATGGGAGGACCTTAGTGTACAAATTATTGAACAACAGGGTTTCATTAGTCTTCGACTGTTGTAAGCTAAGGAAACCGATATTACGCCTCGGATAAGGACTAATGATGACGACCTATGTCTATTGTACACGAACAAAGATAAGATTCTAGAATGTGAAGGTGCTTTTTGACTCGGGAAAAAAAAGGACCAGACAATGCCAGATTCATTCCATATAGAGAGTGGATTCATGCACAACAACAACAGATTTCCTAAGAAAAAGAAAGGAACTCCGAAAACTCATAAAGAGGAGCAAAACCGAATCCTTTCACAAATTAAGAGAAGACCTCCAACGCAATCCATGGTGAAACCCCTGCAAGATAGTCATGGAGAAACAAAAAAGCGCCGCAGCAACGGCACCGACATGCCCGAGAATGATGGATACTATAGTAAGCGGGCTATTCCCAAGGCATATAAGTATCCGCATCCCCCAAACAACAATAACGGGTAGGGAAATAATATCACCCGTCACAACTGCAGAAGTCCTTAAGTAAGTGGATTCAATCACAAGGCTCCTCGAATGGACGGCATCCCTAACTTCGTACTAAAAAAGGCCATTAAAGCCCAACCAGAGGCTTTTGCTAACCTCTATACAGCTTGTCTGATAGAAGGAAAGTTTCCCCTACAATGGAAACGACAGAGATTGGTATTAATTCCAAAGGCGACCGTCTTCATATAGACCACTGTGCATGCTAGACACAGTAGGAAAAGTGCTTGAGAAAATAATCCGCGACAGACTGGACCAGTGCACTGAAGGAGAAAATGGACTGTCCAACCTACAATACGGTTTCAGAAAGAAACGAAGCACAACCCATGCGATACAAGCAGTGTGCAAGATAGCACGAGAAGCCATATCGGGGACCAGATGGAAAGGAGGAAAGAAGCAGTACTGCGCCGTCGTTACCATAGACGTAAAGAATGCCTTCAACTCTGCCAAATGGAGCTGCATTAAGAGAGCGCTGAGGGACATCCCTAACTATCGCCGAATAATAACGGACTACTTTGAAGATAGGACCCTCCACTATGATACGGAAGAAGGGCCTAAAACATATAAAATTACAGGAGGAGTACCACAGGGATCAGTGTTGGGCCCAGCCTTGTGGAACATTATGTACGATGGAGTACTACGGATACGTAAATCAGGAGGAGTACATATAATCGGCTACGCTGACTATATAGCAGTGGTTGTTGTGGCTAAAACACTAGAGGAAGTGACGCAACACTGCAATAACACAATTAAAGACGTGAAAACGTGGCTTCGTTCATCAGGCCTGGAACTGGCAGAACATAAAACGGAGGCCGTCTTCATAAGCAGCCGCAAGAAAGTTGAGCGCCTAACAATAGAGGTAGGCGAACACACTATAGAGTCGAAGCCCTACATAAAGTACCTGGGAGTACTGCTTGACCATAGGCTAAGCTTTTGAGAACACCTAGCCCACACAAGCGTAAAGGCCAATGGGGTGGTTGCAGCAATATGCAGGCTAATGCCCAATATTGGAGGACCAAAGCAGCCTACAGAAAGCCTACTTGCGACAGTTAGCAAGTCAATCCTCATGTATGCAGCCCCCATATGGGAACCGGCTACGCAGACGATATTGCCATCATCGGAAGATCCCAGCACGTCGTCATAATAGCATGTACGGCAATTGCAGAGCAAGCTAAACGAGTTCGTTTTCAAATGATTGAAGACAAGACCGAGGGCAGGACATCACTGCTGATAACTACAACAGTTAAGAAGTTTACTTACCTCAGAACAAATAGCAAAGAATAACAACATGTTTATCTAACCAGCTCTGCTTTATGTTACCGATGTAAGAAAGCTGAGTAAATATTGGACACTTTTGAGCGAAAAATAATTCATCAAGTATTAGATCTAGAGGAGGTATAATGGAGGAGGAGTGGATGTAGCCAAAAAGTCAAAATACGTCGGCTATACTGGCTCAGCCACATTGAACGAATATACAACAAGGCTACATACAAAAAAGGTCTTGGAATCAGTTCCCAGGCTCGAGCCGTCAAAGAAGACCATTCCTCTGGTATAAAGACCAAAGAGTCACGCATTTTATAAAACTTGTCCTTGTAATTGGAAGCAGCGTGCCAGGGACCGCGGAAGATGGAAGGTATCCGTGTCTTAGGCAAACTCTCCTAGTGGCCAGAGACTCTGAGAGTGTCAGGAGACCTTTGAGTATGTATACAGCGTCAAGAAAAGAATACACAATACTAGTAATGGAATATTCTACTGTTTTCGGATAAATTCAAATGTTGCCCTCACTACTCTGCGATTTTCCTTAAGTCCTTCTTTCCTCCTGAAGTGTGACCAACAATGTAGTGGCTTTATGCGGAATACTCCTGAATGCTAGTCGCTTATATTTTCAATAAGCCCAGGACCTATCCCGACCTATCCCCTGGATCATCAAAATTCACAGGAAAAAAATGTTGAATGCAAAAAGAACCATCCATTTTATTTTGCATGGGTCACAACATATGTGTATGCTTCTTTAGAATTGACTTTAACAAGTGAGAATACACATCTTTCTGGTGTATCCTTTCGTGAAAAGACTTTCCTATGAATTGCAAATTCCTTTCCACCCAACTGCACTTACACTCAAATCCATTTATCATACCACAAAAAGGATATGCTTTCCAAGAAACTACTATCACCTCACTAATCCACACTATTCACCACAAACAGCTTCCGATCTTTTTTCACTCCTAAGAGCAAAGTACATTCCAAAGATAACTTTTCAACTTTTTTCTTTAACTGAATCAAAAAATTTTCATATGAAAATTTATGATAATCACGTTTGCATGTTGTAGTCTATTCGAAAGTGAAAATTCATTGACAGAGTAGAGTGTGTCCTGTAAACTTTCAATCCAAAGGAAACAAAAGAAAAAAGATACACTAAATCTCATCCCACTCACTGTGTGTTTGTGTGTGTGTGGAATAAAATTTAAACAACCAACTCTGAAAAACGCACGAGTAGAAAAAAAAGAGAAAAAAAAAACTTTATCCCCGAAATATCTACACAGCCAAAGTCCTTGCATTCAATTGACCCTGTTTAGGGTTGCATGAATAAATTTTTAGTAGAGCAAACTTTTATCCGCCATCATGCTGCTGTTGCCACATTTAGAAAAACCCCTATACATAATCTAATTTTCAGTGGTAGTGGGTGGTTACTACTAGATTCCTAGAACCAGTCCTTCCCAGTATGGTTCGCATCGATCGCAGGACGCTTGTCAACTTTTCATCATCATATTTTCTTAGTGAGTAGCAGGTCGTCGCAGAAAAAAAAAAAAAACTAGAAAAACTTATTCATCCAACAGAGTGGCTACTGAGAAAATTGACTCAAGGCAAAATATCCTTTCGGCAGAAGAAGAAAACCTGAGTCTTGTTAGATAGGCGAGCACACGAGCACAGAAAACTACATACAACCGGACACAAAAGGACTTACTTTGCATATTTCATCTAATTTCTTTGGTTCAGTTTGAAAAATGAATAAAAATATTTAACATCGGGTCTTTAAATATTCATGGGATCCATGGAAATTTTGATCCTTCGCACCGTGTCAACCATGACCCTTGAAAGTTGAACCCTTTTCAGTGGGGAGGGTAGCAGTAACTCCCCCAAGGGATCGGGATAAGAAGGAACTCTGACACTGAGTTGGAAATTATTCATTCATATCGCTGTTTGCGGTGGCAGGAGTGAATTGGATGTCGGTACCATGTGCCCTCTATGCAAATTTTATCCTAATTTTTTATTTTTTGTTTTTTTTTTTTGGCTTTACTATTTTGCCTAGATTTTGGCAGGAGGTTTTATGTAAAATCGCAAAAGCACTGTTTTACGTTTCGCAGGCGAAAACGACGACGCAGGTGAACCATCCGACATGCAAATGGTTGGGGGTGAAGGAGTGTTATCCTTTTGCCGTTTGCAAGAACAGTTGGTGTTTAATTTCGTATTCCACATGCTTATTTGTGGCTCGTTAACTTTAAATTATTTATACACGCACGTACAGACGCCGAGAGTGAGCGAACGAGTCATGACAAAAGCAAATCCTTCCTATTACTGCCTGGAAAACATGTGTATAACCCTCCCACTGTGACGGGGTAGATCATCATACATAGTAGGGAGTGGGTTATTGCCTTCGGAGATTGCGATAAAAGAGGATGTAATCCTGAAAAATATGTCCGCACTGGGTAATCCTGGAAAACAATGATGCGTGGAGATTCTTTCAATTATCTGGACATGATCTAAGGAGCTTTGGTTTTTTTTTTCTAACTGTCATCATTCCAGATGTAAACTGCCAGGGCCGATTGCCGATTGTCATACAATTTGGATTTGTATCCTCCTCTGTGGGTGTGTGTGTGTGTGTGTGTGCGCTGCATAGAAAAAAGGATTTGAAGATGAGAAATCAGGATAAGCGAATGCGTGCGGCATTTTGATAGGTTATTTAGTGCGAAGAGAAGGATATACACAGATATGTGTTGTGTAGATAGTATACACGAGAAACGTGTCAAAGATTTACGGCAGCAGAATGGGAAAGTTGAAATATTTACAAGGTATAATGAAGCTTTAGTCCTTTGATTGGGTATGCATTAGAATAAGGGTGCTCTCTTAGGTAATCTGTATAAATTAAACCGAATGGATTTCGAATAGATTTTCGAATTGTTTGAGGATTTAATCGGGGGCTTAAGGGCGTATTGGGGATTAAATTAACATTGTTATTCCTTTTAGGCTATTTTGGGTGTGCCATTCAAAATGTCAAGCCGAAAGTAAATGCCAAGAAGAATGCTATTTGTCCTTAACCATAAAGACAATAATTCATTCGACCAGATGCGTCGAAAAGAAAGAAGAATTTCGCAAACTTTGGGTTGTCGAATCATTGATAGAGCCAGGGGAATCTGAAATGTTATTTAATTTAGAATTAAGGGTGCTTTCCAAGTGAGAAACTCAGTATGAACTACGAGTGTACCGCAAATTCTGGTTTAATTTTGGACATTGCTACATTATATTTCTGCAGAAAAAGGACAATAAGTTTTACGTGTCCATTGTCAGCCTGATTTCTCTGTATGGACTCGACACCACTTCATGATACACGAATTTCTGTACCGACTATTCCTTCTGTGGAATAAAATGTACGACATAGTCTTGCCGTCTCCGCATGTAGTTTAAATGGTCTGAAACTTTGCACCTAACCACAAAATGCTCAGAATGGGCGCGAATGTAAGAGTAATTGTGGGCAAAGTGATTATAGTCACAGCTTATCAGACCTGTAAAGTACTTAAGTATTGCACGACTTATATTTCAGTACCCTGGTGCTGGTACTTGAAAAAGTGCAAGTACAAGTCACTTTCAAGAGTTTAGGTGCAAGTACCTGAGTAGTACTTTCAAGTACTTGTGTAGTACTTTTTAGCCTATGTTTCAAGGAAATCGAAGAACTAATCAAATACATACATACTTGGATGTACATAGCTGAAAATACTGCTCAAATACTTTGGTACTTAAGTACGCGATACTTGGTACTTGCAACGAAGTACTTGAAAAATACTGCACTGTACTTGCCTTTTTTCAAGTACCAGTACTATAGTACCAAAGTACAAGTCCCGATACTGGCACTTGTACTGCTACTGGTACTTGTATTTTACAGCTCTGCACATTATTGGTGTACTTATGGGACACTGTTCCATACCGCTAGGCCTATAAGCCAGTCTTATGGCTTACTCGTACCCCAAAGAGCATTCTTTCAACGACCATACTCTTGGATATTTAGCTGATCTTTGTCGGTATCGTCCCTTGGTCATTCATATTCCCTGTTTACATACCGACATAAAAGATGGCGCACCCTGCCCGTACCTAAGTAATAGATACAAGCAAAAATGTGGCTAATTTTTCAGTCCCTTTGATAAAATTGAAAAGCTCAACCACGTAATTGTACAAGGCCACATCCATAGTTCATCACTACAATAAATGAGAAAGTATTTGCATCATATAGTCCTACACACAGCAGCGACATTTATTCATCCAGATAGAAGGCATCGTTCTATGGATAAATCGAGGATGTTCTCAGGATCTTTGCGTCATAAGTTATGAAATAACAAAGCCCCAAGGAGCTATAAAAACTGCTAAGCAGCCTTAGGCCCACATCAGTCGTGATGGAATCTTAGACGTCAGTCACCAATGAAGGTCACTTCTTTGAATAGAATCATGTCACACTCAAGGCCATTGTCGACCCTTAAATCATGTCCCTTAAGTCCAACAAAGCAGCTTAATAATATTCCATGATTTAATTCTATCCCATACGAAACCATAATGCATAGCACAAAAAAAAATATCACACATACGCCACCGAGAATCTCATTTGGTAAGTTACGCACGTCAGTCATATATTCATCTTCTTTGTGCACAATCAACAAAACAATCCCCCAAATTGACGTTATGTCAAAGGATACCCTTCACACCTGACTGGGCACCCACACAAACTCAAACTCCCTCAATCAATATCTCCAAAATCACATCAGGAAATCTCCTCAAGGATCAGCAATATACAAGTGCGTTCACAACATACCTACCTACATCCGCCCTCCAGTAGTCATTTCGAATTCATGGCAAATGATTAATACAAGGCGCAATTCTGAATGGAAAGCCAAGATTTCTGTTTGTCATCTTCCTGTGAATAATGGTGAGCATAATTTAATTAAGTTTCGTGCCGTGTGTCCGAAAGCCAGGCACACACCTCGCGCGCTGCGTCCTTTCAAACGCCCAGCATCCCATCAAAGAACATTAATTATCTTGAAGAAGCTAAACATGTCCAAAATATCTATCTCTTTTGTTTCTTTCGAATAGATACCTTAACTAATGCAATGGGCGGACAAGAGAAGACGCAAAAAAAAAATGTATAAATAACCAATTTATTCCTGTACAGTTAATGACTCTACGAGTGATGATTCCTGGGCCTTTAGTTTCCTTTAGATGAATATCCTTCGTTGCTACTACCTGGAGGTAAGATACATTCCTAATTAATGGATTTCTATTTATTTATTTTTCCTGCCCCCCCAAAGTATACCGACTACAGGAAGCAGGACCAAGGAGTAGTATGAATCTTTTTGTGAATTTAAAATCAAGGACTCTTTTGGAAAGGAAATGCTTCTTTGGTATATACTTGACCTGATGTTGATGCGACAAAACACGAAAACAAAAGCAGCAAAGCGAGGAATATACATTCATTTAAAAGCCAAAAAGGCTGAAGGGCGACAACGAGGAATAAAACGAGCTATAAAACAACAACAACAAAACTTCACACAGACAATAAAGTTTCATCGTTCTCGTTTGTAATGAAAGGCATAAAGCGGATAACAATTACAGCTTAAGGATGAAATATTTGATTTTAAAAACTCGAAATTAAGAAAAGTTTTCGTTTTCGTTTCAGCTGTGCTTTTCTATTTCTTTTAGCACTGAGTTCATTTGAGTATGAATAAATATTTAAAGAATTTATCTCTCCTTTTCTTTTGGTGTTAATCCTTCCATTTATGCTCGCAAGGACACTATTAAAACTGCACGCATGAGATTTTGTGTTAATGGAACAACGACTGTATGTTTGACTGTTATGTAAGAAAAAGAGAAATAGGCTGGTGCAGTGAAAAACCCCTAAGCGTTTCGCATCCTTAAATTCACTTTATCTTCTCATTCAAAAATGCGCACAGAAGAGGCATTGTGTAATGGGGTGTGTAGTGCCTAGTGCTATCCACATCATGAAGGAGTGTTGTGTTCTTGCTTTTTGACAAAAGGATTTGGGCTTTTTTTTCTACGTTGCATGGTGAGAAAGGACATTGCGTACATGATGACCCGCAGGCTGAGGTGCCTAAGGCTTAAAGAAACTAGATGTGTTATAGTTTCTTAAAGCTATACAAATTTTTGCGTACAGGATACTTTACTATCCTGAATAAAGCATCTAAGGCACGTTCCGCGATCGACGAAGTGATAAATACAGCAAAAAAAGCTGCAGAGCCCATGATAGGATGGCAGTAAACAGTACTATGCAATCATCATGCTAGATGTTAAAAACGCCTTTAACACTGCAAATTGGACAAACATTCTTCGAGCACCAACAAAATACAGAACTACATACCTACAGAAGATAATGACGAACTATTTTGCAAATAGAATACTGTGCTACGAGAGGGGGATGAGGCAGTATAACGTCACAGACGGCGTTCCATAGGGCTCCGTACTAGGCCCACTACTATGGAATCTAATATCCGACGACGTCCTTAAACTTCAAATCTTCGACAATAATTGGCTTGGCCGTCGATAAAGGAATTTTTGCAGTGGCCAAACTTCTTGAAGAGTAAGAACATGACTACAATAAAGTCAACGTAGAACAGGGATAGTACCCATCAGTAGCAGACGGATTATGGAGACTGTAAGAGTGACCGTGAGCGATCTAGTTGTAGTGTCTAAACTGGAATTGAAGTACTTGAAGTACAACGACTACCCTGGCAAGGATCAAGTCAAAGCTAACCAAATGAAAAGACAACTCTAGGCAAGAGTAGAATAAACCTGAAAGATTGGCAAGATAGATGGAACACTTCTGGGGTAGATGGACGCAGAGATTGATGCCCAATATCGATCTTTGGATCAATAGGAAACATGGAGAGCTGAACTACTACCTGACTCAGATGCTTACTGGTCATGGATGTTTAAGAGCATACTCCGCAGAGTTAGGCATAAACATAAACATTAGTTTTCAACGTTCACAGATCCAGTGGAAAACGCGGAGCATTAATGTTCCACCGCCCACGATATCTTGGCCGTAAGTTGTTGGTGAACAGACTTAGTGTGAACTTAAGCCCAGAGAATATCATCGATCGGACTGATGCTCAGCACACAAGAAGCCTGGGAAACAGTAAGTGAAACTGTGGATACTATCATGAAGGAGCAACGAAGACAGGAAAGAAAACGAATGAGCCGAATATATAAGGCTGAAGTCACCATTCGCGATGAAATGCTTGACAGCAGTGCGGCGAGGATCAGGGGTAGAAGGGGAGGTGAGTTTAGTGGGTAGAAATCCCGCACTGTTTCTTCTTTTAAAAATTCCCACAAAATACCGATTCTGGCAAAGAGTCTCATTTCTTAGAGCGGTAGAGGTGATGTTTCACGAAAAAAGGTCTATGAGCACAATTGTGGCGTCTTGTTACCTTACCTGCGACCTTCTTACGCCGTCTGGCCCTGCCGGGCGCACATGTGATCAATAATGATGTCTTTCTCAGTTGCAATGAATTGAAAGGGATCTGCCATCCTGGGTTAACGGGTTCCATGGCAAAGTTCCACTGTCACCTTTTCAGAGCGTATGACCAACCCACTACCACTTCCGTCGTTGGATTATCGTGCCTATAAGGTCCTGATCCGTTCTCGTAGAGGTATTCTTATTCGCATCAATTTCCATTGCAGTCCTTACCTTTTGCCTAAGGTTCTGTTGCTCGTATAGAAGACTATACATGCCTTCTTTATCCGCTCGTCTATGTTTAGGTTGCAGTTAAGTTTGGGATCTGGAATCACTCTCGGACATACCTTGTACAGGGCAAAGTGCTCTTCGATCTTGCTTATTACGAAAGGACATTTTACTGACACAAGTATCATCATGTCATCCGCATGTCCGATTGATTAGACTCTTTCTCTGTCTAAGGTTAAAATGGTTTTTTTTTATGACCACGAGCCACAAGAGAGGTGAAATAGCACCGCCTTGAGGTATTCCTCTACTGGCAAATTTGATTGTATTATTTTGTTGGCTACTGAATATTTTTGATGGTTTAGGCATAGACGAACAGCTTGGACCTACCATTGGACATTGAGTATTAGAACCTTTCCATAGCCTTTTCAATGCCTTTTGTTGAATTCAAACGCTTTTACCAATTTCATTAATGAATTCATATATAAAAAAACACTTGGATTATATCCGATGCGGCAGACCATCCATTTATTAAACTACAAAGATTCGACCTCAGCCAACATATGGCGAATGAAACCCATTAAATTTGCACGTCCAAGTCAAAGGTCCCTACCATAAGCAGTGCATGATAAATGTTTCCATAAATCCCTAGACAGTAATTCCTTTAGCAATCGCATAAAAGGTCCGATTCGCAGGTCCTTTTTAATAATGCAAAACCACGATTCATACGCAATACAGACGGACAGACATTGAATGGATTATAATTTGTAGATATTGCAAAATCCTTGAGTTACAATTTTTGGCTGCAAAATTTGGTAACAAACGGAATATAAATTAATCTTTTTTAATATTCGCCAGCAAGAGATGGTTGCAGAAATGTCCGTTTGGTCCCAAATTTAATGGAAACAAGGATATTTCGAAATTAAAATCCCTTCTCCCGTGTGGAGTTCGTTGTTTTACTATATGTTGTGCGTATGTGAGTGAATGTGGACAGCATAACACAATCATGTTTCATGGGGTAAGTGAAAGGCAATTTCTCATGCTGAATGTCCTTTTTATACATGTACCCGTTTGAGTTGGTATTTCATTTTTTTTTTAAATAAAATTGCCACAACAGAGAATTGTTTGTTTGGCGCCAAAAAAAAATCGAACTTTTACTCTCTCTCTCTGCCGCTATATGTCGCTCTCCGTCGCACCCTCTGCCAGTTCTTTGCTTTGAGTCGGATATAGTAGTCGTTTCTTATGGTTATTTTTTTTGGAACGTCCTATTCTACGATGACGGTGGGAGGAGGGGGTCCCTGTTAGTTGCGGTCTTCGTCTGTTGCCCAGTTAAGTTCGTTTGTTTTTTTTTTTTTGTTTCGGGAATGGAATCGCTGTAAGTTTTCCATAAATTGTGGCGATTTATTAAAATGCGAATACTCCTGGTATGGCAGCAGAGGCAATAACTTTTTTTTGCAACTTGTAAATGGTGTTTATAATAATGGCTCCGAACGGATATACAGATGGTAATTGGAGCAAAGCAATCTGTTTTGCGAGAGGGCATCTTTAGTGCGATGTACACTTAAGACTCGCCAATAGTATCCTTAATTTATTTACCTTTAATATTAAAGCTTTTAACTGGAATGATAAACGGAGGCGGGGTGTTTCAGTTAATGAGGTCATGCAGCCGAGGAACGATTCCCAAGGTCATGGTAAGGGATATGGGATATTTCCTTTTAACATGTAAATTTCTTTCATTTACTATGACTTTGGTCGAATGGCAGAGATCGAAATCTACGAATGTAGAATATTATTTTAGTTCTTCTTAGAAGATGTAGTGTCGGCTTGACAGCAGTGGGGTCTAGTTGCGTAAGAAATTTTATTGTGAGAGACACTCCACAAGGAGGAGGTTCTCTCTCCAACGCTTTATCTTCTTTACTGTCAACAAAATTCTTAAGACCATCGAGGCGAGCAAAGCGAAATCACAGTGTATGCGAATGACTAAAGATTTTTAAAGGCAAATTTCTGTCAACAATCTATGAACTCTTGAATCAGCGTTATGGGGAGACCAAAGGCTTGGGCGTCAGCTGTCACAAAACTGAGCTGGTACTAGTATGGTATTCACTAAGAAGAGGATATAGCCAACTTCACTCCATCAAAAGAGAACAACGTCTTCTACATAGCAATGTAGATAGAGCGGTCCCACTTCTTATGATCTATTGCCAGAATTGAAATCAAAGACCTTGTTGACAATGGATCGACCCTCTATAAAATAACAGAGTTCAACGATTTATGCAGGGGAGGAGATTACAAGAACAACGTCTTCGTATTCTATTCTATAGATTCTTTGCTGGTGTAAAGCCGCATCTTTCGCTGGGTTTGAATAATGGCAGTAGAATAAATGCTCTAGAATGGCGCCAGTGCCCCTCATTCTGACTATAGTCAGAACTGCACGCCTATCCCAATCTTCAGAAGCGATGCTTTCGCAACCAGGATTGTTTGCTTTATGACAAGAAGCAAACAAATTATTTATGGTATCGCAATTATAGGAAATCATAATAGACTCCAGTTTGCTCCAGTGCTCCAACAGCCTCTTCGACGTCAGCAAAGTTCAGATGATCATAGTAGTAGATACGGCAACATAGATGAGGAACTCAGAACACTTTTTCAAAATCTGTTTTACAAGAAGAACGGGCATAGGAAACCTCTTCTTCAATAACTTGAGCGACCAGCTGTTGAGATTAACGTCCAGTTGATTTTCGTGAATTGAGTCTCACACTCTCGGCTACAGCAGCCAAATTCTTGTCTGTGCTCACTTTATGACGCGGTGGGTCCTCCAAAACTTCTTTTCAAAAAACTCACTGCTTGTGCTACACACAGTCCCTTTGTTTTTTTTTTCAACAAACCTCTGAACAAAATCTTATTCCTTATTCGGGAAGTTGCTTAAATAGCTCCGATCAGTAACCGTCCATATTTTACTTGTTTCGCCGAGTTTTTCACAATGAACTGCCGGCAGGGTCTGTTAGACACAAGCCACCTCCACAGCAGCTTTAAGCCTACGATTTTTTTCTAAAACCTCCTTCATTATCCTTCGTCTTCAATGTTAGGATCAAGATTGATTAAAACTGATTTCAAGGACAACCCAATATAAGGGACCAGTCCAAAGTTTCAAAAAACTACCTTTTCTTCTGCTTAAAAAGATGCCTTAACCTTTGAGCTAATAAGCGATTTTTATACAATAGGGTTTGGCTGTTGGAAATTTCATTTAAAATTCGGTCAATAAAGGTCATGGTCTTCCCTATTTGCATTTTCTTGCTAAAACTTACAACTTCTCATTGTGGGAGATTGGCGTACTATATAAAGAGTAGAAATTCAAATAGTCCCAATCCTTTAGAATTTCTCATGAATCCTATCTGATTTGGATGGTAATTGTCTACTTATACACACCCTGAGCGAAGGCCAAATCACATTCTCCTGGATCGTGTTCAAGAAAATTTCAATTTTAATTCTAAAGTTCATTCCCATGGTTAATAAATAAAATTCCCCAAGTCAAGGACACTCACTACCTTAACGTACTGTCGACCCAGACGGCACTTAATTTGCCTTAAAGCAATTCCAGCATTCGCTTTGTAACACCCAACTGGAATTTACGTTTTTTTTTTTTTTTGTTCTCTTTTAATGTGGGCGAGATAAACACCTTCACGAACAAAAAAAAAAAGGACCTCTTCTTTGTAACAAAATGAGTTTAGTTTATTTTCTCTGTACACAGTGCCATCTTATTATTTGGCCCTTCACGCTTTAAATGCCAAGAGAAACCTTGAGGTGGGAGGCGGCAAAAAAGGAAGACCAAATTACATTAAATTATAGTCGTGAATTTTTCAACAGGACACTGTGCTTTAAGTTGAGTTGTTTCCTGGACAACAGAACGACACAACCAACAACAGCAGCAGTGAACGTATTATTGGATTTACCTTACAGAATTTGTCCTTATTGGCTTTTGCTTTGTGTCAAAATATTTCCCTCGCTGGAAATGTCCTTAGTAGGTTCATATAATATTTTCGCATAATAACCTTGGTGCGGCGACGGCGATTTCCCTTTTTTCGGTCCAATTGGATTAGAGAAGCGGCTTACTTCGCACTGAATGTCAGAAAGGGAAGAGATATTTGAATGCTGCTAGGCGAAATGTGCTGAAGGACACTTTTAATTCAATTGAATTCTGCTGAAAGGGAAATCTTTCGTTTTTGTGTTTTATTTTGGTAGAGGGAAGAGCTTTAATACAGGGCACGTGGTTTTATTAATCAACCTCTGAGCCTTTTGATCTTTCACTCCGTGCTACTTTCTAATAATATAATGCCGAAGGGAGTGAGGCGAATGAATTCTTCTTCTGTGGTAGTTTCTTGAATATTTGGATGGATATAATTGTGTAACATTAATTAGTGTTATTATCAAGTGACCGGAATTCTTTTGATTAGGTTCATTAGCGAGGGTGTGGTACAGGAAAGGGAAATTACTCCTTGCGTAATTGTGAAGGACAATTCATTGAAATTATAATTAGACAGATTGATGGAGAAAGGGGAAATTATAATTTCCTATAAGGATGTCTGGACTCTGTCAGGAGATTGCATCTTTGATTTGATTGGGATAGCCTTTATTTCGGATACTTATGAATCTTTCTACACCCAAAAAAATAAGCGCTGTAAATTTTACAATTGAAGGCAGTAGATTTTACAAATCATTGTAGATCTGTGCAATTAACAGGGAATCTGGTTAAATTAACAATTTTTTTTAGATTTTACGGAGAATGCTTTCATTCTTACAACAAAGCTGTTAAAACAACTACAATCCCCAACTGTAAAATGAACAGCGCGTTGTTAATTTCGGCTGTGAAATCTACAGATATGAATTTGTAAAATCTACATCAAAATGGTGTAGAATCTACAGCTATTTACTGTGGTAAATACAGCAGGAGCTGTAGAAATTACAACAAGTTGTAGATTTGGCATCTATTACGAAAACGTAATAAGTAATAAAGTAATAAATTAATAAACCATTTGAGAATATTCGCATGATAATTTTCAGAGGCCATGGCGTTGTGGTAGTGTATGCAGTCTCCGATTGAGAGGTTCCAAGTTCAACCCCAGTCAGATCCAAACATTTTTCACATTTTGTAAGTAAATACAATTTACAAATTGTTGTTGTTTCTACAGCTGTTCGTCAGCAAAGTGCTGTGAAATCTACAATTTTAGCTGTCATTTTCACAACTAGATTGTTAAATTTACAAGCACACCTTTGTAAAATTTACAACGAAAATTGTCGGGTCGATTCTGACAATGAATGCAGTAGAATCTACAGCGCTTTACTTTTTTTTTACAGCACCTTTTTTTTGGGTGTAGTTAAAAGTGAATATTATTGTTTTCTATCATAACGAGCACCTAGACTGCTTAGGCATTTTTCTCCTTTCTCTAGAGGGTTTTTTTAGTGTTCCGGACCTTAAAAGGAAAGACGGAACACTTATGGGTTTGATACGGTGTCTGTATGTCCGTCTGTCCGTCAGTTTGTCACAGTCCTGTAACTTTTGAACCGTTAGACATAGAAAGCTGAAACTTTCGCTATGTATACATTATATGGGAGCCCGCACAAGATGTCGGCAATTAATTTTATTTTGGGGGCGCTTTTTTGGGCATCTTGTATGAAGGGCAAAAAAAAATTATTTTGTCTCCCAACGTGTGGTATATCAAATTAAAGAGAATTTTCCAATGGCTCTATATATGTAAGAAATATTTTTTTCTAACAAAATTTGTTGAGCAAAATAGCTTGCCAAACATTTGAAAAATGTTGTCCCTCCCTAGCGGCCAGACCGTTAATAGTAAAAATATGAAAAAAATTGGAGATACGTAGAATTTTGTGTATGTTGTGAAAAGGGTATGAAAATTTCTGTATCTTATATATTTTCGGAGAAAAATTAAAAACATTAGGTATCGAGTTACCCCACTGTATCTCCTCAAGTTTTCATGTGATCTAAATAATTTTTACAGTAGATCATTTTGGTACTAGGACTGGCTTAAATTTTAAGTTTCATCCATATCCGCTAAGTAGTTCCCGAGTTACAGATTTTAGAAGAGCGCATGGACTTCCCTATATTCTTTTCTCTTGCTGCTACCTCATTCGATTTCGATTTTTTCAAAAACTAAGTCATTTGCACTAATGGATGGTATATGTTAGCTCTATGCTGCTATTAAAAGCTAAAAAAGTTTAAAAAATCTATGTTTTTTTTTTTTAATTTTTGTTTTTTTTTCAAAAATATTGTTTTCTTAATTTTTAAAACTCCAAATTCTTTATTCTCTACTTAAACCATTTAACAAGCAAAGTACCGTTACATGCATTTTTATCCAAAAACTTGGTACGCCTAAACTAACTGAAATATGAAATTTTATCAAAATCGTTGAAACCATTTTGGAGAAAACTCCGTGTTTGTGAAAATGGCGCTACGTGAAGGAACTCTAAGAGTAGGGCTAGAACAAAAATTTCAATGTCCCCTTTAGGGGCCATGCAATAGCTCCCTAATATGAAGTTTGAAGTAAATTGATTCACTCGTCATACAGACAGACAAACAGAATCGGCAGACACCCTATAACGAGCTTCTCTATCAACGTAATTTCAGAATTGTTTAATATCTCGAATTCCAATTTTAGCACGAATTCAATACATACATGTTTTATTTCGAAAGTTCAAGTTAAAATGGACTGGATTGTCAGCACAGTATAACTAGGACATACCTACGTACTTCTGATTTTACGACTTGATAGAGTTGGTTAGACATTACATTGTTCATATCAAAACCAGTTTTAGGTGTACCTATGCAGGATATGAATAAATTGCCTTCTATTTAATGATAAAATAAAATGTCCGGAACCATATTGCACGAGGCCCCCGCAGTTGCCCAATTTTTTTTAAGCTAGCTTAAGATGCATGAAGTGAAGTCACACATAGATCATAGAATGGGTTCATTGTTCGGTTTGAGGCAAAACTTTGTATCTCTTTTTGTAGAAACGCACTTTCACTTAGCCTTGGGAGGTATTTTACTTTCCCTTATCACTGCTTTAGCTTCATCTGTCCATTACCATATTTCTTTGATGTATTGACAATAGTTCTTCAACGTTCTAAGCAGTGAATTGGGTCTCTCTCTCGCTGTTGGGAATCCAGCATACCTTGTGCTCTGCAGTCCTCACCACCGAGCTTATCTAGAGGTAATTTCTTATCCTTCACCAATTAATTGCCTCAGCCTATGTCTTCTTTATAAATAAAATGTGTTAACAGGAAATGAACTTGTCTCTCAAAAACTAGAAGACGTCAAACAATTTGGTTTTTTATGTTCGATTCAGAATTGATATATGCATTGACCACAAAAAGCTAATTTAGCACTTCATTTCACAATTTTGAAAAAAAGTGGTCTTAACTTTTTTTTTCATTTTTTCTATCAAAATTTTGAGTTTGCATGCATATTTTTCAATTACTGTTAACACAAATTATTTAAATTTGGTATTAAAAAACAGGTTTCTGGATCTCAAAATCGGTGTAGTACTTCATTTTAAGTGTTGCCGTTGTTTTCTAATATATATTTTTTTTTTCATTTTAAGTCAAAAAATTGTAACTGACCTTACCTCCTAAACGGTGCAAGATAGTAAAAATTCTTGATTTTGACCCTTCTACAGAAAACCGTTATCAATTTTTGGCGCCTAAGTTATAGTACTCGTGCCGTCGTACGAAACCATTCTTCTATTATATATACATAGTTCAGCGTTTATCTCTTAGTTTTTATTTATTTACTAATGCTTCCAGAAAGCAAGGTAATAATAATTTAGCAACCGATTTTCAAAGTTTACAAGAAACTGATAAGTTATAGAAGCCGTCACTTGTTTTAGTTTTCGAGGCACACAAATAATTCTTTAACTAATTTTTTTTTTTAATTAATAGTTTCTTATCGGATACAATAAATTAGTAGTACGAATAACCAAAATACTTAAAAACTATATATTTTGCTATATAGACCCAACAATTTTACGGCCATCAAAAAAATATATATATAATTTGATTGATACCTTGTATTTACTTGTGATCTATTCATGCGCTTTACGTGTTATTATATTATACTAAACATACATAGATACATGGATATTAAATGTAATTAATTTTTTCAATTAAATATGTCAGTAGAGAGTAGAATTAATCTTTCACATTTTCTATTGGATTAACACTTTTTCGCTAAAAACACACAAATAATTTACATGTTTTTATATCTTACTGTTTGGGAAATCTATTTACTGTTTCATCTAATATATGGATTGAAGTGAACATGAATAAAATGACTAATAAAAGGATACAGCATCTTGTCCATTTGGCAATTTTAAGACGAATAATCAATGCGTAATGCACCAGTACTTCCAGCTAATAAAAAGGGAATTAAATTAGTACAAACTTAGTAAGAAAATATGATCATAGCATACATTCCTTTCCAGTTCCACGTTCTGACTCGATCCTATTTTCTGTATAAACAGTTGCGTTTTTATGAACGACAGCATTAATTCTTTGCCAGCAAATGTCATGTAACCAATATCCAAGAGTACATTAATATAAAAAAAGAAAAACAACAACGAAGACGATGACTTTATACGTAACTGATATCGGGAGAACATAAAATTCAGGAAAAGGACAAACAACAGGAACATTGCAAGTTTTATACTGCTGTCAATTAATTCGGCGAATTGATAGATGAGCCTGTATGTCCTTTGAAGACTTTGAGCAGTTTCACGTATCCTACGACCAATGGCACTTTCTCCTCTTGGACGATTTTTCAACGCTATATAGTTCAACTCATGCGCACTAATCTCAAGGAGGTCCTTTTCTAATCGCTCAGTCAGTGCGTAATAAATGAACTCAAGATAAAATATAAATAAACATATTCCACCGGTATGAACGAATATTGGAATCATAATTAAGTCCATTGTCAGCTGCAAGGGAACACTAATAATGAGACTTAAAAAAGTCCCTCCGCAATAATCATAAATATATAAGACTATAAGGATGGACACGGAAGTTTTCAAAATCACAGACATAACCAAAAAGAAACTTAATCGAATGTTTTTCTGAGTTAATATTTGACAACGTCTAAGATGACGAATGAAAATGTTCAGCAATTGGATCTGATGATCTTTAGACATTTCTGTGCTCATGTTAACTAAAACTGGATAAAAAATACAAGCTGTGAACTGTATCAATAGTGGGATAAATGATTTCTTTTCGACTATGAGATAAACAATCACAATCATTGATGAAACCCCGGCTATTTTAATTCTTGCCCAATGAGACAGTGGATTGACACAGAATTTTCGATCGTGATATGTAAAATTTAAGCAGCGGATAGCGCTTGCAAATTTATACAGACAGGTGATGAGGTGTTTATTTTGATCGCAAACCATGTTCTTTGATTGAAATCAGCTCTCCAACTGAATTGAATTCATTCTTTTGAAAGGCAATTTCAGTAATTTGAAGCATTTAATGTTCATTACACGTAATTATAGAGAGTGTCATCCACCAGGATGAAGGGTTATTGTTCTTAGTCATCGTTAGTCGATATCCAGCAGACTGTGTCCTATATATAGACTATAATCAATAAAATTATTGTTCTAAAAATATTTTGGAACTCCACTTTGAGGTTAATTGACTTAGCCTAAATATTCTGTTTTTTAAGCTGAGAATCTATACGGTCATAAGCCTTTGGACACCTGGAGTGTCCCTCTAGATAAGCCCACATCCGATTAACCCTTATTGTGTAAGCTATTGCGTATACTTTTCCTGTACAGCTGTGCACTGATGCTGTCGATAATGCTCCTTGATTAGACTACCGCAGCTTTTTTGGGGAGCGCATTCGTTGCCCAGGTACCCAGCGTTCATAATGCCTACAGAATTGCACCGCAATCCCTGTCTATCTAAACTAAATCAAATATGAATTACAAACAAAATCGTTAGAGCCCATTTCGAACAATTTGAATATAACCTCTTCGTCCTAAGAAAGCTACCGTTATTCTGACTTTAAGAACACGCCCAATTTTCGAAAAATATCACTTATTTCAGTACTTTTATATGATACTTGAAAAAACCTACCTCAGCAAATATGTAGATTTTCTTTTACTCTACAAATCTTCCATATATTGTATATGGCCCCGCCCACTTTTTAGGGGCGGTTTTCTAAAAAAAAAATATTGCTTTTCGTAGATTCATAAATCAAATAATATCCAGCCTTAGAAGTAGACTTGAGTATATGTTAAAATATTTGAAAAATCGGCCCACTTCCACACCCACTTTTTCAAATAAAATTCTTTTGGAGTAATATTATAAAACATTATATATAAATTTAGGCAAGTTTTTTGTGAAAAAGGCTACATACATATGTATGTCTGTATATAGGAAAAGGATAGGGTATTACACTATTTGCTCTAGGCGTAGTGTAGCATATGTTTTTGAAGTGCAAATGATTTTTTTTTTACTAATTTGGGTCCAATTGTAAACACTTTTGACTAAAAATGTGGTATACCATCATATATCACTTGCTGTATTAGACCAAATTTTAAATTTGAGCAAAATTGTAGAAACCGTTTTTTAGTCAAATTGGCTAAATTATAAGTAAAGTACCGTTAATACTTAGACTAAGACAAATATTTCAATTAAACCCTAAAAGATAAGCCCAAAGTTTTATCAAAATTCTTTCACCCATTCCGGCTGAAGCCTTTCTGACAGACGAACAGACATTTAGACAAAATTGCCAGACTCACTTTTTTTCGACATGTAATAGCGATAATTAGTTTGTGTAACTTACTAACAGGCCTTCCATGTGTAGGTTGGTATGAGACAGACAATTTGGAGTCACTGACTTTTTGAAAGTAATTCTAACCTGAGTGTGTAAAACCCAAATGGCAACACTAGAAGAATAATCTAGTGACTTTCACAAGTACAGAACGATTTTAGTCAGAATTCTGAACTTCAACTCTCTCCAATAACTAACTATTCAGGCTAAAAAGGCAACGTGGTAAAAGGCCCAATATTAGACCTTGTCATCCAAGACTCTCACTTGGCCCTAAATATTTGACTACTTTGTCAAATAAGAGTAATTCGAGGCAATGCCCAACGTCCTACACCTGAAGAAAAACTTGGCAGACCTTGGATCAAACGAAGATGAATAGTCAAAACGCACCACGTCATACATGCCTACAAACATATAAGAGCCAAGGAGGTGGGACGTTTTTGCGACACCTGTGCGTGATTGTTGGTAAACCACACTTAATACATGCCGCTTTAGAAGTAACGGAGTTCTGGACGGTGAAATGAGTATATGACACGAAGGCAGAGTCCAGAGCCTGGCTGGCCCTGGCTGACTTTATCGTCATCGTTTTTCCAACGATATTACTCTTGCGTATAATTTCAGTAGAATGTATAATAGCTGTGACTTCCGCTTAAAAGACGCTGCAGTCGTCGTTTATTCCTAGTGGAGTGGTTTATTCCTAGGAAATGGCTACCAAGAGTCCATATTAGAACCGTATAGGAACTCCAACTCTATTTGCCTCCTTTTGGCTCTCCAGTTCTTCCAGTAAAGTCTGTCAGGAATTCTTGTATTGAATCTTTTGAAATCTAAAATTACACACTCAAAATACTTAGCTCAACGCCGGCAATATTTCGGGTAGGAGTTGATCTTCTTTAGTGAAAAGAACAACCTCCGCATAGTGGGTCAGATTTGTATTTTTGGTTGCAAAAATCATAAATTTTGAACGATTTTAGATATTTTGATATATATTTTTTTTAATGAAGGTGAAACTCACTTTGATGGGTTGGTACACAGGGTATACCCTTGTGTAGAGATACGACTTTTTTTGTTGTTTATTATTTGCAATGAAAACACTCGCAACTTTTTTAAAATTAAAAAAATATATGTGCAAGTAGCTATAATTAAGTATATTTATTTACAGACTATCTTTAGCAGAAGTAGTAGAAGAACTTGAAAATACGATATCCCCATCCTATCCCGTTTCTTAGTGTTTTTTATTTTTTTTTAATCTCTCGCGTGGTAGTAAGCGGATTTTGTAATAAATTTCGTTCCTAAGAAGTGATATTATTCTAATGAAAACGTCGAAAAACGGTTTTTTTTAGAAAACCGCCATTAAAAAGTGGGCCTGGTCATATGTATAATGTGTACAGTGTATGGGAGATTTATAGATTAAAAAAATACCTACATATTTACTTCAGTAAATGTTGTCAAGTTTCATGTAAAATTACTGGAAAAAGTGAATTTTTCTCGAAAAGTTTGAGTGTCAGTGGGCGGATTTTGAAAATGTTTACACTTGTGGCGGGATCACACTGTAAAAAATAAGCGTGCCATTAAACGCACCTCGATAACAGTCATCGTTTTTTGCTGCGAAAATAATTTTTGCCCCAGCTGCCTTTGCCAAAGAAAAGGTTTTTCTTTCTTTCTTTTCTATTTTCGGCCTTCTGCCTTTCCAATAAAATACGGTTTGTAATATTTTATGTTTATTTGCTTTTCATCTTAAATTTTCTCATCCTATAGACTATGGGATCATCTATGTCCCAATATGCGATATCCAAAAACCACGTATACAAAGTTTCATTGTCCTAGCTCAAAATTTAAGGCTCAAAAACTGGTGACAGACAAACGGACATACTTGGCTGAATCGAATTGGCTATTGATACTGAGCATTTATATTTATGTTTATTGGGTCTGTTTGCAATATTTCTCTATGTTAAAAATTATGTATGTGTCATACTATGTTTTTAAAAAAATCTATCACGCCATTTACCTAATGATAAGAATAAAATACATATCATTAAAGTGACTAAGTAAAAGTTAAAAATTCTTATCCATTTTGCAATTTTAAGGCGAATTATCACAGCATAACACACTAGTACTTCCAGCTAGTAAAAAGAGAAATTAAATTAGTTCAAAATGAGGAACACAAAATTTGTGATAAGATAACATACATTTTTTTCCAATTCAACGTTACGACTCGATCCTACGGTCTGTATCAAGAGTTGTGTTTTTATAAATGACAGCATTAATCTTTTAGAAGAATATGTCTTGTCATATAGCCATGTCAATCATTAAGGGAATCAGAGAAACAAAAAACACAGATGGTGTCAAGTATACGAAAAATTTAAACAGGGTATCCAAAAAATGCACATACAACACTAACGATATAAGTCCTATGCTTCTTTCAATCACTTTGGCCAGCTTATAGATGAGTTTGCAAGTCCTTTTAAGACCTTCAGCAATATCATGTGCCTCATGAAGAATAACATTTACCTCTCTCGGACGATTTTTCAATGATATGTAGTTCAAATCATCAGATCGAATGTCTACAAGGATCCTTCCTAGTCTCTCAATCAGTGCGTTATACATGAACTCAAGATAAAATAATAATAAACACATTCCTACGGTATGTACGAATATTGGTATTACAATTAAGTTTATTATAAGCTGCATACTCACACGCTCTACCAAAAAATTATTATCGGGCTGCATTATCACAAAAATAAGATTAACTGCAATTTTCAACATAATCGACATTAGCAAACAGAAACTTAAGTGAATTTTTTTCTTAGTTAATTTTTTACAATGTCTAAGTTGACCTATGAAAAAGTTCAGAAATTGTATCTCATCATCCGCAGACATTTCCTCTTATAAAGTATCTCAATTCCAATAATAAAAATTGATAGAACGCCGCTTATTTTAATTCTCTTCCAGTGAGACCGTGTTTGGATATAGAATTTTTTATTTCGAAATGTAAAATTTAAACAACGGATAGCGTTTGCAAACAGTATTGCCACAGTGATACCAAAGTATCAAAAGTGATACTTTTTAATCTTAATTTGGACGTGATACTTCGGTTTCTGTAAAATGCCTATTTTGATATTTTTTAATTTCAACAACAAATTACTATAATATGCCAGGCATACTTCAAGTGCAACTCAAACCCGACAGATTCTACGATAGGGGTGATTATTTCGTAATTTTTTGATATTTTATTTAAATATTCTTGCAGTTGACTTGGCCCCGGTTTAGATGGATAGATTTTTTGAAAAAAAATTTGAGAATATTTATGTTATTTTAAGCATTATCGTTTGTCTTCATGTTTTTAATATTAACAAAATAATAATAATGCCAGTTTTACTCATAGTTCCTACTATACTACCTTTTGATACTTTTCTTCTGTCTGCGGAGATACTTTTTTCTAAAGTCTTGTGGCAACACTGTTTGCAAATTTATACAGACAGCTGATGACGAATTTATTCTGATCGCGAACTATGTTCAGTGATTGAAATTAATCCTCCAACTGAATTGATTTCATTCTTTTGAAAAAGCAGCATTAGTAAGCAAACATTTAATGTTCATTACGCGTAGTTCTAGACAGTGCCATTCACTTTCATTCATTATTTTTCTTACTCATCGTTCGTCGATATCCAGCAGACTATATACTAGAGTCTAAACTATTACAATTAAATTATTGTTCTACAAATACCTGCAGTTTTGAGGTTGATTGATTTTGCACCAGCTCTTAGTAAGGGACAAGAGAAGGTGGTAAGCCTAAGGGAACTACGACCTGTGCTGTATAGCTGTTTAAGCAGCAAAGGTCACATTAGGGGGTGATGTGGAGCCTATGTTAAAGTACTTAAGTCTCAGCCGAGGACATTCGCACAGTATGTGATGGGCTGTTTCTGTGCCCTCAAGACATAAGCGACACGTCTCCGCTTGCACATGGCTTATTTTATTATGATAATTGAGAGAGCAATGTCCAGTGAGGAAGTCAGTGATTTACTTGACTTAGTATTTGCTTTTGTTCATTTTTTAAGACGGTTTAATAGTTTCGGTTAGAGCTCTATCCTTATCTGGTTAGTTTGTAAACCACAAAATGGTTTAGGCACAATGAATGGATTCTATGCACCCTGTCTCGCAAGCTCATCAGCAGCTTCATTTCCAGGGATGCCTCTGTTTAGCCAGACTAGCTTTGACTAAAATTGGATCAGAGAGCCTAAAGAGCTGCCTGGCTATGTTGATATATGATTTACAGAGGTTTCTTCCGATAAGTTCATTCTCTGAAACAGTCCTCGATAGCGTAAACCTCTACTTGAAATATTGTGGTTATTTGCACATAATTTATAGTTTGGACCAGAGAATCCAACTTCAGACCCCTTCGATCTGTCAGTGTACCAATCTAATGAGGAGAATGTTTGAGTGATTTGTTGATTATCGTAGGAACTCCGGATTGGAATTACGACCTCGAATGGATGGAGGTGGATTCTCTTAGGCATGAAGTCTGAGAGGCATAGAAATTCTTTCTAAGATCTTTATGTGTTGAACTGAGTTAAGGAAGGAGTTGTTGCATAGCAGTTGAAGCTTTAGTGTCTTCATAGTAGTTATGTGGGGGGTCGAATAAAACCTCTAAATTAGCTGTCGGGCTAGAGCGCATTGCAACCGTACATTGTTAGATAAAGAACAAAGGGAGTAATATGATAGCAAGCCATTTACGTCATATAGCTTAAACTGAACTTCAGGTTAGTACTAGCACAGGTCGCAGAGGACTCCATTATGCCAACCTTCTAGGAAGAGTTCCAGGTAATGTTCCTCGAGTACAAGAGGCAAGTCTCTAAAAATTTCATTCCTTCGAGTGACGAAACTAAGGTCAGTTTGTCCTGCCTGTTACTGTGTAAGTAAGAGTAAAGGAAGCTATCATAAGACCCATCCTGACAGCAAGGACCGAGAGAACTATCGTTCACTGTCCTTACTCGTGGGGATACTCATGGGTCACAACACTCTGCGGTACCACCTAAAGAAACTACGTCGGACGGAAGAATAACTCTGTGGAGGATGCGGCGATGAGGAGGTTATATTGGACACTACCCACTTCCTCTGCCAGTGCCCTGAACTCCAACATTCCATGTACAAATTCCTCGGCAAGCATTTCTTTCAGGATCTAGGAGAACTCTCCAATGTCAATACCGACATACTACTGAACTTCATCAGAACATCAGAATGGTTACGGATAACGAGTAAGTACAGCCATGGGAAGTTTGTTGCAGATATTTATGGGTTAAATGGGCAAGGGTTACCTATGGGTAACATAATGGGTCAGTGCTAACCTAAGTGCGGCGGAGGTATTTCGTAACCTAACCTAAGAGTAAAGGAATTTGGTGAGGGCTACATAAGAGCAAACTGAAACACGGATGTGGGAATATAATCTATTAGTTATTTTGGGAAAATGCTATAAGATAGCATCTATATGTACATGTTTCTCACGTCATTGTAATGGAAGGCTCCTCCTCTCCATCATCCATACAAGCCGTTTGGAGAAAAGCTTTCTAGAGTTCTTTCCTACTCCTCTAGTCCTCCAACCTGATGAAGCGGAGTATCTTTATTAGATCCAAAGACGTTATATCATCACCTGATAAATTGTAAGCGTATAGACAAGTCTGCGTTATTTACAAAGTCTGCGTTTGTAAATTTTTCATTCACATTCAGTGTGGTAAAGGTTTCCTGCTTAGTTATGTTCTATATCCCCCTTGCCATCTTGTGCGGTTTCTAAGAATGTGTCGCAGCCCAGTCCAACTCTATACCGCCTTGAAAATATTTCTCAGATTGCCGCGAATCCAGTCATCCTAAGTTGGCATATACAATTAGTCCCCAGTGAGTACTTAACCTAGACCCAGAATTCTGTTTGTGTTTTGAAACCGTTCGTATATCACTTGCAACAGCAGGAAGAACTAAGGCCACGACTAGCCCGCAAAACAATAACTTGTGGCCCGTGACATCAACTCAATAACTTTCTAATTTCATGTGTCTTTAAATTTAAATGAAATAAACTGTGAGCTCTTATGTATGAAATATAACATCGTTCAAATGTACCCCACTGCTTATGGCGGCTTGGCGAGCTGTAGTGGTTCGTGGTTTACTGGCATAGACCTATGACTTAAGAAAACCCCACGAGGAGAAGCGTAATTGTCAAATCACACGATCTCGGTGGCCAATTCAAATCGCGTCCGCGTGATATAAGCATGTTCAGAAATTGATCGTGCAAAATGTCCATTGTGGTACGGGATGTATGGCCCGTAGCGCCGTCCTGTTGAAACCGCATGTCGTCGTTATCCATACATCCAATTGGGGCCAAAAGAAATTGTTATTGTCCCAAATTCGACATTTTTGCTCGTTGACCAACCCATTCATCCAGAAACGGGACTCGTCGTTGAATATGATTTTCCGACGAAGTGCGTGGCTTCAACAATTTAATCATTTGTACATTTTGTTGAATGCTTTACCTACAACTCAACTACAGATTAAATAAAGAACAACCAATTTGACAGATGAAGCCTTAACAATATGATTGCAATCAACTGTCAAAGTTCGGAAATCCCTATTGAAAAACCCTGTAATGTGGCCCGCTGCCAAACTTCAAATAAAAAAGTGACACTAAGGCTCGTTTCACACTATCCGGTTTTAGCCGTACGGAAAAAAACCGTGCGGCGAAATTATTCTAGTGGCCTGAAGAAAAGCATGGCCCCTTTCACATTACACGGTTACGGCAAAATGCCGTCACGATGCCGTGTAGCAGCCGTCCACTGCCACTGCAATAACGGCGACCGTACGGCTACCGATAACGCAGTGGTGTACATAACCAAATGCGCGCTTTCACATTTGCCGGCTTTAAATCGTACGATCAGTTGTCTTCAAGCCAGTGTAGTAACACTGCGCTTAATCAGAAACTGAGCTTGCGATGGAAAAAAGCCGTACATAAACCGTATAGTGTGAATGGACAACAGCATTCGGATTTTTGCCGTATGGTTTTTTGCCGTACGGCTAAAACCGGATAGTGTGAAACGAGCCTAAAGGAGTTTGGTTCTGACACCCCTGCTCTAGGCCATTAAATTCTTTCAAAACTTTAGCTTGTTGATCGATTTAAATTTCTGTATTCCAGTTCAATTAAAATTCATCACCTCTTTCATTGCCGGAAGAAATTGAACTTTAACTTATTCATATCGATAGCTGCCAGCTATCACAAAACCGTATTGTAAAACGCTTTAAATGTCAGTGAAATATGAACTCGTATCCGAATATAATAAACCTTAAATGCCCATCCTTTCGCATTGACTTATGTACACTGCATTCATGCTAAAGTTCATGGGCGTAAAAATCCACAAAAAAAATAATTAAAAACCAAATGAAAAAGGTTAGCTCTTTAGAAGTTTGGAAATTTCATCCCGCCGCCGCCGATGGGTGTGAAATTTAACCCAACTATCATTGTAGGAACCTATAAAGAGAATACCTATTCCGGCCGCACCGCCCACCAATAAAATGTGATTTGCATTTGTTGTGGCACTGCGGCGAGGTGAATGTTATCCGCGTCCTTCGGCACGGTCCTACATTAATTGATTATTAATGATATAACCAATTAAGCAGATTATAATATGTTAGCGGCACCTGCTTGAAAGCGAGCTGTGGCCGCCTAATTTGTATGCGAATTGAATAAAAATTAGGCATTGTGTTGTTGAGGTTTAAAATTTTAATCACTCGAACAATTTATAATTAAAGTAATATACCTACCAGTATAATATGTTTCCTAAATTTATTTGTGCGCATAATTTCAACGGGCTTTTAGTTGGGAGAAAATAGTTCAAAGGGCAGACAATGACAATGGAGCGACTATTTTATCGAATTAAGTTGCACAGCTTTAGCGAATAACGTAATCATTGAAGTGCATCAAATGCCGGTAGCAAATTCTCAACTTATGTGTATCAATAATTAAGGTTCTTATCTGATTTTAGAGTCGATAACTGGATAATTTCACCTTGTATATCTTGTGGGTGGTTTTCTATGAAACTCCTAAGGACTAAACAAACTCTATTTAGCATGCTGACATTTAACTATTTCTTCGCGACAGGGGAATAGATAGATAATTGAGCACCTGTCAACACATTGGAAGAAAGCCCACAGGGCATTTTCTATCAACTCATCTGTAAGAAGTGAAAGTGGCGATGTGTTGCTATCACTTTAATAAGATATATGCCCGAGGTTTTAAATATGTGCGTATTTATGTACATATGCAAAGTAGAGCGAAAGCCGGTCGTGACATTTATGAGCAAAAGAGGAGGGGAAGAACATCTGCTTCTCTTTAAGAAGAAGAAAGAACATGGGAACCCAGTCCATCACTGGCGTTATCGGTCGATGGTAAGCAATATATTTTGACCTCAATTGGATGATATGGACACCTACGGTATGAGGTTTCAACAGGACGAAGCTACTTGCCACACAGCTTGTTCCACGGCTTGTTAAACGGAAGCTATGTGAATTGGCCACCAAGATTGTACGATTTTTCTGGTTTTTACAGTTTGTTTTCTCTAAATTTAAAGCGGGGAAAATGCTTAATGAAAATCGCTATAATTCTGTACAGGGTGAGGAAGTCTAACACCCAGCTGTGAGGTAGAATAGAAAACCTCACTATCGATGATAGATAGAATCTCTGTGCATCTGACCAAAACTTAGTGAGGATAGTTATATCCCAGGTGAAATTTAAGAAGGCAGCTGAAACTGATGACTTAGGTTAGATGCAGAGGATGCAGCCACACTTAGGCCTGAAAGGCCCGTTGTTATACCAATAGGATCGAGTATCCTCAGTCTATCCTTTTAGAACCAGCAGGAGGGGTGGATACGATTGATATTGAAGTCAGTGAGTTCGTCTAAATTGTCGAAGAAGTATTCACCCATATGCAACCTCCTTCGGATTAAGAGCGCTTGACAGCTGCACAGAAGATGAGGAATAGTCTCGTCCACCTCCTCGTCCATGCAGCTCCTCCAGAAGTCGTCAGAAGGGCGGCCCTTCTAACCTTGCTGCGTGCCTTCCAATTTAGTTTTGTAAGGTTGTGGGACCGCTTTGGATGCAGCTTGTCTAAAAATACACATGTAGCAAGAGGCATGTTGAAATGAAGAACCGGAAGAGTTGTGCCATGCCAGGCGAATTCATCAGCCATACAGTTACCCTCGATATCACAGTGGCCCGGCCCCATATGAGCTGAATTTTAAATTGTTCAGTCATCTTATAAAGATTTTTCCAGATTGATGGCAGTTTTGGAGTTGAATGTGACCAACTCCAGGGGCTTAATCGCGGCTTGGATATCAGCAAAGATGTAGACATCTCTTGCGGATATTACAATATACTTTAGCCACGATAAGGCTTCCTTCACCTTCACATCACCATTATTTCGACTTGGAATACGCTACAGTAATAAGGAAAATGGAAGGAGATCAGTTAAGATCTTGGGAGAACACACCTCCCCCTACTCCCATTTCCGTCTTAGATCCGGCCGTTCTGGGGGGAATTAGTTAGGGTTCCCAAATTTTTATTGAATAGAAGTGTGTGTGTCTGATTGATTGAGTATAGATGAGTGACCTGTTGGGAGACTGTACTACAGAAGGGATGCTCTTAAGCGATTGGCTGTTTTCGCTGGCACCTGCTTTCAGTAAACATGTAGCGGGAGCAGATGGAACATTATGTCTATATAATGAGAGTGGTCCTGAGGGCACCACTGAAAGGGATGCATTCTGATCTTTGCACACAACTAAATTGATAAGTGACCTTATCTATTGCAGTCCACCAGGCGGTCAAGCGATGAGTAAGTATTGGGCTCACTGCAGACACATATAGCCAGTTTGTATTGCCAGTTTATATTGTAGTCCCCAATGGCATCCAAGAGTCTTTTTGCAGCAATATAGCGCGATAGTGGCTTTCTTGATTCTTTCGAGGATGTTGGGTTTCCTTAGTTTCTTATTTAAGATGAGGCCTACGCATTTAACATGAGATCACCAAAGGAGTGCCATTTATATTTGGAGGGACAAAGTTAGGGATTTTGTACTTCCTGGTGAAGAGGACTAGTTCTGTTTTCTGGGGATTTACCCCAGACCGCATCTTTGAGTATATTTGGAGAGCTTAGAGAGGGCATGAGATCCTTTGGTTGACAACTTACTGGTCAAACTTTTCAAGCAGCTGCTGATGAATTGATAGAGAGCATACACCAAATCATCTCTTAGCTTCAGCAAAGTCCAATCCACAAAAAATCCCCTCAACTGCGGCAATTACAGAGTCATCACTCAAGCCAACTTTGCATACATGTTCCCTTCTGCTAAACTGTGTCAAGGCCTGAAAGCGTTTATCAATAGGCCATATAATCTATCCAAAATCCATCATCGATCAATCCTTCACAATGCGATAGATCCTGGAGTAAACGGTACTCATCATCTCTTTATCGACTTAAAAGCCGCTTATAACAGAAACGAACTATATAACGTCTAGTTTTGACATCCTGTCAAACTTGTTGGTCTGTGAAGGATAACAATGGAGAATGTTCGCTGCCCGATCTATATCGGTAATAACCCTACTGAAACCTTCTATATCAAAAAAGGTTTTATGCAAGGTGACGCGCACTGTCTTGCGACTTTTTTAACATCATACAATTGAATGGACGTGGATGGGAAATGAATACTGAACCTTTCATTCAATGACCTAATATACTACCACTACACTGAGAATAAAGGATGACAACTTTCTGAAAATGGCATCCACTGATGGCGTTGATGATATCATTATACTGACAAAACACTCCCAATATGTTGCTCTAGAGTAAAAAAAAACAATAAATTCAAAAATAATGTTCCTTCGAACTGGATCAGGACCGCACTTAAGAAGTGAGAAATGGACCTCGAACGAAATATGTATACCAAAACAGGGCGATGCTCTCACTTAAAAATATCTTCCAAGGGTGTAAATATCCTCCATAAAATATTACTATAGAGATATCCTTCCAACTCGGTTTATACATTAAGTGCAAAATGTGAACCCTTTCTGGAAATCTATCATGCTATGTGCCACGTAGATACCATCGATTTAGCATGGAGTGAGAACCTCTTTTTAAACTTTGAGGGTGGTGAAAACGCTGAAGTAAATTATGTTAAATTGTCGAAAACAAACAGACGTAAGTGATTTAGAAACTAAGTTTGTCCTTGCTTCCTTTGTAGTTTGTCAGACAAGGACTATCTAGCTTAAAGCAAGAGGATAGTGGGCAGCAAAGGCCTAAATATTTCAATAAGCAAAAGTACAGATACATATTTGGAATGAGACGTTCGGTAATCTTGCAAGCTCGAACAATGGTCCAACGCCGCACCAGTTGGATTTCTTTTTAAGGAGCTAAGCTAAGTCGCTGGCTTATGTCAACAATTAACTCAGGAACAATGTGGAACGCGAAATTGCAAAAGTTGGAAGAATTGTGCAAAATTGGCTCCAAAGAATCGATTCCGAATGTGCTCGTTGTGCTATTAAATATGTTTTAGTGTGTTTTTTTTAGCGCAGTTAACGCAGGAGATTTCAACACACTGTGCCACATAAATGTCAATTTTAGCCTAAACCCAAACTATTTGAATAGCTAAATAACGATTCATAAGCAATTATGTATTCCGCGAACAATAGTCTTTTAAACCAAACGACCTGAGGTACAATGTGATCATGTTTTGATAGTTAATTTCCATTACTAAGTACAGAGTTCACTTTTTAATGTATTCCCTGTATGGTAACTTCGTAACATTAAGTTTTTAACTTGTATCTACTTTCAGTTGCAAAAGACATTCAACAATTTTTATGGTTCAATTGAGTCTAGCAATTCAAGTGCCCACAACCGCATTATGCTTGAATGGTTTACTTTAATGTTGATTAAATGGAAATTGAGTTTCAACCGGAAGCAATTTTCAATTTTTGCCATTTTTTTTTATTTGAATCTACGTTTTGCTCTTTTCAATGAACTGTAACCGAAAAATAATATGGGGAGGATTTATTTTGTTCGGCTCTTTGATTTATGTGAAAAGTGTGTTTTAGGTCTAGGTTTAGGTGGTCTCCGCTAGAAATTATTAGATGTTCATTGTAAACCATTGCCACATGGCTTGTGAGTCGGAAATACATTTAAGATGAACCTACATATCTCTGGTTTGGGCTACTGCCGGTCCAGAAAACCGTACACGGCAATTAGATTTACCTAGTCTGGGAAAAACCGACGACCGTAGTATTTATTATGTCCCACACAATTAATTTATATTAAAAGTAATTACAAGGAGTAATCAAGATTGTCACATAGCACAACATACCAGTTCGAAGTAAATACACGACGAAATGACTAGCCTTGCTGATTGAAATCGAGCAGGTCACAATGTGGGTTTTCACAACTGAGAGCCAGTAGCTGCCAACTCTACTCAGACGTTGAGGTCGAGCTTATAATATCTCAAAAGCGTTGGAATCGCCTGAGGTAACATTTCAGATTGCTCCATAAGAGCCCATTGTTTCTACTCAGTATTTCCGGATCCCAAGAAAATAACACATAACATAATTACTTTCAGTTATCATCGGCATAAGGGTTCCGCTACCTCCTCCTACTGAATTCGCTATAAGAAGCAGGCGTGAATTGTACAAATAAGTTCAAAAGTATGAAAATACTGGTCAATGGTTTAAATTCGAATTTACTGGACAACATCGTCATCTATTATTTGAAATGACTAGATAAGTTTAACATTTGCCATATGGATCATTGAAAGAAAGATGTGAGTTGCTATTTCAAATCCGGCAAAATACTTTTCTTAAATAAATCAAAAGCTTTTAGCACAACTCAGAACCGAAACTTTTCGTTGATCTGGAATGTTTTATTTTCATGGTGTGATCTATGTAGATTATGGGTGATAATAAAGCACGGCTGTTGGCCGCGTTTCCAACGCCTGGAGCTCGCTAGATGCTAGATTGCTAAAACACGCTAAATAATGAAACATACAGCTAGAGTGAGAAAGCACTAAACATATGTATACCCTGTATACCCTGTTCATATGAGCAGATTGTGGCCTCAAATTGGGATCAAATCGGGTTTCAATCTGGATTTGATCGAATTTGAAATGGATTGAAATCCTCTAGTAAATGGCACATTCATGTGGAAATACAACCGCTTTTTGCTTTCGGCCCCCATTATGATAATTTTCGTTCTCTTCGTTCTTTGCCTGCCAAATTCGATCTTTCCTTCGATCATCGATTTCCATGGAAAATTTCAATCCGATCACAGAACATTTTGTGATCATATCAAGCCAATCTTGATTCAATTAAGTTCGAAATCGATTAATATAAACGGGGCCATATAGACTTTTTTACTTTTCCGTCAAACTATAAACATACAATATAAGTTTTAATTTAAATGAAATGTGCCTTGGCGGCATACTTTGGGTTTAAGAACATTTATCTAATAAAGTCATAGACCTGTTTATACCTCACTGTCAACATCTCATTTTGCTGTTAATAAAATAGATCCAAGATGTCAGCCCCCACTGTATACTGATGATAAATTTACATCCTTTTCTTATGGCACCTCTTTTTACGCTGTACTTTTGTATTTCCTTGTGCGGAGTGCGGATACTTATTCTCCATCCGTCTTGTTGAACTATTGAGCACCTGTCGCAATCCGTCATCGTAAAAAGTTACATCCTGCGACCTAGATACGACTTCTCGTAATGTAGTAAAATAGACAACTCTCTGCAGAGATAGTTTTATTCATTCCAAACAACCTCGATACCATCAGTGCTTTGTTCTATAATTTGAATTCTACGACACATTTCCACTCATCCCTTTAACGAACTGAGAATTATTTGCATGTAAAGTTTTTTAACACTGTCATAACCTTCCTTTTAGTGCCAACTAAAGAACTTTGCCGTTAATACAAGGACTTTATAAAATACAGAAAAAAAAAATAAAAATATACAATTTTCGAAAGATCCTTGGTTGTTTTTTTTTTTTTTATTCGTTTTCACATGGCAGAGTAAATTCATCATAAATTTCAACTATGACTTTTGCCTGTCTAGATTAAGCAACAAAACGACCGACACGGGAACAGAATCGCGCTCACGGCCAAAGCAGATAATTCAATCCTGTGTTGTCTGCCAGGAAGGACGAAAAAATGAATTTTTTTTATCAAACAAATTTTGTATACAAAGCTTCCCCATGCAGCACACTCCCGCTAGTATCTTTCATGTTTTCCTAGTCAAAAAACAACATGCACCACCACCTCGCAGGATATCGAGAACATTCATTTAACACCTCTGTATATCATAGGATATCCGACAATATTTATGACGATGGACCCCGTGTGAGTAAAATTTAACGAAATGCTGGAGAAATCACCTCCAAAAAGGGTGGGCGGGGGTGGCGAAAAACCGCTTTCATAAATACAAATACCGATTCGGGGATACACAGAGACTAAAGTTATGAAAAATTTGACGTCGTCCTTGTACCTTTTTGGCATCATATCTTTTTTTTTTCTCCTCCTTTTAAAGATTTATTACTTTTAATTTGTTCGCATCGCATGAATTGTGGAACACAGAAACGAAGAACCATAAAAATCCAGCGACGAGGACGATATATTCTGGGAGTACGTAGTTATCTTTTTGGTGGTGTCCTATTACCGTCGAGTCCAATCAGACGGAACGTGTAGATAAGTAAAGGAGACAGTACGCTTGACATAGTATTCATTAGCGGATTACTTTCTCGTTGCGCTGTCGACATGTGGATTCGTTTACTGTCGGATTCGATTCGTATTAATGTATTCCATGGAATGGCTGACAGTCTGGTGGTCTGGAGATATTAGAGGTTTCGGTTACACATTTAAAATTATCTCCAGGGAACAGAAGGATTCTTGGGAATTATTTGTTGAATCCGTTGTTTTCAAGCTGTCATAGAAAGAACAAGTATATTCGTTGAAATACAACTAAAACTTTCAATTCAACGGACGGACATTAGGTTTGCGGTTGGACTGTTACAGTAGCTGTTGTTTGGACTGTTACTACATATATACTTTAAATAGCTTTATTCTGAGTATTTTTCGAAGCTGAATCCGGGTTAAACTGAGTTCATTTTCTCCTTCGAATTCAGTTTACACTTTTGAGTGGTGTAGGAGTTTAATAATTGAAAGATGCGAGTGATCGTTGTCTTGAAGCTCAAATTAGATTAACTCTACCAGTTGCTACATATAAGCTACTGCTCAAAAAGGATAGCACAGGACCATCATTGATTTCTAAGAGAATAGCAGCTTGTACATAATCTTAAGGGAACTATGTCCTAGTCTGAATCAGAAACGTTCGGCTGAAGTGATGTCCTTAAGCCGTCCAAATTTTAGCACTATTGTCGGTGTCCTTAGGTCACTGTATTGATTGGTCTACATGCTAAGCGTAGTCCTAGATTCAAACAAATTCATTCAGACAGAATAATTACTTAGAGCGTGCGGCTGATTAGAAGAAGCAAATTAGCGTCAAGTTCTATAAAAAGGCCAATCTAAGGGAATGCGCAAGGTATCTGCGTGCTGTCGGATATAACTAAGGATAGAGTCATCGAAGAACATTTGATTTGATGAGTTTTTCAATCAGGAAATCTTTGAATCATCATGGTAAAGTTCGTTAAATATAGATCATCAGGTCAACTGGGGTTCATTGCTTTTGCAAAAGACTTTGAAAGTGTCAATTGTAGCTGTTTGAGACTATAGTCTTCCTCTAAAGTTTTACACAGACAATGTATAGATTTGAAGCTGAAAGTGGAGTTTGGCAAGGCTACATCCTACCACGACTATTGATTTTATATTATGTAACTAGCGATTCTTTTAATTGCTGACGATGTATGTATCTCTAATGGACTACTGTATCCCACCACCCCTCCCACTGCAGCGCTCCAAACCATGCTCCACCTACTTCCAACTGACATCGTCAGCAAAAAAACTGGCTGCCTGCTCAGCAATAAAACTGAGAAGTTCCAAACAATGGAAACAACAACATACTGGACACGCCAGAATACTTCTGATGCACCGCCATCTTCCAAAGGTCACCGACCACTTGCCCACTGAACACAACTTCAACATAGGCTACAAATGCATAATACCCGAAAGAACAGAATGGACACAACGGGAGGTCCTTCACCATGAATCGCTGACAATTTCACGGACGGCTCCAAAACCGAAGAAGGAGTCGGTGCTGGCATCTTTTCAAAAGATCTGGACATTCACCTCTCCTTCAGCCTTCCTAGCTACTGCAGCGTTTTCCAAGCCGAAGTCACTGCCATTCGTCAGGCAGCTGACTGGCTGGCGGTTAGTGCAGTATCGGATATTGTCATATACATCAACAGCCAAGCGGCCATCAAATCCTTCGGATCCAGCACAACGAGATCCAAGGCAGTGAAGGACTGCCGCGTATCTCTGAACGAGATAGTTGGACTGTACAACCTCACCCTTTGCTGGGTATCGGGTAACTGTAATATACCAGGGAATTGCGAAGCTGACGAACTGGCCCGACTAGGCTCCTCAGGTCTAAACAGCATAAACGTCACCGACAAAGAGGCGCCAACGTCCTATGCTAAATACCTTGTCCATGCCGACGCGGTGAGAGAAGCCAACCATCGGTGGCAACAGCTCGGCTACTGTAACACTGCAAGGCTGCTTTGGCCCACGCTAAATGAAACCAGAACCATCGGACTTCTGAACCCACCACGTTCAAACCTTCTAGTTTATGATCACAGGTTATATGGCGGCCAAACAATATGACGCAGACCAGCGCAGAAGGAAGCACAACTGTTGGAAAAGAGTCAGGGCCTAATGCATTTCACCATAAATCAGACACCTGCGTGCAGACTAACTCGGAAGGAAGCACAACTGTTGAAAAAGAGTCGGGGGCTAAGGCCTATAAGGAACCCGAGCGTTCTATTTTTTCCTTTTCAAAGAACATCCGTAGACATACACACAAGGCTATCACACTTTGAATGACTCACTTCTGATGGCACTTCTTGACCAGACTATTTACAGTCTTAAGCCACAGTCTCTCCACTTTTGTCTAACATATTTTAGCTGTTTAGTGTGTCACCCTAAAAGAAAACAACATCCCTAATGTGTGCCAATGTCAATGAGGGCTTATTAACAACATAATCAATTAACTGAACAACACATCCATTAGGCCAACAACTACTAAAAGTAGCCATTATACAATAGACAAAAGTTAGCTACTCTATCGAATACGTGCGCCCTGTAAAATGTGGCTTCTCACAAAGGGATATCAATTTACCGCATACCGACGACATGAGCCCACTTAACCATCAAATGAACTATGTTTCCTCCACAGGCATTAGTTTTGCTCTAAACACGAGTACGAGTGTATTTACTTTCACATTTAGTGAACAATAAGATCTGTGTGTTATGCGAAAGGACCCCTGCGCCAAAGGACAACGAGATAACTATTGTATTTCAAAGCTCATTATCTGCCCACTAAAACGTTCACGATAGCCATAAACAACTTATCTCCTGCTGAAGTATTTACGTTCTTCTTTCGTCTTCCATTAGAAACCAACATTTGGCACCCGTCGTCGGTCGTCCGTCCTCCAGTCATGAGGATGTCTGCCTGGATGTCGACTTTGATTCACTGATTATTTAAATGTTTACAATCGCATTTCTAACCCAATTTCCCGCCACTTAGGGCTGGCTAAATTGACTTTTTCAATTCGGATCGTTTCAAGGAGCGCTTCGCGGTTCCGATGGAAACTTCTTTCTCTCTTCCTATCGCGCGCTCTCTCTCTCTCTCTCACCCGTCTGACAGAACATGACGCTTAAGAGGAACAGAAGCAAAAATCGGATACCATGCCTTGGGTATCCTTGGAAGATAACGTGCCATAGGCGAATCCTTATGAAAACGCTCGAGTGCGGTAATTGCCTATTAAGTCGGAGCCTCGTAAAACGATTCCTATGTTCCCTTGTGTGGGTTTATGTGTATGATAGAGTGTGTTCGTTTTTTCCTTTCGTCTTTCTTGCGCCTCGTCCTTGCAATGAATATCCATCAAATAAGCGAAAATCCCATTGTGTCGCTTTGAATGTCATTTGCAAGAAAGGACCCAACAAAAACGAAAACAAACATTTTTTTTTTTAGGAAAACGGAAGGAATACCGAAGGGAAGTGATTGAAATTTGTTGTTTTCGGTATTCAGGATTTTATTTCCGGTACAAACGATAGACAAATCGACAAAGCCATCGAGAATGATGACGGCAGAACGTATGTACATACAAACAGAACATCAGAGGAGGTTACTCCTCATGAAAGCCACTCATGAGGACGATAAATCAAACCTAGAACCAAGTCCGTCCCGCACTCGGTCCTCACACATGATCTTCACACTTGATAAATTGATTTTCATGGTTTATTTATATTTTATTTATGGGAAACACTTTTCCTGCGTACATCGGATATAGGGTCCCCTGATGGGGGCCAAGGAATGCATTTACGGTTGATTTATTGTTCTGCGGGAGGTGTTGAGGGCGCTTCTTCGTTTGTTTCCTTTTTTTTTTGGAGAATTCATGAAAAAAGGCGTAAGGATGACTATAACAATTCAACATCCCTGTTGCGTTGAACGACTGAGAGAATGAATACAGGATTCTGCTCAATACTTAATGTGCCACATAACGTGCCGGGTTCCTTCAATTACGCGATAGGGAGCCACACGTGGTTAACCATATTGAACGGTGATTATGTTACACTTAGTCGCGTGTGTGTACTTTACGAAAGCCGTTTAGTTGGTGGTAATTGTACAGTGGGGTCTTGTTTAAAACCATGAACCAGAAAGCAAGTACACTGCGAGAAAATGACGACGATCCGTATCAGGCCCGAATTTCATCACTTGAGCGTTATTAGCGCATAGAAGAGAATGACTATACTACCCGATTGAGAGGTTCTACAAGTTCCTGGCAAAAACTTAAAAGCAATGTCCGAAGCATGACATTGGGGTACTCTTTGACTGACTGACTTTATTGGGAAAGAGAACATGATTGGAAGGCACAGTCTACTTCACATGACATCCGATATATAACAAATGGTCGAAAATGCTACCACCTAGATCATGGTTAGTGGCATGAGGAAGACGAAGTATGGATAAGTGATAATTCGTAAAACAATTTCCTCGTAGTTGTCAAGGAATTTGTCTATCGAGTGCTGTCCAAGAAAACCAGCGTAAGCTTCTTATGCAGTAAAGGAATAAGGCCCTATGGACAAGAACCAAGAAGACGCTGTACAACATACCCATCATTCTGATCCTAATCTATGGTGCAGAAAAATGGACCCTTCCTCAGTCAGATGAAAACTCCATTGCTTTAAGTTCTACGTACCATTTGTGGTCCTTTGTGTATAGACCGACAAAACGATATCTAGTGAATAAGATACAACACAAAGTTTTACGTGCTGTACCAAGCCAAAAGATCGCTGGGTCATGTAGAGAATGAAAATCGGCACCCTAGTCCGTAAAGTCCTCAACGCCAAAGTAGAGGGATCGAGAAATCAAGGCAGAACACATCTTTGATAGCATGAACAAGAGGGAGATCTATGGAGCATCCAAATTTGTAGTGCCTACGAAAGTAAATAAGTACGATGACTCAACTGCAGAATCGACGAATCATATGTCGTTAAATCGTACAACTTCAGCAAAGGATAAAGTACATTTCCAAGCGGAGATCCTCCTATGGCCAGTATGTCTCCCAGTTTTAAGCTTATTTTGACGGTTTAAGCATACAATATATCCACTATCAACAAGCTTTAGGCATTGTCTGCAACTTTGTTTGGAGTGAAGGTAACAAGTCCTTTTAACTTTTCAGGTTTCTTCCTGAAGCGAGTCGAACGAAGCATCGTTATCCGTTTCAAAATACCAACGGCAGGAAGACTACATCCTCTCCAGTTCGTGATATCGCTAGAAATTCTCTGATAACCCCAATAGAGGTGGGAGGCAATTCTTCTTCCCTGTCATTTGGTGGAGATCCATAATTCTATGAGAAAGTAAATATACATCGTCAGCGTAGATTATCTCTATGTAGATGAAAGAGTCCACCTAATTCCTCCGTTTCCCGTCGACAAAGCTGCAGCAGTTGAAGCACATAACCAATCACCAAACAGAATAGAATTGGTGAAAGAATGCAACTTCTTCTGTGCAGGACATGACATTTTGAACCAGCCTTTTTGTTCCGCATCCAGTGTGCCCCTTTAAGTCTGAAATGATTGGACAAATTTAACATTGTTACAATATCTACTTTTATTTCCATCTAAACATGATTCGAAAGAAAATTATATTAATTTCTACTCGATTGTATTACCGCAAGTCTAATTATTTTCTCACGTTTTTCTTGTCATGAGATGACGGCTAAATATAGACGTCTCTCGCACTATCTACTCTCGAGGAAATGCCCAAAACTTAACGTCACAAATCAAATTAAATATCAAATTTCCAAATTACAGCTATGAATAGATTTATAAACGAAATCAATAGATGAATCATTTTGTTTCTGTATCAGCCGTAACCTTACAGATTTGAAGGTGTGACGTGGGTTGATAGTGGGTAAAAAGCCAAACGAGGTATTACTACCCTGAGAGTGGGTAATCTTTTGTAGAGAAGGTTTATATAAAACCTAGTTGCATTCAAACTATAGGAGAAAATTTGCGATTATCTGGACTGATGAAGAGCATATATAAAATAGAGAAAGTATGATAAAACATTCATTTAAGGGAACAATATGTAAGGAAATATATTAAAAATCGTAAACAACCTTCAGATAAACCACATACCATGCAAAGAAAGTGGAATCCTAAAAGGATGAAATCGAAAACCCTCGAAACATACCTAGCCGTATACTACACTAAAGACGATAGTAGTAGCTCTGTGCGCCATCAAGGTTGACACAGCAGCTGGTTTTGATAACAACTTTCCCAGAATTTCTAATAGAGGTCCCAGGCACAAACTGGTTACATTCCACTCAAAAATTCAGGAAACGAGTCGGCTCCCACAGGTTTTTAAACAGACAAAAACCATCGCCAGGAAAAGGTGATAATAAACCCGCGAGTTACTGTCCTATCACCCTGCTCATTAGCTACTTAAAACGCTTAATCTTCAGCAATTGCCCAGCAGTGAATGAGTACGTTCTATTCAACTAAGCCGGTGCTAAGACCAGTCGGAGTTATACAAGATGGGTACTGACACAAACGTCACACGAAAAACGGGTGGCGAAAAACTAAGCAATGTATCCGTCGTACCTACAGATTTTATAACTTCATGTATATTCTAAAGCCTTACCTCCTTGATAAAATTCTGTTCAAGTTATCATGAACGACACCAATAGTAACAAATCAATGCTGACCAACGGTCTACGGCAAGGAACAGTGCTTGCACCACTTCTCTTCTCAGACTGTGTCATACAAAAATCATGCAAACTCATCTGCAAGAACAAGGACGAGAACCAAAATCATTCAAAAACTTGCGACCTATCCATTTCTTATATTTTTCTCATTCTGAAGTCAAACTGACAAGTGCTGTCAAAAAATGTCAGGGTTGTTATCTTGAAATAAAAGCAGGCAAAATATTTCTCTGAAACGATTCTTATCATCAGCGTTGTCCGGTAAAGGTGCAGTGTAAGGACAGCGACGCCAAATTGGAACTGAGCAACGAATCTAATTCTGCAGGTTGATTCAACTTGTCGCATAATCTGTGGCTGCAACGCAACTATATAAGCTTGACCGCTACCTTTCACAGGGAATATCAAGTGTTACCATTTAGTGTTAGTGTCTGGCGATTTAACTCATGGATATATAAACTTGCTAAATCACCACTGGTTAGGATGTTCCCAGCACCACAATCTACCCATCAAATAAATTGAGATTGTCTTCCCAAAACCTTTCGTCGACATTTTCTTCCTGTTTCGCACAAACACCTACACCTCTTAGAGAAACAAAAAAAGTTCAGCCTCCTTGTTATGAATATTTAATTTCGAAAATTTATTACTGTTCACCCAAGCGAAATATCCTCGCACTCAGATGTGTTTGCCCAACATAAAAGAACAAATTCTTTAAATTCCCCTTTTCAAGTCGCATAAAACTATTTTTACTGCCCAAACAGTAATACAGCGCCGACTTATACTGCACAATTTTATTACTTACAAACTTTGAATGTTTTTATTAGGCGCATTCCTTGAACGAGGAAATTCCAACATCCCTAGCCGCAGTAGGCCGTGTTCTTAATGGTTCCTTAATTTTCTGCCAACAATAAATAGTTATCCAAAGACTAATTAATTTGTTCCCAAGCAGAAAAGGGAATAGAAATTGTGATAAGTGCGTTCAAGGGATAATTTCAAGATTTACGTTCTCGAGTCCTAAAATAGGACGACGAAGACGAGAACCAAAATACGCTGGGAATTTTTACAACCGTAATGGAGTAGGTCAGTCTATTATGGGGCATAAATTAGGTCAAAGTTTATAGAAAAATGCCATCACAAGGGCCTTAGCAAACCAGTGGAGCGAGTGCGTAATACTATGGTAATGATACCATTTAGGATTGGGTCCTTGCGTCATCTCGGGCGTATGAGCGATATATATTTTTTTCTTATACATACTAGTACTTAGCTCTGTGCTGTTGGTGATTGCTATGATTGCATAAGTGGTAGATAATTATTTTGCAAAACTATGTCAGAGAAAATAAATTAAAGAACGCACTTCGTTTGTGTTGCATTAACAACACAGAAAGGGATCATTTGCTGATTGTCGACGAAGAAAATCTTTAGATGTTTTCCTTTGTTTTATTGGAGTGAAAAACAATGTCACAATATCCTAGATTGCAGTGGTTACGAGTGTAATTTATTTACAAGGGGAGGGCACTCCTTATCCTTTCAACCGAAGGCTGTTATTAATAGTCCACTTGGACTTGGACAAACAGCAATACTACACATCCTAACGTCCGCCTTTTTCTTGCTAAAAACAAACAAACAAACAGAAATTTTATACTCTAATCGGTATCAAGACTAACGCAAATAGCTAGACCTTACCAGCAGTTTACGAAGGGCTCCCGAACTTTGGAAAGCATCTGCCCAAATAGCACGATACCAAATAGATATTCTAGTGTTGAGCGAGATAAAATTATTCGATGCTTATGAATATGTCTCCCCAACAAAAAGCACTGTCATGCTTTTACTAAGCCAGCTGGAGGTCCACGGTGGTCCGGAGTAGGACTGGTGCTAACTCTGGGAGCTGGTACAATCCTCATATCTTGCCAGAATATTGCCGGCCAGGTTCCAGAGTAAAGTGCCGAAGGTAACCATCATACAGTGCTATACTCCGATCGATGGCGGATGATCGGATGTGGATGAAAATCATCATGGGAGATCTCAATGCCAAGGAAGCTAACGACAACATCATGCTTAAACCCTTGAAGGAAGTCCACGGCCTTGGAGACCGAAACGACAACGGGGAACGGCTTTGGCTCTGCAATACCATTGGAGGTACGCTGCTCAAGCCCAACAATTTTCACAAGATCAATTGAAACTCGACTGATAGGCAGTAAACATCCAACCAGGTCGATCACATTACGATAAGCCGCTGCTCAGGATATTGTTCCCTGGACGTCCGAAACAGACGTTGGGCTGAAATTGGACAAACACCTTGAGAACGTACAGCAATAAAGTTTCGAGAGGATCAGGTCGTTAAATGGAGAGAACCTTTCACCACAGTGTTAAACCACTTAGGCTCTGTTAGTATGTCCCCTCTATTAGTATGAATTATGTTAGGTTGGAAGGGCAGTATGCTTTAGAGTTGCTTTCTGGTTGCGCAGTTAAAAAACTTAGGTGAGTAAGTATGTTATCGTTATCGTAGGTTATCCTGTAGCTTAATCTTTAACTTGCCAATATATAGACTTGCTTTAAATGGGGCAAACCAATATGGGTACATCTGCAGCCTTGCTAGATCCAAGAATAACTAAAATGAGTCATTGAAAGGAATAATAAAGCGCTAATTAATTAGAACCCCTTTCACCTGAAAAGTCAGCCAAGAGAAACTTTAAAAAGGCTCAGCCTTGAGAACACCATCTTTTGGATCACAACCATCCGTTTCTGTATCCATTTATCACTTGATGGTAGCAAGCAATTGTACTTTGCCGCTTTGCATTATTTATTATTTCTATCGTGACAAAGGTCCTTTAGTTGTAAATCCTACAATACACAGGAGCTCAGCGAAAAAACTTCCTTTTCAATTAATTTTCTTGAAATCCCTTAAATGTCTTTGAATGACACAGATACGGTGTATGTTCTCCTTGGGGCAATACACAAAATATTAATGTCATCCTTCGACGGCGTCTACCAGTGGCCCATGCTCTCGAGGCCCGAATGCAAAAAAAAAAAGGCGCTCGCAAATTCTTTGCCAAAAGAGAATAATTAATTTAAAAAAGTAGCATTTTGAAAGAAGTCCAAAAGATGCTTCCTCTCTGTAGATACTCGCCCAGCCGCAGCCGTCGTGAACACGGTTTCTTTGGCGCGCAAAGTCCTTTGTGTTGGGCAAAAGATTGAACAGAATTGTAGATGGTTCGGGGCATTGGTATAGGTCAGGCCGTTTCATTTTTCTTTGCGGTCAAAATGATTAATGGGTTAAAACCGTGAAGTGAAAGGAATTTGTAGATTTGTGTGGTTTCGTCCTTCTCTCTTCCTCTCTTTGCTATTATCTGTGGGGAGAAGAGTTCTGTTGCCTTTTCTATAGTGGTGATGATGGTTTTTTGTTAGTTTTTATTTTTGTTCCTCGTGAATATCCTTGTTAGATATTTCATGAAGCAGAGAGTATCTACTCTAGATAGTACGATGGCGGCGACGACTATGAACAAGACCGTGGGCATTAGCTGCAAATGATAAAACATGCAAATTAGATTTCTCGTTTATGTGGCCGTTGCGGCTTGGTCAGGACGAGACTCCGGATGGGTAGGTACGTAGGTCTTTGTCGCACGCTTTTTGTGTGACAGCCTTTGTTATTTCTTTTGGTGGTTAGGTTATATCACGTAGCAGATGTCCGGCTGGGTGAAGCTTTGCTCTTTCTTTTCGTTTTTTTTTTTTTTTTTTTTTCGTGGGCGTTTGTGATTGTCGGAAATTTAAATGCGATTTTCGGTTTGAATTAGATGAAATTAGTTTTGAAACTTTTTCTTACCATTGTTCTGACATAATGCTGAGAGCGCGAGAGGGTAGCACATGACTAACGGTCTATGGAGGAGAGATTTTATGCAATTTACTACGAATAAAGTTATGAAATTGTTTAATTTAGAATTTTAAATTGAGTTTGCTGTGCATTATTTACGAATTTATGGATTGTGTCCGATTTATTATCCTGTGCCTTGATATAAATGGTACAGATAAATTCGTGTCGGAAGGATGATCTACAATATTAGACTCTATGTAATTGGATTTCCAAGATATGACTCTGTAATATTTTTGTTTTGGATTTCCCAAATTCTAATCTCACGCACAAAGGTCCAATGTACTTTCCCATCAACTTACCACAGCAGGGATGATTGCAAAAATGGATGGTCACCAAATGCACGACCCATAGCTGTATAAACTGAAGGCTCCGAAATGGATACGGGCGTAGGTTCTCGCATTTTCTTCGAACCGCTGAGTATCGGTAAATCGGCTCGGTCAATCATGCTCCCAGACTACAGCAGTGTTTTCCAGGTGGAAAACAGTGGCCCGGGAGTCTATGACTGCAATAAAAGCATTTACTGCCGTTGAAATAAAATAAAAAAGCTTGCGAAGTGCTGCCACAAAGAACTTGGCACGCAGCCCAAGATTGAACTCAGCTGGGTCCCCAAACACGCGATAGTCAGATCACAGATGAAAATCCATACAGACCTGTGTCGTTGCAGGGAAACTATAGCCCACGCTTGGCAAGAAGAACTCAGCGACAATGGAGCAGCTCTTACCTGAGTGTGGCGAGGAGTTAATTATCCCCGCCAGCCCACATACCTTACCTCCTCTTGCATTGACGGTAACACCAAGCCAAACATCAAGGTATCGACTTATCAGCAAATTCTCTCAACTAATAAGCAAGCCCTAATGTAAATTGGAGCCAATTTCAGGTTTAAATATTTATCTCCTGTAGGTAGGTAAGCAACGAGCTATCCTCACATTCATTATACATATATTTAATCTAAACATAATTTACGTCTCAAAACATTTTGTGGATTAAATATTGCTCTACCTCCTTTGTTTCTAACTCCATTACAACAAATTCTGGAGTTCCTTAAGGTAGCCACCTTGGTCCTCTTGTATTCATATTTTCAACTTAATGATGTTTTCATCTATGCTGGAGGCATATGTGAATAATAGAAAACCCTTTCCACCAGTCCCTCGATTATACTTAATCCTTAACAAGTTTGTTACCTCCCTGCAACAGAGAACATAAATTACGCTGCTATTTAGAGCACAGACTCGTTACTATCACGTGAAAGCTGTAAGTGTTCGAGTTTTTGGACAAACCTCAGCTGTAAATAAAATTGTCTATGAAATTCGTAGGCGCGATTCAAATTGTGACACATCTTCTGTGGCGATACAATCTCGTAGCGCATAAGCAATTCCTTAAATGAGGGACTTGCTACTGTCCGTTCAATACTATCCCAAGTTGAGATGATGACCATGAGCCAACCATGATGGTGAATACAGCAGTTTCCATTATCATTAATCGAATGGTGCATTCGTAAGTTACACGGATCTTCACCCCATCGGAACCTGAGAACCGGTCCAAGAAGCGTATGGTGCTCGAGTGAAAACGCTGGAATTAAGAAAGAGCTGCGCAAAGCAACACGATAGCTTGCAGACATTAGTGGCGCCAAGATTCGCGACAATTGGATGCAAAACAAAAGTAGATATAGACGTTTTTACCAATTATTATTCGTATAGTCACCACGTCCACGTACCGGATCTTAGCTATTTTAGCTATTTGAATAACTGCCCTCAAACCTCCCTAGTCTCAGTTAGCATAAGTTCCGATATGGTACGCGATAAAATTATTCATCTCAAGGATGACTTTTCTCCCGGCCCCGATGGTGTGCCCGCCATATTTCTTAAGAAATGTTCTAATGCACTGTATCAACCACTAACTACTTTATTTCGTCTCTCGCTCTCACAAGCCGTTTTTCCAAACTTATGGAAGGACTCATTTATTTTCCCTATCCATAAAAAAGGGAGCAAAAATGATATATCTAACTACCGACCCATAGCTAAACTCTCATCGATCCCTAAACTCTTTGAAAGCATTATATACGACTCATTATATTTTCACTGCAAATCTATTTTTTCTCCCCATCAGCACGGTTTCTTAAAAGGTAGATCCACTACGACTAACCTAACCGAATTTGTCTCAAAAACACTACAGGCACTGGAGGCAGGAAAGGAAGTTGACGTCATTACCACCGACTTCAGTAAAGCGTTTGATAACATATGTCACCCTACTATTTACTTCAAACTTGAAGCCATTGGCTTTCCACCATCTTTTGTCTCATGGCTGAAATCTTACCTTGAGAACCGCCAGTACAGAGTTCTATTTAGATTTTCAGTCTCCGATCCCATTACCGCAACCTCAGGCGTCCCACAAGGAAGTCATCTTGGTCCATTGATTTTCGTCCTAACTACAAATAATGTTGGGCAAATCATTAAAAACTCTGATCTGTTTATTTACGCGGACGACATGAAAATAGTTAAGGTTATATCCACCCCGAAGGACTCTCTATCTTTTCAAAAAGGCCTGAACTCTTTCTACACTTGGTGCGTCAATAACTTCTTAGAACTTAACGTCAGTAAATGTCAATCCATAACCTTCTCCCGAAAACGCCTGCCCCCACCCCGTCGATCCTATTTTTTTCTTCATGATTCCATTCCCTCAGTCTCCTTTATACGTGATTTGGGTATTATCTGTGATAGGGAACTTAACTTTCGCTCCCACATTGACCACATTATACTTAAGGCCAATTCTTCTCTTGGGTTCATAAAACGCTGGTCTAAAGAATTCTCTAACCCTTATGTTACAAAGTCGCTTTACATTACCTTTGTCAGACCCCTCCTTGAGTAAGAAAGCCAAGTTTGGTCTCCATTTCATGTCACCCATTCCCTTAGAATTGAAGCTGTGCAGCGCAGGTTTTTACGTTTTGCCTTACGAGGTCTCCCATGGGTCGACAATTATAACCTACCCCCCTACGAAGATCGTTTAAAATTGATTAACCTTATAACCCTTGTTAGACGTCGCGAAGTCGCCGATATTCTGTTCATCCATCAGATATTAACCGGTACGATCGATTCCCCCGCATTACTGGAAATGATTTCGCTTCAAACAAATCCACGCAACCTCAGGTCTCTTCCTCTCTTTCGTCTCGCTCTCCACCGCACTAATTACGGCCTTTTTGAACCAGTCTCCAGAATGCTGCGACTAGCCAATAATGCCCAGAACCTCCTCGACTTCCATTACAGCATATCCTCTCTTAGAAATTCACTCTCTTCCTCCTGACCTCCCCCTCAAAACTAATCTGTCATAGTTTGTTAAATGTTTGTTTTTAGTTTGTTAAATTATAAATAATAATAAAATATTAAAAAACCATAAAAAATAAATAAATATAAAATTAGGTTTAGTTAGAATTAATAAGTTCTGTTAGAATTAAGTTACAGCTTGTACTAAGCTCAATAAATAAACAATAGTTAAACGAGTAATCCTTTCATTGTTAATTTTCACATTTTATTTAATAAAGTTTATAACATATTAAAATTATTTTCATAAGACTCCCTCCACACTATAAGGGAGCAATAACAAAGCTGTGGGTATAAATACAAGGTAATAGATACAACATTTTGTCAACTTGGTTAACTTAGAACGAACAACCATTTCACAATATATAAGTCCTTCCAGCTAGTAAAGAAAACATTAAATTTGTTCAAATTTAGGAACAAAATTTGTCATAGCTTACATTTCTTTCCAATTCATTGTTCCAATTTGCTCCTATAGTTTGTACCAAGAATTGTGTTTTGATGAAGGACAACGATAATCTTTTGAGGCAAAATGTCATGTAACCAATATCCAATAGTGTAACAATATAGAAGCCAAAAAAAAACAACGAAGAAGATGACTTTATACACAGCTGGTACCAAGCGAACATCAATTTCAGGAAAATCACAAACAACAGCAACATTATAAGTTTTACACTGCAGTCAATTAATTCGACGAACTTGTAGATGAGGTTGTATGTCCTTTGAAGAATTTGAGCAGTTTTATGTATCCTACGGACCGTGGCACTTTCTTCTTTTGCACGATTTTTCAACGCAACATAGTTCAACTCACAAGCACTCATGTCAAGAAGATCATTTTCTAATAGCTCGGTGAGTGCGTTATATATAAACTCAAGATAAAAAAATAATAAAAATGCACCTTCTGTATGCGCGAATATCGGTATCAAAATTAGGTCCATTATCAGCTGTAAGGGAACACTATAAATGATAAGACTCCAATTGCAGTAAAAATAATAATATACAACCATATGAGAAGAAACTGATATTTTTAAAATCACTGACATAACCAAAAAGAAGCTTAAGCGAATGTTCTTCTTAGTTAATTCTTGACAAAGTCTAAGATGCCGAGTGAGAATGTTCAGAAATTGAGTCTGTTTATCCTTAGACATTTTTGTGTGAATGTTAACTAAAACCGGATAAAAAATGCAAGCCGTGAACTCTATCAGTAATGGCAGAAACTGTTGATATGACAGCAAACGTATTATGTACATCAGAATTATTGATGAAATGCTGGCTATTAAAGTTCTAATCCAAAGAGGCCGCATACGGGTATAGAACTTTTGAAAGAGATACTCAAAATGTAAGCAGTAGAAAAAGCTTGCAATGTCGTACATACGGCTGATGAGATATTTATTTTGATCGCGAACCATGTTTAGGGATTGAAATCAGCCGTCGAACTGAATTGAATTCATTTATTTGAAAGGTTCAGTAATTTAAGTCGTATTATGTTAAGTACATGAAATTATAGACATAGTAATGTTCTAGCATAAGTACTTTCCACTTTCATCAAAAACTATTGATCTAATAGTAGTGCTTCCTAATTGTTGGCTCCATGCTTTATATTATTATTATATTTGGCACGGGTAAAAGAATACCCTTTACCTGGTTTACAGGACAGGAGCATAAGTTAATTTGGAAATGAGAAGAATGGAATGGAAGGTGGTATTTGAAACTAAGGTGATATTAGATTTCAATATTTATTCTCAATGGGTGGTGTCCAATTTGATTGGGAAGAGTGTAGTTCGTAGTTCTCAGTTTTTTTGCGCGTTTATGTTAAAATACACTAAAGGCTTTCTGAGCGAACCAACAAAGCGGTTGGTATTGATGGCATCCCTGCCGAACTATTTCAAGCGGCGCCGAATATATTGGCAGATTTGCTGCATCCGCTAATACGGAGAGCTTGGGATAGCAAAGAGTTTCCACAGGAATGGAAAAGAAAAACAAGGGAAACCTGATGGATTGTGGAATCTGGAGAGGTATTTGTGTTCTGCCAGCCGTAGCCAAAATAACTGCAAGAATAATTCTGGAAAGGATCATCGAGCATTTAGATTCTACTCTTGACGTCGAACAAGCAGGCTTTCGTGCTGGATCCTCCTGCATCGACCATATTAACACCTTAAGGATCATAATCGAGCAATGCGTTGAGTACAGGTCTCCGCTACATCTGCTGTTTATCGACTTTGAGAAGGCATTTGACAGTTTGAATAGAGATGCTATCTGGTTGGCCTTGCGCAGGAGAGGTATCACAGAAAAACTCATTGCTATTATTAAGGCTACGTATGAGGGCAGTAAGTGTCACGTCTTGCACAATGGCAGGAAATCATGGAATTCGCTGGACTATGACATCTTACCTCAAACACCTAGACTACGCTGACCATGTTTGTCTACTTTCACATCGGATAATGGACCTCCATCTTATGGTCCAGAATCTACAAGCTGAGGCAAACAAAGTAGGGCTCAAAATTAACACAGCCAAAACAAAAGCCTTGAGCACTTCTAACACCAGCGCGCAACTGGTTGACAACTTTCTATACCTAGGAAGTGTGGTCTCGGCAAACCGTGGTGGCACCGAACTGGATGTGTGCAGCAGAATCAGGAAGGCCAAAGCTGCGTTCGGCATGCTGTCCACCATCTGGAAAAGCAATGTTATCAGCTTAAGAACCAAGCTACGACTGTTTCGCTCAAACGTAGAATCGGTACTGCTTTATGGGTGCAGTACTTGGAAAGTGGACACCATTAACACGCGCCGCGCCGGCTGCAAGCCTTTGTAAACAAATGTTTAAGAATCATCTTGAGGATCTTTTGGCCGAACCGTATTTCCAATGAACAGCTTTATACGAGAACGGGCCAGGAACCTATAAACATTACTATATGAAGGAGAAAGGGCAGTGGATTGGACACACCCTACGGCGCGAAGACAATTCCATTGCGAAATACGCTATGCACTGGAATCCGCTCACTCAAGCAGGCAGAACAGCGGGACGCCCTAGGCAAACGTGGCGCAGAACAGTTGAGAAGGAATCGAGCTCTTTGGGAATGTACTAACAAGATGGCGCGCAGGCGTTGTTGACGCCCTATGCCCCCCGAGGGGTTAAAGGATTACATTAAAAAAGTAAGTTTCTGAGCGAATTATACAATAAACAACAATAGACTTTCAAGCAGCTCTTTATACGTTGATAACGGTTGGGAAATGCACTTTAACGTACAACTACTTCTTATATTTAAAATACAAATTTGAAATCATTTCAGACAATATTTTATTGCTCAAATTATAACTATACCCTACCCTAAGGGTATATTAAGTTTGACACATAGTTTTTATCACAGAGAAATATTGATGAAAGACCCAATAAAATACATATTATATATCAGCATCACTACCCGAGTCGTTTAAACCATGTTCGTCCGTCTGTCTGTCGGCAGAAGCAATTTTGGGCCTTAAATTTTGAGTTAGATTGATGAAAATATATACGAGACCTTTGTAGTACAAGGACAATTTTGCAGTACAAGTCTAGACAATTTTTTTTAATCCGCCCACTAACATGCCTATTTTCGAAAAATTCATTTTTTTCAGTAATTTTACATGCAATTTGGGAAAATTTACTTAAATTTGGGAAAATTTACTTAAATAAATATTAAGATATTTCTCTACTCCACAGATCTCTCAAACATTGCATACGACCACGCCTACATTTAAGAGGCGTTTTTATCTAAAAACTGTTTTTCGATGGTTTCATTAGAACATTTTCACTTCTTAGGAACATAATAGAGCATATGTTGAAAAAATTCAGAATCCACCCACTACCACGCCCACTTTTTGAGCATCTTTTTGGTTTTAGAGGAATTTTTTGAGATACTAGCTGATTGCCCGTGGCTCATCTCGAATGGACTTCAAAATAAATGTTAATTCGCGAAGAAAACGATCTACTTTCCCCGTTCACGCAAAAGTATCAAGCTACCGTTAGTCCAGTGGAGCTTTAACAGTCCCATTCACACAACGACAAACCAATATACCTGCAGTGCAGACAGTGCATTAGCTGTTTTTTTGTTGACTACCAAGCGCGTGTAACCAATGCCCAAGCCATCCTGTGTCTCGACCACAAGGGAGAGATCTTTTCATCGAAAATCATCATGAGTGATGTCTCGGAAAGAATGCACCGTTTGGGACTGCTCTCAGTTAAGCATAAATGAACACAATCTCCATGTAGTTGTTGTGGGCAAGTTGAACTAGTAAAAGAGCTAGAACCTAAGACGAAGACGTTTCAACAATGATCCTGATGCATTCTCACTGTCACTACTTTTTAAGTCCATATTTCAAATTTGTTGCATCCTTATGCAGCCCTGTTGTAATTTCATAAAACTTTCCTAGCAAAAAAAAAAAGAACTCATACGACCACAAGTCCTTCATAAATCATTGTTATCATCATAAATATTGTTACGCGCGATTGTTTGGGGACATCCATGGGCACTCCCTCTCCATATAAGTATCAAGCTCTTCACATGCTCATACACTCGTATGCACTATAACCAAAAAGTTCTCGGCAATCTTATAAATTGATGCTGCTTAAATATGCATCATTCTTACACTTGGTTGTCGTACGTTAAGACCAAAAGTTTACACTTCTCATTTAAAGTTTTTTTTTTCGTTGAAAAAGGCAATCATTTTTCATAAGCATCCTTGGAGAAGTGTGCACAACTTCCTTTTCGCTTCCGCTATCGAGAAGCGCCGCATATAACCGCGACACACTTTTTCAATACCAACTTTCGTCTTTCCTACCAAACAAGAAGAGTTTTGTAATTTTTCATATTCCTACCTAAAACATCATGAGACAAGCGTGTGGTCTACAAGGAACTTCTCGCTACTGTGTAAGGATTCTTGCTCACTCTCAAGTTTGTTGAATATACGGTTTGAAAAATTACCCAACGGAAAAAAAATCCCTCTATCGGAAGAAGAAGTTTTGAAACTACAAATTACAGTCTCAGTTTGGTACGTCAGCAAAGAAAAAAAAAAAAAAAAAACAGTTCGTTACCAAGACCGTACTCAACTTAAGAGATATGCAAATGTTTTGGTCGTTTACGTGCCACAAACAACCAAGACGGAGTCGCTCATTATTCTTGGAATTAAATTATCTTTTCAATTGCCGTAGGCTGTTTTAAGGTTTCTTCCTTACAGAATATTTCAGTTAAGTTATGTGCACATAAGTAGGTAATTCTGTATCCTTGAGGTGCGCCTGATTCGTGTACTTTATCAGAATTAATGTCTGCTACTACACTGCGGAGAACAAGAATCTGGATGGTTATTTATGGGCGCCAATGCATATTCATGTGAGGAAAGTTAAATTACTCAACGAACAACTTTATGATGGTTTTTAAGTCTAGTCTAGGTCATATTTTCAAGGCCAAGAGCCTTATTCCTAGGTAAGTCCTTTGACTTTAACATACGTATATATAAAATGGGACTTATCGGAATTATGCTGTACTTCTATAGTAGAGTATAAACTACTACTGAATATAGCAAGCTTTGATCTATCTTTCATTACTGCACCACTTTTGGCCAACTCGCCTCCTTTAGAGTTACCTGGAACATTAGAAGTCCTAAGAATCCCAGAAAAGAGTTACCTATATACATATATCCCGATCACGAATGCACGACATTGCTTCATTGAGCTTTTTATTGGAAATTCGGGTACTTTAATAGCCGATGGTCTCGTTGCTCGGCATTTGTCCCATCAGCTTTTAAAAACAATAAAACACTGCACTGCTAGGTAGTCTCAAAGATTGTCTGGGAGGCTTAGAAAACTCCAGCCAATCAATCGGTCTAAACGGCAGTATTACCGACGCGTCTTTGAAAGGTATTCATGAGAGAGACATAGTTGACTTTGTCTAGTGCCGTCCACCAGACTATAACTCTGTAAATAAGTATTGGAGGAACCACCATAGTAGAGAGTCCTTACATTCATTACGTGGCCGACTGCTCGTCTTCAGCCTTAAGACCTGGCTACCTAACTACCTTTTTGATACATTCCTGTGCAAATATTTTCCAGCTCTAATTTTTGGCCGTTTGATCGCTAGATCTGTATACATTTTTCTGAAGAGAACCAGCTTTGGCAACTGAACCAAATTAGATTGAAGAATGTTCTGTTCAACTTTATAAGTTCAAGAGCCTCTTCGATGTCCACGCAGTATCGCATTTTCTGGTAATATGAGCTGTCTCCAATTTGCTTTTTGTTTTCATGCTAACTCCTTGATAGTTATGCTTTGGTCTTCCACAAAAGCGTGGTATTTGCCCAGGAAATTAGTAGAGCCATAACCTTGTGTTGTTTTCTTTGGGGCAGGACTTTACAGCCTTCAATTTTATTTCTATTCTTAAAAGCTGCGTAACTGTCGATACAGAAGGTGATACCTTTCAGTTATTACCTTTATCGCCACCTCATGCTCTTGACATCCTCAATTTTAAGACTTTCGATTGGAATGCGCACACCTGTGTTAACGTCAAAACCTTCGCCAGTATTGATTTCAGAGACATCTATGTATGGTACTCTGCGTGTTCGATGCACATATGCCAACTATTCCCTTCTAAAGTAGAAGCAAAAAAGGACTTGAAATTCAGATATGGGATCATGCATTCAGTAATCATATGTTCAAGATAATACTATGTGATCGTGAAGGAAATACTTGGTTATGACGATCAACTCAAAGATAACCTTAATTGCTGTTGTTATGCAATCATACAAGACTGCCACAAGTCGGTATAAGTCTTAAAATAGTAGTCCTTAGATGTCCACAAATACTACTGCATGAGTAAAATGATATGGTTCCTTCTTTGCTCATGTACCACAAACGTGTGAGATATCTTGCCTTAGTAAAGATTCTCATGTGAGTGCTTCCACCAGAAGAAAAGCTTTCAGGACTCCACCACTTTACTCGCTAAGTATTGAGAGTATGTTCTATTTTTGTGCTGGATACACTTGTCATTAAGATTGCCTTGGAAAAAATAACCAGTTGTATTCACTCTGATCCTTATGAATATAATTAAGTCCCGCAGTTGCAGCAGCGTTTTAAGACACCTCGACGCAATTAGAGGCAGTGTAATTAGTTTATAGTTTGAATGTCCAGAGTTAAAAGATACCAATTATTTGCTGTCTAGCAGTTTCAAATGATTTTCCTCTTTTGAGATTGAAATTAAAAATTATCATTTCGAACCACCTGTCCATTTTCACCACTAAGTCTCTCAGGAACAACCCTGTTGCACGAAAGGCAATTCCATTTAATTTGCTCCGTAACCACAAACAATTTGTCTGCAACCAAACATCGCCTCTTCCCCCAAAGTACAATATGTACTTTAGTCTTAAGCAAAAAGTGTCAGGGTTTTCTTCCCTCTTTAAATTTGCTGTCGTCGGTGTCGACTCCTTCCTGCAAGGAAAACGATCTGAATGTAAACAAAGTACCCACACATCCTGCCTTCACGCAGCATACATGCATTTCATGAATCGCACATGAAACTTTAAAACTGTTCAGGTTATCCTTCTGACAGTTTTCAGTTCCCTCATGTCCTGTGGGTGCCTGTGTAGCTCTATGTAGATGAAACTTTATGTTAGTTCCTTTGAAACCGCAAGTGTCTTAGAGAAAACTTCTCTTTCAGCAGGCTTCTCTGTGTCGCAGTTTACGTAGCATCTTTGTCCTTCTGTGCCGCTCGTACTTTCTCATTAACGTGTGCGAGTTTTAAATTAAAAAGTTCTCCTCTGGCCGGGTGTTAATTAATTAAAAACTCTCTCCCACACCCTCACAATCCAGAGGAAAAATCATCAAGGGACGATCCGTCGTCGGCTTCCGGGGATAATTTCTACCAGTTTAATAGGATATTTTTATTTCGATACTCAATCAAATGAAAAAGGAATCTAATGGTTGGCAAAGAAAAGTCAAAGAAAAACAAAACAAAAAAAAAGGAGAAGATACTTTACGGCATAAAAACTGTCATCAATTATATTCCGATGACAGGAATGAGAGTGTCCTGTTGGAGCACTTTCTTGTCCCGCTTTATTGGAATCATTCCCTTTTATCATTAATAAGATCGGACTTTCAAATTGGGGGTAATAAAAACGGACAATAGATGACACAATCTACATGTAGGCTGGCAGCCATTATTTGTTGGCATTTTTTTATGAAACATTTCCATTTTATTATCTTTGATTAATTGGAAGACGGAGTAAGAGAGAAAGAGAGAGAAAAAGGCAATGTTGGAAATCAGCCCTTGGCTTGGAAAAATGTTTTTATTCCGAGATTTTTGTGGTTTTGATTTCGATGAATATAATGCGGGATTATGTTTTATTTTTTTACAATAAAACGCTGGTTTTATTTTTAAGGTCAGTTTTTCTTCAGTTTATTTGAGTTTTAACTTATTCGATTCACTAAAATGTTTTTGTGCCTTTTTTTTCTATATAACATTTAGTTTTAGAATTCTAAAATGAACAGCAAATGAAGTGTGTTTTGTTTCTGCCACAAACACCATCCAATAGATATAAGTCTCAAAGCTTGGTGTCATTTTGTATTAGTGTTCTGGACCTAAAAGAGGAGAGACGGAACACTCATGGACTTGATAACGGTGCTTGTCTGTCGCAGCATTTCATTATTTTTATTATTATTATTTATAGGTAGCTATATAGGGTAATATGCACTTACCTTGGAGAGGTTTGTCTCCTCTTTAGAGTGTCCATTCACTTACAATTCCTTACTGTTTTTTAAGGGTCATGCACTCTTCCTTAGCCTAGGTAGGAATAGTTCTGTTTAGAACTTTATCTAGCTGCACCAGTTTCTTTTAAGAATCCGAGATGGAAAAGGTGCATGCCTAAACATTTCAATCTTTTGTGACCGACACGACTCTAGGTAGTTTCTGAGAACGTTTTCAAAAATTGTGCATTTAGTCACCCCACTGTATCTCACCCCGTTCTCATGTAATCTCAATAATTTTTACACAATTCGTCATTTCATTTAAATACTTCAATTGACTGAAATTCCAAGTTTCAGAAGAGCGCATGGAATTCCTTTATAATTTTTTTCTCTTGCTGCTACTTCATTCGCTCACTCTCAATTTTCTTGAAGAATGGGTGTGAAGTAAATAAAAGTAAATTTGCAATGTTTTCTTAGTTTCTTATTAACATGGTTTTAATCACAATTTACCTTCAAAAGTTTTTGACTCGGTTATGGCAACAACCTCCTAGGTTTCTATAAGTTGCGATAATCGAGAAGGCACTTTATTTATTTATTCTTTCTTCAAAAACTTATTTTATTTTATTTCTTAATTTTTAAAACTTTAAATCCCATATTCTGGTGCATGTCAAATATTGCTTACATATTGATTTTGGTCGAAATAGACCAGAAATAGCCATTTTTGTGACTAGTTCTGTGTATGTATTTATAGTCAAAAACGTTTTAGATATTAAAGCACTTGCCTAAACTTTAAAGTACCATTAATAATAGGGCCAGAATTAAAATTCTAATTTCACCTCTAGGCACAGATATGAAGTAAATCGACTTAGCCGTTTAGTTGTGTCCAAATTGATTTACATATATACATACATATATTTCAATTTTGAATACAATATTTAAAGCTTTTTTTTATTGAATTTTGACAGCTGATTGCGGCCATATTGTTGAAGCTGCATATGTCTAAATGTCAAATTGGCTGTCATTTATTTAATCTGTTTTGGCAAATCAATGCAGAGGGTTATAGCGTTCAAATATATATACATATGTATATGCGCAAATGATTAAATTGTCTTATGACATTGTCTTCTATGTATTCTAGCAACACTTCATGCGCTTCGCTCATTTTATGGTCATATATTCATATTCGTCCTTCCAAGGGAACTATGACTTTTTTTAATTTTTATTTGTATCCTGTATCCCCTTGTGGGTCCTAGGGCCTCTGAAACCCCTACGAGCCATCGTATGCGATTTCTGGAAATGTGCCTCACCTCTTCCCAGCTTTCCCAGTTGCCGTGCTTCCATCTCCACTATTCTGCGTCTCTGTACTCCTAAGACCGCCGGGTATCCTGCCATCCTGGGTAAGCAGGTTCCATTGCATAGCTTGGTTAGCTATGGATCTGTCACTCTTTCGAAGAGTGTGACCAATCCACTGCCACTTTCGTCGTCGTATGGTTTTGCCTATAGGTTCATGGCCCGTTCTCTGATAAACCTGCTCTTTAGAGATACGGTTTGGCCAGAATATCCTTAAGATGTAGCGCAGGCACCTATTGACAAACGTTTGCAGCTTCCTCGTGATAGTGACTGTCACTCTCCAGGTACCACATCCATATAGCCGGTACAGCTACATCCGTACTCAAACTTAATCACCATAGACAACGCCGTTTGTTAGCTGATTCGGGTCTCGATTAATTGAACCAATTTTGGTCGAAAAGTCATATTCAGCGACGAGGTCCATTTCTTGATTAGTGAGGTCATCAACAAGCAAAATTGTCGAAATTGGGATGATAAAAGCGCTATCTTCTTCTTCTTTGATCCAATTGAATGATATGTTGTTTCAACAGGTCGGCGCTACGTGCCATACTGAACGCGAAAAAATGCTGTGAATTATGAACGAGTGCAAAAATTACATACAAGGTTCTCCAGCCAAATTAGACACCACTCATAGTGTGGTGAATTGTTCTCGCATTAAAGCATGTGGCAAGCAGCGCTGCCTTGTTGGTACCAAATATCTTGCAGATTCCAGGCATAAATTTGGCATGATAACAGGTGCCATTGACAGCTACGTTCTGGCCGGCCTCGTTCTTGAAAAAATATGAACCGATGATATCACCAAATCGAACTTAATGTTTGGTCTTTTATTTAAATCTATCATTAGGCAACATTAAAGTCTTACAAAGCTCTCCCAACAATATTTACTAGGTCTGTTAGTGATTTAATTTTTTTTAAATCAAGCAGGCTAACATCCGCATACATATTCCATGAGAAACAAGAAAAACAATTGAGTATTCCCAGCCAGCAGCCACCCAACAGACACAGGAGCACTCGCCTTATTACGCATTCTGTATGTTGAAATTATTTAAATTTGAATTTAAAATCACAAGCTCGACATATACACAAAAAAAAAATCAATTCGAACACAAACACAATTAAAATACGCTCTTTATTGTATTTGTGTCCATGCTGCATAGGATAATAACGACTGATAATTATTCCACCTTTCCCTCATCTCTTTATTATCCTTGAATGCTGCAACAATCACGTGACACAACTTCAGCCTGTATCCGTGACGAATCTGTGTACAAAAAAAAAGGACCTCCAACTTCTTCATGACAACAACAACCCAGTGCTCATTCATTTGTGCAATCGAAAGGAGGTTGGCTCTTAATTGCATAACGGAAATGTCGACTGTTCACAGTCGGCAGACATTTGCTTTTTTGGAAGAGCACCCGAGTGAGTGATTGAACGAGGTCCTTATAGATCACAGTAGTAGAACAGAACTGATATGATATAATGGGTGTCTATGCACGGACCGGGTAACGCTATTTGTTTTGTTTAGAACGAGGACTCTGAAGCGCCCTTTGTCTATGTCGGATTGTTTGTCTGAAAAGCTAACAGCATAACTCCATACTAAGCGACGACACATCACATGATGGGCATATTTATGGCAGCCACCACATCGCCATCATCATAAAAACCAGGACGAACAGCAAGTTTTGCTGCTCAATGAGGAATGGCTATGCATAGAACGTTAGTTTGTTTGTGGTTTTTTTTTTTTGCTGCCTTCTTCTCGAAAGGACATGGTGGATTCAAATTGTTCACTTTATCAGAGAAACATACATAAGTGTCGTTTGTCATCGGCAAGAAGAAACGAGACAATGAAAGAGCAATAGGAAAAGAAAAAACCATGCTGCGATTAATAAAGGACATGAAAGGAACAATAAACGTCGTACATAGTTTAGATTTGACGAGCGTACTAGCCATGTGAAGAGTGGCAGCACCTTTATCGAACCCTATTACAACAGAGAGGACAATTAAACATTAATGATCATCCATAACATTTCACCTGAGCAATCAGGATCATTACAGGCGTACATAATTCACAAAGTCGAGAGGGTAAGTACCTATCTTTTTTTTTTTTTTTTTTTGTTCGCTCAACGACATTGTCGTATGAATATGGAAATGAGCTCAATGAGCCACATCCTGCTTTGTTTCCTGCGGCGATGTATACACATTTTTTGTATTTTTTTTTTTTGAATTCTTCCCCATTGCCAGGACTTTCTCTTTGTTTTGCTTTGTTTTTTTCGGCGCACTACTGCCGAATGGGGGTAAATGTTACGTATACGCCTCGGATTAAGCTGCTGCTCATTGCCTTCCCTGTGAGCAAGTGGTGCTTATTTATTTATGTGAGAACATTTTATAGGCGGCTTCTAGAGGTCGGTCCATGAGACTGTCAGGGGTAAAGAGGTTGGATAACGTCTTGGGCTTATTACCCAACTGACTGAGACTGGGTTGTTGAATAAATTAGTGAGGAAGGAACAACGACGACGACAACAACGATGATGATGGGGCGCCAGTAACCATTCCATCCCCCTTGCAACGCTCACAAATGTACTCTCTAGTACGCACATAGAATGAACGTGATTTCGATAAATAAGGACGTTAATAGTTCCCCATTGTGTAGTGCCCCACCTGCCTGTGGGGGTTTTAAGGAGACATCCTTCTTTGCCAGTGTAAGGGCTTAATTGAAGGCTCTCAAGCTTAAGGGGTGTTATTCAGGTTCTGGGGGAAGATTGGCTTGTGGGAGGGGTTGTACGAATTTATGTGGTGAGTAAGTCGTTTGTATTGTGAATCGTACCGAAAACCACACTGATGTTGGATTCAATTTTACTGCCTGTTATTAATTCGTTGTTTTTATAATTTTATAGCTTTTGGTGCTGCCAGCGCGGGTTGGTAGCGATATCGTTTTGGCCCGGAAGACACTTAGCTGATGTTTGATTGCCGAATGAATATATGATAAGGATTCGACGAGTAAAATCTACGTTGAATGCGAAGAGGATAATTTAGGTGTGTTCTATTGAAGACAAATGATGAATATGATTCGATGCCATAACTGAAGCTGGTGTGTGTCTCAATGAAGTGGATTTAATAAAGGACGATAGCTAGATGTGGTGAGTGCTTTATGAGTGTGAATAATTTAGGAAGGCAATTTATGAATTGGAATAGAAAATCGTGAAGGGATTTTTAAAGTGAATCCATGCGTTTGATAGGAGTAATAAGTTCTATGAGACTTAAGGATTAATTAAGCTGATGGAAACGCGATACGTCTTGCATATCTGTGTGAATTACATGCGTGACATGTTTTTGAAAGATAGAGAGTCTTAACACTAAACGCTGTAAAATGCTACTATAAGTTATTACATTCTAAAGAGGTAATAACACCGCTCAAGATTAATTATGTATAAACCCCTATATAAGTAAGTATATATACAATACATTCATTACAGAAAGGTTGAAAAACGAATTAAAGTGACTAGGCCGAAATCTGAGCGGACTGGAAAGATAGTTGCTTCAACGGGCACTACATATTCAACGGTGCCTGATTGAAACACTGCAGGGACTTGTGTGCCTACAAATTGATGCCATTCGAACTCCGGTGGTTGATGGAGAAGTACATAGGTACAGAGAACTAAGTACCACAAGAACATCTAATCCTACCGCAACAAAAGGTGGATAGGTGCTTCTCGCGAACACAGTCAAGCCGTACTATTCTGTCGTATGTTAGGTTAAGTTTATTGGTGCCTTTGTTACCAGAAAGTGTCAACGGCTCACTTAAACAACTGTGAGTTCATTGTGCCCACAAAATTCGATTGAAACCTATACTTTTTCGACCGTTAACTAAACCACCCATTATTGTGTACCTATGTGTATAGATCTCAGGAGTTTGTTGAGCTCTATTTTTGCTAGATCATCCAGCTCCGAAATGAAATAGCTCCCTAGAGTGTCTTTCCTTTTCACGGACGGTCAGACAGTTGGTGACGAAAGGATTCTACTTCCTTTTCGTCTCTACATCTCTGTTATCTCTTAATGACCTATCAAGATGTTAACAACCGTTTGTTCCCTGCGCCCTACTTTTATCATATAAAGGCCATTTTGTTTTGACTGTAGCACAACGATACTACCTTATCCACCCTTTTATTCCCGGGGACTTTCATGTGGCCTGGCCCCCAAAAGAGGATCACCTTACTGGCCACTGAAATATCGTCAAAGTCTTTTAGTGCCCATTTTTACGGGCTTGGATCACACAATGCTACAGTGGCTGCTTATACCACTTTAGACTTAAACCCTCGTGTCTTCCCAAAAGCACGTCTGCACGTAGACCATCTTGATTCGATTGAGTCGTAAGACGACTCTGGAATCTCTTTACGAAGTCGTCCCGTCGAAACAGAATGGAGGCAGAGTCGTGGAGATGACAGTGAGGATGGTTCTAATATAGAACATTACCGATGCAGAGTGCCAGAGAGAATTTAGAGAGATGAGGTCCAGGTGATTGTTGAGATCGAACAGAGAGTTCCATGGGTCACTAGGTTTAGATATAGAAGTCAGTGTGGAGACAAAAGATATTGACAACGACATAGAGAACGTTGAAAAAAAAAAACGAATTGTCATATCAAAGGCTGCTAGAGACGGCGCAAGGTGTAAGCGAAATGACTGTGGCACTTTATGTCGTTCTGACGAAGGACGTACTAAGTTTGTAGAAAACCACAGGTGGTTAAATGGGTCAAAATTTGATACACGCTACACTCTTAGGCAAGTTTAGGCTGAGGTTACCATCGAAAAACTTTTCTCCTGCTATGGTTGGGTGTTTATTGTAACGGAAAGTCAACCATTTCCCCTCAACGGAAAGAAAGGAAAGTTATACAGATGTATCACCATCCAAATCTTGCATTTTAGGAGACAGAGGAACTGTTGCCTGAAGGATTAGATATGTATACTTTGTCAACTCGTTCCGATTGACAACGAAGGTAAGCGTTTATGTTCAGCCATATCGAGTACAACAGCAATCTCACGAAGAAGAAGACCCATGTGAATAAGGTGAACGATGAGGTGGAGTCTGGGTTTTCACAACTCTGGATCTATATTCAGGGTAGCACCAAATACGCAGCACGAACATGACTGCATTCGTGAGCGACAAGAGCATCTATGAATTCGGACTTGTCAATGCCCTGGCAGACTCTTAGTCGTGTAGGAACATCGTGATATTACCTTTGGGGAAGGGAAATGTCGCCACCAGTGAAACTGTCGAAAAAGCACTGCAGAAGCTCCGCTTGTGGCGAACTACTCGCACTGGATGACTGGATGAATCAAAGGAAGTTTCACTAAGTACGCTTGACATCGAAGTATCAAGTCTACAAACAGTATGGGTGTAAGAACAGCAGTCAATGACCAGGCTGCTAGATGCAGCCCTACCATACTTTCGCGTATGAAATCTAAGCACTTACTAGAGAAGGAGAAAATCATCGTAGATGGCTACGAGCAATGTATGCAGTGGAGATTACTTCCCTAAACCAAGGACCAACGCCAGTCCATTCGAATTTCTTATCACTTATCTTATCAGAAACAATTCCGAGGCTTGAAGTAAGAAACCAAACATGTGTAACAGCTAAATAAATAGGCCGATGTAGAAGTCAGTCTCATCTTGAAAAGCAACGAAGCGCTGCTGTGAACTTCCGGAAGAAGGCTTCGGGTCAGGCTATATGAATATATGCTTTGCAAAATTCGGTGGTGAACAAAAATGCCTCAGCTTGTCTTAAAATCGACCCGAAAGAGCTAACGAGGTATGAAAGCCGGTTAGGCTTGTGGTATCTTTTAAACCAATTCTCCTTCACAATTAAAGGTTAATGACTAAGCTGGCTGAAAAAAACTGTAGTCCACTTCAATATAAATTTTCAGAAATTCTTTCCACCCTTAAGTGGTTCAATATCTCAAGTTCAATGCATTTATTGCTACCTAATAATCTCATAGACTTCCCCCTTATTAAGGGCAGGAAACGTATCCAAAAATCATTAAAGCTAATCTCAAACTGATAAAGTGCATAGGATCACAGTTTACCTTCACAAAAGGAACCATTTTCAGTGGAATTTATTCCCATTTAAGCGCCCCTCCATCCCATCTTCCAGACTGTTTTTTCCTTTTAGTGGTATGGCGCCATTGGGGATGTTTTGTTTACCTCCCATATAAAAGCAGTACTCCTTGCGTCAGACCAATAATGAAACGAACCACACCGAATCCCAATGACGACATTTGCCTCAGTATAAAGTATTAGAAGATTAATAGATGGCTCAGTGTGGCAAATATTTTTTTTTTTTCTTCCAGCCTCCTCTACTTTTCTTTTTTTTTTCCTTTCGAAAACAAATTCATCGATAAGGCTTAAGGAAAGGAGGGGCGGCGAACTGTTGTTTAAGAGGCGGCTTTTATGATTGCGGTACGAAAGAGGCAAAGGATATGTTATAGATGGAATCCTAGAACTAAAAGAACAAATATTATGAAAACTCAATTGACCTAGTTCGGTTTGGGGTCGATGACGCCGCTGCCGTCACCGCCCGACCGACCTGGGGATCTTTGCTCGCGCTCGCGTTCACCCTCTCTTAGACATACAGTATGCGAGTATAGACAATAAGAGGAGTAGGGTAAAACTGATGACTACAGTGAATCCAATCCGCCCCGTTAAGAAACCTCCATCTCCATCTCGCTCCCCTCCCAACCTCCAATGGCAGACTACTGTCGGAAGGATAACAGCCCTCATCCTTGTTCGGGTGAGAGAAAAAGATACTTTCGCCAGTGTTGTGTGCTGCCTGTCTTAACGGGACTATCGCCTTGTTTATTATTTCTGTAATGTGCACGATAATATTGCCGATAGCTGCTTTTATCCTTGTCACAGGACGTAGCTGCTGTTTCTTCGTCATGTTGTTGGTTTTACTCTTCATCTTGTTTTTGCGCGCACGTTAAGTTGAAAATTGTTATTCTGGTTATTTTTTTACGTTGTTTTTTCTTGGTTATATTGGTGTTTTTCTTCATTTTTTTTTTTTTTAGCAAGGAACGAACGAGTCCTTTTCGTCGGTGTAATGCTATTAAAGAAGCTTTTTTTTTGTTTGAGGCGTGTCTCATTTTTTAAAGCCTTTTAGTGCTGTGTAGTTAAAAGCTAATTAGGGAACATTCTTAGCAACAGCTAAAGAAGAAATTGCCAGCGTGTTGAGCGTAGGACGAGCTGCTGACTTGACGTCGACGTTTGAGTAATGAACCCGAAAGGATGTCTTCACGCTGCGACAAAGTGTTGATTGATGGCACTGGAGGAGTAGAGTTTCCTCTGAGATTGCATATTTCTGTGGTTTAACTTGGAGAAGAAAATATCACAACGATTATGGTAGTTGGGTCACATTACTGGAGGTGATTAGTTGCAAGTCATCTAAGCGTGAAAGTGAACCCTTAAAGCTGTAAGCTACTTATTTGGTGTGAAAGATTTCTATACTTTAAAATAGTTTTATATGATAAAATAAGTGAAACTTTTGGCTACTGTACAAGGATCTCAGCGGAAAATGTCCGTCTAAAGATTAGCGTCCTGTGCGCGACAAAGACAAGAGGATAAAGTACAGCTCGGATTAGGAACAAACGAGAATGTTGAATGTGATGCAGAGAAATACACACAACATTCAAATAAATTGTCGGCCATGTTGTACTGGGTGTTAGGTAAGGTTAGGCTCAAGGGGAGTCTTAAACTTCTAGATTAAGCCTGCACTCAGATCTCCCAAAGACCCACAACTGAGAATATTGCCTGAGCGTTCTTAATGAAACTGCCTTGAGCTCTTAAAGAATTTATGAAATGATGGATCGCGTTAGAAACTACTAAACTTGTTAGACAGGCCATATTATTGAAAAAGAACTATCCAACCATCTTCCTCTTTGTCTGTGACGCCACGTTCACTGCAGAGCTTATCTGGGCTTAAGGCTTCTTTCGTGAACCGCCAGTAGGTTTTGACCAGTTGACCAGAGTTTTTTTTAGAAACACAGAATGATGTCAAACATTTTCTATCTGTCGTCTGCCTGTATTGTTCTAGTACAATTGTAGGCTAGGCAATTTCAATGAAAGGAAGCAAGTCGCAAGTTCTTCTGTTTGAAACACATGATGACTGAGACCATGTCTTCATTTGTATTGGAGACATCTGTTAATATTACAATTTGATACGAGTTGACGGTCATTCCCTTGCCGGACAATAGGCTGTGATCGTGTCTAGCAACTTACCTACATATGTAATATTTCGGTGGGTCATGTGACCGTCTTTCCGTAAGTTAAACGTACAGATGGATCTGACAACGACTGCATAGATCCAGTGGACTGTCCCAAGATCGATTCTGCTATCATTTCCTACAAAATAAAAACTTAAGTGCATCCGATCCGCCTATTTACTGTTATAAGGAATGATTAATGTTGATGTTTACAGTGTGGCGCGATTCTACATGTTTTAAGGAAAAAAACCTGCAAATTATCCCAATTTAGTTGCTACTGCTGTGCTAAATCAGTTTTACTCCGGTGTAATTGCACCAGTGTGTGACGACCCAATTTGGATTTATACCACCACATGTGCGCCTACTTCTCTCTCGTTCTGATCAAACAGATAAAAAGAAACACACATTGTTTGTTCAATTTCATCTTAAGCCTTGCTTCGCAGGAATAGAGAAAAAAAAACATCGTGGGCACAAAAAAATTTAAAAACAAACAAATGCAAGCCAAAAACAAAAAGCAAACTTAAGTTTCTGATTCAATTTGCCTTAATTTTTCAATTGAAAAAAGATAACATGTATCCTTTCGAAACTTTTTGGTGGTAAAAATAAGTTCAATTGATTACTCAGGAGTTTTTCATGTGATGATGTCAAGGGTTTGACTTACAGAGCTCGGTAGGCGCTCCCTTATTGAAGGAAACCCTGTGTATAGAAACTTTTTAAACTGTATCCAATCATTTGTTTGAAATCTAGGGCGATAGGCATTAAGTTTTTATTTCTTCACAGCTGTTGAAAATAGGAAAACAATGCTCACATCTGACCTGGTGCACACAAGACCGCTGGTCTTACTTCTCCGTGACTATGATTCGCAGATCGTCTTGGCTGGAATGTTGTTGTCCTTTCGCTCTATGTTAATGAGCCTACAATCACATCCTGGTGCAGTTTACAGAGTTCGTGGTTGTAGCTTCTCTTGCATTCGCCCTCACCACATATGGGACCCTTTGGCCGGCGGAGTATTTTTCGCTTAAAGGTGCCCAATATTAGCTTGGCTTTCATACTTATCATCCAGCACTCGGCGCTATAAAGGAGAACTGTATTAGGAGTTAGGAGTTTTGAACTCATTTGTTACATTGTTTATAACGTATAGCTGTACTGTACATACAGATATATATGTAGAACTAGCTTACTCACTAATCATCACTTTTCATAACACAAGTACTAATTCCACAAGAATGAAATCGCAGATAATAGCTTCTATAAATATTGATCTTGAGAGACTAACATAACTTATCGCTACCGCTTCATAACCGGAAGAGTGAAATAGGAATCCCAATGTACTTGACTTTGAACGTTACACTGATTAAAACCGAAACTAACACAAACTGGTTCTGCGTCTTTCTGCGAACTACTTAGCATTGCCGACGCATAAAAACCTGAATAAATCTTCTCAATAGTCAAGTAAATAGCAATTTTTCTACATGTCGAGACACTTTCAAAGCAATGTGCAACACTTGTTACAGGTTTCGTTATACGTACCTATAGCAACAAAAAACTATATCCACTACTGAATCGTGAGAAAAGTTGCATCTACATATGTACATCTATACGTTTTATGTGAATACCTAATTGTGTATTATTTCTGTAATTCCCTTAACTACTATTAGTTAAAATTTCGAGGTAAACTATAAAGCGTAAACGTTTAAGTTGTCAGTTCAACGTAACGTATGAGTAGATGAATTGTTTACAATATTACCGGTAGAATGCATGTGCAATGAGAATTTTACTTATACAAAAGTAAAGGGTGATTCATTTAGAGGTACTTTTTGTCCATGGAGTTTTTGACAGATGACACATGAGCCGTGTCCGAACAGGTTTTGTGACTGAGTGCTCGAATTAAGCTCTGTCTATTATATCCTGACAAAAAAAAATAAACACAACAACAGCCAGTCTAATCAATTGCAGGTGCTGCCATTTCATCAACAATCTCCACTGATTTAGTTGAATTCTCTGATTCGTATTGAGATTGATAAGAAAAGTTATCACCAGCATACTGAATTGCTAAATAGCATTTCTTCTATAATAAATCAATATCACTAAGACAGGGTGAGCAAGATCACTTTATCGCATAACAAATCCATAAATAAACACTCACCTTGCAATATAAAGCAGCAAGGTTTCCAATACCGTGATTAGTCTTGAGTAAAAGTTTAAGCTAAGTAAGTGAATTCAATCAGTAGTGCTCGCAGCGATGCCGAATATATTTATTTGCTCAGCAGTGCTGGGAATTATCATTTACATTGGGGTGAGGATTTATTCTTATCAAACATAAATTCTTATAATCATTATACATGTTCATAGACAAGCTGTGCAGCTCCATTGAATTCCAATGAAGCAGAAGCTAGAAAGTTTGTCGAAGAAGTTAGCGAGAAATTGTACACTCACTACAATAAGTTAAGCCATGATACTTTTACACTCGAAGATAAAGATCCAGAGACTGTATTAGAAGATGTCAAAACAATTTTAATGACGGCTAATGCTTTAGTAGGAATTGTTAATGATTCCAAGGCATTTGATTACGAGCAGTTCAAAGATGAGGAGCTGAAATACATTTTTAAAATAATACGAGCCTCTGCTGGCGAAGCAGTGATTGGAGAGGAACAGTATCTAGCGCTGCTCACATCACTGGTTGCACTTGAAGAACTATCGAGTGACAAAGATATTAAGGGTTATAACAACGACACCGTGGAACTAGCATACTTCCCTGATATTCAGGATATAATCGCAAAGAGCAAAGATCCTGAAGAATTGAAGTACTATTGGACTGCTTGGAGAGAAAGGAACGATGGATGGGCAGCAATTAATTTCGTACTTATGGTTGAGGGTATCGCAGAGGCAGCCAATATAACAGGTGAGCTAGTCAGTCATTTAAATATCTAACATTGGACTGAACTACTGTCTTTTTTAGAAATGACTCCATTGGACTACTGGCTTCGTGAGTACAATACCACTGAAATGGAACAAGTGATGACCCAAATTCAGCCACTTTATCGACAATTACACGGCTTCATACGCAATCAATTGGTCAATAAATACGGCGATTCGATAATCAAACCCAACGGTCCTATTCCCGATCATCTATTCCAACAAGTGTTGGCTCAAGCCTGGACAAATGGAAGTGTTATTGATGAAATGTACCCGCACAAAGATCTACCCCCTTACGACTCAATTCTAGAGAAAAACAACTACGATACCCTTAAACTCTTTAAGACAGCAGATAAATTCTACCAATCGATGGGATTCGACCAAGTGCCCGATGATCTTTGGGGTACCCAGTTAAAAATGAAAAGTGGAGAGGACGAAGGTGACTGTCAAGCAGCAATATTTGATCTGACGCCCAACGTCTACATGCAATATTGTCATAAAATGGACTTTAGAAAATTCCTTCAAGCTCACGGATACATGGCTCGGATATACTATGCCAGGGAGAAGAAAAATCTACCGGCTTACTACTTCAGCTCACATGATCTGGAGTACCCAGTTGGCGAGGCTGTCATTTTGTCAGCATCCACACCTAAGCATTTGACTGCAATAGGCATGGTAACTGACTTCCAGTTCACCGATGAGGTTCAAATGAATCGACTCTTGAGGATGGTAAGTCCTACAAATTTGTTGCTTCTCTCTCTTATGTTATCAGCTTTGCAGGGCATACACACGTTGCTGAATATTCCCGTGTACTTTGTTCACACAAAAGTAATGGCCGATCTATTTGGGGAAAAAATTGAACTAAATGAGCTGAACAAGCACTATTGGACGCTAATGGAGAAGTACGTTGGTGTGGAACCTCCAGTTGATCGTTCATCTGATTTGATTGACTTCCCATTCAAATTCTACACCGATTTGAATGAAAATCAACAGGCTAAGTACGAAATAGTAGCCTTTTTTCTTACCATCGATTCACATATAACTTTCATCTAAAGGAAGTTCGACTCAGAGGTGCTGGGCTATCAGATTTACAAGAAATTATGTGAAATCAGTGGACAGTACCCCAAGGAGCCCCTTCAGAACTGTGATTTCTATGGCAGTAAAAGTGCTGGTGACGCCTTGAAGTATGTCAATCATATTGTAACATAACTGAGTTCATATTTATCAATCGATTTGATTATGTTTAGAAAAATGATGAAACTTGGAAGTTCAAAGGAATTCCGTGAGGTATTAGGGACTCTTTTGCCTGAGGATCCTACGGTGAACGCTGAAAGTCTATTGGAGTACTATGAACCGATGAAATCGTGGCTGACTAATAAAAACAATGAAGCAAATGTCAAAGTCGGATGGTCACATTCGGACAAAAGTACGCTGACAAAGTTGCGAGAATTCACCGATTGACTAATATTTATTTTCATTTCAGAGATAACACAACCCGAGTGATGGACTACTAAAACTGCTGATAGACTTATTAACAGCAAAACTGTATGTTACGCTTTAAAATGTATATACATAATAGAATAATTAAAAAAAAAATCAATTCAGTATATGTAACATCTGTTTTACGAAATCATATTGTCGTGTTGCGATGCAGTATCAAGAGGGCGCGACCTATTTGCAGATAAGCTTATTGCACTTATTTGAGATGATAAAAGCATGGGATCAAAAGCGTGATATAGTTTGGCTCAGGCAAACTTACATAAAAGGTACATTGTGAAACTTTTACTAAGACGAACTACTCAGAATCATCAGTTCGTCAGAAAGCTACTGGCTCTCTGAGGATTTCGAACAAATCACTGTCCTAGCAGAGACCAGTGCCCCTCTTAATAGAAATAACTAATGGCATAGCAACAGCCATTTTATCAGGCTCAGCAAAGATGAATGTTGTAATGATTCAAAATCTCCATCAAAGATGAATGATTATCTTATCTACCATAACGTTTTTTTGTTTTCCAATACTGAAGAGGTGGAATGAAATGCTTCGATTAAGCTCACCCCCTCGACCAAAGGTATTTGATCCATCACTGATCCATCGCTCCGACATCCATCTTTTCAAGCTTGTACCAAACGTCCCGGGCGGGGATAGATGTGCGCTCTCTTACCACACCAGTTTTCAGAGTCTGAGAATGAGAAGTGGATCAATCGTTGGCATATTCTCTGCTGATATTCTGTGCTTGTCAAATATTTCAATCTTTTGTAGACCAATGCCCTACACAACTCTAGGAGATGCTCCGGTGTTCCACTGAATTCATCACAGAATCTGCAAAGGCCTTCATTTGTTATACACAGTTTCTGTAGACGCTTCCTCAATTTGTAATGCTCTGTTAAGAAGCCAGTTAGGATGCATAGGTTATTCTTGCTAAGGCAGATGCAAGCCTCGAATCTTTTCCGGATGTAACTTCCCAGTAGTTTCTTAGCTTCCGTTTGTATGTAGTATTGTTCCAGGCTCTTGCCCTGTCGTCCTGAATTTTGTAGTGCCTATGTAGTGTGGTCCCTTATTTCCGAAGTGTCCAGGGATTCAGTAGAGTGTAACCTTGTTGTTCATGCCTAATTCATTTAATTCATATATCATGAAGTTTAGGTTTCATAATGTAGGTATCAAGCACTTTAATAGCTGCTTGATTATCTGACAGTATTGCTATTTTTATTTCATTGTCCGGTATTACACGCCGACTTACTTTGCGTCGCGTTAATCGTGAATTCTCTTTTGAAGAGTCATCCTGTAAGTCTTGTGTTATTACACGTCGACTCTTTTCAGTGTGCTCACTGCACACACAAAACGAAAATAAACTCATTATCCGTCTATCTTATCACTGCACACACGGAACGAAAATAAAGTTGAATTGAAAAACTACGAAGAAGAACAAAGAGAAACAAGAAAAAGAGTCGATGAAATTCTACCCGCGACTCACAGGGCTGGTGTTCTTCCATCTCATCTCCTTTCTCTCTTCCACTTATGGAATTTCAAAAAAGTCTAGACTCATAAGTCGGCGTGTAATACCGGACATTGCAATCCTCTTTCGCGATTGATTCGGATGCACCTATTGCGCATATTTCATCTTTAAAAGACGCTGTTAGTTTTGCCCATGGGTTCTGAATGTTTCGTTCTTGGGCCAAACACTCCTGCACCCGTTCCTTGCTCGGTTCTCGATTCGTCTGGGTACCACTTTACCACTGGGAACTGCAAGTAGCGCGAGTTTTTTTAGAAGCGCATCATATTCTCTGGAACCAATACATTTCTCCTTACCTGTGCCTCCTTTTGTCATCGTTCCACGACAAAGTGGAGCGGTATGAGTTCTAGGAACTAGGAGTACTTCCATAGCTGCTGTTTGACATGTTCGCATGTCCTAGTTCTAGTCAATATTTGGATGAATTTTACCATACATTTTACAGAAAATCTTATTCTCGGTCTAGTCCTCGTAGCATACAATGCTGATGAAATTAATATTGGATTTGTGCAGATTTTCGATCTCGAGATTTTGATGAATTTGGACATTAAAATTTTAGAGAAGTCCGAAACAGTGGGCCTGTGCACGTAATTAAGGGTCTACCTATGGGGTAGAGATGAGCTATCTCGTGAATTTTCATTCGCAGTTGTAACTGTGAATGCGATTTATTATTCACTGTGAATGTGAACTGCTCATGAGGATTCATATTCCAAGTATGAGTTACGTAATGGTTATGTAACATTAGAACTACATATACATCGATGAATGGAGTTGGATGAAGGAGACATAAATTTACACCAACTTTTTCGTTTTAATATTTAATTTATTTCATTTAACTATTTTTTTTTTTTTAAGTATAACAAATATAGTAAATGGTGGTATCTTTACACTTAAAGTTTTCAATTGGTTGTACTTGTATTCGAACAAAGCGCAACTTGTTCGTAAAACCCATGGAATAAAATCAAAATACAGTTTCATATCTAGTGTTGGTTTGATGGCATCCGTGTGAACACAAGTTGGTGTCTATGGGTCGCTTAATAAAACGCTTAATAAAACGCTGTTACATTGAAAACATGTTCGGTTTGAACGGTGTATATTGGCGCATAACTAAATTTCCCAGACAGCCCTATCGTGAATAAAATATTCCCGGGAATTTTTCGTATTTTCAAAAAAAAAAATTGCTGAGCAAAAACAAAATAATTCCCGGTGAAAAAATTCCCTCGATATTGCTGATAGCCCTGATCGAAAAGATAATTGGAAGAGAATAGATATGATCTGTAGGTAATGTCCACAAAGGGGTAGTTTAATTTAGTATGGGACAACATTTTTGTATTGTGTATGAAAAATTAAGTTTTGGCTCATGTGATAAGAAGGCAAAGTGACAGAAATTTATCATCAGCAAGAGCAGTTTATTTTAAGTTGGTAACAGATTGAGAATGTGAATTATCATTAGCAGAGAAATATTACCAGGTTTTGATTTTTTGCTCATCTCTAAGGGGTGCTCGCTAAAGGGAAAATTCAAATTTTTATTTTAGTCCTAATATTAATGGTATCTACTTTACTAAAGGCAAATTTGACAAAAAAAAAAACATATTCTAAAAGTGGTTCGTATGATTTTATTTAAATTTTATATTTGAGTTAGTCTAGGATGGCTTTAAACTTGAAGATGTCGTTTCACGTTTTTGGCCAAGTATGTTCTAAATGGTACTGTACTTATTAACTGGTTTTCGACGTATGGCGATTTATCGGTTAGTATTCAATGGATTTTGGCCAACATCAAAATATGAGCAAAATTTAATGTATGAAATATGGCTTTTAAGCTTTTAAAGACTTAAAAAAATGTAATGTAATTTTTAGTGTTCCGGACCTCAAAAGGAACGTTTCAGTTTAGTAATACCGAGAGGCAGAATCGGGCAGCCCTACTCTATAGAGCTTCTCTATCATCGTAATGCCAGAATTGCTTAATATCTCAAGTTCCAATTTTTTCACGAATTCAATACTTGTTTTATATCAGTTCAAGTAAAAATGGACTGGAATCACTGAACAGTATTACTAGGACAGACGTCATTACTTTTAGTTTTATCATTTGGTAGAGTTGCTTAATATTTCAACTTTTACTCACATACATAACACTGTTCATATCGAAACCAAATTTAGTTATTACTATGCAGGATATGAATAATATTGAATTCTTTTTAATGACAATATAAAGCTTCCGGAACGCTATTGCAGGAGGACCTCCTATAATATAGGGCAAGTATTGGATTCGTGCAAAAATTCGAACTCGAGATAACAATGAATGACAATTTTCTCGACAACGGCTCTAACACTTTTAATTAAATTTCATATTTGAGTTGGTCTGGGCAAATGCTATAAGATGGCGTATCATGTTTTTGGCTAAAAATACGTATAACGGTACTTTTCTTATTAATAGATTTCAGATATTTCTCGGCTAGAACTCAATGGATTTCCATCATAATCGAAATGTGAGCAAGATTTACTGTTTAATAAAATGTGCCATTTAAATTTATGTAACATTTTTAAAAATATTTTTTTCAAAAAATTGTTTTTTTTTTTTTTATGAAAACTTATTCATTTAAAACTTACAGCATATATATACGTAGGTGCAAGTAAGTTCATTCATTTTCAACTAACTAAGCTGTGCAAGTAAATACGACCCAGTCGTTCACTTTTTTTTTTTGCTCTAATTTGGCAAGAAATTTTGCATTTTTCATTAGTATAATTGCGTATGAAGGGTATATGCATTAAGTTTGACACATAGTTTGGAACATAAAGAAATATTTCAGACAGACCCAATAAAGTAAATATATTGAAATGATCAGTGCCAATAGCCATGTCCATCCGTCTATCCGTAACTAGTTTTTTGGCCTTAATTTTGAGCTAGGACAATGAAACTTTGTATACAAGGTTTTGGGATATCGCATATCGGGACATAGGTGATCCCATAGTCTATAGGATGAGAGAATTTAAGATGAAAAGCAACTAACCATTAAATATTACAAACCATATTTTATTGAAAAGGCAAAAGGCCGGAAATAGAAAAGAAAGAAAGTAAAAACTTTTCTTTTGCAAAGGCAGCTGGGGCAAAAATTATTTGCACAGCCAAAAACGATGGGTATCATTGAGTCATCGCGGTGCGTTTAGTAGCACAAGTGTTTTATACAGTGTGATACCGCCACAAGTATAAACATTTTCAAAATCCGACCACTGCCACGCCCATTTTTGGAGACAATTCAAGTTTTGGAGTAATTTTACAGGAAATCAAAAAACCCTTTTTCAAGAAAGTACAATATTTTGGTGGATAATGGAGCTATACACAAATATGTACATACATATGTATGTTCAGTAATGTCAATTCTTCCAGCTTTGAGAAAAACGCATTTAAAGTTTTAACTTTCTGCTAAAATGTATGGAATACTGGAATTTTTGCTTTTCCGTCGATATATTGGTTGGTTTTATGAGTTTTAAAATGTAAGATTGACAGTGCATGTTTCGAATATTGTCAAGCATTGTGGTATACTTAAGTCAGTTTCTATTTAAAGTGGTTATGGCTACTGAATGTTGGTTATGTCGACAGTAATTGTTTTACAGTCAATGGATTTCAATAAGATTATCGTTGGCACCAAGTGGTATATTCTTAATTTCGATGTTGTTCTTTAAAAGTTATTGCTCCAAAGTGCTGATCTCGATTCCATGGTTGTGATCTCTATCTTTTCTGATGTTGCATTCTTTAAACTCCTTTATTTCATCAGACAACTTCTTGAGAAGGCCTTTATTCATTGCCATCAATGATCTTGTAGCGACATGTTTTCATCTCAACCAGCATTGCAGAGTTGCATTTGCAGTTATTGACGACTTTTGGTAGTGCCCTTACGTCTGGGAAACTGGCGCTTCTTGTTCTTTTTGGGGGTAGACACATCGAACTTTTTTCATAGCGATTTTTCTATATGATCATTTCAAAGTATATTTTGTGATCATACTTACTTATGTAATAACATGTTATGAAATTCCTTTCGGTGAGGAGAGAGAGGCGGATAACAGTATGACGGATTTTCTGTCGCAACGCTCTTCATCACGGAAATGCTTGACAATAAAATGGGATTTGCCTCTTTGGACTACAGACAGGCTTTCTGTCTGAGTGTTCTCTCCCAGCCTGACGAAATTAACAAAAAAATAAATAGAAAATCCACCAGCCAGTAATTGCAGGTGCTTTCATCTCATAAAAATATATGTTTTTGCGCAATAGCACAAATGATTCGTGTTGAGATTGATAAGAGAAGTCATTACCAGAATACCACCAAAAACTGCTGAGATTGAATACACTTAATCCTGTATGTATTAATTGAATATCATTTCTTCTATAATTAATTAATATTAACAAGACAGGGTGAGTAAGATCACTTTATCGCGTAACAAATCCACAAATAAACACTCACCTTGCCATATAAAGCCACAAGATTTCCAATATAGCGATTAGTCTAGAGTAAAAGTTTAAACAGCGATGCCGAATATATTTATTTGCTCAGCAGTGCTGGGAGTTTTCATCTACATTGGGGTGAGGATTTATTCTTATCAAACACAAATTCTTATAATGATTATACATATTGCTAGACAAGCTGTGCAGCTCCATTGAATTCCAATGAAGCAGAAGCTAGAAAATTTGTCGAAGAAGCTAGCGAGAAATTGTACACTCACTACAATAAGTTAAGCCATGATACTTTCTCACTCGACGATAAAGATCCCGAGGCTGTATTAGAAGATATCAAGACAATTTTAATGACCGCAAATGCTTTAGTTGGAATCGTTAATGATTCCAAGGCATTTGATTACAAGCAATTCAAAGATGAGGAGCTGAAATACATTTTTGAAACAATACGAACCTCAGCTGACGAAGCAGTGATTGGAGAGGAAAAGTATATAATGCTGCTGAAAGCAACGGCTTCACTTGAAGAACTATCGAGTGACAAAGATATTAATGGTTATAACAACAAGACCGTGAAACTAGCATACTTCCCTGATATTCAGAATATAATCGCAAAGAGCAAAGATCCTGAAGAATTGAAATACTATTGGACTGCTTGGAGAGAAAGGAACAATGGATGGGCAGCACTTAATTTTGCACTTATGGTTGAGGGTAACAAAGAAGCAGCCAACTTGACAGGTGAGCTAGTAAACCACTTAAATCTCCAACACTGGAGTAAACTATTATTTTTTTTAGAAATGACTCCATTGGATTACTGGCTTCGTGAGTACAATACCACTGAGATGGAACAAGTGATGACCCAAATTGAGCCACTTTATCGACAATTACACGGCTTCATACGCAATCAATTGGTCAATAAATACGGCGATTCGATTATCAAGTCCAACGGTCCTATTCCCGATCATCTATTCCAACAAGTCTTGGCTCAAGCCTGGACAAATGGAAGTGTTATTGATGAAATGTACCCGCACAAAGATCTACCCCCTTACGACTCAATTCTAGAGAAAAACAACTACGATACCCTTAAGCTCTTTAGGACAGCTGATAAATTCTACCAATCGATGGGATTCGACCAAGTGCCCGATGATCTCTGGGGTACCCAGATAAAAATGAAAAGTGGAGAGGACGAAGGTGACTGTCAAGCAGCAATATTTGATCTGACGCCCAACGTCTACATGCAATATTGTCATAAAATGGACTTTAGAAAATTCCTTCAAGCTCACGGATACATGGCTCGGATATATTATGCCAGGGAGAAGCAAAATCTACCGGCTTACTACTTCAGCTCACATGATCTGGAGTACCCAGTTGGCGAGGCTGTCATTTTGTCAGCATCCACACCTAAGCATTTGACTGCAATAGGTATGGTTACTGACTTCCAGTTCACCGATGAGGTTCAATTGAATCGACTCTTGAGGATGGTAAGTCCTACAAATTTGTTGCTTCTCTCTCTTATGTTATCAGCTTTGCAGGGCATACACACGTTGCTGAATATTCCCGTGTACTTTGTTCACACAAAAGTAATGGCCGACCTATTTGGGAAAAAAATTGAACTAAATGAGCTGAACAAGCACTATTGGACGCTAATGGAGAAGTACGTTGGTGTGGAACCTCCAGTTGATCGTTCATCTGATTTGATTGACTTCCCATTCAAATTCTACATCGATTTGAATGCAAATCAACAGGCTAGGTACTAGATAGTAGGGTTTTTTCTTACCATCGATTCACATTTAACTTTCGTCTAAAGGAAGTTCGACTCAGAGGTGCTGGGCTATCAGATTTACAAGAAATTATGTGAAATCAGTGGACAGTACCCCAAGGAGCCCATTCAGAACTGTGATTTCTATGGCAGTAAAAGTGCTGGTGACGCCTTGAAGTATGTCAATCATATTGTAACATAACTGAGTTCCTATTTATCAATCAATTTGATTATGTTTAGAAAAATGATGAAACTTGGAAGTTCAAAGGAATTCCGTGAGGTATTAGCGACTCTTTTGCCTGAGGATCCTACGGTGAACGCTGGAAGTCTATTGGAGTACTATGAACCGATGAAATCGTGGCTGACTAATAAAAACAATGAAGCAAATGTCAAAGTCGGATGGTCACATTCGGACAAAAGTACGCTGACAAAGTTGCGGGGATCCACCTATTGACTAATATTTATTTTCATTTCAGAGATAACACAACCCGAGTGATGGACTACTAAAAATGCTGATAGGCTTAACTGCAAAACGAAATGTGATGCTTTAAAATGTATATACCTACATAATAGAATAATTAAATAAAATGCAATTCAGTACATGTCACATCTGTTTTACGAAATCATATTATCGTGTTACGATGCAGTATCAAGAGGGCGCGACCCATTTGCAGATAAGCTTATTGCACTTATTTGAGATGATAAAGGCATGGAATCAAAAGCGTGATTCAGTGGGGCACATAGAAGGTACATTGTGATACAACCGGATTTGAAACGTTTACTAAGAGGACCACTAAAATGAAAATGGAGACAAAACACTGAGACGATCGAAAAATACAAAATGTGCTAAAAACTATACCATACTAAACTATATTGTAGACAAATGGATGGTGTTGTGGTTATGAAGAGCCTACCAAGGGAACCAACCATGCCTTTCAACAATCCGAACCATAGGTCTTATGCCTTATTTTCCTTGAATATGATTAGATATATCCATTTCAGATAGTACATTACACTTTAGCCATAAAATGGGTTTTTTGATCAGTCGTTTACAGAGCATTGTTCTGTACAAACGTGTTTCGACTTTTTTTACAAATCGTGTGATTTCAAAGCGTTAATACGAAAAAAAATAGTTCGGTGGAAAGGAGGTGCGTGTGGGTCAACGAGCTACTGACCCGGGTGAAGGTAAAAGTGTTTTTTTTTTCCCTTTAAAAGGTATAAATAAAAAACAAAATATAGTACATATTTTAATTTGACATTTGGAGCCTGGCAATTAAACAAAAAAAAAAAAAAAACATAAAATTATTAACTATAAAAACAAAGTGATGAGTGAGGAACGGCCCGCGCTCCCAATAATAGGAGTAGCGGCCGAAACGAATCGGGTTAGAAATTTGGAGGTGGTATCGTCGTTATCACCAGTACTCGAGCCAGCTATCAATGAGGCAAAGAGGAAAAAGAAGCTCAAGCCTACGCCTAACCTAAAGCGTCCCACCCTGTCAAGGTCCGCTAAGAAACTTTCTGTAGTTATGGGGGAGGCTACTATAATGGACACGTCGACAGCTGACGAGACAGATGGCGGAGAAGTTCGCCAATTAGAAGCAAGTAACTGTTTTGCCGTCCTTGCGCAAACAGAGTCAGAGGACGAAGATGATGAAGAACTGGAGAGCCTAACTACAAATATAAGGCAACTCCAGAGACAAGTGTTGGCCATTAAGGCCAAACAAATGGCCAGAAGGGAGAATGAGCAAAAGGTAGTGCTCCAGAACTCCCAAGTTATAAAGGATCAACAAAAAAAACCTCAGTCACTACAACAGGTTGTCCAGCTGCAGCAACAGCAGATTAAACGGGACATGCAGACCGCAAACTAAACGGCAACAGCTACAACAGCAGCAAAATTCGGCTCTGCAGCAACAGCAGCAACGCCAGACCCAGCAGCAGCAACAGCAAACACAGCAGCAACAACAGCAAACGCAGCACCAACAACAGCAGACACAAAAGCAGACACAAGCACAGCGGCAACAACAACAACTGCAGAATAAGCCGGTAAAAATAAGGGTGCCACCTATCAACACCTGTAATTTGGAACTGAGGGATACTATAAAATTATGTGAGTTGGCCATAGGTTCTAATTTTAATATTAAACGGTTAAGTAATAATCGACACTCCATCCATTGTAACACTGTGGAGGAGTACAATAAAATTAAAGGTTTATTGAGGGACTCGACGACGGAGTTCTTCTCTTTCACCCCGAAGGGGGAAAAGCGGCAAACAATGCTGCTGAAAGGGATGGATCCGTCCACCGAACCAGAGGAGCTCCTTAATACGCTCCAACAACTTAATAGCGACGATCTCACGTTTGTGGGAGTTAAGCCTTTTACCACAGTAAAATTACCACAGTAAAAGCCAGAAGGGAGAATCGTAAGCTGCCTTTCTTTCTTGTCCAACTGTCTCCCGATAGCAAACTGGAGGGTCTAAGACTTATCCGTGTCCTAGACCACCAGGTTGTAACATGGGACAAATTAAAACGCAGCGAGGGCATTATTCAATGCGTTCGCTGCCAAAGGTTCGGGCACGCCGCGTCGAACTGTGAAATGCAGGCTCGATGTGTCAAATGCCCAAGGTTCCACAAGACAGAAGATTGTCCTCTGGGTAAGGAGAGAGTTGCCGATAAGAACCAACTCTCATGCGTACTATGCAGGAATTCGGGACACACTGCAAATTATCGGGGTTGTGCAGAATTCCAATGCATAAAAACAGCAAATCTAGCTCGAAAACAGAAGAGCGTAGTAAATGCTCCACAAGGTTCGGTCCAAACACCAGCCGTTTCTTCCCATATTTCCTACGCCCAAATGGCGTCAGGTAGGGTAAGCACGGTACAGAAGGTAGCTGTACAGGCCCCAGTGCCTAAAGCACCTGAAGCTCAAGGCGACTTGTTGACCATCTTGCTCCAAATCCAGGGGCAGATGGGTCAGCTCCAGCGCCAAATACAAGAGCAGGCGAACCGGGTGGACAGGATCTACGCGCTTCAACCGAGCTCAACGCAATTTCATTCGTAATGGGTACGGCCGCGAATGGGGAATTCTTGAAGATCCTAGCGGTGAATGTAAACTCATTGATTAGAATCGAGCGTAAGGAATCGCTCTTTAAGTTGCTCGACGACCAAAGCCCTGATGTGTGTCTGGTTAGCGAAACTAAGCTAACCCAGAAACGCAAGTTACGGCACAGCAAATATAATATCGAAAGAAGAGACCGACCCAACTCCACTCGTGGAGGCGGTGTTGCGATCCTTATTCGAAAAGAACTAAGGTATAAGGCCGTGTACAGTGGTGAAATGCGTAGGTTCCGGGAGCTAGAAGCGTGTATTGTGTGCATCCCTCTCCGTAGTGGAAAGAAGATGTTCGTAGTCGCACTTTATGCTCCTGATGTTCCTCAGTCTACATTTTTCATGTCCGAGCTCGAGACATTGTTTCGATGCCTAAGGCTGGAATTGGGGGAGAATTATTTCCTCATGGCCGGAGATTTGAACGCCAAACATAGAGATTGGGGAAATCAAACACCAAATACTAGGGGGAACTCACTACTCAATTGGTGGGGTCAACACAATGTCGAGTTTCGGCTCGATCTGAAAGCTACAGATAGTCCATCGTTTCCTAGAAGCGGCTCCTATCTGGATCTACTCCTGTTCGACGAACGGTTACAACTGACCGACGTGAACCGACAAACGATAAACTGTTTACGCACGTTCGTGTATGACAGTGACCATTGCGGACTTATTGCCGAAATAACTATTCCCAACGAAATCGCGGAATTGGAAGAGTTTGTCCAAACGTATTCCTACAACTATAGTAAGACTCGTTGGCCTCGCTTTTCCCGAGACTTAACAAGAGCACTCTCCTCAAACTCGCTCGACCCACCGTCCAATAGGAATCTGTCAAATGAGGAGATTGACAGCTACCTCAAACAAATGGACGAGACAATTAAACAAACGATGGACAGTACTATACCTCGGTATCGACCAACTGACAACGTTTACCGCAACGCAACAATCGACGCACTGCACGTACAAAAAAGTAGACTACTGACAAGATTAAAAAACTTGCATAGGCAGTTTACTGACAGACAGAACTCGGAGGTTAGGACTCTGAAGTCGTTGATAAAGAATCTCCAAGTATTAATTAGAGCAAATTATAGGCTGTCGGCTAATTTGCACTGGGGTAATAAGATTCGGGCTATCAAGTCTGATAACCCGAGTATGTTCCCCCAGATTAATAAAATATTTCGGAGGAACGATGTCAACGAACTTCCGTGTCTGAAGATTCCTCGAACTACTCACAATGAACAGTTTCTTACAGCAGCAGGAATAGATCCAGTTGACGCTGTCGACGATGACGACTTTTTTATGATCGAAGATCCGCAGCAGAAGGTAGAGGCTATAGGAACTATTTTCGAGGACGTGTATAAGGTAAATGCTTGCATTCGCCCGAACCACGACCTGGAGAATAGAGTCCTTGCGCACAACTTCCGCCTTCGATATGATTTGCAGCATTGGCAATCAAGGAATACTGGCTTCACCAGGTTCAATGATGATAATGTTGCAAACAATGTCATTGCCATTGAAGGGATTCATCCCCCTTACATATCGAAGGTAGAACTTCAAGCGATCTTCGAATCACTGAGAAAGAAGAAATCAGTGGGAATCGATGGAATATCGAACATTGTGCTTCGACATCTTCCTCTAGTAGCGGTAGACATTTACGCCACCCTGTTCAACAATGCACTGAATAATGCCCATTATCCAGAGCATTGGAAAACAGCGGTGGTACAGCCGATCCCAAAAAGGGGAAAAGACAGTTCCAATCCGGCAAATCTCCGGTCCATAAGTCTCCTTCCGAATATCAGCAAGGTATTCGAGAAAGTGCTACATAGAGCAATGATAATGTGGGTTGAGGACAATAAAATTGTTCCGGATAACCAATTCGGTTTTAAGGCGGGGCATGATACAATTCATGCCGCGTCTAAACTCGTGTCGGATATCCAATGGAACAAAAGTAAGAAACAATGCACGGGTGCCTGCTTGGTTGACTTGGAGAAGGCCTTCGATACCGTATGGTTGGAAGGGCTCTTTTACAAGTTAAGCAGGTTGGGCATAAGCAAACCACTACTGTACATGTGGCTTAATATGCTCACTGGTAGAAGGTTCGTTGTGAAAAATGGCAGCGTAACTTCCACTGGGACGTTCGAAATTAAAAATGGTCTGCAACAGGGGGCGGTTAATTCGCCGATCCTATTCAATATTTACACGGCTGATCTGATAGGATCTCTTCCAGACGTGACAGCGTATGCGGACGATTTGATCGCGTACAGATCAGGACCTAAGATTGACGTCATTGCAACACTCTTGCAGCGTGACTTCGATAAGATTCAGCGATATTGCGATGACTGGAAGTTGAAGATCAACTTCCAGAAGTCTGAGACCATTCTTTTCAGAACGCCATTGTCTGGGGCCTCTTGGGATACCAGGAAGAATTGGCGAAAGTTCTCTATTGTTGGAGAGCACGGACGTCCACTTGCATGTCAAAATGTAGTCAGATACCTGGGGATTTGGCTAGACCAATATCTATATTTTAATAAACATGTAGATATTGCTCTAACCAGAGCCCGAGGCGCTTTCGCTCTTACAAAGAGACTGTTTTATAGCAGCCAACTCGATGCAAGGGTGAAGGTAATCTGCTACATGGCCCTTATTCGGCCCATGATCGCATATGGATGTCCTGTGTGGTTCAACATAGGGGCAAGCAGGATGGAAAGGATTCGGGTGTTTGAGAGGGCCTGCCTTCGAGCTTGCCTTCACTTGTACAGAACACCAGAGTCTCAGTACATAAAATTCTATTCCAACGAGATCCTTTACAACAAAGCGAGTCTGATAAGAGTGGACAATTTCCTAATCAAGATGACTCGAAGGCACATTGCAAGAGCAATGACCTCGATGAATAACCTGATCTCCGGGGCTTATTACCCCAATATAATGTACCATGAGAGCGTTCGATTTACCGGCTTTGTTCCCCCAGAGGCATTCCTCTATTATGATCAGACAGGTCTGGTTCAAGATAGAACGGCAGTGCCGATAATCTTCCACGTAGGCCGAAAAACTGTGGATAGGCGGCTCAACTACGAGCGGGACGTCGTACGGAGCGCTGAGGAGCGTCTCCGATTTAGTAGGTCGGTGTCAATCCGAGTTGTTAAAGACGTCGAACGGCAGCACCAGCAATTCTGGTGGCTCATAGAGCGAGCTCCCTCGTCGATCCCAATAGATCCTGGATAAGTAGGGAACAACTAGTAGTTGGCCATTTGTTACATGCCTTTGGTCCACTTACATAGTTTTAAGGGTTCTTTAGGTAGGTTAAAAAAAAAAAAAAAAAAAAAAAAAATTCCTCGTTGGCAACCAAAAAAAAAAAAACAAAAATGTTAAAATTGTTTGTTGGCAAGCCTGCTGGCAAACAAAACAAAAAAACCATTAGCCGTTAAGTTTATTTTAAGGTAGTATGTAAGCTTATATAGGTTTTAAGTAGTATAGTTTTTTTTTTTTTTTTACATAATAAATGTCCTTGTCACTAAGTTTTTCCTCATCTCTTTTTCTTAGTTCCTTAATTTGTTCGTATTCATTCTATAATTACATTAGTTAGATTAGGTCGAAAGACATAGGATAAGCATTAAGTTTAGCTTAGAGCGCTCGCACAGAGCCAGTAAGTTATTATAAGATAGTTAAGTTATTTAAGCTAGTTTTAAATGTTTTTGTCTAGCATTTAAGTTTTTCTTGTTTCATAAAAATAAAAACTTTTTGAAAAAAAAAAAAAATTTTTTTTTGATTTCCACTATTGGTCGGAGAGGCTAAACAGAGAGGTCTAAACGCCACCACCCACTCCATCAGAGGTCTATAATCCATCAGTGTCAATGTGGATCGCTTCGACATACATACATCTGCTCATGGTTGCACCAAAGATCCCGAGCGGGTATTAATGTGCGAAAGTTGGATTGAGGTCGAAGATTTTAGGTACCATCTTCCACCTATCGCCTTTTTAAAAAAGAACAGGAGTGTACTACACTCACACTTTGGACGAGCTCTAGAATATTACCTTCCCAGTTTAGTTTCGTATCTACAGTAAGACCCAAGAATTTGGATTTGGGAATCGATGCTAGTTAAGGTGAGAGCGCCTACATTGGAAATGTTGCATTTCCATGTGAAGAAAACGAACTTTCGAATCGTCGAGATGAGCAGTCTTCTTCCATAGTTATTATAGATTGCCGGAATTTTAAAAAGTGTTGAGATCGCCGTCTTGTGTTTTGGTTGTAGCGTATAGGTTGCTAGAGGCGGATGTCATCGTAGTGCTCTAGAATTGCAGTCATCTTAAAGATACCATTTACCTTATTTAGACCCTTGTGGCACACCATGGAGGACCTATTTTATGCTGCTTATTGCACTGGATACTTTCACCCTCACCGTTCTTCTTGAAGGCCTCGCTGATCGCCAGTACGATTTTCGCAAGGCACGTTCCATGGTCGACGTCGTCCTCAAACTTCAAATCCCTGACGATATAGCGATCGTTGTAGTGGCCAAACTTCGATTCTGTCAAATTTTACTTGTACTACTTGTAAATATTATTTGTAGTTTTCTGGTACAAATGATTGAGTTACATCAGTAGGTCCAATGTGTTGTACCACCTAGAAATAAATAGAAAACTCATAAAAGTCAGTCTGTCTGTCTGTGCACAAAGCTACAGCCTATGCGGGTGGACGGATCTTAATCAAACTTCATATCTAGGGTGTGTTGGGTAATTTTAATTTTACATGAAATTAGACAAATATGTATGTATATATTCCTTAAATCTATATATCGCCATACATTGTGTATGGCCGCGCCTACATTTTAAGGGCGGTTTTTATTAAAAAAAACTATTTTTCATTGGTTTAGAATAATAATAATATTAGAATAATAGCCCACTTTTTGAATAAATTGAGGTTTTGAAGTAATTTTATAAGAAATTTGAAAAGAAAACCTTTTCAAACAAATATTGATTGGTAGAAAAAGGAGCTACTTATATACATATAGAAAAAGAATAGCGAATCATACGATCCATTGCATTTTTATATGTTTATCTTTAGAAGTTGTTGCTCCATAATAAGGATAATCTTAGATTACATGGTTTACATGGGATTGATGATTTCTGGATATTTTTTGATTTTTCATTCTTTGAGCTCCTCTATTTCATCATCATCATCATCATTCAGATAGCTTTTTCAAAAGGTGATTATTCATTGACATCAATGATCTCGTTGCGCTCTGTTATCATCTCATCTAGCATAGCAGAGTTACAGTTGCAGTTGATGGTGCTGCACTTAACAGCGTAGTGCGCCTACGTCGGGGAACTGACGCTCCTTGTTCTTTTTGGCGGTGGATGAGTTGGTGACATAGATTTCGGTGCGTGTTTGTTCTAACCATCAACCATACCATTTTCATTTGTATCATTCCGATACTTAAGTATTGTTGTGCAGGTGAACTAACTAAAATAACTGCACGTGCAAAATCCTGAAAATTATCAACTTTACACACACATTACACATCACTACAAGCTCCATTTTCACAAATCAACTGCACAACATAAACATCAATTTAAAAAAATGCTACAATCTGCCTGGAGCGGATCGTATGATACCCTATCCCTATCTTAATTGGTCTTTTCAGTGGGCAGTGGAAAATGTATTCACAAAATTTTCTATTTTGCACTATAAACTAATATTTTTACTCGAATTAATTTCTGAAGTAAACGCCCCTAAAAAGTGGGCGTGGCCATATACAATGTATAGACGATTTGTAGATTAAGTGGATATCTACATATTTGCCCAAGTAAGTTTTTTCGAGTTTCATATGAAAATAGTGAAAAAAAGAGATTTTTTTTTAAAAGTGGGCGTGTCAGTGGGCGGATTTTAACAATTTTAACACTTGTATTGCTTACTTTTCCAAAGACCTCGTATACAAAATTTCATCAACCTATTATTTAGGGCCCAAAAACTGGTGACATACGGACGGACGGACATAGCTCAATCGACTCGGCTAGTGATGCTGATCATTTATATATATACTTTATTGGGTCTATCTGTAATATTTCTCTATGTTACAAACTATGTATCAAACTTAATATACCCTTAGGATAGGGTATAAAGACAGGGTGAGTAAGGTCACTTTATCGCATAAAAAATTCAGAAATAAGCATTTTCCTTGCAATATAAAGCAGCAAGATTTCCAATATAGCGATTAGTCTTGAGTAAAAGTTTAAACAGCGATGCCGAATATATTTATTTGCTCAGCAGTTCTGGGAGTTTTCATCTACATTGGGGTGAGGATTTATTCTTATCAAACACAAATTCTTATAATGATTATACATATTCATAGGCAAGCTGTGCAGCTCCATTGAATTCCAATGAAGCAGAAGCTAGAAAGTTTGTCGAAGAAGTTAGCGATAAATTGTACACTCACTACAACAAATTAAGCCATGATACTTTTACACTGGAAGATAAAGATCCAGAGACTGTATTAGAAGATGTCAAGGCAATTTTAATGACCGCAAATGCTTTAGTTGGAATTGTTAATGATTCCAAGGCATTTGATTACAAGCAATTCAAAGATGAGGAGCTGAAATACATTTTTGAAACAATACGAGCCTCTGCTGGCGAAGCAGTGATTGGAGAGGAACAGTATCTAGCGATGCTCACAGCATTGGTTGCACTTGAAGAACTATCGAGTGACAAAGATATTAAGGGTTATAACAACGACACCGTGGAACTAGCATACTTCCCTGATATTCAGGATATAATCGCAAAAAGCAAAGATCCTGAAGAATTGAAGTACTATTGGACTGCTTGGAGAGAAAGGAACGATGGATGGGCAGCAATTAATTTCATACTTATGGTTGAGGGTATCGTAGAGGCAGCCAATATAACAGGTGAGCTAGTCAGTCATTTAAATACCTAACATTTGACTGAACTATTATTTTTAGAAATGACTCCATTGGACTACTGGCTTCGTGAATACAATACCACTGAAATGGAACAAGTGATGACCCAAATTCAGCCACTTTATAGACAATTACACGGCTTCATACGCAATCAATTGGTCCATAAATACGGCGATTCGGTTATCAAACCCAATGGTCCTATTCCCGATCATCTATTCCAGCAAGTGTTGGCTCAAGCCTGGACAAATGGAAGTGTTATTGATGAAATGTACCCGCACAAAGATCTACCCCCTTACGACTCAATTCTAGAGAAAAACAACTACGATACCCTTAAGCTCTTTAGGACAGCTGATAAATTCTACCAATCGATGGGATTCGACCAAGTGCCCGATGATCTCTGGGGTACCCAGATAAAAATGAAAAGTGGAGAGGACGAAGGTGACTGTCAAGCAGCAATATTTGATCTGACGCCCAACGTCTACATGCAATATTGTCATAAAATGGACTTTAGAAAATTCCTTCAAGCTCACGGATACATGGCTCGGATATATTATGCCAGGGAGAAGCAAAATCTACCGGCTTACTACTTCAGCTCACATGATCTGGAGTACCCAGTTGGCGAGGCTGTCATTTTGTCAGCATCCACACCTAAGCATTTGACTGCAATAGGTATGGTTACTGACTTCCAGTTCACCGATGAGGTTCAATTGAATCGACTCTTGAGGATGGTAAGTCCTACAAATTTGTTGCTTCTCTCTCTTATGTTATCAGCTTTGCAGGGCATACACACGTTGCTGAATATTCCCGTGTACTTTGTTCACACAAAAGTAATGGCCGACCTATTTGGGAAAAAAATTGAACTAAATGAGCTGAACAAGCACTATTGGACGCTAATGGAGAAGTACGTTGGTGTGGAACCTCCAGTTGATCGTTCATCTGATTTGATTGACTTCCCATTCAAATTCTACATCGATTTGAATGCAAATCAACAGGCTAGGTACGACATAGTAGGGTTTTTTCTTACCATCGATTCACATTTAACTTTCGTCTAAAGGAAGTTCGACTCAGAGGTGCTGGGCTATCAGATTTACAAGAAATTATGTGAAATCAGTGGACAGTACCCCAAGGAGCCCATTCAGAACTGTGATTTCTATGGCAGTAAAAGTGCTGGTGACGCCTTGAAGTATGTCAATCATATTGTAACATAACTGAGTTCCTATTTATCAATCAATTTGATTATGTTTAGAAAAATGATGAAACTTGGAAGTTCAATGGAATTCCGTGAGGTATTAGGGACTCTTTTGCCTGAGGATCCTACGGTGAACGCTGAAAGTCTATTGGAGTACTATGAACCGATAAAATCGTGGCTGACTAATAAAAACAATGAAGCAAATGTTAAAGTCGGATGGTCACATTCGGACAAAAGTACGCTGACAATGTTGCGGGAATTCACCGATTGACTAATATTTATTTTCATTTCAGAGGTAATACAACATAGGGGTCGTTTATCCAAAAAAGAATATAAAAATATTATATAATATAAAATAATAATAATCACGGAAAATTTCAAATATTAAAAAAAACAAAAAAAAAAATGGTATTATTAAAATTATCAAAATGAATGCTGGTACTGACAATTAAGGTTTCTCAATAGTTCGGATAGTATAAGATAAAATGTCGCGAGAGCTCTTATCTCTTATCGTCACGGACCTAGAAACTAATAAAAGAGTCGTATAGACGTCCATTTTAATTGCGTTTTGGTGTCTATGCTACTTTGCAGAACAGCTGTAACTTGAATCTATTTAAATGTAACAAATATTAATGTAATATTTTACTTTTTTTCTAATTTATATCATTAGCGTCGCGAAAATCAATTTAAATAAATTAATTTTTCGAAAAAAAGTCTATTAGGCTTTATAGTTATTCACACATAATAGATGCTTATTGCCAATTCGATTCCTGTTTTCGAAAAAAAAAAATTATAAAATTTTCTTGTTGAGTCAAAAAATCAAATTTTATAATCTGGGGACAAATTTGGACGAAAATGACAAAAAGATGTCCATGATTTCATTCTTTTAATAATTATAAAAAACAATATAATGATTTTTATTCCTAAATTTAATGTTTTCCGCAAACATTTATGGGTTTTGAGAAAAACAGCTTATTTTTATTTACACAGATTTGATTCCTATTTTGTTTGACAATAATTTGAATCCAATAAAAACAAAGCTGTTAAAATTTATTCGATTACATATAGATCTCGCCTTTTACAGGTAAAAGTAAGTACTCCGCCTTGAGGCACGGTTAGGTTGTTACGAGAAAAAAAAAACACAGGTGTAGCATATGAAAGCAATAATTTATCCAAAATAGTACTTCATTGAAAGCTATAAATGAGTGGGAAATATTTATTTTTAACAGAAAGCTATTAGGTGACGCGAATGACAAAATATTGGGACAAGCCTTTCTTACATAAAAAATAAAAAAAAATATATCATTGGTAATAATAATTGCCAAAAGCCAAGCAGCTGGCAGCTGGCTACAAACCAGGAGAACAGGCTCTTCGAAATAGCGAAGGTAGGCTAGTTACCGACGCACAGGGAATTGTTGATTTGTTTAAGCAAACACTTTCAGCAAACAATCCACCTCCAGTTAATGGGGATCGAACGCCCCCACCCAGTATTGAAGAAGTTAATGTAGCCATCACAAAATTTAAAAAGCCGCTGGCTCTGATGGGCTTCCAGGTGAGCCTTTTAAATACGGAGGTGATGGCTTGGTAGGATGAATGCATCAAGTCATCAACCAAGCATGTAGAGGTAGAGGAACGCATGGCCGACGACTGTCTTGAAAGAACTACCAAGGCATATCCCTGTTAAATGTCGCATATAAGATCCTATCCAACGTATTGTGTGAATATTCAAAACCAACCTGCCTAACACTAGTCGGCACATACAATAAGCTACATTTTCACACTCAAACAAATTCTAAAAAAGACCAACAAATTTCAACGAAACCCATTACCTTTTAATCGACCTTAAAGCCGCCTATGACAGCATTCATCGTCTGGAGCTCTACCAGGCGATGGCCGAATTCGGGATACCAGCAAAACTTATCCAAACGTGTCTTGAAGTGAATGAGGACAAGACGAGGTATATGTAATCAACAAACAAAAATTTATCTGTCCAAAACCTTGGGCAGAACGTCGCTATTGATAACTATAATTTCGAGGTAGTTAAGGAGTTCACCTACCTCGGAACAAATATTAATGCTACAAATGACACCTTTGTAGAGATCCGACGAAGAAAAACCCTAGTAAACCGCTGCTACTTCGGTTTGGCGAAACAACTGGGTTCAAAACTCTTAACTCGACGGACCAAATTAATGCTCTACAGAACGCTCACCTTACCAGTCCAGCTGTATGGAGCCGAGTGCTGGACGATAACTAAGAAAGCTGAGCAAATATTGGGCACCTTCGAGCGAAAAATACTCCGTCGGATATTAGGTGCCTTATGCGAGGAGGGCGAATGGAGGAGAAGATACAACCGCAAATTCTATGAGCTGTACCAGGATGTAAATGAAGTCCAAAAAGCCAAGATGACGGAGACTTAATTAGCTCGGCCATATCGAGCAAATTGACAACAATGCTCCAGCCAAGAGGATCTTCGCATCTCAGCCCCCAGGTTCGAGACGGAAAAGATGACCGAACTTCCGGTACAAAATCTAATCTGTCGCGGATGCCAGAAAACTTAGTCATCAAGTTAATCCTCCAATAAATCTCTCCAATCCTTGATTCAAAGCTAGATGGAAGAGAGAATGTAAAAGGATGGGGCCTGCAACTATCCGTAATTCATTGGATGTACATATACTCCGATCGTAAGACCCATACTTACCTACGGAGTCATTCTATGGTGAAAAGCCACAAACTAAGCTAAATAATCTTAAAACGTTTAAACATACATTAGTATGTGTTAGCATAACCAGAACACAGAGTTTGAAATGTTACTTAAACTTCCTTCTCTAAATGAGTTCATTCGTAGCACAGCTGTGTCAGACAACCACTATGTCGTACCGTTAGTCGAATATTATAAGAAAAGCTTCATTGTTATTCCTGAGAGACAGCAGTGGGGGTCCGATACATCAAGCGGTGTACAAGACTTTCGACTCTATACTGACGGGTCTAATATGGATATTGGAACTAGCGCTGGAGTTTTCTGTGAATCACTTAACATTAAAGATTCATAGAAGCTTCCGAATGACTGTAGAAACCTTCAGGCCTAGTCCTTCGCCATTAAAATAGCAGCGCAGTATGGGATTCGTTTTGCAACTCACCAGGTCCTTTGTACTGGATCAAAGAAGCAATGAATGTGAAGTTATACGACAATAGCATCCATATGTGGATTTAAATTTGCAGCTTAAGTGGGTGTATCAACAACATAGCGATCGCAAGCACGTCAGTGCATCGAATGAAGTGGCCTTCCAGACTCCAGCCCAAACTTGTGAGCTGATATAACACAAGAGGTTTTTAAGGCAAAACGAAAAAACATTAGTGAATTGTGGACTATAGTGTAATCTACATGGCAGGTAGGTATTTCTACTGAAAGTTTGGATGCGCTTAGTTGACCCTTAACCGCGTCATTATGCTGCTATACTGACACAGAAAGGCCATTTAACGATGTACTATGCAATTGCAACATAATGCATTCTTCCATAGAACTTGTTCTCAAAATAATTGAGAAATTCTTCCACATTGTGTCCACTGGACCATATAACCCACTGTCCTAGGTCGTTAAACAAAAAAAAAAAAACGTGCAACTAAAACTTTCGCTGCTATAATTCAGAAGAAAAACAAGTGAAAGAATTATATGATTTACTACCATCAACCTTTGCCACTAGCTGCATAGCATATCTAAACCCTAATGATGCTTAAGTTTAGTCCATAAATCTAAGAACCGATATCAAGCTAAAAGCATTTTTTTTTGTACGCCCCACCCTCCCACTCCGCCGCACTACTTTAATGCAAAAACGAAAAATATAAGAGCACCCCAAGGGTTCACCCTTCGAATCTGAAAATAAACACACGCACTCCAAGGGGGCAGAGCAAAGAAAAAAAACGTACGCTTCCTCTCCCATCTTGGCTGTCATAATAAATCAAAGCTCTACCCCGACCTATCCTTCCTGGGCGGAATCCAACGTACAAATATATACACTCGAGAGCAAACGGAGAAAAAAAAAAATATGAAAATATTATTAAACGAAGAACACATTTCGAAAACTCTTTTCGTTTTAATGATAAAAAGGATCTCGCAGGATATTAGAATTAATTGCCCAGCAGGAGAAAAGTTTGACAGGGAACAGGTCCTTCCCTCTTTCTCCCCGAAGGAAAAAAAAAACGGAAGGAACATGTGTGTGCAATCATTTCCGAGTCCTTATGGAATTATAAAATTTAATTATGAAACACTAACATGTTGGCGGGAGGCTGAAGTTGGCTGGAGTTGGGTGGCAAGGAGTCTAAGAGCCCATCTGCTCTGGTTCACTTAGACATTATTCTAAAGATTTTCAGTTCTCAGATTGGAAAAGTTCTATCCCAAAGTTGACGAACGAAGGAGGAGGAATCTATTACGTGTGGACGGGGAGAAACTGGCTGATCGAAATACATTTTACACACGGATAGACTTTTTCACCTCTCTCTCGCTGGGAAAAGGTTACGGATCATAAAGCTAACGAATGTAAGTTCTTTAATTTTTAATAAGATGGGCGATAGGAGAAAATGTGGCCGACACTCGGTGATAAATAGATTGAGGAACGTGATTAAATGTTTAACTTATGAACGAAGAAACTTAGGCATACACACACAAAGAGGTGGCGCGTGAAAGGGATTTTCAATTTGGCTAAAGTGGGGAAAACGGATGCGGAAACTAAATTAAGGTGTAGCCCTTCACTTTGTTATCAAATGTTTTTGGGTTCTGTTTGGCTAACCAATTTGTGTCCTCCTACCGGGAATGGTAGGTGTTCATTCGAATTCAATTTGATTGATGCGTTTTTGTGTTTCGAAATTCAGGATGAAATTCATTTGAATTTAATTATATTCGGCGTAGTTTTGCATATATACTTTTTCTCCACTTATCATTTATAAGGGTCGCAGTGATAAGATGTCTCTCGATATCCCGCCATCGAGTCTTACTAGCATACACGATTCGCAAACCCGAATAAGCGATTCTGCGAATAAGCCTACGTACTGAACACACACCCTACACTCTTCAACCACTCTGTTCACGGGACTGGCATTAGGTATTACTTCGCGGGCCTGGTTAGCAATTATGCTATAGTCTTCGAGACCGCCTCTTGGGCTCTTCTTGAGGCTTCTGCTCTTCGCGGTGAAGTTGAAGTCATTTCGAAGTCTTTTGGGTTCAATTATATTGACAGGAAAACAAACTTCAACTATTTCATGACTTCGAAATGAATGCAATCACTGAAATGACTTCAATGACTTCACTGAAGTCACAAATGAATTCATCCAATTGAATTCAATCTTTTAATTCACGAAAATGAATTCCCAATCAATGACCTCAAAATGAATGGTGATTTCATATTTTGAAGTTGAATTCATATGATTGAAGTCAATATGAAGAAGTTATTCTTGTGAATTCAATGAATGCAATCCAAAATGATTACTCTGATTCCGCAGAACCTGTAAGCTGAGTATAGCTTTCTGCTGCATACATTTGTTGCAAAGCGCCCGCCTAAAGCATAAAGGAGGACCGAGCTAAACATTTTGGACAGCAGGATCCTTTGTGTGTGTCCTAATGTTCGGGAGCATTCGAAAGAGTGCCGCCTATACCAGCGATGTTTTCTTATTTGCATTCTCGATATGGCCTTTGAAGCGTAGCCTAATATCGAGCATGACTCCAAGGTACTTCAGCGATTTGTTAGATCAAAATATCTGATTTAAAACCCAGAAGTTCGAATACTCCACCGTCCTGTGAGTCTTTATCAGAGCAGCGTCAGTATTGTGGGCGGCTAGTTCCAGATCGGCAGATTCCAACCATTCCTTTACTATCGTAATTGTTTCAACCGTAGCGAACTCCACCTCGTGGATACGCTTGGATACTCTGACCGCGGCGGTGTCGTCGGTAAAGCCAATCACTTTGACTCGCTCAAGCTGCGATAGTCGCATATAAAGTTCCATAGGAGAGGTCTAAGCACCGATCCTTGTGGAACCTCTCTGGAAACGTTGTAGTGCTTAGCGCCATCATCTGTTGCTGAAGTAACTTGGGACAATCCTTAACAGGTAATATGGTATTTCCATTCTGTACAGGGACCAAGTTTGCATCTCTTTCTTCTCCCTCCCCACCTTTCTCTCTATATTGCATCAGCCGCTATATCTACTACCGCCTTTATAACATTGACGATAAATGCGTTTTTCTAAAGCCGTACTGGTATTCAGACAGAGAACCATTTTCCTCCGCCACCGCAAGCAGGCGCCCACTGTATCAAGCAGGTATATTGGACGATATGATGAAAGTATCACTAAATTTTGTAGTTTCAATGGTGTATGGAAATCCCCTTCGCATTGCTGTTAAAAAATTATGCTGCCTCCGGATACTTTATTTTCTCCAATTTGTTTGCACGCCACAAACAGTTCTTCTGCCCTACCTATTATTATTTTTCATAACTTCTTAGTACAAATTTTCCATTAAATGCATGGACTAGTTCGTACTTTAAGTAAGGTCTTGCAGGATATCTTCTGCAACTTATTTCTACACCTGAAACTTCTTGAAACGCAAGTTAAGGTTAACCTCAACCGAGTATAAATAAAAAGTGCTGCCAAATACACGTTTATTCATAGATCTTTCTGAGCTTATCCTTAAAGGAAATCGACTAAAAATCATCTCGTTATAAGACCTTTCCTCACAAAGTATTGTTTACTAAAATAATGTACACAAAGTTTTTTCCTAGTGAATAAGCATTTCTTTACATTCAAATTCCTTTTCGCTTTTGCAACTGCTACGCAACTTTATGAATAAATTACAAGCAATTCAGTGAAGGATTGCAGTTTGTTTTTATTTTTTTTTTTCCTTGTGACCTTGCAAACGTTTACAGGTCATGACTCAATTTAAATAATAGACCTCCCTAGGCGAACTTGCCCGCTTATTTTTATATAAAAAAAAAAACAACACATTTTCCTTTTTTCCTTCGACTTTTATCTTTATGAAGGCTAGGGTGGTACCTACCACGAAACACTTGGTCTTCGTCGAAAAGCTATATTGTGTTCAGAATAAAACTTTACGGTCAGCAATCGCTCTTATCGTCGTCACGCATTTCCTTGGGGGATTTTGTTTTTGTTTGGAAAAAATTAAAAAAAAATTAAATAAATAAATAAAAAACTTGTCGATTCGTGATGGATTACATTTTCCAAGAAGTCGTGATGGCAACACCATACTCTCTCTTTCAGCTTTCAATGGCTTAAATATAAAGTTAAACCGTAGTCCTATCGCGCGTGTAATTGCCGGAGAATAATAATATTCAGATACCTACATACACAAAGGTATATCCTGGTGACAATGCCATCCGAAAACATTTTAATCTAACAGATGTGAAGCTCTACAAAACAAAACAAAACAACAGATAAAAACACATGTTTTTTATCACCCTCCGGATGTTGTCAATCAACTTGTAAATCTTCAATTGTTTAAATTGGTTTGTTTTACAATAACAAAGGACCACCCAAAAGTAAAATAAAAATAAAGACGACTACGCTTTGCTGGGGAGAGAACATTTCGCAACTATATTTGTCACCCCATTCCCAGATAAGGGTGCAAAGAGAAAAATATATACAATCTGTTGGGTGGTGGAGGGTGCAAGGACCGTTCTAGGACTTGTTGTTCCAGTCTGCGTAAATATTTATGTGGTTGAAAAGGCTCCAGGTGTATATTCAGGATGTTTATTGGTTTCATTGTACCACAAGGACACCTTGTATTCGTACCGGGGAACTGGATTTAAGAGCGCCTTTTTTTCGCCTTTGTCACCTAGGTACATATTTGTACAGAGGATTAAGAATTTTTATTTGCGGGGAAAATACAAAATATAAATTGAAAATACGAATGGATGAATGGAAACTCTTCGGTGTGGATGCGCGCTGAAAAGATAGTTAAATGTTTGTGCGATTGTGGCTTGTGGTCATTACGGATTGCAAATAGAATTTTATTTAAAAAAAAAAAAAAAAAGGTGAAAGCAAAGTGAGTGCTCTGCGGGTGGAAATTGATGAAAAGGACTCACGGGCAAATGCGAAAGAGAGAAGCAGTCGAAGTGAATTTTTATTTATATTGGGTGAGAGCTTTCTTTGCACACATTTTATCTGATATGAAATGAAATGCAGTCGTTAGTTTGCTTTTATTCTTAACTGCGGGCGAATGGTAGTGGATATTCAATTAATTCAAGTTGATGACACTGTCTGCTGTGGTATCCTTTAGAAAAGCAATTCATAAATCCAGTAGGAGGAGGATACTTTTATAGATATTATATATCGGAAGCCAATGCCCGATTTTGGATTGCTTTCTTAGGTTGAATCTAGTCATTTTAACATAGATTCTTTCCTGACTTTATCTAACATTACAGGTGATTCAAGGAACTTGTATTGAATGAGAGAGCCGGGAGCGATCCATGGTGGGTGGTCGCCGTGTAGTGGTAGTGTATTTGGTCATTAAATAAGAGGTTTGGTAATCAATTCCCAATAATTCGCTCAGAAAGCACTTAGTATATTTCAATATAAAAATATACTGTGAATTACAAATAAATGCAAAAATAACACACAACACTCTCCCCAGTCAATTAAGGCAACACACATGTTTAAAATACTTCTCCATCAACTCTTTTTTATTCCTTCTTCTCTCTTTAACCAATGTCCGTGTGATAGAAGTGGTCTGTACTAATCGCCCCAAATCTGCCAATATGCTCACGGTTTATACCTTGCAGATATTGTGCTCTATGAAAATATTAGTTGGCAAACTGTCTTGATATGATGCAATTCTTCAGAGATTATGCACCTTTATTAGGATATGCAAGAGAGTTCTGCCCTTAAGATCATCGCTATAGCAGGACATCGGTCAAGAACCTCGCTCATTAGCTTACTCATTTCATGCATAAGTCGCTAAAGAGGGTGTCCAAGTCCTGGGCTTTAAAAGCCTATCAGACAGTGTCCTGTTCGCCAATCAGAATGCAAAAAGGATCTCAGAGTCTTTCTGATCCAAATTGGACATATTATACGTAGTTCTATTGTCTCAAAACGTGTTGTGTCCATAAAAACACCCAACCAGTGTTGCCACAATGATACCAAAGTATCAATAGTGATACGTTTCAATCTTAAATTCGACGTGATACTTCGATTTCTGTAAAATGCCTATTTTGATACTTTTTAATTCCGACAACAAAATACTATAATATGCCCAGCAATACTCTTATTCACTGACCCATGAGTTATTTTTTCGTTATTTTTTTGATAATTTACTTAAATATTCTTGTAGTCGACTTGGCGCCTGTTTGGATGGATACATTTTTTTGTAAAAGACTTGAGAATATTTATGTTATTTTCGGCATTATAGTTTGTCTTTATTTTTTTTAATATTAACAAAATAATGCTAATGCCAGTTTTACTCATTATTCCTATTATGATACCTTGTGATACTTTTCTTCTGTCTGCGGAGATACTTTTTTCCAAACTCTTGCGGCAACACTGCACCCAACAGTATCAGAGATGACACCTCCTGATTGATTTGAATCCTTGAGGTTTATTTAGTGCTAGCCATCAGGCAGTCTCGCCATATAAACTGTATGTCTGACTGTATAGAACTGTAGGCCTAATTAAGAACACGTAAGGGCAAACTATGAGTGCCGTGGCTCAGTGGTTAGTGCGTTGGACTGCTGCGAAAGGGGTTATAAGTTCGAATCCAGGAAAATACCATCAAAGTTTCTTAACGGCCCCATCTCTTGCGAGCTTCTGGCAAACATCCAAGAGTATTCACTGTCATGAGAAAGCTTCTCAAAACCCCCCTGCCCTTTGTGTAGTGCATAAAACTGTAGGTCCCTGCTGTACGTTGAGAAATATAAACCACGCACAAGCCGTACAGTTGTGAGAAGGTAGGCCTTGGCCCTCTGTGGGCTGGTATGTTTTTTTAAGCGAAAACTATGGCACGTGGTTTTAAGCCCCACTTTCTGCCTGTAGCTCATATAGTAGACTAAAGGACCACACTGCCTTTACCCGACGAGTTCATGTAGGCATTATATTCAAATTCGATCAGCCAGCTAACAGAAGTCTGAACAAGATTGTACGCAGGCGTTGGTGACGCAGTATGCCTCCGCAGCCGTAAAAGACCTGAGTAAGTAAGTTTTGGCGAAGTTAACAAGGTCCAGGCAGCATTTTACAGCATCCAATTAGGATTCGGTTGGACTGAATATCTTAAGGAACAATGCCAACAAAACCAGCGGCTCTAAAAGGTTTAAGGTCATTCATTACAGAGCTTTGCAAGAATGTTGACAGGTAGTAGGAATGTGGGTAAATGTAACACGAGTAATACTGGAAGCACTTTCAAATCGATTGCCAACTAGAGAGCAACCGGATTGTAGGTTAATGATTTCCTCACCTACTATTGGATGACCGTTGACCGTAGGCTTTTTGGAAAGTATTTATCTTAGCCTGGAGGAAACTGTGCGGAGTCCTTGATATTATTACGAACGAGTCTCCACGCATTAAAGCTTTTTATCATTTTTGTACAACTTCCTGTAGTCTATTTTAAACGCTGCAATGTTTCAAATAAATCTCCTTATACTATTCTAAGCAATATTTTCAAAATACCGATAGTTTTCAATTATACTCCAACAAACAATAGGCTAGGCAAAATATTTATGCAGCTAGCTAAGTTACTAAGAAAAATAGTTTCTGCTTTAGAGAGACCATTTGAAATTGATTGTTGACTTTTAATTTGCATGCCCTCCACTCCTACAGAACAGTTTCCACTAACAGGATACGCACAAGGTTTCTGCGATAAATGCATTGCAAATATTTACTCCATTTTTTGTTGTTTGTTTTTTCCCATTCAACTGTGTTTTTATTCATGTTGTTGCGAACCAAATTAATTTTTCCGCCGCCTGCCATAACCAAATACCTATTGGGTTTGGCATTTTCTCTGGAACTTGCTTTTTTCTGCGCCACCACTGGGAAAATAATGGAGTGGTGTTCTTTTTTTAACGTTCACATCTGATACTCTAGGCTGGAGTGGTGGTTGTTAAAAAAAATGGATTTTTTTTTTAAATTTGTATAAAATGTAGGAAAGGAAAATATAATAAAAGAAACGGAGAAAAGAGAACTGCAACAAAAGCATCACAAAAATGCAATTTCCGTTTCGACTTCTGTTGAATGACGAGAACTACGTATTCATGCTGAAAATAACGGTGCTACTCTTCGTCGTCTATTCAACAAATATTATTTTCGAAACTAAAATGTGAATGGACATTTAACGGGGTTGGAACAGAACAGCCGGAAAAGGACAAACAAAAGGAAGAAACGAATGTAAGAGTGAGGAGCCTGTTATGTTTCGAAGTAAGTTTGAGGTTATAGAGTGGTCTTGGGTTAAGAATACAGATTGGGGGAGTGCTTTTTTTATTTCTTTTCTTTTCTTTTGTTGAATTTGGATTTCTTTTTTAAGAATTAAATTTGTGTGACTGACTACCGGAAGGAGTTATTCAAAATTGGAATAAAGTAAGAGAACATATGCCAGTAAGGAGTTCATTTTTGCAAGATTTCGATTAAAAACTATGAAATTGAACTGAGGAATCAAAAAGTAAAATTTTTTCCGACAAGCTGTCGAGAGTTTGAAGATAAAATGTATCCAGTACAAGGAGTTGGCCTTGCAATTGTAATGTCAAACCAAATACACCGACCCAGATATCGAACTAGTTTTCTCAAAACATTTCCTGTTCACCGTGAACTTGTCCGATTCATTGTCATTGACACTTAGGTACGAGTATCTTTATACTTGAAAGTCGTTCAAACGAAACCAATTCAAAACGGCAATTAAGCTCACTCGAGATACTTGGTATTACGGATCCCGTGGGGACTTAATATGCCCTCTTCCTCACACAACTGGACATGTGAAACTATGATCTTACATTTTGAAAAAGCCTTTAAGAGGAAACCAAGAGATCTTATATGGGTGGCGTTAAGACAAGAACAAATTCCACAAGCCTACGCACGTATTATCATGGCTATGTATGAAGGAACAAAAAACAGGTAAGATGTTCCTTATCTTTGCTGACAATGGAGCTATCATAAGTGATGATCAAATGATCAATCGTCCCTGCAATGATCACTATAGGTGGATGTTTTTGAAGGAAATGGGTACCGACTTAGTTCCAAAAAGACAGAGTATGAATGCTTCCCGTACTCTGATCCACATTGGCCTATTACAGAAATATACCTAAAAGTGCTTCAGAGGTATGAAAACTCCACTATATTCTGTGACCAAAAAATGTCCCCTTAGCTGAAAGGAAGTCTCTACAAAACGGTTGTACGTTCAGCGCTCACACACTGTTGGCAATATATGAAGTATGTGGTGCAGGGACATAAGTCCCAGGGACATAACTCCCAAATATTTTTTTTGGGACTTATGTCCCACTTAAATGGGACTTAAGTCCCACATTTTATTTGGGACTTATATCCCACCCCATCGGGACATAAGTCCCAATTTTATTTTGGAGAAAATGGGACATAAGTCCCAAATTATTTAAGAGTTAATATATAATTAAAAAAAGAAGTACCTTTGACTAAATAAACCAGATTTTTTAACATAAAGAAAAAGTTTAGAACTTTCCTTGTCCTTTCTCATTGCTGTCATAAAATGTTTGATTCTTGAAGCCTTTCGCCTAAGTTCAGCATTAGGATATATTTTCTTTAGCCCATTTCGAAGGCTCTGTTCGAAATCAGTGGTGAAGGAAGCGGGATGAAAATTGAATATGTTCGCTTCAATAAACTGAAACATGTGTACATACATTTCTTCAGACTTGCTACTCATTCAGTCGTTCATTGAGCCTAACAGCATTAAGACGTGTTTCGGCTATTTTTAATTCGGATTTTATTATTAAGTGCGAATTTAGTAGATTTGTTCTAAATAGACTTGGTGGTGTAAAGGGTGTGTGTCCGGACCGGCAAGTCAGTGTCCCGAGTTCACTTCCTGCGGGGGAAGGTAAATAAGTGGCCATTTTTCAATAAAATAAAATCGTTCGAGCTGAAAAAACAATCAATAATTAATTTATTTGACGTTTGTGGCAAAGCAATAAAAAAAAAAAAAAAACATATATATAAACTAAAAAAAAAAAAAAAAATTAGACTGAGTGATGAGTGGGGAAGGGCCCGCGCTTCCAGTAACGGAAGTTGCGGTCGAACGTAAAATTACCCAAGAGCTGATTTCTGTACTACCAGTGCAGCAAATAAGCAATGAGACAAAGAGGAGGAGGAGCGTAAAGCCGACTCCAAATCTAAAACGTCGCTCCATGAGAACCTCAACAGTGCCATTGCCCGTTTTGATAAAGGAGACGGCGGAGGAAATGGACGATAGTCAAATCTCTGAAGTGGAAGAGGCAACATACAAAGGGACAGTAAACGTCTTCGCCTCCCTAGCCCAATCGGATTCCGACGACGAAGATGACGAATTGCATGAGCTTACGAGCAGCATAGTGCAACTGCAGAAGCAAGTACTGGCAATAAAAGCCAAACAAATTGCGCGACGTGAAAGGGAGAGGCAGACTGTGTTCCGAGCTTCCCCAGAACCGCAGCTACTACAACCACAACAACAGGCTAAACAGCAACAGCCACAACAACAGGCTAAGGCGCAAAAAACACTGCCAAAACAGCAGCAGCAAAAACAAAAGCCACAGCAACAACAAAAGACGCAGCAACAACAAAAGACGCAGCAGCAGCAAAAGCCGCAGCAACAGCAACAACAGCAACAACATCAGCAGCAACAACAACAGCAGCGTCAACAGCAGCAGCAACAACAGCAGCAGCAACAACAGCAGCAGACAAAGAAGGTGAGGGTACCACCAATAAACACACACAAAATGGAACTTAAGGAGACTATCGATTTATGTAAGTCTGCCATTGGTATTAATAATTTTAGTATAAAAAGGTATAACAATGATAAGCACTCCATCCAATGCAAAACGGTGGAGGACTATAAAAAAATTATAAACTTGCTTAGGGACTCGACGACGGAGTTCTTCACCTTCACCCCGAAGGGGGACAAGCTGCAAACTATGCTGCTGAAGGGGTTGGATCCGTCCACCGAACCGGAGGAGGTCCTTAAGACGCTCCAACAATTTCAGTGCGACGAGCTAACGTTCGTTGGGGCAAAGCCTTTCAGCACGGCGAAGGCCAGAAGGGAGAATCGCAAATTGCCGTTCTTCCTAATTCAACTGTCTCCCAACAGCAAACTGGAGGGTCTAAGACGCATCAATGTCCTAGATCACCAGGTTGTGTCGTGGGATAAATTAAAACGCAGCGAGGGCATTATTCAATGCGTTCGCTGCCAAAGGTTCGGGCACGCCGCGTCGAACTGTGATATGCAGGCTCGATGCGTGAAGTGCGCAAAGTTCCACAATACTGAGAATTGTCCTTTGGGTAAGGACAAGGTTTTAGATAAGAGCCTGCTCACATGCGTATTGTGCAGAAATTCGGGACACACCGCTAGCTATCGGGGTTGTCCTGAATTTCAAAGCACCAAAACAGTAGATTTGGCTCAAAGACAGAAGAACGTGATGAAAGGTCCACACGTTTCTACCAAAACACCAGCCGTGTCTCCCCAGATTACCTACGCCCAAATGGCGTCTGGTAGGGCGAGCACGGTACAGAAGGTACCTACACAGGCTCCAACGCCTAAGGCACCTGAAGCTCAAGGCGACTTGTTGACCATCTTGCTCCAAATTCAGGGGCAGATGAGTCAGCTCCAGCGCCAATTATTTGAGCAGGGGAAACGTGTGGACACGATCTACGCGATTCTGCCTAGCCTAGCGCACATTCAGTCGTAATGGGTACGGCCGCGAATGAGGAATCCCTGAAGATCCTGGCGGTGAATGTAAATTCATTGATTAGGATCGAGCGCAAGGAATCGCTTTTTAAGTTGCTCGACGACCAAAGCCCTGATGTGTGTCTAGTTAGCGAAACTAAGCTAACGCAGAAGCGCAAAATACGGCACAATAAATACAATATCGAACGAAGAGACCGACCCAACTCCACTCAAGGAGGTGGTGTTGCGATCTTCATTCGAAAAGAACTTAGGTATAAGGTCGTGTACAGTGGTGAAGTGCGAAGGTTCCAGGAGCTAGAAGCATGTATTGTGTACATCCCTCTCCGTAGTGGAAAGAAGATGTATGTGGTCGCGCTTTATGCTCCTGATGCTCCTCAATCTAACTTATTTATGTCAGAGCTCGAGACATTATTTCAATGCCTAAGGCTGGGTTCGGGAGAGAATTATTACCTCATGGCCGGAGATTTAAACGCCAAACATAGAGATTGGGGAAATCATACACCAAATACTAGAGGGAACTCACTACTTAATTGGTGGGGTCAACACAATGTCGAGTTTCGGCTCGATTTGAAGGCTACAGATAGTCCGTCGTTTCCCAGAAGCGGCTCCTATCTGGATCTACTTCTGTTTGATGAACGATTACAACTGACCGACGTTGACCGACAAACGATAAACTGTTTACTCACGTTCGTGTATGACAGTGACCATTGCGGACTTAGTGCCGAAATAACGATTCCCAACGAAACTGCGGAATTGGAAGAGTTTGTTCAAACGTACTCCTACAACTACAGTAGAACTCGTTGGACTCGCTTCTCCCGAGACTTAACAAGAGAAATCTCCTTAAATTCGATCGACCCACCGTCCAACAGAAACCTGTCGAACGAGGAGATTGACAGTTACCTAAAACAAATGGACGAGACAATCAAACGAACGATGGACAGTACAATACCTCGGTATCGACCAACTGATAACGTATTCCGTAATGCAACAATCGACGCACTGCAAGCACAAAAAAGTAGACTGCTTACAAGACTTAAAAACTTGTATAGACAGTTTACTGACAGACAAAACTCGGAGATTAGGACGTTGAAGTCGTTGATAAAAAATCTCCAAATACTTATTAAAGCAAATTACAGGCTGACGGCTAATTTGCACTGGGGAAATAAGATTCGAGCTATCAGGTCTGATAACCCGAGTATGTTCCCCCAAATTAATAAAATATTTCGGAGGAATGTCAACGAACTTCCGTGTCTGAAAATCCCCCGAACAACGAACAATGAACTTTTACTTACAGAAGCAGGAATAGATCCAGTTGACGCTGTCGACGATGACGACTTTTTCGTGATCGAGGATCCGCAGAAGAAGGTTGAGGCTATAGGAACCTTTTTTCAGGATGTGTATAAGGTAAATGCTTGCATTCGCCCGAACCACGACCTGGAGAATAGAGTCCTTGCGCACAACTTCCGCCTTCGATATGATTTGCAGCATTGGCAATCAGGGAATACTGGCTTCACCAGGTTCAATGATGGCAATGTTGCAAACAGTGTCATTGCCATTGAAGGGATTCATCCCCCTTACATACCGAAGGTAGAACTTCAAGCGATCTTCGAATCACTGAGAAAGAAGAAATCAGTGGGAATCGATGGAGTGTCGAACATTGTGCTTAGACATCTTCCTCTTGTAGCGGTAAACATTTACGCCACCCTGTTCAACAATGCTTTGAATAATGCACATTATCCAGAGCATTGGAAAACAGCAGTGGTGCAGCCAATCCCAAAAAGGGGAAAAGACAGTTCCAATCCGGCAAATCTCCGGTCGATAAGTCTCCTTCCAAACATCAGCAAGGTATTCGAAAAAGTGCTCCATAGAGCAATGATTAAGTGGGTTGAGGACAATCATATAGTTCCGGATAATCAGTTCGGTTTTAAGGCGGGGCATGATACAATTCATGCCGCGTCTAAACTTGTGTCGGATATCCAATGGAACAAAAGCAAAAATCAGTGCACGGGTGCCTGCCTTATTGACTTGGAAAAGGCCTTCGATACCGTATGGTTGGAGGGGCTCTTTTACAAGTTGAGTAGGTTGGGTATAAGTAAACCACTACTGTACATGTGGCTTAATATGCTCACTGGTAGAAAGTTCGTTGTGAAAAATGGCAGCGTAACTTCCACTGGGACGTTCGAAATTAAAAATGGTCTGCAACAGGGGGCGGTTAATTCGCCGATCCTTTTCAATATTTACACAGCTGATCTGATAGGATCTCTTCAACACGCGATAGCGTACGCGGACGATTTGATCGCGTACAGATCAGGACCTAAGATTGACGTCATTGCAACACTCTTGCAATGTGACTTCGATAAGATTCAGCGATATTGCGATGACTGGAAGTTGAAAATCAACTTTCAGAAGTCTGAAACCATTCTTTTCAGAACGCCATTGTCTAGGGCCTCTAGGGATACTAGAAAGAATTGGCGAAAGTTCTCTATTGTTGGAGAGCACGGACGTCCACTTGCATGTCAAAATGTAGTCAGATACCTGGGGATTTGGCTAGACCAATATCTATATTTTAATAAACATGTAGATATTGCTCTAACCAGAGCCCGAGGCGCTTTCGCTCTTACAAAGAGACTGTTTTATAGCAGCCAACTCGATGCAAGGGTGAAGGTAATCTGCTACATGGCCCTTATTCGGCCCATGATCACATATGGATGTCCTGTGTGGTTCAACATAGGGGCAAGCAGGATGGAAAAGATTCGGGTGTTTGAGAGGGCCTGCCTTCGGGCTTGCCTTCACTTGTACAGAACACCAGAGTCTCAGTACATAAAATTCTATTCCAACGAGATCCTTTACAACAAAGCGAGTCTGATAAGAGTGGACAATTTCCTAATCAAGATGACTCGAAGGCACATTGCGAGAGCAATGACCTCGATGAATAACCTGATCTCCGGGGCTTATTACCCCAATAACATGTACCATGAGAGCGTGCGCCTTAACGGCTTTGTTCCCCCAGAGGCATTCCTCTATTACGATCAGGCAGGTTTGATTCAGGATAGAGCGGCGGTGCCGATAATCTTCCACGTGGCCCGGAAAACTGTGGATAGGCGGCTCAACTACGAGCGAGACGTCGTACGGAGCGCTGAGGAGCGTCTCCGGTTTAGTAGGTCGGTTTCAATCCGAGATGTAAAGGACGTCGAGCGGCAGCACCAGCAATTCTGGTGGTTCATAGAGCGAGCTCCCTCGTCGATTCCCGTAGATCCCGGGTAGTGGCAGTACGGTTAGTTGGCCGTAGCATATTGTTACCAATGGCCGACTTACATAGTTCCTTAGTCTGTAGGTGTAGATTAAGTATAATTTAGAAAAAAAAAAAAAAAAAAAAAAAAAAATGTCGTTGGCAGCCAAAAAAAATACAAAAACCCTAAAAAAGCCCGTTGGCAAAAAAAAAAAAAAAATAGCCGTTAAGTTTATTTTAAGTTCGTATGTAAGTCTATTTAGGTTTAAGGTAGTATATAGTTTTTCATAAATAAAAAAATGTCCTGTTACTAAGTTTTTGTTATAAATTTTTCTTAGTTTTTTTTCAATAAGTTATTCTATATTCATTTAATAATTAGATTAGTTAGATTAGGTCGAAAGACATAGAATAAGCATTAAGTTTAGCTTAGAGCGCTCGCATAGGGCCAGTAAGTTATAATAAGATAGATAAGTTATTTAAGCTAGTTTTAAACGTTTTTCCCTAGCTGTTAGTCTTTCATAATTTTTAATAATAAAAACCTTTTCAAAAAAAAAAAAAAAAACTTGCTACTCATTAGCGAGTAGAGAAAAGGATATACCTTAAAAGAGGAATAAACGAACATATTTTAGTTTTTGAGAATTTAAGAAAAGAATCTTATAAAATGAAAGTTTTTGAGAATATGTATGTGAAAAGAAACTTATAAAATTATAGTTTTAGAGAATTTGAGAAAATAAAAATAAAAATCGCGCGATACGAAGAAAAATAATGCAGCTAGCTACTACTTACATGTTCCGCGTGGGCTATATACACAATTACTAATTGCCTACATCCACAAGATGGAAGAACATTAAACGTCCCATCAATTAAAAAATGTCGTTCTGATTGCGGTAACGTTTCAATTAGTTCTACGATTGTGTACCCGAATTTAGTTTCTAAAATCGTGTGTTTATAAAAAGTTTTTTCTTTATTATATCTGGACATGCCGTAGTTTGACAAAACATTTTCGTTTGAAAATGCTTCCTTTATTTCCCTAAGGTTACGTGGCGGTTTTGGTAAAATATCACTTTTTAATCGATTCATGTGCCGCTTAACAGAAGAATACTGAACTGAGTGCGCTGCATCAGCCATTTTTAAGCGCTTTGACTCAAAGATTTGTTTGGCCGTTGTTCTTCTTTTTTGAGGAAGTGAACAATCGCTTTTAATTGAATGTACCAACTTCATCATACTTCAGCATACTTCGGTATATTTCAATTCTCTAAAAAAACAATGTAAGGTGGGACATAACTCCCAAATACTTTTTTTGGGACTTATGTCCCGATGGGGTGGGATATAAGTCCCAAATAAAATGTGGGACTTAAGTCCCATTTAAGTGGGACATAAGTCCCAAAAAAAATATTTGGGAGTTATGTCCCTGGGACTTATGTCCCTGCGCCGAAGTATGTATGTATGTATGAAGCCAGCTGAGATGAAAATGCTCCGTATGACAGCAGGAGTAACAAAGCTTGATAGAATGAGAAGTTTGAAGGATCCAGGAAGTGTCCACTTAATTCCTTTGATAGAGTATGACTGGCTCAGTTGGTGTTATCATGTTCAGGATTCTTCTTTAAAGGCAATCTCAAACAACGTTTCTACACATTCAACGAAAGAGCAACTGGATCACACAAAGGCAAAAACCCCAGCATTTGAATGGGCACTTAGCCTGTGGGGTATCCTGTCATCCTAAACTAACAGGTTCTCTTGTATCACATGTTTATATGAACCTGGCATCAGTGACGAATTCATTGTGTAGTTGGATCTACTGGTTTATGACTCATTCTTTGATAATACAAAAAGGAAGTACAATTATGGTCATCGACACCTCGATGCTATCTGTCCGGCACCTTCCTCGGACTATTTTGGCGTATCTGCTAGATGTCACTTTTTTGCAGATCTGAAGGATTTAAGTAATAATAAACTGATGGACTTCCCGTTTCTAGCCAAGAATTACTTCAGTGTGTACTGCATCTAGATATTATACATTTTCCAAAAATCAGATTGCTAGCATTGGGAGTCGTAAACCTCTGTTCTTCCACCGTCATACCAACGTCACTGTTATCTACTCATTAGCACCACAATTATTGGCTCCAATTTGGAGAGAAAAAAACACTCAGACAACCATCAGAAGGATATTAAATTCCAGTTTAATGAAGTATACCACTTTGATGTACCTATGTATGTACTCGTGTAAATCATTTGGAAATATATTGGTTTGCAAATTAAATGCACGCCTTTATGTACCGGCCTTGATTCTCTGGTTCAGCACATTTAATCATGTCCTTATCGTAGTTTTCAAATTGCATCCACACAAATTCACGTAACATGAGGCAGATTCATTGCCATGAACAGAGCTATAAAAGGATTTCCATTTGTTTCACACAGAACGAGAGACCCTTTATCAAATTACCCCAATTCGGGGAAGCGCTCTTTTCTCTAAATGATTTCAAGCTCGATGGAGCTGAATGAATTTACATTTGCGAAAAGCAGATAGTGACGCATAGTATCATGCAAATGAGATAAACGCCAAAAAATGATGAAAGACGATGGACCATTTCTAGCTACTAACTGGAAGTTCTGTTCTTCGTTCTTTTGGGTAATGTACCAGTGCTTTTAATTTGTAACGAACATTCATTTGAGTTACGACTACATCCTTTGAATGTGCGCGACTTCGTTTGGTTGTATTTTGTAACATTTAAGAGTTTACAAGAAACAGAAGTGAACATGAGCGTATTATGTTCTAGGATTTGGATTTTAAATGCAAAGAAGTTTCATGTCATAAAATGGAATGGCGGCGGCTGATGACAATTGAGGGTACTGCGTAACTTAAAGCATTTTAAGTGATGGATGAAGGAAATGCAATTTAATTTCTGTCAACGGAATAAGGCTGGGAAACTAGGGATTTTATTTGTCTTAACCGTTAAGCAAGCACTTCAATGGTGAGCAGCTTACCGTAGCAGGAGTTGATGTGGTCGACACAGGAGGATCCAGATTGGAAACCTGCTTGTTATTTGATTCGCTCCAAAATGATTCTAGCTCTTATCCTGGCCACAGCAGGCAGCACGTAGAAAGAAAGATACGCAGATAGATTAAATTTTTTAACGATCTTAACGATCATTCCCTTATGCCGTCAAGTCCTACTGCCTTGTTGGTTTTCAGTGCTTTGATCGCGGTAATAATCTCTTCCTTACTGGCGGTTGTAGAGCGAATTCGGGAATTTATTTTTACGGACACTCCAGACTGACTTGGGTGCATATGGGCGAATACTCGGCTTAAAACCGAAGCAAAATGCTTCTTCCATCTCTTCAGTTGGTACTCATCCGATATTAGCAACAATTTCACTGAGTCGATCTTCGACCACCTGTAAGCTCTTTGGAGATTCTGTAAACCGTTCTGCTGTCGCACATCGTTGCTGCTTCTTCTGCTTGCGTGGCCAGCGCATCGATGTAATTGCGCTTGGCATGTCTCACTACACGCGGCACTTCTCTCATCTTAATGTGATATAGGAACTCTAGTTTTAGTTCACCCTGCTGTTGGAGCTGCTGCAATTCGAGCTTTTAGCTGTTTTAGTTCGTTTTTCCTTCTCCAGGTATCATCGGAAAGCCACGCCCTAAGGCTTCCCTGCGATCAACACCTTGCGGATCATCATCGAGCAGTGTGTTAAGTATCGATCACCATTTCACCTCATCGATTTTGAAAAGGCGTTTGATAGTGTCGATCGGGAATTTATTTGGCGTGCCTTGCGCAGGAAAGGCATTCCTGATAAATTAATAGCAATTATCAAGTCTACATATGATGGGTCCACGTGTCACGTCTTGCACAGAGGAAGGCTGTCTGAGGAATTCGAAGTCCAAAATGGGGTTTGGCAAGGCTGCATACTTTCACCTATTCTGTTTTAATTGGTGATTAGCGATGTACTCAATGCGGCCTTATTAACAAGAAATGGAGGAATTCTACGGACTCTTACATCTGAACTCAAACAGCTCGACTACGCTGAGGATGTATGCCTATTGTCTCACAGAATAATGGACCTTCACCAAATGACAGCAAATGTGGAGAGAGAAGCAGACGTCGTTGGGCTGAAAATCAACTCGGCAAAAAATGAGCAGCCTAGGACAAAACGCGTCGACTCATATATGTATTGCTGGAGCTGGACAAACGATTGAGAGAGTAGAGTTTCCAATACCTTGGGAGTATTGTCTCAAACAATGGCGGAACCGAACTGAATATAGCCAACCGAATAGATAAAGCAAAATCTGTGTTTGGGATGCTATTCACAGTTTGGCGAAGTAATGCAGTTAGCTACACCAAGCTAGAACGTTGAATCCGTGCCAGGATGTGGTATCTGGAGAGTGACCATCACTATCACGAGGAAGCTGCAAACGTTTGTCAATAGGTGTCTGCGCACATGTTAATGATAATCTGGCCAAACCGTATCTCTAACGAATAGTTTTATCAGAGAACGGGCCATGAACGTATTGGCACAACCATACCACGACGAAAGTGGCAGTGGATTAGTAACACTCTCCGAAAGGGTGACAGAACGAAAGCTAACCAAGCGATGAAATAGAACCCGCTTACCCACAGGATAACCGGCGGTCGTAGGGGTACGTAACGCAGAACAGTGGAGAAAGAAGCACAGCAACTCGGAAAGAGTTGGAGAGAGGTGCGGCACATTTCCAAAGATTGCACACGATGACGCGTAGGCCCATAGAGGCATTAGAACCCACAAGGGCATACAGGACATTACGAACGAACAGCATAGTTGATGGCTGATTCATATCGACTACAACGTCTGGTTCTATCAAGGATAGAAATTTAGAAAAACTAATAGAATGCCAACATATGCACAAACAAAGCCAATGACAACAACCTAGACCTCGGCTTATAAATATATAAATAAATATCGACCACCGCCCAATCGTCTTAAATGTTTGCTGTGATATTCCAATAGAACTCTTGACCCCAAAGACCAGGTGGAACCCAAATGGATTATACCGCCAGAACTATCAAATTTGAATCGATTTACTAGCCTCCTAGCTCACAAAATAAACCGCACTTTATCTTTTCATCCATTAAAGGATTAGAGCACATGGCATGCTGTACATTGAATTTATCACAAGCCACATTTTCACATCTTGGGGGACGAATTCCTCATATACATACATAAGTATTTCTATTGCTTTTGAGGCTGCAACTATCTGACAAATGGCTTGGAATTCCTGCTGGATTTGAACTAAACCAAAAATTATATGCTGACTCTTCGCCTCAAGGATCTTAGCAAATAATTATGAGTTTGTTTTTCCATTCAACCACATGTTAAAATTCAAAAGACACATTATGTTGACATTCCTTATCTTCCATATACATGTACCTTCTCTAACCTACCCACTTAGCCAACTAACGTTCTCCTATAATATTACTCTTAATAGTCACCTTTCTAATCGATATAATTTAATCCCGACATAACATTTCTTCTACCCAAAAGTTATTTCCTTAAATCACTGACATCGACCTCTTAACTCCTCTGAAATCAGCACATCAAACCTATTTCCAACATAAAAGTCACCAGCGTAACACTGCCACACCCAACAATAACCTTAATGCTCACATATACACAGGCAAATTACTACTTAAATTGGAGTGACATCATGCTGTGATAACATAATTCGCCTCCCGCCATTTATTCTTCTTCTTCTTCTTCTTCTTCTTCTTCTCTGCAGATCCTTCGTAGGACATCTCTTCTATGAGCCTTGCCGCCGCGCTAGTGTCATTCTTTGGGCATTATCTCATTTTTGTCAATAAATACGGAAATTGCTTCAGCAATTTCTTTCTTTTTCTTTTTCTTCTTCTTTTTCTTGTTCTTTCTCTTCGATGTGTATCCTTAGTTCTATAGCCTTATCTCAGGCAACAGAGCTCGTGTATATGTATGTCTGCCCATTGTATGACAGTATCATGGCAAATGAATCCTATTTGCCTTCCATAGTCATCAGTTTTTCGCTTCTTCTTTTTCTACTTTCGGGTACCCGTTTACGACGTACAATAGTAACAAATTGCCGCCCTCACTTGGCTTCCCTCTAAAAAAAAAAAAAACAGCAAAAGGACAACAAAGATGTATCATATGTAATAATAACAACAACAACAATGTCAGCCCTTTCCACAGACAAGAATTTCTTCCTTGATGTCTGAATATTGGTTTGTGTTCTCATCCTTGGTGGAAAATCATTTGCCAGTGAAATTTCATTACATCAGGATGAGCCATAGGATGTGGCTGAACAGATACACTCATACACATAGAAGGTAAGGATATGGGCTGCTTGGTTTCATGGTTCCGGTTGACATCATACCCAAGCAACGGTTGACAAAACAGACAAATGAGCAAATCTGTTGGGATGACACTCTCTATGGACGGGCGGATGGTGTGTGGGAGGTAAGACAAAATAAATTTCCCAACCGCCCACCCCACCCATCCACTTAGAATCCCGTCCAAACAGATGATCCCTGCATCACTAAACTGCGGTAACCCCCTCCATCGAAAGGACACGAACAAATAGAAAACACAACAAAACACCGTCGTCATCCTTGCAATGGGAAGTTCATTGAGTCCTTCCGCAGAACACCACAAATCCCATAAAGTCGTTGCAAACAAAAATACACCAAGGTGAAGAAGAAAAATTAAAACGGAACTCCAAGGAGATAGCGCTTGAAAAGAATTCCATTTAACACACATATCCTTTTCTCCTTTATTTTTTTCTTTTTTTTATAAAGACATATCCCTATCACCATCCACATACATATGAGGTGCCACCATGAATAGTGTCGATGATACCAGCCGGGGAGAGGAGCAAAAAAAAAAAAAACAGGTCCTTACATTCTGTGCGCTTGATAAAGTTCACCTATTTCGTGGCAACTAACTGCAAAGTTATCCTCCTCCTCCTCTATCTGACTGTATGGCGGCGATTCTTGTGACTATGAAGTCATTAATTGCGGCACAAGAAATGCTTTTTAATGACAAGCAGCTTTCAGAGGATTTTTCTACTCCTTTCGCGGGACACAAATAGAAAAGGAAAAAAAGAAAAAAAAAAAAACACCAGTCGAACTACAAGGATATGAAAGACTTTTACAGAAAATAAATTGATCGTTATGTGCGCACATGGATGTGTGCGCCCCCACAAAGGGAGTGCAAGAGCGAGGTACTTAAGTGAATCGTTTAAATGGAAACGCTACTCGCTGGAGGTCAGGGTTATTTGGTTAACTGGCAGATGAGACTGCGAAGGACGACTGCTTGCATATACACACTAAACCATTTAAAAGGGGAAGTTTATCAGTTGACTTATGGCAATAAAGTTTGTAACTCCTGGATACCTGTTAGTGTTTGTGCGATTTTGCTAAAAGGATGACGGTTCTATGGTATTAAGCTATGAAATCCCATTGAAGTGCCATTGCTTTGACTATGAATTATACAATTATGTGGATGAGGGAGAAACGTGTTATCCTTGCATTAACATAGGATTATTGATAAATTGGCGACTAATTAGCTACTGGGAAATGTAGATATGCATGACATAAGAAGATTTAACCTTGAGAAAAGGTGCTTATGTTTTATACGTTAAGGATACGCCTCATTGAATAAACGGCAACAGTTTTCAAAGCATCATACACAATGACCAATGTATCACCATTTGAGAGTTAAATAGCAATAATCTGGCAAACAGATTGAACATGAGTGGAGCTGTATAACTCCATGTAAGGGAGTAAAGAAAGTGGCGAGAATAAAGGGTTATAAAGAATAATAATTTGGAGTGTGTGAACGAATAGTTCATTTCGTAACAAAGAAATTTACGTGCACTAAAAGTGAATGCCATTTGATAATACGTGATAATGACTGAATGAGTAGATCAGTCTCTTTCCATCATCTCTCCCATTATTATTATTATGAGGATGAACACAGTCATTGTAAGATCTATATTGTCCTTTAACAGTCCAAGAAAACTGGCCCCTAAAAAGGTAATAGAACTAGAGTATTTTGGTAATGGTAACACCAGTGCAATGAAAACCACACTACACTGCCAGTCTTAAGGCTATCCTAAGCCTGCTTCCTGTGCGTCATTTTGTTGTTGACTTTCTCCCACGTGTTTCAGCTGCCGTCAACTCATACATCTCCACTCTACTGTGCCACATTTGACTAGGGCGTTCTTCTGTCCAATCCACTGCCACACTTACTCCTTCGTATAAAAATAAATAAAATATTAGGCCGTAAGCATCCCATAGAGGGCCTAGGCCCAGCTTCTCACAGCTGTACGTATTGTATTGTTGTGACGGCAGAGGGGTTTTGAGAAGCTTTCTCATGACAGTAAATACTCTTGGATGTTTGTCAGAAGCTCGCACGAGGTGGGGCCGTGAAAAAACGTTGGTGGTATTTTTTTGGATTCGAACTTGCAACCCCTTGCGCAGCAGTCCAACGCACTAACCACTGAGCCACGGCACCCACACTCCTTCGTATAGCAATATTTAAAAGTTTCTGGCGCGTTCTTATATAAAGCTGTTCATTGGTTATACAGTTCGAAAAAAAAACCCAAGTAGAATGAATTCCATAGTTTCCTTTCATCAATGCTGCACAGATTACATCGCTGATAACCAAAAGGAAGAACAGTGGTGACAATATGCATCCTTGATGATTCCACTTTGGACTTGGACGTGACACAGTACAGAGTTCAACATAAACCTATACTCAACGGATTGCTACCGTAAAGTGTTTGTGTGGTCGATGCAGAAGGATTCAGCACGAAAGCAAGCCTGTTTGACGTCTAAATCCTCGTTCCAGAATTATTCTTACCATTATTTTCCCTTCGGCTGGCAGAAGACATATATCTACCTCGGCAGTTTTCACAATCCATTAGGTTTCCCTTTTCGGAAGTTTGATGATCATCCCTTTCTTCCACTCCTGGGGAAACTGTTCGCCAGCCTTAGAAGAGTTGGATTTAACATAGAAGAAGACGTACTACTCCCCTCAGACCACAGCGGCCAGTTAGGAAACTCGTTAGCTTCCTAATGCTGTCCTCATCTTTGTTAAGGCTTTGCTTGTAGCCAGCGCCCGGCGCCTTGGCCCAGTGGCCCAGACGAAGTTAGCTTTCTCGTTCATTAATCATTCATTGTAAATCATGTTCAATTGACGCCCGAGCCGGACCTTGCAAGCTCATCGGCAGATTTGTTGCCCACAACCACTTAGTCCCCAACTTAGTCCCCAGGAGCCTAGCCTAGTTTTACCTAGTTTTACCTTGTTTAGCCTAAAACACAGTGGGAAATCAGTTCTTACTCCAGAATTCATTTTCAATCCGCCAGCAAACCAAACGAGACTTCTAAGGCCTAGTGTTGGAACACCATTGTACCCGTTTTTACCCGATCCCGTTTTACCCGATTTACATTTCAACATTATCTCTGGTATGGTACAGAACATGTCTTTTTATGAATTGAGTTGATTATTTTCAAATGGTTCACTAAGTCACCTGATTTTTACTCAGCGGTTACCGTCTAGATTCTTTACCGAGTGCTGTTTGGAGTTATGACCATTAAAGAGCTCCTTGGTGATGCTGTAAGCAGTCCTGCTGCTTCTTCAGCTCTTGAAACCATGGTTTTGGTGTACACTCGTTTGTCGTCCCTCATACTACGCTGCACTTCGCTTTCTTCTTCACACGATGCTGAGCTTCTAGCTCGGTTTTCTCCACTGCTGAGGAATTGGTCATCACACCGGTCATCTTATAACCACTCAATGATCTTCAAGACATTAGCCATGAAAACAAAAAGCTAATTATTGAAATTTTTTCTTGAAATTTCACCTTATTTCCCTTATCGTCCCATCGCTTACAGCTTCAACATATGCACACGTGGCTTCAGACAAAATTTGAACTCTCCACGCCACAAAGATGACAAAGATTAGAGAATATCCATGTTTTTATGTTTAATTTCCGCTATAACTTCCAAGCCACATGAAATGTAATATAAAAATAAACATTTAACTTGATAAATATACGCGAAAAACTTTTGGCTTTCCCATCTGATAATCTATTATTGCATCCGTAACAATACCGCCCCTTATCTTTCATTTAGGCTCGTTAACCCTTTGAACATTTAACACCAACCGGGTGTCCCGCCCACGACAGAGTATCTCACTAATTGTCTTTTATTAAAAAGGCTCACTTTCTAACTCTTCTTTTTTTTTTTTTGTATTATTCCCTTTTGTGGTTTCTCAAATTTAAAAGCAACATAAAACCCAAGGTAATATCTTTCTCTTCTCTCTTCCACCCAAAGAATCCCGCGAGCACGTTATTCCTAATTCCACCCAAAAACAACTTTCTCCAATTTAAACCACTTTTCAACCAGACTTTTTAAGTACCACAGCTTATGATGTTTAACTATAAGGAAACCCAACAAAAAATAAAGGAAAAATGATATCCTTGTCATAACGATGAAAGACAATACAAATTTTGCCCGCCCCGCCCCCTCCGTAACCGTAATAAAATGTCATCCCCCAAAACCAAAACATTGGGTATGTTGTACAAAACAAAATAACCAACATAAACAAATTCATTGAAAGTGATTACGTTTCATTACCGTGACATTAAGATTTTAAACTCGTCCTTTCCAGGACAATAAAATAAACTTTTTCACAAAAAAAAAAAATTACAAAAAAAAACTCTCCTAAAAGTAGATAACGCAGAAATAATCCATCTCCGTTGGTGAGCATTTTCAACCTCAAAAAAAAAACAAGGACCAAGAATAATGGGAGAAAAAAAAATATCCCTCGCAAGCAACGTTGAAGAGTCTCTCTCGAACTGTATAGCCCACAGACCGTTCGTTACCTTGCATAATTCATTAACTAAACGCAATAAAAGCATAAATGCTCACAGGATATCCCCTTTCCTTTTCGTCGTCCTCCAACTGTGAGGATAGAAATATGTAAATTGGAGCACATGAAGTGAAATATCCCTCAGTAGATTTATCTCGTTTTTGCATTATGTAGATAGTTTTTTTTCCATTGCTGTTCTTCTCCTTGTGCACTTTACGACGAACGAACAAGACGGGTACTAGTGCTAGTTTAAGGTATAAAAAAGCGAGTCCCTTAAAAGGCTGCAAAGGATGAAGAAAAGAAAAAAAAAAAAACTGCAAACCAAAATGATAATCTTCCCTCACTCCCTCTTGACGGAAAAGGAATTTGCGTGGCATTTATATGAATTGCGAGCTTCTATCCTACATACCTGCCTTTAAAAGAAACATTACTTTAGTTAGGCATACAAATGTGAGGTTAGAACCAAGGACCCTTAATAAAAAAAGGGTCCATTTGAGGGATTGTTGTAAGCCGAATAGAAATCAATGGCGTAGAAGATTAATGAATTCGCCGTATTCAAATTGTTGGGACGAATTCACTCCTTTTTTATTTATCCACAAAAATGTCGACCAAATTCATCAATGTCAGTTGTTTGCTCAAAGTGAATGGGTTCCTTCAAACAAAAAAAAAGGACACATTTGAACCCTGTGTTTGAATAAAATAATAAATTGAGAGCTAAGAGCAGAATATACATCTATAAACACAAATACAATCAGAATCGATTGAGTGGCTAGAGTTGAAATAAAGAAGCAATTAGATGCTTGAGTGGTTTTTACGATTTCGTCCTTGCCGGCAATCGGCAATGGAATCCTTTTGTTTTCGGTTTGTAAATGAACAAAGTTCCGAGTACTTTTAAATGAATATTCATCTAATTTAAGTGCTTGAACTTTAAGCAATTATTCAAGTTCTGCGTGCAAGTTATGAGGTAATAACTCTCAAAAAACATCGTTCTTACACCGATAAATGTACCTACATACAATTTCTTGCGAGTTGAATGACACGAAAGGCAAATATTTTCGAATTTTGTTTCATTTTTGATGAATAAATTTAATGATAAATGGAGAGTTAGTTAAATTTGACAATTCTTTGGATAGAATCCGTTTTAGTATGGAATTTGAAAAGCCTGTTCCAGGACAATCTGTCGACTGAAAGGAATTTTCATTACTGGAATTGTACTGGCTTATATTGCCATGCCTGAAGAAAGGAGATCCTCTGAACGGCGCCAACTACAGAAGTATAGGTTAAATTAAATGCTAAGGAAGTCAGTACTCACTTAGACCACCAATTCGAGTCCATTGTGTGCCCAAACCTTAGAAACGCTGTAAGGAAAGTCTGCTGTTAGAACCACCCAGATAGTGATTTGCATATCTGGAGGTCCATCAGCACCGAGAAAAAATGACTACCAAGAGTTCTCATTCTTCTGATGGATAGGGCAGGACACACAACAATGATGAATAGATTCGACTTCTTCTTCATCTCTGCAACTTCTGTATATAGTCATTATGCAGCACACCAAGTCGCTCTGCATGAAAGCCAATGTCAAAATTGCCAGTGATTACAACAGAAGCGCCCCGTGCAAGTTGATGACATTTCCTTGCTAAAGGCCGGCCGGTATCCAGATGAACCTAGCGTTTATTTGCTCGACCGGTGGCTTCATCTTCTATTTTTTTCAGTAAGGAACTAATTGGGGCTGCAATATGTACAACGTCGACTCTCTTCTAACGACCTCGTCAGCCTTTTCGTTTCCATCAACATCCATATGCCCCGGTACCCAACTGAGAGTCACCGTATTCGCTCTGGAGATTTCCTATAAAAGTTACTTGCAGGTTCTCACAAGCAGAGTCCAGAGCCTTAATGGCTTTCCAACGATATTAATTTTGGGTATGTTTTAAGCAGCCCGTTTAATGGCTTTGACTTCGGCTTGCAAGACACTGCAGCTGTCGTTTATTCTACAGATGTATAAGCATTCTCAACATCAAATATAAGATCCTGTCTGCATTGACTGTATAGAAAACGGTAGCCCTGGATGCTGGATTCTGTCGTAGATGATATCCCACAGAAAGAATTGAAACCGTGCTTAACTCCTGCAGAGTATTTAGAGCCATCTTCAAATAGAGACACCTAGTTAGTCGAGTTTTCTTTGGAAGTAGCAGGCACAAAGGGCCCTGGTTGTGATAACATATGGCTATGATATTGAAGGATATAGATTTATACTGGAATATGGTGCACGAATCGGGTAACCAATGTTGTAGCCTACTCTCAGCCCAAAACACCCAACTAGTGTCCAATCTCTTATGTTACCGAAGGTTTCCTTTTTTAAGTTCCTTGGTTTTTTGAGAGAATCTCCGGCGCATTTGCCCATCATGCCGATTATTTTAAGGGCGACTGCGCCTTTCCCTTGTCATCTTGTTGCTCTGCATGCATAAGCTGCTTGGATCCGTAGCCAATCATGATATTTACTGCAGTACCTGATGCAGGTCCTAATTACTCCCCGTTTGTACTTAGAGTCACATTTATAGACTCACTTTGCTTGGCCGTAAGACCTCAATGGATGGGTTGAAAGCCCTTAGAAATTTCGTGTAGACTTTAGCCCATTAAAATAGGTTATAGATCTACAAATAAATTATCAGTACTCTTTTGACAATGTTTCTTTTCATCAACCAATTTTTGATATACCTATTCCATCCAATTACTTTTCTAACAGTCCAAACTGCCGATTGTCAAGACAATCCCGTCAAGAGAACATCCAATACAGCACTATTTGCATGAACATCCACAAATCCACTATCAACCGTCCTTAAGTACCAAATACTATTTAATTTACTCTCGGCCACATCCAATATAATCAACCAGAACCACCCACCTAAAGTTCATTATATTGATTCAAATTATCATCGTCTCAAGTTGCAACACCTTCCCCCGCAGCATAAAAGTCCGTTTAGCTACCCAACTGCATTGCGGGTGTTATTACACTTAATTCCACTTAATAGCATCCCACTCAATTAACCGTCAAGATGCAAATATTTGGCCTCCACTTCAACAAGCCATCAACAGCCCGTCCTCTGCATCATCAAGTATATACTACAGTCTATTCACATTTTGTCCGGAATTCTTAGCCGAATACCTTGCTTTGTAACGTGTCGTACATGCATAATGGGAATTCCTATGTCAGAGTCCTTGCCTCAAGCCTCCCAAGGTCTGCAGGGTCCTTAACACACCCACGTCTTCATCGTTTTTTTTTTTTCTTTCCTGAATGAATATATACATACACATTAAACACATACTGAACGACTTAATTAAGTTGGAAATGTGATTGTCCTTCATCATCACCATCATCTCACTTATTCTTTCGACGAGCAGAGCAACATAAACACCATCAGCCATCAGTATATCAAGGAATAAAAAAAACCCTTGGGGTTGGCCACCACCCAACCCCAATTGTCACCATTCAACGTGTGGAATTTTTCCACAACAACGTACGTACGTGTCACAGTCACAGTGAATAAGATCGGAGTAAATCCTTATGAAAGGGTTCTATCCCTCCTTTGGACTGCTTTCTTTTTTCTCTTCTTATGCACACCCACCCTAAGGGTGAATCCTTGCGTTGTAAGGAACTACTAAGAAGCGTTCTGCTTGAAGGAGCAAATTCTTAGGGGGGACTGAAGAATCCCTCTTGGATATTAGACTCTAAATATTCGACTCAATATCCTTCAGTCTCTGTTCAGATGACAAAATAATCTCAAAAACAAAAAAAGAACGAGAGAGAGCGAGAGACAAAGAGGGGACAGGATAAATATTGGGAATTAGAGGAGAAAATTGATGAACACTTTGATCGATGTTTCATAGGTTTTTTTGTCTACTAAATGTGCTGTGCGTCTCTCTCTCCCTGTGTGTGTGTGTGTGTGTGTGTGGAAGGATTTTTTGACGAGGTCATCGTTATTCAGTAAATAATCGAAAATTTCCTAATCTATAAAATGTGGTAGTAAATATTTATGAGGTTATGTATTTGTTGATTGAGGATATTGTTTGACATGATATCGGCAAGGCGGTTGTAGTTTCTCCAAGGAGGCAATATTTCATGTTGGCCTTGCCACAAAAAGACTTCGAAAAGTATCTACAATATAGCAGATATGTGTCTTGAAGAAGTGAAGAAATATCTCGAACACGTGCTGCTACTGCATTGGGTGAGGATTTTTCTTTTTCTCCTATCGAGAGAAGATGTGTGGAATATTTACTCGGCCCCAGGACATCATCTTTGATATGATGAAACATGACGTGATACATTTCATGTTCAAATATTTACTGTATTTTTATCTCGTTAGCGTATATCAACTAGTAGTGGAGCTGTCTTTAGACTTTGCATCAAAAAGATAGAACTAATAAAATATCATGGAAGTTTTTGGAAAACCATTCATGAGTCACTTTTCGTTAGGTAATCAGTATCTATTTTAGGACATCTTTCTACGTTGGAAAGTTTAAAAATGCTTTAAAATTCCAAGAGTTTTATGCTCTCCTCACTCGGTATGCGAATGCAGTTTAATGGATTCCTGCAAACTGAAGCTCGATCAATAAGCGAATTTCTCGGAAAAGAAAGGTATTAAAGTCTAAAAAAAAGTTTGGATGAATAAAAAGGATCAGGTGCAGCAGTTCTTGGAAGTTGGAGTTTGTTCGGGTGAAAAAAGTATGCAATTGAGTAGGTTTTGCAGTAATTTTGTTTATGGTTTATAATAACTATATTTCGATGGAAACATATTAATACATTTATGCTTTCCGTACTTCGAAAGTGATACCTTTTTCGCAATATGTTTTAGAGGCAACGAAGATACACAACACCGTGCAATAGATAGGATTTCGGGTGTTTTAATTTTTCAAACTGTTTTTGTCCTTTGTTGTCACTAAAAAGCAAACAATATGATTAACGAATTATTCGTGGGAAATCAATTAGAATCAGGGATCATCATCGATTTTAATCAGAACAACCTTGTACAACTCCTGATATGTGCACACGCCCTACCCGAAGGCTTTGGAGACACTATCAACAAAGATTTTTTTGGACTCCTAGTTGGAGGAACTGGAGCCCGTCCAATGTATGATGCTCTATATAGTTATATTGTTATGGTTGTTATTGTTATGCCGGCAAGCGCTGGACGATAAGTAAGAAGGAACTTTCCATACAAGAGTTCTTCGTGAAATATAGGATCTCATATGCGATTGGAGGGTGTACTCTTCTAGTATGTAAAAGGGGAAGTGCCAAAACGTCAACTAGATAGATTGGATCTGTCACACAGAGCAAATGTATAATAGTGTAGCCGTAATCACTGATACATAGTCCAAGGAGTAGCAGATACAGAAAGGCTTGACAAGACAGTAAGTATGAAGAATAAAGAGTAAAGTTCCTGCTAGCAACTCATTGCCTCGGCAGATTGCCAAGCCCTAGATTTATTGGTTGGTTGGAAGTGGCAGAGAACCGCCAACACACATATGTATGCAGATTCAGAAATAAGTCCGTCCTCATACCATAGAGTTTGGATCCTTAATTCACCAAATTCATTAGGACCTTTTCGAGCTTCGTATGAAACGGAAGAGACTTTTTATGTCTACATTATCTAGATCACGTTATCCCATATGAAGCTTCTTTCTACAGGATCGACCTGGGCAGACACAAAGACGGTGAGGAATAGTCTCTTCTTCTTCCTCATCCCTGCAGCTTCTGAAAAAGTTGTTTGCGAAAAGGCCTAACCTTGTTTTCTGCATGCCTATGTGCCTATTAGGCAGTGCATTGGTTATACCTATTGCGATGCCGAACTTAGATCTTTTTAAACCAATCTAAGGCCATTTTTTAATTTTGTTTAGTCGCTAGACATGTTGTACCTCATGTCCACCTAAAATTTGTATTCTCTATTGCATCCAACTTGAATTTTTGTTTGGAATGTCTGTATGCCCTTGCACCCAACACAGGTGAATGCTGAACTGCTTAGCCATCTCCGTAAGAGACAATCGGTAGTCGAGGGCTACTAAGGAAAATATAGAGATCGAGTCCAGAGATTTGACGCAACTTGACTGTCTACGGATATCTTTAGCGGATATGGCGTTTTTCTTGAGCCACCATAAGACTTCTTTAGTCATCATAATATCCGCCTGTAACACGCTGCAATAGGACGACGGAATAAGAGCTTAAGATTACGACTTTCAGAAAAAACACCGCCCCCAGCTCCATCCTTATTCTGTGAACCATCAGTGTAAAAGTGAATTACATCGTCTTCTACGAAAGCATTCTCACTCCAAGCTGATCTGGAGGGAATGGTGACGAGAAAACTCTTGTCAAAGTTTAGCCATGAATTTATTCAGAATAGATGCGTGGCCATAGTTCTTCCTTGACCGCTTCACTCCGCACTCCAATCGCTGCCATTTGCTTGCTAATAGATGGAACTTAATGTCCAATCTCGAAGTGGGTGTAATGCTTAGTGCTCCGCAAGATTGAAATTTATTGTTTTCTCCAGCGCCCCACCAGACAATTACCCCATAAGTGAGTATCAGACTGATGATCCAGGATTAACCACCAAATTCCAAAGAAGAACACCACCTTGCGTTGTACCTCTACTAAGAGCTCTTCTTGTGGACATCTCACCCAGCTTGTCGAATGAGCTGTCAACCTTCAGAGCTGATAGTGCATCCCTCTATATCAAAGAAGACAACCATGGTGTGCTCCTTATGGAGTATTCGATACTACGTAGTAGTAGGTGTAATGCCATCTCCACGGATTTAGCTTTTCAATAAGCATGCTGGACGGCTGACAGTTGCTTCTTGACAATACTGTTGCGTATGTCGATATCAATCAATCGTGCTAGTGTTTTTAACAGGAATGACGATTGGGTGATTGGTCTGAAATCTTTTGGATTTATATTAATATAATGCTTTTGCCTGCATTAAGTATAAAGAAGAATTCGGGGATATATACCAGATCCAGACAGCAAATGGTCTGAAGCACTAAGAGAATAATGTCTGATAACTTCTGCGGTTCGGTCCCGCGGATACATATGGTTTTGCCCAATTTAATTTGATCTGAGTGATTATTAATAAAGGGATCGTTGTTGGTTCTGAAGATCTGTTTAGGACCATACCGTCAACCGTTTGGGAGCTACCTGGAAAGTGAGTGTCACGAAGTAGCTTGAGCGAGTCTTTGCTAAAAGTCATCCAGGACCCACCACTTTTTTATTCGAATGGTGGAGTGAATTTTCCCAAGTCTAGAAGCCTCAGATACTTCATCTATATTTTCACAAAAGAGTTTCCAAGAATTGCGCTTAGCTTTTCTTAATTCTTTTTTGTATCTACTTTTTGTAAGCACTCGCCAGGTACTAAGAGAGAACAGCTCTTAGAGAAAAGAGAGAGAGAGAGAACTGCCATTTATCAGCCTATGAATGGTCTTAGTGCATGCTGACTTCTACTTTTCTTAGCGAGCCAACTAGTTACACATTTATTTAGGATATCAGAGAGTAACCTGGTACTGAGTGATATATCAAGACGATGTCGGTTCACTCCGAAAGTAGAACAGAAACATCTAAGTCATGATAAAAAAGAAACTTGAATGGCGAACAAGAGTCAATCTAGGCACAACAAGGGTAGACACTTAATAAGCTTCATTGATTGAAATGCCTCTGTACAATGGGAGCTATAAGAACTTGCCAACCTATAGCTATTGGAGTTAACTCGGCGACAGTAGGAAACTAATTATAGATGAAGGATGTACTTGGAAGTATTGACCTACAAAAGAAAGACTTCGTCTGCTGAGAACCAACTGGACCAGTTGAGGTACTCTAAGAACGGTTTCTTCTCTTAGTTTGGAGATGTACCTATATTTCTCCTTAAGAATGTTTCTAAAATAAGGCTCCAATCGAAGCGAACACTATGCAAAAACCATTCACTTCCAGTGCGTAGCGATAAAATGTATCTTAAGGTATACTTTATTCATATCTTTATACAAAGATTCACTCATTAACATTCATTGTTTTATTTGCTTGCAAATCGAATACTTTGCTTTGCTTAATCAAAAATACGTCTTCCCTAACATGCAACAATTTTTTCTAAAAATAATTTTCCCGGCTATGAAATATCCTTTTTGTTGCGCGATTCCATTTTAGAAACCTTAGTGTGTACACATCAAAAATTTATTTGATGCAATAATCAGAATAAAAGAAGTTACGTATACGCCACCGTTTATCGAATTTTGCAAAATGTATTTTTCTATCGAGAGACTCGACATTGAAGGAGAGCAATAAAGTTTCGATTTTACTGTCGGCTGTTATCGAAATATCCCACCGAATGAAGCAATAAAACAATTCAAACATGTAATCCAATTATTCACAATGACTCTTCAAAGTTAAATAAACTTTTTTTTTTATTCTTTTTTGTGGTTAACAATAATCGTACTTCTGACACGATGGCTTTTATTTATTGCTTTGCCGCGCCCAGTACCATTGCATATTGAAATCACAGAACCGCATTTTGCTTTTTTGTTGCGGAACCGCATGCAATGTAATGACACAAATCGCATTTCCCCCATCGAATTATGATGACGAAGCTTATTTGCTTTGCAACATTAGAGTACTACATATGAGTATCCTTTCTGGAAATTATTTATTTAATTTTCATTTAAATATGTTTAATCATCGCAACTCAGTTGGCGTTTCCCACTCACAATTCATTAATTCATGCATAATTACTTGACAAATTAAAATATATTAATCAAGAAAAAAAAAGAAAAAAAGAGTATGGAACATTCACAACCTGTGATGAAACGAATTCAGGACACCCTATGCTACACGATGACTTTTGAGTCATCACTCTTTTCAAACTACATAAGTGTGAAAGAGAAACAAAAATGAGATAGCAAAACAGCATTATTGTAAAACAATCTTTTGGGAATGCATTCCGTAACTTCTCACTAAAGACTTCAAATTAAAGTGTTCATTCAATTGACTTCACCTTTGGACTCGGACTTCAAAAAATAAATCACCATTCATTTTGAAGTATATGACTGAACCAGTCATTTTAAATGAATTAGAGAATTGAAGTCACAAGAACTAAAACTTTGTGACTGCACCTCATTCTTTGAAGTCACACTGAAGTCACTAACGTTCACTTGAAGTCTTAGCATTTATTTGAATTTATTGCTGTCTTTAAAACTTCACACTAATTTCTTTGAAGACGATTCCTCTTTTTTAGTGTTCCGGACCTTAAAAGGAGAGACGGGGGTTTGATACGGTGTCTGCCTGTCTGTCTGTACGTCTGTCCGTCTGTTCGTCAGTCTGTCACAGCCCTGTAACTTTTGATCCGTTAGACATAGAGAGCTGAAACTTTCGCTATGTATACATTTTGTGGAAGCCCGCATAAGATGGTGGCAATGAATTTCATTTTGGGAGCCCTTTTTTGGGCACCTTGTATGAAGGGCAAAAAAAAATTATTTTGTTCCCCATCATGTGGCATATCAAATTAAAGAGAATTTTGCAAGGACTCCATATATGTAAGAAATATTTTTTTCTAACAAAATTTGTTGAACAAAAAAGCTTTCCAAACATTTGAAAAATGTTGTCTGATTTAATATAGAGCGATTCTGACACTTTGCCTAGACAACTGTGTGAAAGGCCGCTTAACTACAGCCCAGAAATCGCACAGGGCACTTTGGCGCGTGTCCGATTCAGTCAGCCAATATCGGGCACGATATTTATCGAATAAGGAGTCGACGCAGATTCGTACGTAATGGTAATGATGAAGAAATCACAGAAGATCAAAGAAGTCTCGCTGGTGCCCTTCATAAATGTAAAAAGAGCGAGCCTTCAACAATGTGTAAATGGAAATGATCCTCTGACACAGTAATTGGCCCACCCTTAACTTTACTTTTAAATAATTCTCCTTGTTACAAACTATGTGTCAAACTTTAAATACCCTACGGGATAAAGTAGAAATATGTATACACATACACGTAGCGTACATATGTACATAGATATGTATGTATAATGGCATGTGAAAAGCAAATTTTTCAAATAATCTGGTCGAATCCAATTAGCTGTGAATTTATTAATGAGAATACACAATCACTAGATGGCATTAATTAATGAGACGACGCAAATTAACTGTTTGATTGTGAATACATTGCTTAATTGGCTCTAAGGCCATATAATTGTCTTGGCTCATTGTTTTGAGCACCTTTCCGGAGAATATTTGGCAGTTGCGAATTGGTATTATAATAACCAATAACTTGACTGCGTTTAGATTAGGATCTAGGACTGACGGCATTGCAGAACTCTTGAGTTCCATGAAATTAAGGGACAAAGTAACGATTCGAACGCAACTTTCAAAAGCCTGAAACGATTTTATTTAGAAGACTACTGTCCAGAACCTGTAGTTCTCTATCGTTGGACAGCATGTCAAAATACGGTCAGGTAAACTTGTAGACTCTATCTCTAGAGCCCGAGCTGTTTTCACCCTCACAAAGAACCTAACCTACTTCATGTCTCAGCACATAAAATTTCAATGAGATCCGCTACAACGAGATGAATTTCATAAGAGTGGACACTTTTCTGATTATGATAACTCCAACGACCTCGGTGAATGAATAACCTGGTTTGAGCTCATTGTTGAACACATTGTTGTGCAGAGTCCATCACTTTCTTTCGTTGAATGCATTCATCATCATACCTAGCGTTCGTGTTTTATGGTGGCTGCGACTGGTAGCCGCTGGTTGTTTAATGGGGCTGAAATGTTTTTTTTCCTCCTTGTCCAACGTTAAGTTCTTCTTCTGAGAAAAAGCCTTAAAATTAGCTAAGCCCAATGGTCAGAGACGAACTAACCCCCTAGGTACAATTCAAATGTTGGATGCGAAACTTGGTAAATTCGATTACACCGCCGAAGAGAGGCCAGGTAACTGTTTGAACTCGAAGATTCTCAGCTAAGGAGGCTTAGAGCCATTTATCAGTTGTTTTATGGAGCCCATGTCTATGAATAAGCTCGTCATAAATAATTATGGTGACTCTTGATCGCTGCCAATTCAATTACAATGGAATGTAAATCTTCTATGCAAGGCTAATCCTATACACCGCACTTCTACTGTTCGAAGACTCAGTCAAAGTCAACACTTGGAGCATACAAAGATTGTACATTCCAAGTGAATATCTCTAAATCATAGTCTGGGATCATTTGTGCTTATATCCAAAGCTAATGTCTAGTTATTGTACGAAAATTATAGGTGGAAAGGCAATAACACCGAAATCACATCTCCCAATCTGGGTACCCATTAGGGTAGTTAGTTAGTTAGCCTATTTATGAATCATCTCCCATTTCCATAATATATTCCATAACTTGACCATGGTGTAGGATAGTGCATTAAACTTAAGTCTCAACTATATCCCTTCACAGTAAAAAAATTAAATAGTTTGCTGGAAAAGCCCTTAGTACGAGCATTAGTCGGCTTATCATAATTTCATCAGTTTTAACCTCGATTTGAGGTTTAGATTATTGTAGAAAATTTTAAAATAAAAGCTTTCATTTTCTCCCATTGAAACTCCCATTCGGTAAACTAAATCACTACGCGAATAACGGTGCATAAATAACCATATGCAGGAGTTTATAAATCGGATTAACCCTTACCACCTGTCGGTGAGGTAGTTTGTAATTCGTACTTATAATGTTTGTATTTTTTTTTTCTTCAAAAAGCAAATAATTATTATAACATAGCGACCTAATTTAAAATGTTTTTCCTTTACTAATTTATAGACTAAATTGTATTGCAGCTTAATTTAAATAAAATAAAAACTTCAATTCTATCCAATTAAAGTCAAAAAACAAAATCACTGCTTAAATTCATTTAATTGAAGGACAATCACTGTAATTCTCACTACATATTTTTTTAGTCGAATGCGAGGTTATACAAATTTTAATTTTCCAACAAGTGCATTCCAGTTCAATGGATTTTTTTTTTTTATTATTCACTGCTTGTTTGGTTGAATGTTTATTTGCGAGAGATTGCAAATTATTTCCATCGATTAAAAGCAATGTTATTTCAGACTAATAATGCTTCACTGTTCTTCTTAGTTATAAAACAAATAGTGTACATATGGGTATGCCAATAAAAGGGTTGCCACCATTTGACTTTTAAATTTGACAACTTTTGAAATCGGGTGTTGTTAAGCCAAGCAATGATGCTGTGTTATTTCTATAGTTGTCCAATTTTACTTGCACTTGTAGTTTTGTGGTATAGGCTCCTCATGGAAATGTAACCATTGCCCAATTGCCAGGTTTGCCATTTTATTATGCATTGTTTCACGTGCAAAAATGATTAGGAAATATTTTCGAAATTCCAGCTTAGTTGTACATACACAACGTGAATTTCGTCGTACAGACTGAATTATACAAAGCGTAGGTTAGACTAAGTTAAGTAGAAATAGTTAATAGTATATAAGAGATTATAATATAAGTGTATATGTAATGAATTGTCAGTAATTCATTTTCAACACAACCCCTCAATTCAGATTAACATTAAACTAAACCAAGTATTTCTAAAAATGTAAGATGTTTTGTCTTCTTTAAGTTTTTGGTCAACACGTCAGCCACCATTCCATCTGTAGGAATATATGCCAGTAAAAGCTCCTTCTTTTCGTAAACATCTCGTACAAAATGCATGGAAAATTGGATTTTTCACCAACTGTTGAGCGCTTAAGTTATCGCCGTAAAGCTTTGTTGGTTTGGTGACTAAATTCCTAAATCCCATCTCACTAATGAGGTTACGCAGAAACACGATCTCCTTCGCTGCTGCACAAAGTGCCATATATTCCGCTTCTGTACTACTAAGCGCCACTGTCGGTTGCTTTTTGGATTCCCAAGATATTGGACTACTAGCCAAGAAAAAAAACTTGCCCCGTAAAAGATCTTCTGTCATCGATATTGCCACCCCAATCAGCGTCGGTGTAACTATATAATTCGCGCCCAGATTGCCTGTAAATAATCCGATCATTTTGAGTATATTAGAAAGGTATCTAAGTAAATGTTTCGCTGCAGTAAGATGCTCGCTGTGTGGGTTCATATTATATTGTGACAATTTGATAACCGAATGAGAAATATCGAGTCGTGTGGTAATGCTTATAAAATTCAGTGAGCCGATTAAGGATTGATATTTAACATTATCCACGGTATCAAGAGACTTTGATTCTGCAGCCATCACATTTTCTCAATTGCATGCCAGGATCAATTGGTGTGCTCACTCTCCTGCAATCGGTCATGTCAAAACCTCGTAAGAGGTCCTTAATGAGCTACTGTTGGCCAAGCTTGATTGATCCCCTTTCAATTTCTATCCCTAAAAAATGGTTCAATGGTCCCTTGTTGACAATTTGAAACTCAAATCCTATTTGCTCTTTTATTTTTGTCATAACACGCTCCTCCTTACAGGCGAGTATAATGTCGTCAACGTAGACAACAATAATAATATTATCTGCGTCTTTATTCATAATTCATATTCATACAGCTGTCGTTGACACAAGGGATGAAACCCATCTTCTTTAGTACCTGATTTAATTTCAAATGCCACTGTCTCCCCGACTGCTTGAGCCCGTATAACGCCTTCTGAAACTTGCACACCTTATTTGGATAAGCTTTGTCAACGAACGCTGTTGGCTGTTCCATATACATATCCTCATCTATATCCCCACTTAGGTAAGCTGAAGTAACATCAAGCTGGTGTAATAACAAGCCATATTCAACTGCTAACGCAATAAATTAACGTACATTCGAATATCTAGCCACAGGAGAGAAAGTCTCGTAAAAATCTATGCCATACCTTTGTCCGCAACCTTTGGCTAAAAGCCTAGCTTTAAAGCGATCAATTTCTCCCTGTTTATTGCGTTTAATGGTAAATACCCACATTGACTTAATTGTACGTCTGTTCTTTGGTAAGTCAACAAGCTTCCAAGTATGGTTTCGAGAAAGACCATCGAACTCTTCTTTCATTGCTTGCATCCATCTATCAACATCTTTACTTTTAAGGGCTTCCGCCACCGTATGTGGGATTTCGTTTTCAGATCCGCTTAAATAATTTACTGAATTTATTTCTTTAATTCTCTACTCGAACTCTTCCACTACTTAATATTTTAGGACTTACTTGTGGAGAATTCTCACCTTCTAAAACTTCTTTACCGCCAACGTTTACCACTCCAGATCCATCCTCGTCAACACTATCGCCATCTTCTACTCCAACATCAGTTTCAACGGCAGTATCAACATCCAGAACATTATCTTCAGGTTGACTGGAAGTTCTGGCAAGAGTGCTGAAAAATGCTATAAATCAGGCCCGAATGGATATTAATTCTGACGGCGGTCCACTACATTGGCTCGGCTACATCGAGGTAATGAACAACAATGATCTAACCAAGAGGATCTTTTAATTCCAGCTAATTTCCCAACCTGCCTTCGTGATTGCTTTTTAAAAATGTTTAAAGAAATAAATAATAAAAGGTAAACGGTGGCAACCCTGTCACTTTGTAATTCCTGCTAAAATTTGATTTGACAGAAACTGATGGGCTGCTAATGCTTGGAACTAATCCATCACCCATTCGTGGACTCATTTATGTTAATTATTTGAGACCAATTAAACGGGTAAATCATTGAATTGCGTCACCTAACACTAGTGTTTTAGGATTGATTTCATTAATGAAGCACACTTCCTGTTCGACCTAGTTTCCTACTCTTTAAAGATAAATGAGTGGTGCTGCCGTTTTACCATCGATAGGCAATCATATGAACTACGTTCGAACGTTTAAATTAAGGCTGTTTGACTGAATATGTGACCGTTATTGCGAAAAATTTCCCAACTACAACGACACTAATTGGGACCAATTACTAGCTTAATGAGCATTAAATTCCACTCTTTTGGTCAATGTTTAGGGTGATTAAAATATACTTGCTCTACTAATTTGGGTTAATACAGGAAGGGGAACCTCGCCATAATTATTCTGGGAAAATATATTATGAATGAATTTCTGAAGAATGTTTCAAGCATCCTTATGCAATAATATTGTGTTGAGAACATTGCTATTTAGAATACTACCTAATGAAATTTTGCGAAATTAATTCCATTATTATAGCAGACAAACAATAAATCACTATCTTGGCCTAAATTAGCTAGAAACGGAGTACACTTAACCTTAAAATAGATCTTTGTATTGTGTTGCTGCTGAAGGCAAGGTTGCATTTTATTGGTAGTGATGTGCAATATATGGAAATATAGCTAGAGCCTCCGGAATAGACTCAAAAGTCATCCACTTGCAGGTTGTTATCAGAAATATGACAGAAGAGAAACGATTTGAATTAAGATCAAGTGATAGTAAGGTATAACGAAGAAAAAACGTGGAAGAATGACAAATGGAACTCTTCTCAGAAAGCTAGATGGACACAGAGATTGATCGCTGATATAGTCCTGTCCATCCAATAGAAGCATGGAGAGCCAATTATGGGTAACCGCAACCCTTATTGTCCAAGGCGCACAGAATCAGTGGAAAACACGGAGCACAAAATGTTCCACTGTCCACGATGTTGTGAAGGCCGTAACTTGGGAGCGAACAGGTTGGGTGTGAACTTAATCCCGGAGAACATCATCGGACACAAGAAGCTTGCAGTAAGTGAAACTGTTACTATCATTATGAAGGAACAACGAGGGCAGGAACGATAACAGAACGCAGCGCAGGTAGCTTCCAATACGAACGAGCCGAGTATATAACGCTGAAGCCCTTCTTCGCGTTACTAAGTATGGGAACAGTTTCGTCTTTAAAAGATTTCCACATCCCAACGCATAAAAAAAAAATGAATCGGTCACACTACCTAACCAATAACAACTACAAGACAGTATCAAGAGACTTTGATTGACTCATTCACTCTTAAACTCACTTGCCTACATGTACATAAAGATTCGATTAAATAAATGGATCTGAGCCCAGGATGTGTTCATTCGTATGCTGAGATTGCGAACGAAATACATCTTTCCCCAGTCTGCTTTTTATAACAATTCTACAACTAGATGATGTGTCTGTAAGTTAAGTTAGGTTAGATTAGATTGGGTGGCTGTTGCATCAACGAGGCCCATTGTGATATATGTGATCGATTTTCTCATTCTACCCAATAAAATCAGCAGGAGCTTACTATGAGGCGGTGGAGGCGATTGATGTCTATGACAGCATGGTCGTCTAAATTGTCACAGAAGTCCATGCAGCCGAATCTAATTGTCAGCCTGTTCAGCTTTGTAAGGAAGCTATAGGAGCGCTTGAGATTCAACTTAAGCCATATTTATCTAGTGATCTAAGATGTGATGCTGTTGGAACACCTGCGATTAAGAGTGTTTGTACATGTAGCAAGAGGCATGTTGAGATTCTACAGACATGCCCTGCGAATTTATCGGCCATTCAGTTACTCTGGATGTCATAATAGCACGTTTAGCCGTCTCAATAAGAGATAGGCGGCAGAGTTGTAAAAGAATTAAATCATTTCAGAATTCAACTCATTTGGTTAATCTCCGAAAATGCTTACCTCATGAATTAAACTAAAGACTTCAACTTCAATATACGAAATCACCATTCAATTTGAAGCCATTGATTGGGAATCCATTATCGTGAAATCAACGATTGCACTCAATTGAATGCATTCACTTGCGACTTCAGTGAAGTCATTGAAGTCTTTTTGAAGTCATCGCAGTGATTGCATTCATTTTGAAATTATGAAATAGTTGAAGTCATTTTGAATTCATTGAAGTCATTTTGAAGTCTTTTCAATGATTTCATACTTTGAAGTTGAAGTCTTTCGTTGAATTCATATGATTGAAGTCAATACGAAGAAGTTTTTTTTTTTTGACTTCAATGAATGCAATCTCAAATGAATACATTCTTTTACAACTCTGATAGACGGCAACTAAGGGCAGTTTTGGAATTAAAATTGACATATTCTTTAGCCAATTTAATAATGAGTATCGCATGATTTCATCTTCACCTTGTTCAGCACATCCTTCAGTCTTTTGGTGCATATTTGGTTCATATGGTATTTCATATACAACTTATGACATATGATTTTTATGTAAAAATGAACACAATAAAAAAGAAATCGAATTATACAGTAAACTAAAATAGAAAAAACACATTATAACTGCTATGCAATCACCATTATATTTGGTTGACAACTGCTGTCAACTGCCCTCATTATAACGCACCCATCAAAATTCACTGACTAGTATTGAACGCATTCGTAATGAAATGTCATCATTCTAACATCTGACACCTCATTAGGAATATGCCGATTCAATGGATTCCATAATATAATATTATGTCCCATTCTATGCGTATTGATCAATTCATACATTCCTTGCAATATGTCAGGAGAAGTAGAATAAAACCGGGCCTCATCACCGGTTTGATTATACTCAAGGCTTCCGCAAATTATCTCATATATAGGGGAACAATTGAGTCACCCACTCAATGTGTATAACCCAACCCTACTTTACCAGCCTTATCACCTTGGATTATACAAGACTGGCGTAATTTTATTCATCCTGAAGCCTGACACTGCCCCCCACAACCACATACTACATACATATAGTATATCCTGTATGTTGTGACAAACATCGGTAGGATCTCTTGCTCCTGGCATACCACCGTATAGATTCATATCAAATTACGGTCAGATATTCTCATTTCGAAAACATTCGTCCTCCGACTATAATTGTACCACCGTACACTCAAATTAATCCTTAAACGTGACTTGAATACCCCATAGACCGCTTTTTTTCCGAAGAAGGATACTCAATATGCATAAAAGGAAAATCTATGACTTCAGATATACAAAACAGATATAAACGCTTTGACGATAAATTTCATTGAAATTTTCTAAAACCAAGAAATGTTTTATATATTTTTTTTTTTTTTTCTTTTAAGAAGGACCCTCTTGCGTAGCGTCACCTATTTCACCTCACATACAGAGTCCAGAGTGAATATGTTGCCACTCGAGGAAAATTATTAAAATATTTCCCTTAACGAAATACTCCTAAAACTTGTGGTGTACACAATGTGAGTGAGGGAGCGTGTTATACGGTGCGTCATTGGAACGTGAGGAAGGCAACACCGGGCAAGTGGTGCTATACCAAAATTATGTACATCATACATGTGCACAGCTCCTTTTATCCTGACGGCAAAAATTTTCTTGGTTTGGTGGTGAAATTCTTGTGCGCATATATAATATGATTTGTGTTTGGCTTGTGAGTTCTGTTGCTTCTACTGCTGCTGCTCCTGCAAAAAAAAAAAAAACTTTTCATCATCATGGGTGAGAGGTTTTTCATGAACATTTTCGGAATAATTTATGAAATTTTGTATCTCAGTGGAATTTTTCGGGTGTTTTGCTTGCGTACGATTGAAATCTCACAGTATTTTCTCGTGTGTGTAGTTTTTTTGACCGTGGTTACGTACGGATATATATGATATTTGGTTTAGAAAATAGGAATTCTTTTTGAATTAGCTTTAATAGAATTTTTGTTTATTTATAAATATTGCTTTTTGTTCGCTATGCAAAGTTAATGAAGGGTTGCATCAAGATAATCTGCTTATTCTAATATGGAATTTTAAATTTGTTGACTTTAGAGAATTAGATGGCTGAAAAGGAGGTCCGCACTTAGTGCAAGCTTCGCGGTTTGAAATAAACTATCTTTTACGAAAACAGCAATAGAGTGAAGGCAAGTGATTGGAAAAAGATACTTATGCAGATCAGAAGACGAAAAGGGTCTACTCTTTAGACTCAAGTACCAAGCAAGAAGTACTTACTCACTTAAATCCTTTAACCCCCCCGAGGGGATATACGGCATCAATAACGCCTAGGAGCCACCGTGTTCGAGCTCATGTAACTCATTCTTAAAGAGTTCGAGTCTTCCTCGACTGTTCTGCCTCATGTTTGCCTATGGGCTGTTCCGCTATTCTGCTTACCTTTTCGATGCCACAGTTATCCAAGACCCCACATCTTAGATATAGAAAATTGTCAGCTTTCTTGACTTTCTGTCGGATAATATTTAGTTCAGCACGATAGTTAGAAGTGGCTCAGGGCTCTAGTTTTGACTGTGTTTACTTTCAACCTTAGCTTTTAGATTTTGGGCCATCAAGTGAAGGTTGATTACTCAATGTGAAAGACATTGTCAGCATAGTTAAGAACCTCGATGATAGATAGCAGTGACAGGATACAACTTTGACCTATTCCATATTGGACCTCGGAATCCTCCAACACCTAAACATTAAGTGTGGGTTACCAATGCCATTACAATGTAAACGTATGAATCAGCACAATTCAGATAAAGTCATGTAATATGCGCTCAAGCCTCCACAAAGAAGAGATATGACGACGTCTAAGATGACTTTTTCAAACTCCTCAACTAAACATATGAGCCATTCCATAGCCATGAAGTTAAAACTGTTCTGGTCGACTTTGACGCAAGGCAGAGAAAGGAAAGCGCCTTTGGTGATACACACGGAAAACGTAGGCTACAAGACACAACATTCAAGTACCGATTCAGGCTAATAGACGGGTCAGGCTAATAGACGGGTCAGGCTAATAGACGGGTCGAAATATTGTAATAGCAAGTAAGCGGCCCAGGATCTAGAAAGTAGTCCCAATTGATCATGTTGTAATCGATGGAAGGCACTCATACAGTATATTGGATGTCCGCGCATTTAGAAAAGCCAACTTCGTTGGATCCAAGGCACGTATAAGGCTATCCAAAGCAAAGCGGAATTAGCGAAATACTTTGAGGAAGTTTCACCTCGAACGACTGCAATCAAATGAATTGGATGATTATGTTCAAAAATTGAACCAAGAGGTAAAAAGAGCATGGGGAACCATTAAAGCCGGAACAGAAAGCTACGGATACGAAGATGAACACTTCGTGGTAGAATCGGCGTCAGTCAGGGCTAAGGATATGGACGAAACATTTCTGTTCGATGCCGATGACCCGATTTTTAAAAAGTGGACCTCTTAATTACGTCAATTTATAAGAACATTAGCCTCATAAAATGTATTCTACTTTGCAGGACGATAAACAGAATAAAGGTCGATAAACATGACAATAAGCAGTCACAACTTTGAGCTCGGTTACGAACTCAAGCAATGACATCAGAGAGGAAATTAAAGGATCAATCTTGCCAGAATCTGTTTCTTTAGACTAAGAAGGCAATTGGGAAGTGAATCTCTCGTTCATACGACTAAGATAGCCCGGTTCTGCTGCTATATGGCGCAGAAGCATGTACTCTGTCAATATCGGATGACGATGCCATTCGTTAGTTTGAGAGAAAGATATTTATGGGCCCCTCTACATAAACAACTTAGTCAGAGAAGTACTCATACAACGGCTGAGATGACATTAGGAGCGAATGAAGGTCAACGTCTTAGCTTGAAAAGTCATTAAATCAACTCTCGAGCTATTACAAAATAGAAGAAGACCGCATCTTAAGTGGCGCTAACAAGTGGTAAGGGACCTCAACCAACGTAGTGCGGGCAGCTGGAGGTAGCTGGTGAATGACCAATCGTTTGTTAGTTGAGGCGCAAGCCTTATCTTGGATTGTAGATGACGCCACAGATGATAGATAGTTCCATCAACATGACATTAATGCGATATAGTTGCTTACCGTCTAAACTCTTTACTAGGCATTGTTTGAAATTCTGACTACTTAAGAACTCCTTGGTGTCAGTTTTATTAGTAGAACATCTCGCTTCTTCTTCAGCTCTTGAAGCTAGTATGTCGATGTACTGATGTACTGTACTGTCATGTACTGTCTGATGCGACCCCGCACTTGTAGCTCGGTTTTCTCTACTACTAAAGCCGCTGCTTTGAGTTCATCGATCTGTCTGCAAATTTCTGCTATTGTGATGACTAATCGACATTTTCCTAAGTATTATACGTTGTTTATCGCAGCATAATGGACTGCTGATCATCCATATTGTCCTAGATAGGGTTGCTGATTATTTATTGTACGGCAAGATGGTTCCAAGACTGTCAGCATACTTGGGGTTCCCTGAACCTGGCAGTATATCGCTCTTGCCCGATGTCACTTCCACGTCTGTGAAGTGAAGCACTATCTGGATAGTGCAGCGCAGAAAGCAAAAACATCACTATGCGGTAGGTGCGAGAGAACTTGGTCTTTAAAACTGGATACAGTGTACAAGAGACCGCTGAGGATGGAAGGAAGACGTGTCTCGTGCTAAGTACCGCCTGATATAACATAGCACGAAAACGTGCGATGAAGATTTCGTTTCACTGCTTTTAGCTGTATCCTAGGGAGAACCCATCTCACTCGATCCCTTATTAGAACAATTGAAATTCAGCTCTATCTGACGGTGAAAATCAAACTACTTTCAACTACATATACTCCCGTCTTGCGTTGAGTCCTTAAAGATTTTCTTTCAGGGCAAACTTCTGGTAAACAATTTAAGTCCTGAGCTACCTCCTTTTGTTAACATTTCATTCCTTGATTACCTGTACAAAAGCACTGCGCTCAGTGGATAAGTAGTCCATTGTAAATTTCCACCCTAGAGAGCCCCGACAGCAGGCAGCATTACATTTTTAAGTTCGATACTCTTGCTCCAGTTGAAAATTGTAAACTTTATTCGTAGGGTACAACAACAGCAAAAAAAACTTCGTTTTCATTCATATCAAAGTTGCAACCCAGATCCCTGACTGACTTTTCGTATCAGTATTCAACGGCATTGTTGTCTATGTTGAACGCAAAAGTCAATGAACAATAAACATTTTGTACCACACTATGCCATCGAAGCTCTTTTCATCGTCCTTCAACCTGACTGTAGGTATAACCTGTTAGGAATAAAAAACAGTCTTCAAATTCACTTATTTACTTGTTCACGTTTCAAGAGGATGAATTGCTTAAGAGAGAGCCAGAGAGAGAGAAAAAGGAAACAAAAAAGTTATCCAAACGTCTGAGATTTGAATTTCGATTGAATTTTAAGTGCCGACAAAATGTTTTTTGTTGGATGGTAAATTTATTTGGATCTCAAGTAATGTTTGTTGAGAGTTTTTGAAAAAAAAAAAAATAAATAAACTTGTGCAAATCCGACGGTTCCGATCGTGACGTTTGCTATTTTTAGAAAACATTGTGATACTCCTATAGCGTGGCAGCCACTTATGTCCTGTATCCAATTGTGGGTCTTAGGGCGTCTACAACGCCTACGCGCCATCGTGTTCGATTTCTGGAAATATACCTCAGCTCTCCCCAACACTGCCATCTTGAGTAAGCGGGTTCCATTGCATCGCTTGTCACCCTTTCGGAGAGTGTGACCAATCCACTGCCACTTTCTTTGTCTTATGGTTGTGTCTATAGGTTCATAGCCCGTTCTCTGATAAAGCCGTTCGTTAGAGATAAGGTTTAGCCAGAATATCCTTAACATGTGCGCAGACACCTATTGAGAAACGTTCGAAATTGGACAGTAGCTATCATAAAATAGGGATCTCGTAACAATCCCATGTGGGCACTTCGTCTGTTTCGGACGTCTTGAAGACTATTCCTAAAACGGCGACTGATGCCAAAATGGTCAATAGCTTCCAAGAGTCAACGATAGCTAAAGATCGTCAATGTGTTATCAGTCCTTATCCGAGGCATTGTGTTGGTTTCCGTATTGGTTACTTAGTCTAGGCATAAGACCCTAGGCACATGTAATTGCCCGGGGACCACCAAGAGGAGGTAAAACTAGAATTACATTACGAACTTGATTATTGTGCCCATCCATATTTTGAACAGTCAGTAGTTTCCCGATCAATCGCCATACAGACGTGGCCATGAAATGTTGAATTACAATCTGTTGATTGATAGTACACATTTGAAGTGGTTGTGGATTCTAAAGATCTGTTGGATGATTGACTGTCTTTCAGATAGTAGTTGGTTACCAGTATTTCCGCTTGAAAGATGCTACAATGGTCGCGGGCGCGGAAAAAGATGCTTAGGTTCAGCTTAGAAGAGTAAACACCACCACGCACTCCATCAAAGGTCTTTTATCCTTCGATCCATATGGATCGGTCCGCCATCCATCTGGCCCGAGCCGGGATTGATCTGCGAAAGTTTCAACCAAATATGAGGTTGAATAGGAGGATTGGCCTCTTGCACTTAAAAGTCTTTGAAAGAACTGCCTTCCATACGGATGCACCATATAGAAGTATAAGTCTATCTCTCTTTTACCTTCTTATCTAGATCTAGAATATTGGCTTTCCAAATGAATTTCCTATCCAAAGTTAATACTTTATTTAATAAAACTGGTGTCATTAAAGATAATCTACACTCCACTTAAGAAGCCCATCTAGAAAACAATTGTCTGAAGTCTCAAAGAGTGCCCTTTCTAACTCAACTGCTTTCGCTGCCATACATATGTAGTTTAGGTGAATGCAAGATATAATTAAAATTGTCCTTCATTGAGTGACAATATAAAAGTAGAATGTAGAAGAAGAAACTTGCCCTGTTTTCAACATCTTCAGTCAAAATCTCTGCTCCGTGTGGATCGAACAACTTGGAAGAAACTAGCATACTGACGAACAGAGAAAGAACCCTTTCTACTCCCAATCCTTTTTCAATACTTCTACAGCCCTGTGAGCTGAGTGAAATGTAAGATTACCATGGCCACCTACCGTTTTTAAGTCTTAGAAGAATATAGGCCCTAAGGCATCCTGAAGTAGCATTATTACGAGTATGATGAATAGTGATCCAAGAAGAAAGAATAGCCATTTGGGAAAAGTTAAAGCATGTCCAGAAGAAATTTATTTCTGATGTATTTGAGACCAGGGAGACAGGATAGTCTCTTTATCTAGGGAGTTTTGCAAATATCTTCTTCCATTTTTCTGCTATAGACAGGTACCGCAGAGTACTATAACTTAACTTATGTGATGACTAAAACGGATAGTAACTCAGAAATTGGTCTGTGTTCTCATTGAAGCCTCGTCACCGCAACATCTGCAAAAATCGGCAAAATATTACCGAACCGTTCAATGTCACGAAACGACTTAGACAGGGTGATGCATTATGATGCAATCTTTTCAATATAGTACTTCAGAGAATTTTACAAAATTCACAAATCAATACCCGAGGTACAATCTTTCAGGAGTCTGTACAACATCGGTGTCTTGGATAGAATTACACAATAGACAGATATAATTTCAATGAGAATTATCATGTAGGCCTTTCTCTGATAGAGATTTGAATACCTACCACTAAAGATACCTATCACTCAAGACATCAAACTAAGGTTCAACACGAGTTATGTATAAGCAAATATGATCTTACAGATAAACAAATTACGTTACATTGCTACCTGTATAGCTTTTGAACAAAATAAAATCTCATGCGATGCATAGGTGATGTTTACAATGCCTTCTGATTAATTAAATCACTCAACTTACACGGATATCAAGCGACGCGTGTAATCCTCTTATGCATATCCCCCTCAACAAATGAGTGTTACATAATTCTCGCACTTTCATCGAATCCTCAACATGTGAAATCCATGAGCTACTCGGATACAATTCAGATCGTTGTCTTTTCTCTCTTTCCCTATAGAAAATACCAAAGTCAGCAAAATTAATGATATCCTTGATTAAACTGACCCAAACGAATTCGCAAATTGTTCTCTCCGAAAAGGACTTCAATGGCCTTCTCCTCTTCTTCCTTCTACACAAGTTTGTTCACACACCTACATACCCATCCAGCAGTCAGAAGTCACTCGTCGTCCAGCATCAGTGCCCAGCCACAAATCAATTTCCAATGATGATGTGATAAAATTAAGGGTATTCTCTCATTACACAAAGGATTCTACATTGCGGAAGTGAACTGGGTTGTACGAGTAATCCGCTGTTACTCTTCCCTCCGCACAACTGAGTGTGTGTGTGTGTGTGTGTGCAGTAGCAAGGAGCAACGGATACACAAGTGCAGCGCCAGTCATGGAATTAATTGAATTAAAATTTCCACTTAACATGATTTGTTTGGCTTTGGCCTAGAACTGTGTGTTACCATGTTACTGCACACATAGGTAGGTATAGGTACTCGTATATGTACAACATTATTTCGGTATGTTACCGTTGTAATTGTCCTTAAAATTGCACTGTTTGATGAGAATGCTCGGTGAGGTAAACGAAGCATGTACACACACCTCGTTCAGTAGAATTAATTATGTACACTTCTCAGGTAATGTCAAAAATGACTCGGGGGTTTGTTGAGTCCTATGTATGTATGTGCATGTTCTTTGAAGCAAATGAGCCTTCGTATTCTACGTGAAAGTTGAATGCATACACAGTTGACTGCTGGCTCGAATGCAGGAGTAAATTTACGTGTCAAGTGTTTTTGTTTTACCAAACAGGCAACGTTTGAATGCTGAAAAGGTGCACAGATGCGGTACTATCAATTTCGATGGAAATATACCTAAGCATGTCAAGTTGCAATATAATTTTACAGAAATTTGAATTTCTCGTTCGAATTACCTAAATGAATCGAATGAAGGATTCAAATCTAAATAGAGAAGATCTTATAGTAAGGTCTTAAGCTCAGGTTAGGTGTAAGTATAGCAAATACACAATGTGTTTAGATCGAGCTAAGAATCTCTTTAGACCATTTATGAGCAAGTTCATTCAGTTGACTACTTAAAAAGAGATTTAATTAGTGTATTCTTGAAACCATGGTTTTTGAATCCAGATAGTTCAGTCGAGATAAAGTTGAATGGGTAGTAGGCACTGGGAACTAAAAGTTGGTTAACATCGCTCTATATCTATATGTGAGACCATTTATACATGGTGAGTCCACCATGACATAAACCGCACCAAACGGTCAATCTGTATGAAAGCATTTATGCTTGATCGAATGCTTGTGGATTGGCAATTTCGCATATTGACATAGCCGCTGAGACAGAAAAGGTCCTCGTCTGAGAACTTTTTCAGCGCCCATTTAGCGAAGTAACGAAGTATGGCTGCAATTCTTACATCAACATAATCTTATACCGATATAGGCCAAAATTCAACCACAAAATAAGCCTGACTCTCTGACGATTCTTAATTCAGCCATTTTTGTCTACGGCGGCTATTGTTTCTTTATTTTGCACCAATCTCTATCTGGTTGGTGATTTAGGGTCTAAAATAATGTACCCTCGTTCGTCGTTAAATTTTTCCACAGTGCGACAAATTACCTGCACGCCGGACGGACTCACGACGAAATCAAAAAGATAGAAGGCGGACTTAGTTCTTAGTAAATAGTATTGAATTTTTGTATTTCTATAAATCTAGAGCACTGGTTTTATTTTATTTTTTTATAATCTGCACATGCCAAAGGGGATATGAAAACCCTTTTACTGATTAACAGGGCACGGGCATTAGTTAATTTGGAAGAGAGAAGAAGGGATAGGAAAGAGTTGGTATAGTGGTTTTTTAAACTCAGGTGATATTAGGTTTAAATTTTTATCCTCCATGGGTGGTAACCAATTTGACTGGGGAGAGAGTTGTGTATGATTTTTGCACTCGTTTGTAATTCACAGTATTTTTTCGCGGTTATGTTGAAATACACAAAGTACTTTATGAGCGAATTATTTAATTTTAGTACTGTGAAAATTGAATGGACATGGTCGGGAATTGATCACCAAACCTCTCATTCAATGACCGAATACACTACCACTACACCGTGGTCACCACGGTTACGACTCGATCGCAAAAGCTAGTAGTAGGAACCAGAAGTCTGAGGCCGAACTATAACCATTGATAACGAGTAACGTATCATCGATCGAAATGTAGGTTTGGCATTACAGACATTCCAGAAGAAAGCACACGGTGTTGTGCGTTATTTCACACGAACACTATCGTGCTGTCGAGTCGTCGAGCGAAACAACAAAAATATGAATATACGAGTCTTACTCATTCACTCGATATCGATTGCGGCAATTTGGCTCTTGTTTGATTCACCGACGCCACAGTTTAAAAATATACTTTCTGGTGTCGGAGTTGGAGTCTCCAACACAAATGTATCTCTACTGTTCACACATGAATCCAAGCCATTGAGGTCTCCGCCAGACACAAGTACCAAGCAGTACTTAGAGCATTACCGTCCAAATAAATGGACTCTAGAACTGTCAAATACTGCTACAATGTATTAAAATGGCTTGGGTCCTTATACAGACTGTGGCAAATGATTCTGTAGATGAGCTTGCTAAGGCTGTTTCAGAACCTATATACATTCATATGACCTGATTCAATTGGACAGCAGCACAGTGGAAAACAAACTTCTTATAACGCATCTGGCTTAAACCAATCCAAACCGTTAATCAAGCCCTACTTATGCAAGGAAATCTAAAGAAACCTTTAGATAGTTACAGAGTTTTCCAACTGCCGGGAAAGGGACTTTCTTTGTGATTTGCATAGTGGAAGCTATAGTAGTCAGCAAGAACCCAAAGTCAGTAAAGTATCTTAAAGCTTTTGTTTCGGCTTAAGATCTTTGAATCAACTATTATTCTTTATGGATTAAATAAGTTAGCGGCCACAATTTATCAAAAGATACTTTCCTTGGTAGCCCGACACACTGTTAAGCTCACTGTTCTCTTTGAACACTTTGCCATTTGGCATTGTAACAAAACTAAGCAACCAAGCTTTTGGAATGTCGTCCTAGCAACGCTGCCAAATCAGACCAACAAAATGCGGCAAAAAAAAACCATAAGACATCTCCAACAAGTTCAACATTAAATGGCTTCTTTCGCAGCACCATGCCATAGACTGTATCCCCTTTAACACAAAAACTGTGCATAATTTCATGCATAAAAGCTAAACTACACCACTTACCGCGTGTTAGACACTTCTCATGCTAACGCTCTAGTTGTCAGGACGAAAAATTTACGATCTTAAATGCAAATTGCTCAGTTTCTGAATAAATGCCAGTGCCTTCATTATTCACGACAAAGGGATCTCCTAAAATGTATCGCTGTCGCCCATTCAATTCACCTTCTGAGCGAACAAAAGTCTCTTTGTGACCACATATGAACTTCCTCCATAGAGAACCCACAAAAATACTATATAACAAGAAAAGAAAAAATGAGAATTCTCTGCTGCAAAGATTTTTGAATGCTCACACAAGCTGTTACAACTATGCTCTTAATGAAAAAGAGTCCTCTTTGAATTACCTTGTGGTAAAGGTGGCGCACAAGAGAGAATAAAAAGCGAATAAGGATCTCAAGCTAAATGGATTAAAGCGACTAAATATACACGTATATAAAAAGAAAATCACCATCTTTTGTGTATGTATAGTGCTTTACTCTTGCAAGGATGCTAAGCTCACATGTTGGATTAAAGTGGCTAGTTAAATCTAAAACATTGCGTCCATGATTTTTTTTTTGCGTTGCGGAGATAGAACACCTCATTGTCGGTCTTACACAAGACTAAGTAATTTGCAGGTTAAATTTGAACCGGAGTTTCTCTTTGCTTTGGATACCATGAGCAAATGCATTAACCAAATCCTTTCATATACATGATTCATTTGTTGTGTGGGTAAGATATGCAAATTTGTCACTGTAACGAGTACCTACTTGTTTTGTGTTGGGTTGTATTTTTTGCGCTGTTGAGCTCTAGGACATTATCATGTGTTGTAAGGATTTAGAGAGAGATAGAGTGGGACAGTATAAATTCGCTGTTGTTTCAAGGATACCAACAGATTTGCCTTTCTAATTTATAATTAATTTGAAATGCTATCAGGATAAGTTGCTTGCATTAAGCTTTAGCTGAAGAAGATTGAGTTAGATGGTTGCTGATTGCTAACTTTGTTGGGTGTGGTTAAAGGAACTGCAAAATGTGCTTGTATTTGCCTGAAATTTGCTTTAAATAAGATTTTTTCGGGATAGAAAATTGTCCACTAAAGCACTCAGGCATGCCTTGTACATTGTAGAGTTTGTATGCCAGAACTGGCTTGAGTGATTAGGAGCTTGCAGTGCCAGTATATGATCTGAATCTTTCAGCATGTGCTTTAAAAAAGCAAAGTAACCCATTCGAATGTAGTCTTTTCTTCTAAGGGACAGCGAGAATGATGCGGATTTCTTATTTACCAGGAGAATCATCCCATACACAATTAGGTTCATAACCTAAATCCTGATCGAGGATGCACAAAGGCTCCGAGCCTGAACCATTTTCCTCTAAGTGGAAATGTAATGTAAGAAGAGAGTCATAAGTCCACTCAACAGCCACATTAGAACAAACTGAATCCTGTGGGTATCCCGTCTGGATCTCTCAAGCTTGATGCAGGGATTAAAGTGATTTGAGAGGCGAACTCCAGATGGGTCTCCATGGAAACTTGCACCAACAAAAGGAAGCTATGTCGGTCCTTCGATAAAGCAAGGACCGAGAAAATCCCTTTCTATCCTAGTAGATATCTATCATCACGGAGCACAACACTCTACGGTATGACGCCTGACGAAGAAAGAACTTTGAAGAGCCATGTACCTATTGATAAAGTAAGCTCTTGAGTACACTATCCACTTTCTATGCCTCTCTCTCTCCGGTCGTTTGACTATTTCGTTCCCCCAAGCTAAAAACCGCCCAAAAACGTATTTGTGTTTTGACGATTCTGCAAAATTAAATGGAACCTCACTCATACAAGTGCAGTTTTGGGTGACTCGCTTGACAGCACAAGAGTGCTGTGTGTACAATTAGTTGTTGCTAAAGGAATCAAAGGAAAGAGGGCAACCTCACGCCACATTTATAGTTAGGTCCTAGTCGTTCGTACGTATTCACAGTTTAGAAATTTATGCTCCGCTTATTTTAGGAAATGTGCGGGCAGGGGAAACGCGAGTTATAAATAAGACGGTTTTATTTACTTCGTCTATGAACCTAACATAACCTAACCCATAGACGAACTATAATAGACAGACATCTTCGGTCGATTTGACGTTTGGCTTCCCCAAGCTCTAAACTGCCACCGATGACTTATGAGGCAAAATCAAATAGGAGCATTTTATTGTGACAGTCTGCCAAAAATTTAGTGTTTTAAAGGAAAGAAAAAACAAGACGACATAATAACTGTTAATCTTAAAGCCATCTTGCAGATGACACAATCAATTTAATAATATCAAATAATACAAGACTTTTTTTTTAATATAATGTCTTCCATCGTATACCTATAACTCATTAAAGTTAATTATTTGCCCCGAAACAAGGTAATAATCCTTAGCCTCATCTGTCCAAAAATAATTTTCTCCCACCAAATTTCTAACTAAATACCAACCAGAGCGATACCGTATACCGTTCTTTGTGAAGTCAGCAACTAATTAAAGCCTTTCGTTTAGCAGCGATTAATTGAAAAGGACAATCAGGTACCGGTACAAAATATCCGGTAATGAAAAAAGGAAAAATCCCTTTTTTCGAGTTTAATTTTGTCCTTTTTTTTGTTTCTTGTGCTTTCATTCGTTCACTTTCTTCTTCATGTGGGTCAGAGGTGAACGCATTGGGAAATGTAATTCGATTTTTTTTTTTGTTGTGTTTCACATAAACAGTTGCAAGGATATTAAACTCACCTTTGAGACTGGGACACACAAATAAAGTCACCGAGTGGATGTTAGGAGCAAATAATAAAAAAGGAAAAAAAAAAAAGCAAAACAATGATAAAAATAAAATAAAAGCAAGGATTTCCTTTAAATTAATTTCTCATTCAGAAGAGACAGGACCACCTCTGGGCTTTAATCACTGTGGCTGGCTGGAGAAGAAAAAACTTTGCTGTAAAGTTAAGAACAGGAACGCTTGGTGTTGGTTTGGATTTAATTAAATTTTCACACACTTTGTGGTATATAATGTCAGCAAAACGAATGTGTCTCTGGGAGAAAAAATTGGTGACAAGTTGTTAAATGTAAGGTGTACTTTTACCTACGATTTAAGGACACAAAAGGTGGGGTCTTCATATATGGTTTGGTTGATTTAAGTTAAATAGGTCGACACCTTTCACACTTTCAATTTCAAAACTGTCTGCCAGGTAGCATATTGTGCGATTAATAAATTAAGGATGTTAGACTGTAGAACCTCTGAGAGTGCAGTCGAAAACAACTGAAAGGATTTATGCTCCACGTGTTTTTTTTTTTTTTTTTTTTTTTTTTTGACTTTTTGCATCAACTCTATTCAGAGGCCTATAAAAGCGCGAAGAACCTTTAATCTTTCTCTCTCTTCCAGCTGAGCTGTAATCTAAGAGCCAGTGACAATGGAGTTTTATTTGGAAGACTATTAGATATTAGATGTCTGTAGTGCTGCCTACTTGATTTTAGGTTTCTCCAGAGTGTTCTTCTTCTGCAAAAGAAGACAAAGAAGAAGAGATACCAGAACTTGTTTAAGTATATGCGGATTATAAAAGCCCTAATTGTGATAGAATTAATGCATACTGACCGCTCAACAGGCCTGAGTAAAAATTAATATTGATTTCATATTTTTAGTGCACAAGGTCGCTTTCGCAGAAACGTTTTTGCTTCAATAAGGTTTCCATTTGTGTTAATACTGCTGTTAGGTCCTCCAAAAAGTTGTCCAAACTTAGTAGTGCCCAAGTTTTTACTGGGATCGGATTGGGTGAGCAAAGTGAAGTTACTTTGGAAAAAATGTTGCCTCCTCTCGTCTGTACGCATAAGTACAATTTTGATACAATCTGCAGACACAAATCGATAGTAATAAAATATTAAGCAAAATTAGATACGATCGAATGCTTTACCCATAGTTTGCTGATGTACCTAATGCAATTTATTTAAGCACCAACCTACGGTTGTTTGTTTCAAAGATCCGTACTGGCTCTGGTACTTGAAGAACAGCCAGTACTATCAAGATAAAGTTGCAAACGTTAATTAAAAGGTCTATCGAATATTTAAAGGATTATCTGACCAAACCATGTCTCAAAAGAACATCTTTATCAGAGAACAGGCCATGAACCTACAGGCAACAATACAACGATAAAAGTGGAAGTTTATTGATCACATTTCCGAAAAGATAACAAGTCTGCAACTAACCACGTCATGCTATAGAATCCGCTTAGCCAGGATGGGGCACGACAACTGGAAAAGAGTTGAGCTATATTACTAGAAGCCCCACATCATCGCCCGTAGTAGACCTACATACATACATAGCACGTATTCTACCTGATGACCATGCTAAATATATAGCCTTTTTTTCCAGCTACCTATTTAGGTGTTTAACCCTGACAATTGTAAGGCACGTCACCATTATTAGGAGACCTACTTCAACTACACTACAACTACATGACAGCCACTGTCCAATTACGTACTGGTGTCATTCAAAGATCTAGCAAAAGAAAAATACCTAGGTTCAATATCGAACAATGGGCGAGTTCCCAACACCTCGCTAATCAAGCTGCTAGAATACTTTTGCACCGGGATGATCGTCCTAGAGAATCTAGCGGCCTCTAGGAGCAAAATTTGACTAGATTATAGAAGATCCTAGCGACGAAGATCTTCGCTGCAAAGTAGTAAACCCAAGAAGGTATTCTAAGAAAGCTCTTTTTACATAAAATACTAAAAGAATCATCGGTCTATCGTAGGGAACACATAGAGTTTGGCTTCGCAGGAGTCCTCGAAGAAGGGTCGCCGAACAATTAAGGCTTGAATCGCCGTGGCGCCGATCGAACAAGATTCTCTTTATACCACGAAGATGAGGGAAGTACAGTGTACGATATGACCAGCGCAAGTACATCAAAATCAAAAGATGGCTACATAAGTAGAAGCGTGATCAGAACTGTCTATTTATAGAATTGCTAATTAGTTTTAACTCGACCCAGCAACAAGAGAGGGATTCTTCTTCATCAAATGAGGATATGATTGAGATATGGAAGAAGCATTTTGCCTATAAAAACAATGTCCTAATTCGCACCATAACATAACCCTAGTAAGGATAAGATCACTACGATTTTGTAAAGCAACAAGGTGGTAGCACTTAATGGTATCAGTACTCGCGTAGCTTTTTCGAACAATGACAACTTCATTAGCCGAAGATTCGCTTTAGACAAGTGAAAAGAAGACAAAGTTCATAAAAAAAAAGAACACTAATCCAATTTGGAAACTGGTGACTGCATGCTGTGTGCAGTGTGCAGTGGATAAAGCAGGAACCAGAATTATCCTGGGTCAAATAACACAAACAGCTATAGCGATATGCTACTTAACTTAGAGAAGCTGCAAGCCTTTATTAAATTCATATCTAGGCAGTAACTTAAAGATTATAACAGATTAAGATTACAACCATACTACGGCGTAAATGGTTAACGAAAAGGAAAGCCATTCTGAGAAGTTTCATATGAAGAAGTTTTTACGCTATTACTATATGCTATAATATATATGGATCTACATACTATATCCTTTTTCCATCGGATCTACCCTAAGCTTGTGAAAAAGTATGAAAATGGTGCTGCTTATATTACTTTATCAAAGCATTTCTATTAATTTATCAAGCTAAACAGAGAACCTCTTAGAAAGGAAAATGCATCCCAATCTTAATTTCATGGAATGACAAAGCTCACTAATGAAGCAGTCCACCGTAAGGTCCAGCATCATCAAAGAGCCGATTGAATTCTAATGAGCACCTCCTCAAGCAACAGAGAAATCCTTTCTTCATGCTCACCCTCACCCAAACTCAAATCCCCCTCACTTATCTGCTTAACAATTCCGAAAAAAATGGAAAAAAAAAATATGAATCACGCTCGGTGGTCCCTTCGTTAAGGTAAATATGTTTCATGTGGTAATGGGTATACTGTGTCCACCCAAATTAGGTTAGCTTAACATAAAGTACAGCCGAAGACAGTCGTAATATATCCGCTTTTACCTATCTGTCCCAAGCATTTTTTTTTTGTTGCTCCTTTCGTACCTCACATAAGGATATCGACATCAATTTATCTTTTTTGTTCTCCTTTGTGCATGTTCTTGGTAAGGGCCCATTTGGGGATACAAATTTCACTTACAACACAACATATGTACGAGATGATATGACATTTTTACGAAGGTGAGTTCCTTTTTTTTCTTTCTATCTTGTTGATGGTATGTCCTGTCCATGTTTCTTGGTTATTCCGATGGCAGACATTTTCACTTACCGTCATAATCTATCATAAACATCGTGGCGAAGTTAGTGGGACCATTATCCCTATTTTGAGGGTTGTTTGCCAGAGTTGGAAGGGGATGTACATACATATATTTTTTTAGGCATCTTCCTATGGCGTGACGACAGGAAGATTCATGCTATTTAAGGAGCAAGGAGCAAGAAAATTATAGCGATATTCAAGTATGTAAAGAGAGCAAGGGAAATTTGATGGCTCTTCAGGTGAGTGAGTGAATTTTTCCTCTCTCCACTTGTACTCGAGTGATATGATGCTACATTGGGATAAGATTGAATTGGACATTTACCTGAGATATCCATTAGTCAATCAGAGAGTTTTGTAAGTAAAAAGTTGCATATTTGTTGAGTTGTTATTGAATAGATTTATTTATGAATTATCGAAAGTAATAGAAAGCAGATGTTTACATACACTAATTGGGTGGGTGTACGAATGATAAATTAGATGATGCGTAGGTTTGCATTCATAAACGATATATTGCCTATTGAAAACACACATTTAGGTAATCCAATCCTGTGAAGATTTATAACTCAGTTTATCATGAACAACTGGTAATATAAATATTTTTCTTTGCGTTGGCAGAAAATAAAAAGGGGAGCAACTCATTCTACATCTCATGAGGAACACCTCAGTTTCGTTCTGTTTTTATAACTGTGGAGCTTAAAAAAGGAAACGGAAACCTGAACGTTAAAAAGGAGTTGAAACTGTTCATTATGCAGGACTTTCTGTATAATTTTGCTTTAAAAAATTATTAAAACTTTGTCGAGTCATCTGTTTCGGAACTTGTGATTCGCCTTTATATGTGAAGTTTACTTATACATAAGAGAGGATTAACGCGTAAGCGTATAAAGATCCACAAGTGGCTACAGGAAATAAGTAAATAAAAAATGTGCAATCCTGCAGAATTTCATCTCTCCATTCCTAACTCATAATCTCCACGAAAGACATTTATTTCAGACTTAATGTCAAGAATTAGAGATTGGTTGCATGATAGAATTTTTTTAATTAGAAATTTGCAATTTCTACTTGAAATTTCAATTAGGTACTTGACACATTTCTTGCAATTAACTTTATTTCCAATGAATACTATGGGTTACGTTTCTTTACAGTTTCTTCTGCTTGACATTGTACATCAGATATTTACTGACATTTAGTATTATTTTAGTTTATTAATTAAATGTAAAAGCTTGTTTATATAATGGATCACGTGCCGTATTTGTATTAATGAGCTAGTTAAGAGTCTAAATATTGAAAACGAGGTCAGCGCCCCCACTCAGACATTATTAAAAGCAAATACCTAAATTATTTGTTGTCTACGATAGTATGAAAAGCATCACACAGCTTGCCGAAAACTTTCTAAGTTCTTTTACAGTAGTGACATGAACCGAATAATATGTAAATAAACTTTTATGAAATCAAAAAAAGCTCTTTACTATTTCTGTTAATATCCAATTTGTATTTGTTTCCAATTTAAATATAAACTAGTTTATGGTACAAAAAATATTGTGAAGAGCTGACCCGAGGGACTTGCACAGGTGCACAGATAAGGAATATACAGATATCGCACGCCACTATGAAACCAACAAACCGACAAATACTGACCGAACGAAATACTGTGACCTCTGTCTTCTGTTCCATTAAAAAGCATTGGTTCTAAAAAATTTCCCAACGGTTTTCAAGGTTGCTGTTGCTGTGTCAATGGGTTTTTGTGTAATAGTAATCTACTATAATTATAAACTTTGACAACCGGACCAATGAACCAATGTTCTTGAATGTAACTGAACACATTGACCACAGCAACAGCAATAGCAGCATCAACTTCAACGTTATACCTAAGTCCTAAATCTACTGTTAAAGTTGAAGTTGTTGTTGGTGTTATCGTGCTGAGTCTGTTGTGTTAAAAACACGTTGTGTGCTATCGTCGTTACTGTGTTTAATGTGTTTCACATCACAGCATCGGTGAATTTGTCTCTGCTATTGAAGTTGCTGTTGGCTGTTACTGTTTCAATGTGTTTCTACTGTAAATGTGTGGAAAGCTGTAATCCGTACCTAAATGTGCGCCTAAGTCGTGCATCGTGCAGTTGAGTTGAGTCTGACGTCTAGAATTCTTACGCAACAATTCTTTACCGCAATAGACAGACAACGCTATTTTATGCGGCTTATCGAATATAGAAACAAAAAGTATCAAAAGAATTAGGAATATGAAGTAAGTTTCAAAATAATTGTTAATTTTGCTACCATTTGTGAACATTTAATAATTCATAAGAAATTAAATCAAGAGATGGAAATTTGATAGTTTCGCGTGGTTTAACAGTGCTTCAAGACTCGCAAGTGCACATTTTGTTTGGCCCTTTAAACGATAGTTTAAACAAAAATTCTAGTTTGAACTCCTTTATTGAAACTGTGCATAATTTGTCCAAAACACACATTTTTTCTAATTTATTTTTTTTTTACGACCTCTATTATTCTATTTCTTTTATATGTCGCATATCAATTTGCCACAATTTTGTCCTATTAAAATAGTTTTTTTACGACCGTTACTGTTCGATTTCTCGATTTTATATCTAATATTTTTTTTTGTTCACCCTGTATTGTTTTGCCAACATCAAATCAGCTGACATTTTGCGAATTCCCGGCGAAGTATACAAAACATAACCGCCGTATTCGGTTGACAGCCCAAAATACAGAGAATTAATCATCCCTCTTAAATTGAATGTTCAGTCCGTATGTCACAAAATCATTTTTTTTATATGTTTTAAATTAATATTTACAATCTTTTCTCGTAAAATTTACCAAAATACAAATTTTTCCCCACTCCCTTTAGTGGAATGTTGAATTCGCCGTAACACAGCTGCGCCATCTTCAGTTGCGTCAGTTAAACTTCTTGCCTATTTTTGTGACTTTTCTCGTGCATTTTAAAAATGGTGTCTTATCGTGTCGGTCGTGTAGAAATTTCGTAAAGCAACAATTGAAAGAATATTCTTGCCAACTAATACAATCATTTTGCAACGGAAATTCGATAATTTTCTAACAAAAATACTCCAGAACTATGGCCGCAAATGAAGAGGACGTCATTGTGATAGCTGACGATAGCGAGGACGACGAAATCATCATAGACGATGGTCCATCGATTGCTGTTGCATCTACTGAGACGTCCTCATCCCCACAACAGCCTTCTGCGGCGACAACAACGACAAAACCCACAGAAAATGGTATGTATTTTAATATTGTGGGTCCTATTGCGTCTCGCAAAAACAAATAAACACCCACTTTTGCAGAAACTGCTATCGACTGCCCCATCTGTCTGCAGACGTGCATTCATCCGGCGAAACTTCCGTGTGGACACATATTCTGCTTCCTCTGTGTGAAAGTAAGTTTCACGTTTTCTATTGATTTTGAGTCGATATCATTATTATTCAATTTGTTTTCTTGTCTGCATTCGGTTTTTGGTACGGAAATCGAGTGGTTTTGTTGGCGTTTGACCTTCAGGTTTTTCGGTTTTTATTGTATTCAGCCGCCAAAGAGGCATTGAATTTCTGGTATGTCTAATATTATGACTATTAAATGTGCTCTGGCCTGTCGCTCTCTTATTGTGGACGAACACCAGTTGGCATTGACATCAAAACGCGCTTTTAAAGTGAATTTTTTCTTTACGTCGTCGAATCACACAACCCCTTTAAGGTTTACTTGCACCTAAGACATAGAGCTAAATTTTTAGATCTCTTTCGTCGGTGTCTTGCTGCTATTAGGTAATGGCGTTACTGTTGGTAGTACTTTGTGCAACAAATTAGACACACACAAAGTTAATACCTAATGCAATAGCCTCGCCGAGTAGATTTGGGTTTTTCAATTCATAAATCTTAATAGGTATGCACTTCATTTTTCATGCAACAGAAGGAGAAGACATTTAATCCTCAATTTTTCTCATAACATACTGCATTCCGTTCTTCTGAAGACTGGAATATCCATATCAACATAAGACAAACAAGCATGTACGATCAAAAACACTAGAAATTTAATAGAACTTCATCAGGTCAGTTTATCCTCTTATTTCAGGTTTTTGTTGTCTTTTCTCACATTTGTGTACTCACAAAGCAAGCAAGCAGCAAATACATAAGTTAACATGAATATTGCCAGAAAGAGTTCTGCCCTTACAAATTCGACGAAATTATTAAATACTAGTTCGCTTTTTAATAATGGAGGGTCAAGTATGGTACTTATAGTATGCCAATTGTTCCATTATGCTTTGTTCTTCAAAGTCTTAAACGTGTAGAAACGTATCATTAAGGTAGAGAGTCCGATACAATTCCAGCTGGCTCTCTGTTGTAGTGGTTCGCCCTATGATCTTATTTTAATTTTAGTTTCGAAGACCGCATTCGGCTAAGTTAGCTATGCCTCTATCATGAATAGACATGTTTTGGTGTTACCAGTGCACTCCAACGTCTGTGAAAGCGCTAATAGAAACCGAAGTAGAAGTATCACAACCCTCACAATTTGCCTAATGTCCGCAAGTTCTATTCACCGGGTTGACCTCAGAAATATCTGCAGATTGCCCAGTTTCTTTAGATTACTTCATCATTGAGGCATTTATGTGATCCATCCTTTTTTCGCGTAGGAACTTTGATATTTCGTTTACTTTTTACGTGATTTGAAGGAGCTATATTTTGAGATTCCAGATATTTAAACTATTCACACTTGGGAAGCACTTTTCCATTCAAGTAAATGTCTGGAATAGGCCGGTGTGGATGAGAGATCGAGCGGCACAGATACTCTGCTTTTTTAGTTTATGTCTATGATACAAATTTTTTACTATTATAATCCAGCCGTTTATCAAGTGCCCGTAGCAGGGATGTTAGATCCTCACTTATAGCTCTATTGTCAGCAAAGAACAACTGATACACTTCGTCTGGCAATTTTCCTTCAAAAAGACATTCAAAAGAGAAAACCCAATTCGCAGATGAATTGCAATTAATAGAAAAGGAGTGAACACGCTGCGCTGGTGTACATCGACTTTGATTGAAAACTCTTCGGTGATTCTTGCGGGGCATCTTAATTTTGTCTTAGCTCCCTCATACATGTCTATGATCAGGCGCACTTGGGTTCCTGGGACAAGACAAGGGTATATCATGTGTATATTTATGGGAAAAAAAATAGCAACATAATGGAATGACAACGGTGCGCCAAATTCTTAAATCTTGGAGAAAAGACGCCATAGAACCGCGTCAATTGTAATATGTACCAATATATCCAGTGGACATGATGTCTATATCTTTCAAAGGAAAAAGCCTATCGGGTAGTGTCCCGAGAGAACATCTACGAAAGTGCTAAATTCTAATCCCTTTAGCAGTGTTAAAACCATAGATTGATTGAAATACGCACATTGTGTGGCTAAATTTATACTAATAATGTACATCATGTGAAGTACATATTATGTTTCATGCTGTAAAGGGGGTACATAGTTAGTTCTTAGAGCATCACTGATAGAAATGCTATCGGGTCTTACTTTTCAAGAGTCGCAGTGGTTTATTGACGCGTTCGAGGACGTTGGCATTTTAGTGAAGTTTCTTACCAAGAATGAGGACTTGATAAGAACAATAGTAACATCATAAGCATAAGATATTACCTTTTACCACGATTGTGGACCTGAATTGTAAGTCTGACAAGTTTGCGAGCCGATACGTGAACTTGGTTTCTGCTGATGATCGTAATTCTTAGAAGACGGTCGATTAGAACCTTAAGAGACTCAGCGATACCCAGACCTTCAAAAGCATCTTTGCTCTGATGCTGTTAAAGGGTGGTATGTAAACTCTTTAAGACTGAGTAAACATTCAATAGTGTATCTCGCAGCTAGTATCTATGTTTTGCTAGGTACATGTACATATGTATGTACATCATCTGACCTACAAGAAGTATCAGAAGGTTTCCAAGAAGCTTTGTAATAAATCTGGAATGTTTGTAAGACAGTCGTAAGAGGTAGGAAAGTAAATATTTCTGCAACTTTCATCGCAGAGAACACTACATTCTCTCAGTATAGGTATCCTCTCGGTTTTGCTTTACACAACTTATGTTTGCTCATATATCGATTTTGCGACAAAAAATTAACCCCATTCATAGTAGTCCAACGCACTAACTACGGTACAAAAAGGCTTACTGAATAGAATAGACTATAGATAATTTGATAGGAACAGGACTGCTTATGTTCAAGTATAATCAAGGTGTAAAAGGAGGCTCTAAACCTCTAATACATTGTTGAGCGTGAATCGAATATGCTTAGCCATAAACACAGCCTAAGATACTATATTTCTCATTAGTTAAGTGGGTGACATAACTACAACTAACGTGGGTTAGTAACTATGTGGAAGTGGGGATATGATTCTTCTAAATTAGTAATGCCCAACTGGTATTGCTCCAAGGGCTATTTTGAAAACCCCGATATGCTACGCGAAAAATGCTTTAATGATGAGTGCACAGTTAGGTATGTTTTTGAATTTAACAGGATCTTTCTGCGCTTTTAAGAATGATATCACTGCGAAGTGTAACAACTTCTAATTCAGCTTCCGATTTGTTGATGAAGAATTTGCATTAATGAAGCTAGTATTGAAACATCGATATTTATGAATGGATTTTAGATAAAAATAAGAAGAGGTTCCACACAAAACATGTTGTCAAAACGCCTTGTTTGTTTCTTGGCGACCATACGCAGACGGCATATTTTGTTTGATCACATTGATAAGGACATTGCAGCCTGCTTGTTGACGGGCGCCTAGAAAACAAGCCGCGGGCTACCAGGCGCCCGCGAGCTGCGTGTTGGGCACTACTGCTTTAAATCAATTTCAAAATTCACTGGAAAACCCAACACAAAAACGCGTCCTTTATCTGATTAAGAGCGTTAGCTATTCAAAAATCTTAGTTCAATATCCCTTTACGCAGAAATGAGATGATATAAATGTCTATCCGCAAAGAAAAAACGTATAACTATTCAGCGATTATAAAATATGCCGGCACAACAAAAAGCGAATTCAAGTTCACTAAAAGTTGTGATGAATTAATTTCATGTATTTTGCATTCATTTGAATCCATTTCAACAAAATTTGCAGTCATATGACTTGATTTTATTTCAAGTTCAATACAAAATGTTTAAGGTCTTTCAACTTAAGGTTTTTCAAATAATTTAGGTTGTTTTAGAGTCGTTTGCAGATGTGGTGTACTGAAATGTAGATAATATATGTATATATGTACATATGTATGTGTCGTGGCTCTGTGGACAGTGTGTTGGACTACAGTGCATGAAGTTCCAAGTTCGAGTCCAAAAAAATATCATCAAAGTTTTTTTTTTCACAGCCCCACCTCTTACGATTGTCTGACAAACATTCAAGAGTATAACTATCATGAGAAAGCTCTGCCCTTCGAATACGGCATAAAACTGTAGGCTACTTAATTTTTCGAAAAGTATTACCAATGTGTTACTGTGGAACGCTTCTGTTCCAACTTTGTCGAAGCTGTCTGAAGATCTTGTACGTGCTACTAAGAGAGCTGCATGAAGTCATTTGCAATTGTGAATCATTCGTTAAAAATATAATCTTTTTAAAGTTTCACGCGCACAGGAAACAAGCAAGATAACGAAGTTCACTTTGCGAAATGAAATGAAAACCAGTGAAAAAATGCTACAATCCGCCTGGAGCGGATCGTATGATACCCTATCCCTATCTTATTTGGTCGTGTCAGTGGGCGGTGGAAAATGTATTCACAAAATTTTCTATTTTGCCTTATAAACTAATATTTTTAATCGAAAATTAATTTTTGAAGTAAACGCCCCTAAAAAGTGGGCGTGGCCATATACAATGTATAGACGATTTGTAGATTAAGTGGATATCTACATATTTGCCCAAGTAAGTTTTTTCGAGTTTCATATGAAAATAGTTAAAAAAAAGTGATTTTTTTGAAAAGTGGGCGTGTCAGTGGGCGGATTTAAAAAATGTTTACACTTGTATTGCTTACTTTTCCAAAGACCTCGTATACAAAATTTCATCAACCTAGCTCAAAATTTAAGGCCCAAAAACTGGTGACACACAGACGGACGGACATATCTCAATCTACTCGGCTAGTGATGCTGATCATTTATATATATACTTTATTGGGTCTATCTGCAATATTTCTTTATGTTACAAACTATGTATCAAACTTAATATACCCTTAGGATAGGGTATAATGAATGCTCAAGGTTTTGGCACACATGAATATTTGGATGCATAATTGGTTCGCGCTCAAAGTACATGTTGTGAAATTCATATGGAAGTTATACACAGGTCTTACATTACATAGGAGTTCTTCCATTTTCCAACTATTGACAGCAACGTAAACGGTACCGAAAATATGTTCGGTTCGAAAAAAAGATATTGTTTCCTACAGAGAGCCCCGCAGTGCATAAAAAATCTCACGAGCCATTCGAAACATTCATTGCCTTATTCAAAATAATGTCAGTAAAATAAGCTACTCATTGCAGTACTCTGGTGCTACTGCTTTCCCAAAAACTGTAGGATCTTCCAGCTTGAGCAATAGCTTATGCGTCGCATACTTTTCATATTGTCTATTCCTCACCCATAAACAACATATGAAAGCTATACAAGTGAATCAAATAAATAAATATTGTCTAGGCCATTAACAGTCCATAGAGAGCCAAGGTTTAGCTTCTCACAGCGAGGTATATATTTCGGCAGGGGAAGTTCGAGTTGACTGTTAAATTTAAGTACTCTACGGTGGTTAACGACTCCTTTACTAAGATTGTTCTTGACATCTGCTAAAAAAAATCAACAAAATTGAAGTCAGTAAATGACAGTAATTGACGCTCAACATTCACTTTTTATGGGCGTTTTTTCTTAAAAAGATGTTTTCGTCGTTTTCTATGGAATTTAAATTCTTAGGAACAAAATTCTGTAGCACCTTCGTATAGTTTTTATCCCTATTATTATCTACAAATCCATCACCTATCAAATGTGATCGTGCTAATCTTTAATATATTATTTTAAGTGTAACAATAAATATAAAAGCTAACTTAAATAATTTTTTTTCAGGGTGTTGCATACAAAAACCGCCGTTGCGCCATGTGCAGACGTGAAATCCCGCCCGAATTTCTTGATCATCCACAACTAGTTAACGGTATACAAGATATATGTAAAACAAAAACCACCGAAGATGGCTATCAATGGTTCTATGAAGGCCGAAATGGTGAGTGTAGATAGTGATTGATTATTTTAAATACATCACCCTATCAATTGAAAAACACAATAATCCACATAGGAGGATGGTGGGCCTATGATTGCCGCACGTCAGTTGAGGTAGAAGAGGCGTTTCAAGAATCACCTTCTACAAAATATGACATTCTTATTTGTGGTACGATGTATACAATCGATTTCACTGAAATGATACAGTATTCAAAATCTTCGCCGCATCGTAAGCGAAAAATTCACCGCGGTAAAAATTTCGCAACCAAAGGTGTTGCGGGAATTTCAAAACTTTTATGATAGATTCGTATAGCGTTAATGGATTTTTTTTAAATAAGACTTTTAACAATTGGATTTTGCAATCCAGTGCATGTTCATTATATAGTTTATAAACTGTTAAATTTGGGAGACATGATATAATGTGAATGAATAAAATGCAAAAGCAAAAACAAAACTAAGTTGACGTTTCTTATGTCTTGTTCCTTTTCGATATTCTTGCAGCGCTAGTAGACTGTTCCACATCTGAAAGATAAAAAAAAACAGAAATGTATTTCGATTGATTTTTGTTTGTTTTGATCTTAAAAATATTGTAATGAAAATGCCGTCCCGTCGAAGAATTTAACTCTTATTTTCGAGGTTTGAAAAGAGACCTTAATTCCTGGTTCCCGATGAGGTAGAACTTTTTGAAAATAACCTACGTGGATGTATTGCGCCATAAAATCTTACTTACTTTGTAGAATTTCTTCTGCCTGCTCTCTGCGGATCCACGCTGCTTCCAGTTGTGGCGTCCGCATTGCTGTTCATTCGTGTTGTCGACGTATCTTTGCTTTTTGGACTACATACAAACTCATAGAGTTCGCGGCTATATCTTCTCCTCCATTCGCCCTTCTCGCATACAGGACCTAATACCCAACGAATTTTTGACTCGAAAGTATGCAATAATTGCTTTGCTTTCTAACTTATCGACTAGCATTGTTTTAGTCCGTCGCGTCGAGTTTTGAACCGAGTTGTTTTGCTAGACGGACGGCGACTATCCACAAAGGTGTCATTCTGAAGGATTTATATTTGTTCCGAGGAAGGTCAACTCCTTAACTGTCTCAAAATTTATGTTATCAACCGTGGCGTTCCACCCACTGTTTTGGATAAATAATTTTTTGTTTGATGATAACATTATACTTCTCTCTTGTCCTCTTGTCCTCATTAACTTTAAGATGAACTCGTTTCACCTGGTTTTCAATGGCCCTCAATGATTCTGGGACGGCTTGTCGGGATCTTCCGATGATGTCAATTACGTCTGCGTATCTCAGTCAGCTGTTCAGGTTTGTGTAAAATCGTGGGAAAAGAATACAAACATTATGTCAAAATCTGCATAAAGATAAGTCATTTGTATGTTGGAAATATGTATCATACATTAATTGCCTATTTTCTTCAGGCGTTCTCAAAACAAATTGTATTCAATATAAATATAAATATAATGATTTGGAGTTCATTCTCCTGGCATGCTATAAGAATCAACACATCTATAAAGGCCTAGTAGTAAATCTCATGGAACTTTGTTCATTTGCACATATGGCCCAAAAAACGGAGCAGAATCCTATAAACATACTAGAAAGACAATTGAAAACAGAATAACTAAGAAATTATGACTAGCATTTCCGAAACATTTACGTGGCCTATAAGACTATACCACAATCAAGTTGTAGTGCGTCGGTGGAAAGCCTCCAAAAAAATATCTGCCTATTTAGTTTTCAGTGTTCCGGCCCTTTAAATGAAAGACGGAAGACTTATGGGATTGATACGGTGTCTGTTTGTCCGCCAGTCTGTCACAGCCGTGTATCCTTTGAACCGTTAGACGTAGAGAGCTGAAACTTTCGTTATCTATACATTTTGTGGAAGCCAGCACAAGATGATGGTAATAGACATTATTTTGGGGGCATGGTTGTATGAATCAACCGACTATCTTCTATCTTCTTCCTCTTCTGTATATATAATTCCTTCGGGGACCGATTTTCATGATTCTTTTTTTTTATTTTCTTCGTATTGCTGTACTTTAGGTTTATAGAGAAAAAAATTTAGGAAACTGGAATTTTTTGCATTTTTCGCATTTTACAAAACTTTATTGGCCTTTGGGGTGTCGATATATGACAGTTGATTTGAATGCGCGATGTTTTGTATACATGTAAATCAGAAATCATTGCCCCTCAAAACCCATTTGTTTACATTATTTTTGTTGTAATCCGCTCCTATCTGTGAATACATGTGAGTTTCAATAAATTAATTCAGTAGGCGATTTATATACTGCCTGTATGCATCCATAGGCCTCCTGTGATGAAATTTTCTTTTATTTTGACATTTCTCTATTTTTTCAAATATTCAAAGCACATTTCAACTAAGTGTCCGTTACATTGCAAAAATCAATTTAAACATTTATGCGATTTTTTTTTAAATTCTTTTTTATAACATTTTTCCAGATTCAAACAAAAGACTCTACCAATCTTTCACGCTAATTCCTTAATAGAACAGAAACGTAGACTAAAACGTGTTCAGGGTTATTGACCTACTTTTTATTACTTTCGGCGTAACCAGTCGGTCTACTTTACTTTCGGTCGGACCACGTAAAATTTACCCATTTTTCATCCTTCCAAAAATTGTGCATAAAAGTAAAAGGAATACACGGTTAGAACTAGCCTAGAAAGTAAAATAAAACTATATTCTTTCATTTACAACATATAAACGACCAAACAAGGGTTAAAGGCAACCGTCTTTTAGGCCTCCTAGCTTTTTTTTGCACACAGTTTGACAACTATCAACTCGATTTCATTTTTTATCCAGAATTGTTTATTGCAAAATCTTCGGAAGAAAACAATATTTCTATTCAGTTTTGAAAATGCTACGATGAACTGAAAATATTGATATGCCGTTACCATAACTACGAAGAATGAAATTTAATTTTTTTATACATATATAACAAAAAAAAATATTGCTCACCAGATTCATCTGCACTCCGTGATTCAACAAACGTAACAAACGTACATATTTGCAGACGTGCATATTCAAAAACATTAATAAAATAGCTTAAGTGTGTAAACACCCTTGCAAACTTCCCAAAATATTCACCTCAATATATCGATGGCTGTATTCAGTAAAGCTTAGCAAAGTTGAATAATTTTGACAATTAAACAAAAAATGGTACTGCTCAGCTCCATTTATAGGCAATTTATACCCATTGGAATGAAACGTAAATGGGCATTCTCTAGCATAATATATTGTCTAAAAAGTGATGAATTCAAAAAAAAAATTAAAGAGACATAGGAAGATAAAAATTAAATAAATTATTAAAATAGATAAAATAAAAACGTCAAAAAGAGTCGCCACAAAATTTGCCCGCGACTCACCGGCAACTTTGTTATACCCTATCCTAAGGGTATATTAAGTTTGATACATAGTTTGTAACATAGAGAAATATTACAGATAGACCCAATAAAGTATATATATAAATGATCAGCATCACTAGCCGAGTCGATTGAGCTATGTCCGTCCGTCCGTCCGTCCGTCCGTCTGTCCGTCCGTCTGTGTGTCACCAGTTTTTGGGCCTTAAATTTTGAGCTAGGTTGATGAAACTTTGTATACGAGGTCTTTGGAAAAGTAAGCAATACAAGTGTAAAAATTTTTAAAATCCGCCCACTGACACGCCCACTTTTCAAAAAAAATCACTTTTTTCACTATTTTCATATGAAACTCGAAAAAACTTACCTAAGCAAATATGTAGATATCCACTTAATCTACAAATCGTCCATACATTGTATATGGCCACGCTCACTTTTTAGGGGCGTTTACTTCAAAAAATTAATTTTCTAGTAAAAATATTAGTTTATAGGGCAAAATAGAAAATTTTGTGAATAAATTTTCCACCGCCCATTGACACGACCAAATAAGATAGGGATAGGGTATCATACGATTCGCTCCAGGCGGATTGTAGCATTTTTCACTGGTTTTTCATTTCACTCGAGCTCATCTACTTTCTTGTGACAGTCGCAACTCATGTGACTACGAGTTATAGCTAACAAATTCAAAATTAATATGAAAACGACGTGGTGTCTACGTCTGATAGGTAGAACTTATTTGAATACTAGAAATTGGTTGTATGCCTGCCGACTTGGAGTAGGAAAAATTAAGAACAATTTTGGAACATTTTCACAAAATGCCTGAAAGATATATTTTGTATACCCTATCCTAAGGGTATATTAAGTTTGATACATAGTTTGTAACATAGAGAAATATTACAGATAGACCCAATAAAGTATATATATAAATGATCAGCATCACTAGCCGAGTCGATTGAGCTATGTCCGTCCGTCCGTCTGTGTGTCACCAGTTTTTGGGCCTTAAATTTTGAGCTAGGTTGATGAAATTTTGTATACGAGGTCTTTGGAAAAGTAAGCAATACAAGTGTAAACATTTTTTAAATCCGCCCACTGACACGCCCACTTTTCAAAAAAATCACTTTTTTTAAACTATTTTCATATGAAACTCGAAAAAACTTACTTGGGCAAATATGTAGATATCCACTTAATCTACAAATCGTCTATACATTGTATATGGCCACGCCCACTTTTTAGGGGCGTTTACTTCAAAAACTAATTTTCGAGTAAAAATATTAGTTTATAGGGCAAAATAGAAAATTTTGTGAATACATTTTCCACCGCCCACTGACACGACCAAATAAGTTAGGGATAGGGTATCATACGATCCGCTCCAAGCGGATTGTAGCATTTTTTCACTGGTTTAATTCATATTTTCTTCCGCTGGGATGCTCATTATACGAAATAAAAGCAAAGTGTATGTTTTTTCACCAAATAGTGAACGCCATTTTTCGTATTTGTAGCAACCCTAATGCTAGGATTACGCGTTCGACGATTTGCGTCAATATTTTTTAGCTCCAATCGACATCAATCGTGTAAATTGCGTCAACCACAGGCGTCGATTTCAGAACAAAATTGACATATCTCGTAATTTTTTTTTTCTTGCGCTTTTCAAACATGTACAAAGCTGGTGCTATATTTCTTTTTTCACTTTTGGAGATAACTTTTATACGGTTCTAATCGAGAAAATATTTATTAACAAAATAAAAATATTTTATTCTGAAAATATTTATGTTGGGAAATTCATTTATTATTAATGACAGCAATCGTCAACCAAGAGTCAATTCGATTGACATAAAAAAGTGTCAATCGTAAAAACGGTCCGATTGTATGGTTGACAGCTTACGTTTTTTTTTTAAATTGCGTCAATCGATATTTTGGTTGACGTTGGCAAAATTAACACATTTAGATCAATCGTGTAAATCGGGGAAAAATTTATTTACGTTTTTTTCAAAACTATATCGATCGGGCGTAAATTGATTGACGCTAGATCTACGCTTTTGCGGTAATCGTGTAATACTAGCATAAAGCTTATGTAAAAATATATTTTTTTTTTTCAAAATTGTTCAACTCAATCCTTACTTCTAACTGACTCATTATTCATTTTACTAACATTAGAAAGGGTGACCTAGTTTTGTTAGTTTGATGTATCAAAAAATATTTGAACAAAGGCTTTACATATCCCTTCGACATCACCAGCACTTTAGCTCAAACTACCTTTATCTTTATTAATACATAATTAAATTTGCAGCTAACAAGCTAAATTTTTATTTTCATTGATAGGAAATAACAAAAAGAGCTACTTCTTAACAACTTAATATTCCTCATTTTGTATAATGTAAATATAATAATATTTCTAAACATGTTTGGAAATTTAATATTTTTAAAAGTTAGATTCACGTTTTAAGGATTAATATTCGTATATTGATATCTGCTGAACTAGTTTCCACTTTCCAGTGCATTTGCTGGACGCGTTTTCTCTGTGGTGGCTTTCTAAATTAACCGCCATTTCCGGGGTGAATTGAGGAAACATCCGATGGCTTCGATTCTATTTCCGGCAATGATTTCTGATATAAATATCTATCAATGAGTTCGTTCCGGTTAATAATTACGTATTAAATTTCAAAGTTTGAATATTAAGTCAAGTCTGCGTTACATTAAATTCAACTACGTCAAAGCACACGACCTATTTGCAGTCTGGTGGCCTCTAAATAGTTTCAATATCCCACTCATCGTCTTATTGTCATCTTGAAGTTTAAAGATAAGAAACGCCAAATGGAAAACCTTTTAGGAAGAAAAAGTGGGAATGTCCACACACTTTAGTAATAAAGCCTTTAATTTTTATACATTCTTTGCATCGAAAATTCACAAGACCATTAATCAAGCAAAGTACCGAAAACGTGATACAGACTGACCGACCGATTCAAGAAACCTACTTTTTCACAAATTCAATATGTTGTAGATATGGAATCTCTAAACAAGACATTAGGATATGTAGTCATAGAGAAGGTAGAGTTTCAAAATAATTCTTTTTAGAACTAGAAGTTAAAATCCCCCTTTTTCGTTTCTGTTTCTAATGAAATATTTCTTTTAGTTTTTCCAGCTCATATTGTCACGCTTATATTTTACCTAGATTATTAAAAAGTTGCTTAAAATTTTAATAACTTCACTAATGAACAATCCTTACAGATTTTCACAGATTTTGATAATCTCGTTGTCGTTAGTTTTGTGGCCACTACTGTATGTAGCTAATCAAGGGCTTTTCGATATATAATTATCCAAGTTCGTTATATCGCCCTTTTTATGGATTAGGTTGGTATATCCAATCACATTCCTGGCATAAAATCCACATCACACGGTGACTTTTGGTGGATGCAATAAAATCCTTTAAAGCTAGTGTGGGGTTGTTGATGTCCAATAGCGCTTTAAATCCTTATAATTAAAGCGATTAAGCCAAAAAATTTGCTTCAACGCTGAAGGTGATTTTTAGATAAAATTCACAATTTTCTTAAAATCTTTCAGAGCAGAATAAGAGGAGTTTCAGAGCTTCAATTGATCAAGAGGTTTTAGTTCTTGAGTTAATTTTATCTTTTAAGGGTGCAAGACGACATTTTTAGCCAAAATTCGACACAATGTGGACTGGACTAACCGGTTCACAATTATTCTGAACGACATCGACTGATTTGGTTCATTTTGAGCTGAAACACTTACGACTGCGATCTTTTCGCTACTTCGACCGGAGGAACATTTTATAGCGAATAGCTAAGTTGTATTAAAGATAAGAGGCTTATTCTTCTTTTTGATCGAGGTTATGATCGGGAGTAGGAGAATCACAACCCTTTAACTTTACTGAATTCCTACTGTTCCGCCTGTGGGGTTTGTCGGTTTGAACTCAGGAAGTTCCGGCAGTTGTTCTCTTATTGAAGTTGTTTTGTCGAAGCTGCTGGATGGCCTGATTCCTATCAGAACCCGAAGACGATATTTTTTTTTATCGAAAACGGCTCCAAAGATTATTATTAAATTGAAAAATTCCAATCAAATGACACATGTATAAAATGTTTTACCAAAATTGTTAACAACAGTACTTCACTTATAATTTTTTTTTGCAAAAAGCCGATTTGAGCAAAAACGGATAAAACTATTTCCTTTCAATTATACACAAAGATTAGTACAGAGCTGTACAATAAAATGGTGTACTAGTTTTTGGCCAAAAATTGTTGAAACGGTACTTATGGCCAATTTGGCTAAAAAAAAAAAAACTATTTTCTTGAAAACGGATTAAACGATTTCATTTGAGTTTTGGCATTAGATTACAAATCTATAAAATGGCTTACCATATTTTTGGCTAACGGTACTTTTCCAAGAATGGAGAGGTTTTAGTCAATTTTCTCTAAATTTCATATTTAGACTGATTTAGTTAATTCCTCTAAGATGGCATACCACATTTCTTGCGAAAATGATTAGCAATGGTACTTAGCTTACAGCCAACATAACAAAATGTCCTTTTTCTCGTAAACGGTTCCAACGATTTCATTTCAATTTGGTACTTGAATTACTTTTATGGAGTCGTATAAACGACTAAGACAATGCTGGTTAAATTTCACATTTAAGCTAATTTTGTCAAGTCCAATGAAATAGCATATAACGTTCTTGGCCTAAATTGGTTATAACGACATATTATTACCAACTTGACAGAGTTTTGCATATTTAGGTCGATCGTTTTTTGGATTTCTACGTTAAGATATAGGTGCAAGTTTGTACGTCCCAGTCGTGCACTTTATTTTATTAAACGATGCCAGTCAAACTAAATATGACCCAAAGAAAGTCCATACAAATTGTCAAGCTTCTTTAGAGTTATTATCATAATTTGTAACAACATTCCCTACATTCTATTAGAAAAATATAACACAACTTTATTTTTTTTTTACTTTCAGGTTGGTGGCAATACGATGATCGTACTAGTCAAGACATCGAAGAAGCCTATAAAAAAGGTGAAAAATCCTGTACGATACTAGTTGCCGGTTATGTATACGTAGTTGATTTCGAAGGAATGCTGCAACAACGTCAAAATGAGCCATCACGCCGACGTCATGTTAAACGTGATCTCGCCTCAATACCAAAAAAAGGTGTTGCCGGGCTACGCATTGAAGGAAACACTGTCGCAACAGATTCAAATTTCGCCTCACAAGTTTATCACAGCCGACAGTTGGGTTTCAATTCCATAGAGGATGCGAATCGTGCTATGGCCGCCGTACCAAGTGGAGGCGGAGATTATGATGATCATCATCATTTACATCCGCAACCACATCGTCCTATTAATCAAGTACCTTCAAGCAGTAGTGGTAGCAGTAGTGCTAGTGATTTCATTTCAACAGTAGCAGCCACCGATGCTGCCATTCGGATAGCAAGTGATATAATTGGATCAACACTCGCCCATGCTGATGAAATATCCCGTCAGGATCTTAATAGACAACACAATAACAGTAATGGCCTGAATAATAGCAGTAGCAGCACTGGAAATGGCATTCATTCCATCATCGGTGAGAGTTCAGCACAACATGCACAAGGTAATCGTGAACTTTTAGTTGTAGCCGAAGAGTTATTGGACGTTAGTTCAAATACACTCTCGAATGCAGATCAACATACAATAGATCTGTTTGAGCAGACATTAAATGATTTCCACATGTTAACCCTGAGGAATATCATTGATTCCAGTGAGAGTGATGATGATGACAATGACCAGCTTATATTGTAGATAGGCTATATTTTATTTATTCCCATGTACATTTTATATTGATTAATCTTCTATAATTTAGTTTTGTGGTTATCGTATGATTTTTTTTTAACGCAGTCTTATGCGTCAGTTTAATGAAAGCAGAAAATGTATCTAATGTGAGGTAAGGAAGTTTTGATGAAGTACTTAATATGTACTTAATACTTTTTTTTAAAAGCGACAAACAACTTGCTGTAGACAAGCTTGTTTTCTTACAGAAACAAAAGTGTGTGCAACTAGTAAAAGTTCAAACCTCTACGCCTAAGAATATGTATATCTTATCTTAAAGATGGAACATAATATTTTTACGAATAGCCTTCAGCGAATAGAGTACCCATGAATAACATCATCTCGAATCGAATTTATAAAAATTTGAGCTAGCTGCGAAGTGGAACACCCTCCGCAGAAATAAGTTGTCCAAACTTTATTTCCATATTCATTATACAAAGAAAATTCTAGTATAACAGTTCGTTCAATAACTTGACGATTCGAAACTATGTCAATTAGGCGATTGAAAGATTTCTGAATAAAATAAACTTTATTTTGTATATGAGGGCTGTGCCCATAACGTATTGCAGTTAATACCGACCATTCAATTCAAGTAGTTACTTCATACGAAAACAAGTTATAATAGCGATTGAGTACGAGTAGAAAGAAAAATATGCTAGTGGGAGGTACACAATGGTTTACAATTGTTCATAGACTGTTCCTCTTCAACAGTTTCTAACAATATATTGAAAAGATTAGAAGTAAACTCGGGAACAATAACACCAAAAGATGTATTTGGTTTGGGAGTTGAAATAAAACAAATTAAAAGTCAAATGTTGGTTGCACTGTTTGAGTTCAGGAACATAGCCATAACCGACATTCAGGTTGATATGGTTAAAATTAAATAAAATACAAATTATTCTTTGTAATATTTTTTTTTTATTGAAAATCAAATAAATAATCTAAACGCTGCCCTAAGTAGCCAAACGGAATTGCGAGTAAATAATTGCGTCCAAACATGTGTTTATCATTAGTATAGGAAAGAGCTCTTTCTTGTTCTTGCATCAATCGTACATTGAAATTTTGATTTGATATATAATCTTCCCGTTGTTGGGACAGCTTTTGTAGAAAATCCTTGAAATGTAGTTCAGAATGTGGTTCTTCAATTCTTACAGCGTTTTCGGTCCTTTCCAATTGAAGAGCATAGCTTTTAGCTTGTAGTCCGACAAATTGTTTAACTTTATGTCCGAATAATTCATTTGAAAATTTACCTGGTGTTTCAGTCGGACGTAATTCGATCCCATCTTCAGAAAACTGTAAGTCGAGTAGTTCCGCTAATTCGGCGTGTTGAAGCATGTTTTTAAGAGCATTTCCCTTCTGTTTAGTAAATTCTAAAAAAACTGAATCAGTGTCGGTATAAAGTAATTTAACGTCATTATCGAATCTCGCCGATAAACGATACCAAAAATAGCCGCAGTTTCGCTAGCTCAAGTATTGCGAATCCCATTTGAATAGGCTTGTTTAATTCGACATTTTGACGAGTGCTTTTTCCAATATAATGCATGTTATCGATCATCGTAAATTGTTCGATCTTCTCCAAGGAAGTGTTGATACGTCCATCAGCATCTTCGTAGACTTCTGTTGAACGGATGCGATATGTGGCGTATTTAAAAGCATCTTCACAAGTTTTACCGTATAAGAAGTTGTTTGCTTCTTTGTGAGTTTTTTTTAATTATTGGGTCATATGATTCGTGTCGTGCTGCATTATTGTATTCGATGTATTGTTTTAAAATCGGTGCATTTTTCCATCGCAGAATAGAATGCCAGGCTTTAATTTGCAATCCATGCTCGTAATAGAAGAGCAGTAATTGATCTAGAACTAAATAATTTTCTTTTGGAAGAAATGTCGTGCACAGTTTATTTCCATATTTTTGCGGAGCAAGAGGTAAATAAAAATGGCTATTAATATCGTGTAAATGCACTGGGTAAAATAAATCAACTAAGCATAGCCAGGTTTCGTTGCTTGGTTTGTTTTTTAATCTTTGTAGCCAGTCTTCGCTTGAATCACATTTTATTGTTTCAATAAAAACCGTTGGTAATGGCTGTAACATACACCAAGAATAAAGCGAATTAGCATCGAGTACATATAGTTCAGTGTTATCGTCTGATTCACTATGTTTCATCGTAACTTGAGCAACACCACCTCTAAGGTTATCTCGTATTAATAAGAACATCTCAATTGTGACTGGAATATGACATTCAGTTACAGAACGCATAGCAACGTACCAAGATATTGCGGGCAATCCATAGAACAAAAGCATGTCAATACCCAAGTCGATCGAGATACGAAAGCGAAATTTATTTACGTATAATGCTAAAATTATACAATCTAATTCGCAATATTTTTTCAAGTATACGTCGACTGATTCCAGATTAAAGCGTCTACAAATCGCTATCAAATTGTCGGTGTTAACGATTTCTCCACTTAGCTTTTCGGGGCACACTAATGAAAGCGGGAACATATTGCGCAGTTTTTCCTTATCATCTAGCCATTTGTGTGGGAAACTAGCTTTGCCTTCACCTGCTAAACGTTGCACGTTAATCGGCGCGTTATTCCAATCTTCAGAAGTGAGATTATCACCAAACGATTTTATGCTTCCATTGAGATAAGAAAGTGTATCTGTAGAATTGATTATGCTCCGTTATGGGCGCGAACAAAGAATACTTTTTGTTGAGCGCGAAAAAAGAAACTTATGATGGAGGAAATAATAAAAACGTGTTGCTTCTCTGATGATCCAATGCACAATGCTGGTTTGACAGCCAGCAATGCTCGAGGTGAACGCAATAGTGGTAACCCAACGAAAGAACACAACGAAAGCTCCAACGTGGAACTTCGCCGCGATCTGTTCGTTTTATAATTTCGTTGCTCACCTGAACATTGCCGGCCGCCTTGCAGCAGTTGCTGTAACATCATTTATTTAGTTAATATACTAACAATTCGATTAAGATTATGTGCTATAAGGAACGGATAAAAAGATTGAATAACATTACAATGTTTTTTATGATACTTAAATAGATACATATTTACAAAAGGTAAAAAATAGGAAGCGAACAACAGCTTCATCTACAGTGCTAAAAGGCTTAAATTTACGGTGGGTTGTAATAATTCGAGATCGAAAAACATAATTTTTTTTTTTTTTTTGACAAAATTACTATGTGCTTGGCAGAATACATAACTTGACCACTGGTCGTGTGAAAATTCCGCTTTGAGTTTTGACGTCTGCAACCCGTATTCGTTGATCCGGACCCTTGTAAACTTTAATAACTCTACCGAGCTTCCATTCATTGGGAGGAAGTTGCTCATGACGAATTACAACGAGATCATCGATTTTTATATCCCTTTGTGGATATTTCCATTTAAAACGCTTATTGAGTTCCTTTAGATACTCTTCTTTCCATCTACGACTGAATTCATGAGATAGAAGTTTTAATTTTTGCCAACGATTAATGATACTTAAAGATGCAACTGTAGAAGAGGGTTCTGTCGGAAGAAGTAAAGGACCACCCCTTAGAAAGTGAGCCGGGGTAAGTGGAAGATAATCATTAGGATTTTCGGTCATCGGAGAGATAGGTCTAGAGTTGAGGCAGGCCTCAATTCTAGCGAGAAGTGTCTGAAATTCTTCGAAAGTGAAATGATGAGCGCTTGCTACTTTTCGAAAATGTTGTTTAAAACTTTTCACTCCGGCCTCCCATAGACCACCCATATGAGGAGCCCCCGGAGGAATAAAGTTCCATTTTATTTGAAAAAAATTGTTAGTGGCCGAGGATGAATGACTCTTAAGGGCATTTTGAAAATCATTCATCAAAGTTTTATGAGCTCCAACAAAGTTGGTACCATTGTCAGAGAAAATTTGACTGGGAGTTCCTCTGCGTGCTACAAACCGCGAAAATGCGGCTAAAAATGCAGGTGTGGAGAGGTCACTAACCGCCTCCAAATGTATAGCTCGAGTGCAAAAACATACGAACAGACACACATAACCCTTTTCTAATCGACATCCGCGACCGTGAAAGGTTTTCAATGTGAAGGGTCCTGCGAAATCTATGCCGGTATTTGTAAATGGAAGTGTGAACGTAGTTCGTTCTTTGGGCAGAACTCCCATGATTTGAGAAAGCCGTTTTTGTTTTTGTATAGTGCATATTTTGCAGCACTGTATGCATTTTCTTACGAGGTTTTTGAGTCGTGGGACCCAAAATTCGGACCGTATTAAGCGAATCATAAGCTGGATTTCGCCGTGCAAAGAGAGGTAATGAATGAAACGAATGAATATCTCCGTGAGATAAGCTTGATACGGTAGTATCACAGGGTAGCGTTCACTGAACGTAAGCGTAGATGAAGCTAATCTCCCATTACTGCGTATAATGCCTTGTGAATCCAAGAATGGATTTAGTGTCAAAAGGGGACTCTTAATGGAAATCGGAGAACTATGAGACAAAGATTCATAATCGAGAGAAAAGTGCTGTCTTTGAGTGAGTTGAATAAGACGAGATTTTGCAAACATAATTTCATCACGGGAGAGATTTAGAGTTGAAGGCGGGGACAGTTTATCAGTGACTTTAATGGCGTGAAAAAACCGAAATATAAAGGTGATAATCCTTAGGGCCTTAGGCCATGAAGAAAAACGTCGTAAAATATCATCGAACCCATTATTGAGTGTCGTGACTAATGAAGACATAGGTTTGATTTCTAGAAGGTTTTCATCGACTGTTCCAGGATGTGAAGACGGCCATTTTTCAGCGGATTGCTGTAACCATTGAGGGCCTTCCCACCATAAAGAATTATCCTTAAGATTTAAGGGAGTGACTCCGCGAGTTGCTAAATCAGCGGGATTTTCTGTGGAGATGACATGACTCCAGGATTTGACACTGGTGTTTTCGAGAATTACTGCGGTTCTGTTGGCTACGAAAGTTTTCCAGGTGCCTGGCGGTTTTTGCAACCATGCTAGTACTATGGTGGAATCCGTCCATAAAAACACTTTAGTCGGATCATAGTTGAAATTTTCTAGGGTCGTACGCATCATATTCGACAACAAAACTGCGCCTAGCAGTTCTAGACGTGGCAAGGAAACAGGATTAACTGGGGCAACCTTTGTCTTTGCCCAAAGCAAATGTGAGGAGAAATTATTTTCACTATGTATGATACGTATATAAATGGCAGCAGCGTATGCCTTTTCTGAGGAATCACAGAAACCATGGACTTCCAGAGGAGCCCGAGGAACGTATCCGACCCATCGGGGAACGCTAATAAATTGAATATCCGGAAAATTATGTAAGAAATTGGTCCAAGACTGTTGTGTGGATACCATAAGCTTCTCATCCCAACCTGATTGATCTTTCCAAATTTGTTGCATTATAATTTTTGCCGTGATAATGATTGGGGCCAACCATCCGGCAGGGTCGTAAAGCTTCGCAATGGCTGATAATACAGCTCGTTTAGTGTCTGAGTACATAAATGATTCTGTTTTCAGGGTAAAGAAGAAGTTATCGAGTTTGGCATTCCAAGAAATACCTAGGGTTTTAGTCAAACTGGTGTGCTCTATTTCTAAGAAATCTTTATCAAGACGATGATCTATTGGAATTAATTTTAAAAGGTCTGATGAGTTGGATGTCCATTTCCTTAAGGGAAAACCTGCCGATTCGAGTGCCGAAATAAGTTGGCTTTGTGCCTCTTGAGCGGACGCAAGATCATGCGCTCCGGAGAGTACATCGTCAACATAGACCTCGTGTTTAAGGATTTGTGAGGCGAGGGGATGAGAAGATTGGACAGCGGTTGCCAACTCATGTAAAGTGCGTATGGCTAAATACGGCGCACAATTAATGCCGAATGTGACGGTTTTGAGTTCATAATCTTGAATTTGATCTTTGGCAGAATCACGAAATAAGATCCTCTGAAACGCAGTATGACTAGGGTGAACTCGAATCTGTCTGTACATTTTTTGAATGTCGGAATTGAAGACATACTTGTATAGACGCCATCTGAGAACTAAAGACACTATATCGACTTGTAGAGACGGACCAGGATATAAGACGTCATTGAGACTATGACCACTGGCTGTAGGATTGGACGCATTGAACACGACTCGGACGGCGGTTGTTTTGCTTTGTGGTTTGACTACAGCATGATGCGGTAGATAATAAGAAAGAACGGTTTGATCTTGACAGATTTCGTGGGATGATGTGACAGACATGTGATTAAGAGTGAGATACTCTTTGAGAACACAGTGATATTGGTCTTGAAAAATAGGGTTCTTCAGAAGATTTCTTTCTGTTCGCAAGAATTGTTTAAGAGCGTTATCGCGTGAAGTTCCTAGAGCGACCTCAGAAGGGAAGTTGGTTTTAAAAGGTAGACTGACCACATAACGACCCTCGGCGTCACGATAAGTGGTTTGAGAGTAGAAGTTTTCACAGAATTCATCAGCAGGAGTTAGATGACGTGCTTTGGGTAGATCCTCGACTTGCCAGAACTTCTCAAGTTGCTTATCCAACGAGGTTTCGCAGAAATGAGAAACGAATGTTGAATAAGTTGCAGGTTTAGTGGTGACTGGTCCTAAAAGGATCCAGCCGAATACTGTGTTTTGGGCGATAAGCGAAGGATGAAGATTGGATTTCATGCCGTCTAACATTATTGAAGGGTAAAGATCTGCTCCAATGAGCATGTCGATTTTAGAAGCTCGGTCAAAGAAGGGATCGGCTAATGGTAATCCAACGGTTTTTTTAAAGGTATCTAGGTCGAGTGAACACGAAGGAGAATCTCCTGTGACTTTCTTGAGAATGAGGGCTGTTACTGGTACATTAAATTTAGGTTTATGTTCGGAACATAACGTAAACGAACATAATTTTGAAGCCGAAGCAGTGACGGTAGATGAGAGTCCCGTAATTTGGGCTTGAACCGATTGAGTGGGTAGTTTCAGCCGCTTTTGTATGTTCTCAGAAAGAAAGGATACTTCAGACCCCGGGTCGATTAACGCCCGCAGGAGGAACTGAGTATTGTGATGACGAATACCTACTATGGCGGTAGCGAGGAGCACTGAACGTCGAGTAGTAGAGAAAAGAGAACTGAGATTTGAGACTGGAGTGGACTGTATTTGAGGAGTTAAGCTATGTTGAAAGGTCTGAGAGGTAGGTATTGACTCGATATGTAAGAGTGTGTGATGCTTCTGCTTACACAAGAAACAAGTGTTAACGCTTTTGCAATTAGTAATAATGTGATTTTGCCCTAAACAGTTTGTGCAACACTTAAGTTTGTTAACGGTCGACTCTCGATCGTTTTTATTTAAGCGAAGAAATTCTGGGCAAAGTCGCAAGGAGTGATGGCCATTGCATAAGACGCATTTTAGTGGTGGCTTACCGCGTTGGAGATGAAATGATTTAGAATTAGCGATCGGCTTAGAAGCACCTTGTTTCGCATTTAGCTTCGGTTTAACATCTTGAATCGCTTCTAGCACACGAAAACGATTTGTTAAGAAATTATTCATATCGGACCACTGTGGAACGGCCATTGGGTCTTGTAGTGTTTGCTCCCAAAGAGCTATAGTTGTTTCTGGTAATCGAGATGAACAGAGGTAAACCAATATGCAATTCCAGTTGTCGATGACAACACCCTCATTTTGAAGTGCCGTTAACGCATCACTAATATCGGTTTGTAACTTTTTAATAGAACGACCTGATTCGATAGTAACACGAGGAAGATTGAACAATATTTTAAGTTGGTTGTTTATGAGAATACGTCTGTTCTCAAAATGATCGCGTAACGCTTTCCAGGCAAGTTCAAAATTGGCGTTGGTTAATGGGAATTTGCTAACAATATTGCTAGCATCACCCTTGGTCTTAGCCCGTAAGTGAAATAATTTTTGAACTGCACTTAGTCTTGCGTTATTAATGTAGATCGCGGAGAACATATCCCTAAACGAAGGCCAGTCTAAATAATTACCGTAAAATACTTCGGTGTCACAAGGAGGCACTTTAACCGAATTACATAGATCGGAGTTGAGTGAAGTTGTTTGAATGCCATCGTTGGCAACAGAACTGTTCAACCCGAGTGAGGGCTTGTTAATGGACTGAGGAGTCGCATTAAGGTCGGAAGCACTTGGTTCGCGTGGAGGTATTTGAATTGCCTTTGAAGGCTGAGGTGACTCCAAGTCTTCGATCAAAGAAATAATTGTTCCAAGACATGAGATATAAGTGTCTGAAGATGACCGGTATTTGGATTTAGTGGCTTCGATAATATCGGCGGCATTATCGGGATCAACATCGTTAACAGTTTCATCGTGAAGGCAGCGTGTGTATTTACTTTTAACATCAGTCCATAGATTGGACAGTTCAGCTCTATAGGCTCTCAATGAAGGGGGAGAAAAATCGGAAATTGCCTTTTCTTTAAAATTCGCGTAAAATTCCATTAATTGATCGGTAGAGGCAATAAAATCTTCAAGGGCCGGCATTGCAATTGCAAAAGGAAAATCGTTGAAATCGAACGGTAAATTAACAACGTTATAACACGCAACTGTATATTCAACCACGAACCCGTTAGTGGTGATAATTAAGCGAACCGTTAAGAAAAGAAAAACGCGTGATCAATGATGCGATATGTAAGCCAACTCAAAGCACACAATAATGTTCAAAGGCAAAAAAAGATATATATGTATGATGAATATATGAAAGATATATATATATAAAAGATATATATAAAGATATAAATATATAAATATAGTACAATATAAAGATAATAATACCCACAGAATAGCAAATTGTATATTTCTCAATTGTTAATTTTATTAAAAAACGCACTGTATGTCAAATGAAGCTATTGTACGCACCTGAACAATTTTGATGATGATAATGATGTTAATGATGATGGTCTTGAGGCTGAAGATGATGATCTGGAAGCCGACGTTGAACGTGCCAATGGTATGGGCGACGTATGAAGATGATGATGATGAGGAGAGATAGAGCTACTTGGAGCTGCCGTTGCACGTGCCAATGTATGGGCGACGTGTGAAGATGATGATGATGAGATGAGATGGAGCTGCTTGGAGCTGCCGTTGCACGTGCCAATGTATGGGCGACGTGTGAAGATGATGATGATGAGATGAGATGGAGCTGCTTGGAGCTGCCGTTGCACGTGCCAATGTATGGGCGACGTGTGAAAAGTGAAGATGATGAGACAAGATGGAGCTGCTTGGAGCTGCCGTTGCACGTGCCAATGTATGGGCGACGTGTGAAAAGTGAAGATGATGAGACGAGATGGAGCTACTTGGAGCTGCCGTTGCACGTGCCAATGTATGGGCGACGTGTGAAAAGTGAAGATGAAGAAAAAGTGATAAAATCCGGTTCGGATGGACCAAAATGTTGGAGTGAATATGTGTTTCGCTCGTGGCGCGAAAAAAAGACTATTTTAGGCGCGAACAAAAACTGACTATTCGAGCGCGCAAAAATAAACTTTATTATTTAGTAAAAAAAAGATGTGTTGTTCCTCTGATGATCCGATGCAGAATGCTGGTTTGACAGCCAGCAATGCTCGAGGTGAACGCAATAGTGGTAACCCAACGAAAGAACACAACGAAAGCTCCAACGTGGAACTTCGCCGCGATCTGTTCGTTTTATAATTTCGTTGCTCACCTGAACAGTATCTCTTATCATAAAACTTAATTCTGGCACATCTTTATGATTACATTTAATGTTTAAAATGTTCTGTGTTGATTTAGCTGCGATTTGCAGCTTGTAATTTAGAACTAAATAACGTAACATAAAAGAAATATCATAATTCATAAAATTATGGAGCAAAATTACCGAAACTGGTATATACTCTTTTAACGAACATAAACGGCAAACTTCAACTGCGTTTTCTTTATTCAACATACTTCTTCGCGGAAAAAAACGTACATAGCGTTCGCACGTTGTACATCTTCGACTTAGTGCTCGTATACTGCGCCAAGCTGCAAATTCCCATCCGTGATAATGAGCTATTGCTTCCTCAATATCTCTGAAGAAATTCTCAACCAAAGCTTCTTCTGTACCGTCTTCTACATCAAGCAAACTTTTCGTTGAGAGTATTATTAATTCATTATCAACTAATTGAACAATAGAGTAGGTACACGCACTTTGTCGTTCACCCTTATTCAACGCTTCGAAATCACAATAGAAACTCATTTGCAACACTAGATCTTCCTTTGCATCAATTTTCTTGAGAGCTCCCATCACAATATTTTGTGTGCATTTGTTTACTTCGTGCCATTTTAAACAATTATTACAAAATGGCCGTTTACCGCTTCTATTTTTGTTCATCTTTAGACTTTTAATCGCACTTAACTTGGCCCCGTTCCAATATAAATTACAAACCCGTTCTCGTCTGAGGCATTTGTTGCTGTTCGTGTAAATTAAATTCTTTCTCTTATTCCATACAAGGAAGTGAAAATTTGGTAAAGTATCGAACAGAGCAGCCATGTTTGCAAGATTTACCACTGTGTTCGGGTCCACCAAAATGCCTTCGCTGTCGATAAACGCTGCCAATGCACTTTTAGCCACTGTTTTCGTATTTCCCCGAATTGGCGACACACGATAACGCTCACAAATATACAGTTGCACGCAAATACTGCGCATTGTAGACCCCTCCACAAATTCAGTTGCAGTACTTCCTCTAGCAGCTTGGTGTCGTCCTTCGGCATCCCTGTTGCCATTTTGAAGACTTGCTGCTCCTTGAAATACCACCGCCGATAATCGGTATTCTAATACTTTTTCAAAAGAAAGATTACTTTGTGGTTGAAAGAATTGCTCAAAATCGTTTAAAACACCGACTAATTCTTCTCTGAAATAGCGGCGGCAAGACCCGGTCTCTAATTCGTCTTTGTCTAATACCTTACACCTTAAATTTTCTGTCGTACATACTCGTACGCCTAAAGTTGTTCGCCAACTCAATACTAAGCCGATACACAATTTCACTCGATCATTTACAGTTACTAGTTCTTCGACCGCTTCTTGGACCTCATCGAGAGTGCGGAATATAGCTGCCATTATTTATTCGAGTGAGTTCGACGTGCGCTTATACGTTTTACAATTTTATGCCGCTTTATTCTTCTTATTTGAATTCGAATTTTTTTCCAAACTGTTTATTTTGCTTTGTCACTTTTCAAACAGCGCAGCTACGTCCAGTGCTCCTTACGTATGTATGTATATCCTTAGCCGCAAACGCATGGAATGTGTAAATGTGTAATGTGGGGTCCAGTGTATTCGGTTAATTTGTTAATGAACTCAAGTGGTTTCACGAATCGAATCACACCACAATATAATTAATAAAAACTGTGAAGATATATAAATAATGAATTCGGAAACGAGTTTATATAAAAAAAAACTTTTTTCATGTTTTTGATGTCGAATAGTGGGTTCTTTGGGACTTTGTTTGTTTTTCGCCGTATGAAACACCTTTTTTATTTCTATCTTAAGATCAATACTTAAAAACATATATTTCTGACAAACGTAGCCACCATCTAGCGATTCGTCTAGTTACGCCTTTGTTGGAAACCACGTTCTCCTAGCGATATTAAAGTACAGGTACTTCCGGGAATATTTCTGCAAATAGATTGATAAATTAAACCAGTGTTAGAGCGTGAACTTCCAACCTAGAATAACTCGTCTAGCTAATCTTCTAGTGATGTATTCTTTAAAAGAATTGCTGAAGGCACATCGACAGGAAGGGTGAGTTCATAAACGTCATGTAAACGTCGTTCATAAACATCGAAGAATAATGGAAAAGAATCAAATTTTACTAAGTTTAATTTTTGATTTGAAATAACTCACGAATAAAAAAAAAAATTATAAGGAGAAAAATTGTCAGCATGAAAAAAACGCATGTTGCCAATAAATCCATTCTTCATGAAGTTGATTTCAAATATTCAAATATTTCAAAATAGTCTCCCACGTTTATTACGTTCCTTGATTCGTTTATATGTTGTCATCAGATTTTCAAATTTTTTCTTTGCATTAACAACATCAAACTCAATCAAACAAAGGATCTGTTTTCTTTATATCGATTATAACTGCTCTCCACAATGAAAGTTTTTTTCTTTTTTCCAACATTAAATTCCTTTTCCATATGGATTCTTTTATCAATGAAAAGTTTTACTTGATTTTTATTGCAGACTGAACCTTCGTTGTCCCTTTAAAGACAATAATTTAAATTATTTTGTACAAAAACATAAATAAAATATTTCCAATACTTACTTATTTCTGCTCAATCTGCCCGACGCCGACGATATAATGACGTTTATGAACAGTAGATACTGCAGTTGACCTTGCTTTTATGAATGCGGATAATGCAGTTCTTAGTTAGTTTGACGTTTATGAACTCACCCGAATTGTTGGAGTAGTTACATTCATGAATAACTTGGATGTGATTCCCGTGATGTGAGGTGATGAGGATGGCCCCTGAAAACTTTCCACATATTTGTTTGTAATCCAATCTGGTGTTTCCAGTGTCATAGTTGGTTCCAAATACGTCATGGACCACTCGCTGTTTTAGGGGAATTAAAACTAAATGCTTCAACGAACACTTGCTTAGCTCTTTCTTTTGGAGAATTAGAGTTTTCTGGACATATTGGAGGGAGTCCATTAATATATGTAGATATCGTTTTGCCTTGTATTTTTTCTCCTTCAAGGAGAGCGATATCAAACTCTCTAATGTAGGAATGTTTTTGGTTGAAAGAGCACAAGCCAAATGTCGGTTGTCGGTTTTATTTTTCATATTCATGGCTACTTTCTGATGCAAATATTTTTTTTATCGGCCGACACCTTTTTCCCTTCACAAATAGGTTTTGATTGCGGCTCTGCTGAGTTGAGTTGTGCTTCTACCATCTTCCCCTCTTCAAAGGGCGTATCACTTCTTCATAGCTTCTTCTGTGGAACTTTAACATTTAAATATGCAAGCCTGTAAAAATAAAAATAAAAAGCACACCGATGAGACTATGAGACTATATTACTTTATTAAATCACTACCAATCGGGAACTCAACCCATTAAGTACCAAAATAAGTTTTTATATTTGATAAATGGCTATACTACCCTACATTACTTCAATTTATAATATCACTATACTGCACAAGTATCATCAACGAAATTCATTCTAAGCCCACGATTGTTGGTGTAATCAACCTTTAACGGATATAAGAAAGCGCAAAAATCCAGAGAATTTCTTTCTTAACGTCCAGACCGAGTGAAACATTTCTGAAACATTTAATAAATATTTCATAAGCATTTCTGTAACATTTATTTGTTTCATAAATGTTTCACTCGGTCTGGACGCTTTGTGAAACATTTATTAAATGTTTATTAAATGTTTCACGTTTTTCATTTTAAGTGGGAAAATAATTTTGTTTGTTTCAAGTTTTACGTGCAGAAAAATAGTGTTAAATTTAAGATTTTTGCATTTCTGAACTCAGGACAAGAAGAGGAATCCAATTCTGATAGTGATTGTGTATCTGTCTGTCCGAGTGTAGGGTAATGGCACTTTACAGGAAAAAATTTGCGATTGTCATTATCATTGCCATAGAGGACCCTTTGGACAACACAACAATTGCGCAATGGTGTGGATGAAACATTGGTACTGTTGAAAAGGCCAACGCTAATGAATAAAATATTTGTAGTGCTGGTATAGTGTGGCCAATATGCGTTGTGTGGTGAAAATAGTGGTGGCCACCATAGGTGGTGGATAATGATAGACTCTCTTTTTTGAATTCAGGACTGGCTACTACCAGTTTCTAGGCCATGAATGGAGTGTATTTTTTTTTCACTGATAGTTCCAAAACCGATCAAGGATCAGGAGCTGGTGTATTTGTGGAGGACGATAACTCAAGACTGCATTTTTTCTGCAGTTAAAGCTTGAGAAACAAAATTATTTTCCCACTTAAAATGGAAAACGTGAAACATTTAATAAATGTTTCACAAAGCGTCCAGACCGAGTGAAATATTTCTGAAACACTGTTTCGTGAAACATTTATTAAACATTTCTGAAACATTTCATAAATGATTTTACTGCTTGAAAAGGATATCTTCAATTTTGCATATAATTTCGGTCCCTTCATCGATATCCAAATACTGTTTTAAAGTAAGAAAACTCTTAACTGTGTGCAACTGTGATATGCTCTTCGACACATTCATCACTTAACATTTTATTAAGAAGTTCTTCTTCATTTATTTCGCCAAAGCAACTATTGTTTTCTTATTCTTCGAGATTTTTAAAAAGAAACAATTCGCTTTCATCATCGCTTTCTTCTTCGTTGGATTCCAATATAGGAACATCATTTTGCTGTCCTTCCTTTAAAACTCCCGCTTTTTTAAAACAGTTTTGTATCATCTGAGAGGTAACTAGCCACCAGGACCGATTCACAACAAACAAAGCCTTTGAAATAGAAAACTCTTTTAAAAAAGTGTCCATGTAACCATTCTCAATCGCCAAGGCTTGCTTGCGGATTAAACATTTTCTGTACTGGGACTTAAAAGAATGGATGATACCTGTTGCAATGATAAATATTCAAAATTGGATAATGAGTTTGAATAATTGGAATCTTTTGGAATTTTTTGCTGAGATACAATTTTATTAGCATCCGTGTTGTAGATGTCATCAAGCTCGTAGTTGGAAGAATGTGCGCTTTGAATTGATCGGCAGCTGCTGCATCTGCGGAACCGATATCTCAATGAATTTTTCCTGCTTTTTCCATCGCTGTAGCCACGCTGTTTATTTTTAATGGATACTGTATTTCTTTTTTTTTGACGACATTTTATTCAAAATTCAATCAAAATATATGGTTGGCGCAAAACAATGTGCGCGCTTCTCTGTTTATTGTTTTTTTTTTTTTTTTTTTTTGACTCGTCAATTTGTCTTTTCTTAAAATGTCATTGGCGGTCTATAATAATTACATTAGGGTGTGTACACAAGTTTGAAGGTTCAACCAATGTATTTACACGTCACGTCATTTGGATGTTCACACGTGATCATTTCTTATAGACGTTTATTTTTATATGCAATAAAAAAATTTATACCAGAATTAGTTTCTTATATCCGTGTTTTTCTTATATGAGTTATATATAACACATAACCTTGCTTGGTGCTTAGAATATACATATGTATGTCTTTTAAGCGAGTTTTTCTTATATGAGGTTTTCTTATATCCGTCATCTACTGTAGTTTCATCCACCTAAGAAAATGTAGCTATTGTCAGTTTATTTGAAATGCAATTAGTCACTCTTCGAAAAATACTACCAATGAATTGTATGATGTCATCGGATATAAACATTCATAGAGGAATTTATTATAATTCTCATAAAGTTCAACATTTAAGCCATGCGTTGGTTCTCTAAATGGTATGTCCTTTAGATGCTCCCCGGTCTTTTCCACTCAAAGTCCGAGTTCGGGTTGCGCATTCGCATCAATCAGCATATTTGCTTTTGAGCGTGCCTGGATTATGACTCCATGATTGTTTGCTTGTTTGTTCGTTCGCCCATTCGCTTATTCTTTAAAACAAAGAAGAGCAAATACAAAATATTGTACATAGGCATTTTGAAATTGGCACTTTGTTAACACATTTTAAAACGTTGCAAATAAGGAGCTGGTGTATGGTAGACTACGCGGAGAATAAGTCGTAAGGAGCAACTATACAAGAGGAACGCCGCATGTAGTGCTTCTTCGGGATAAGGATTCACTTGCTGAAAATTAAAAAAAAGTAAACTCGAAAACACTTTTTTAATTTAAAATAGTCTGCATGAGAAACTGCAGCGCTATACCGCATTCATTCGAACACTGCATGTATACTCGTTGTTTCTGCGACTCAATCTGATTCTTACTTGGTAAAATATTTTTTCATGTGATAGATCTGCATATTTATTTATAGTATTTCTGAGTGGGATCTTGTACTCCCGCTTATGAGTAACAAGACCGCTTATGAATAAAATAATCATTAGATTGACATAAATAATTATTCTTTGAAATTTTTACAATGCGAATGCAAAACTATGTAGTATACTATCAACTATCTTGGGTCCCAGTTTGTTTCTCTTCTCTGTGATTATGTTACCTGCAGAGACTGGAATGCGATTATATTTTTGCGACTTAATCTACTCACAAAAAAACGTAACTTACCTGCTAATGAAAATACTGAATGAACTTGCAGTGCCACTTTTGATAAGCGAGGATAGTTTTTTGCATTAATCCTCCATCATTCAATCAAATCAAAATTTTCAGTCATTTTTCCAACTTCTCTGCTATATTTGTCTACTTCTTCTTCAGGAGTTTCTGGGGTTGTACGTTCAGATACTCTTAATAAATCTGAGGAAAAAACTGAATGTCTTCTTTTGGGGATGATGATGAATTTGCAGATAGATTGTTTACTGTGCCAGTTGGAGTGCATACAAGTTGTGAAGCTGATACAGATGAAGGTGTGGCAGAACTTGCTACATCAAAATTTGTTGGTGAAGAGCTTGGCAACACTTATGCCGATTCAGATTAGATGTTTGATGTCCGGAGTATTTAAGTAACTTACGATATGTTCGGCAGTATACCCATCCTTCCACTATGGTTTCGTCTTCCTTCAAGATTTCGAACAGTACGTTCCAAATGAAACTTCTGCCCTTGTGTCGTTGTGACAAGGTGTAAACACCATTAGCAATTTTCTCAACAACAGAAGCGTGATAATCAGACATTATATCAAATTTATTGATAATATTTTTTTAACACTACTATCACGTCTATTCGCACAATACGAATTTAATATATATATTATTTGAGAATATTTTCTCAAATTTCTTTTTTTTATTTGAAAGTACAGTCCTTCCGGTTAATAATGGAAAATAATTTCATTCAAATGGCTGCCTCGGCTGACCATGCAGTAGCCTACACGATCGGTCCAATTTTTAAGCACATTATCGATTGTGTGCAGCTATATTTCACCAATGGCTTCACGAATATTGTCCTTTAAAGCGTCAATTGTTTCTGGCTTGTCGGCGTAACACTAATCTTTTACGGCACCCCACAAATAATAGTCCAACGGTGTCAAATCGCAGCTCCGAGGTGGCCAAACGACATCAGCTCTGTGGCTGATAATGCGATCTTCAAAAACAGGCACTTGGGCCTGTGCAGCTACCTTCTGTACAGTGCTCATCCTACCTGACGCCATTTGGGCGTGGAACCTTGTGGGACTTTCACCACGCGCTTTTGCTTACGAGCCAGATTTGCTATATTCATGCTTTAGTATTCAGGACAATCCCAATAATTCGCGTTGTGTCCTGAATTCCTGCATAGGAATTCAGCCACTCCTTCCTTACCCAGAGTGCAGTCCTCAGTTCTGTGGAACATTGCGCACTTCACACATCGAGGCTGCATATCGGCGTTCGACGCGGCGTGCCCGAACCTTTGGCAGCGAACGCATTGAATAATGCCACAGTGGCGGGGCTACGAACAAAAGTTGGCCAAAACCCCAAATAAGTTTGTAACAACTTTTTTATTTTTAAAGTCAATAAAAGCAAATAATTAACCTTTTCAAATAAGTTTAATTAATGAAAATGGATAAAGTTAACAAATTGAACTTATAATTCATTAACTAAAAATAACTCTTTCAATTCTTCGGGATAATCAACTTGAGACTTGATTTTTTTTCTGGCCTTTAATGGTTAGACTTGTAATGTAGGGGTCCGAAGATATTAGAAGATTGTGAACAACATCCAAGGGTAATTTTTTACAAAGATTTCTGAAGTTTTTAGACAATACAACTTGAATTTGTTGGTATCTTTGTTCGCAGTAGTGCTGGAGAGAGCAAGGAGAATTATATAGAAGCAATATATTAGATTCTTGTGTACTCCAGTGACTTCAGCAGATATCTCAAAATTTCGAAAAAACGTTCGTGCAGTATTTCCAGTATTGGAGGTGCCATACCCAGGTTTTGGCTTATCTACTATTAAACCTAGTCTTCTTCGAAAATTTTGTTCGACCTCCATTTTCTTAATATTGATTTTCACCTTGTCTTCTGGTGTTCGAGCAACACATCTGCATATCGGTAGTTTATAAGATATATGAAGTACACATTCCAAAAACCTTAACCACGCATGCATTGTTGATGTTCCTAAGCCAAGGTATTGCTCCTGGCTTATATCTCTATTTAAACATACTGAAATTTTATTGAAGTCCTTTGAAGTTAAATTACAAAGATAACACCTTTGATAAGATGGAGTATTCGTTACAGCATGAGCGGTTTTACCATCAATCATGCTAAAAATCAGTCTATGCTTAATTACAAAGTGTTTGTTCTCATATTCTAACTCTGTAAATCCTAGACTTTCTATTTGAGCAATTACATTATTGGTTTCTTGTTTTATTAGTTCAGTCGTCTTGGCGAAGATGCTGTTAAGTTTTTCCATAAAACTTGCTTATTTTCATCATCTAGCATATTTTCACATACAAGTTGTAAAGGCACAATTGAAATTAAATAAATACTAGCATCTGAACTCGTTTCATCCATCAAGTGCCATCACATCCCCATTTGCTTATCATAAACAAATTATTTCTAGCATTTTCTGACAAAGACGTAAATACATCACTGTTGGATTGAGTGGGATTCGCTGGTGGCACGAAAAAAAGCCGCTTTAGGCGTGATAAAAGTAACGCTAATAGAGCGCGAAATAAACTTTATTAACTTGTATTAAAAAAAAAGACGTGTTGCTTCAGTGACGATCCGATGCAGAATGCTGGGTTGACAGCCAGCAATGCTCGAGGTGAACGAAATTGATAACATAACGAAAGAACACAACGAAAGCTCCAACGTGGAACTTCGCCGCGATCTGTTCGTTTTATAATTTTCGTTGCTCAACTGAACAATCACCATGAGCCTTTGTTAATCTCTGAGCAGTATGATCTAGTAAATTTTGGAGAGGAATCGAAGCTGAAGATTCCGAAATAATTAAATTTTCCGGATAGCATTTCTTCCTAGATTCTGATATTTGGTGAGCTGGGCTCCTACAACAAGTGCTAAGGCTTCATGATCGCTGCATTCTGAAAATGAAATTGTTGGTCTACCGCCTGTACTTGCTTGAATATTAATAGGAAAAGGAATACTAGTTTCTAACCAATTCTTTTCTTTTTTCTTAAAATATGCGTCGTTTCGTTTAACTTTGTTCCATTTTTGTTTGTATTCACTTATAAATCTAGATTATAACTGCTTTGAAGTAGGTAATAAACCGTCTTGATTAAAAACAATATTTTGAACCTTGTCCACTACAAAGGTGAACCTTCCATGTTCTAACCTAAAAATTATTACCTACTTAAATTATAATTTTTTTTTTTTTTAATTTCTAACCTGTATTTGGGTTTTGAATAATGTTGTTAGAAATTAGCAAATATTATGAGTTGAAATCTTCAAAAAACAACTGAGCAGAAAATAATCTTTTAAAACAAATTAATACATAGGCTGGATTACGATGGATTTGACATTTTAGCACTCATTGAAGTTAACGTTTAGTGAAAACAAAACACATTTTTCGGATTCACCTTGCGAAAAGGGTTAACTGTACAAAAATAACGGTGATTTTCAGTTTAGCATTAAAACAAACAACAACTTGCATCAAGGTTAGAGTTTATGTAAGATAAACTTATTTAAATTTTCTTATCATAAAAAAAATATCTTTATTTAAACTGGCAGCGTTTCTGCCTTTGGAAATTACAAAATGAATCTAACTCTAGAGTAAACTAAGAACTACCTTAAATACTAATATACTGCTGCGACTTCAGTTCTGCCCCGTTTCTCTGTTGCTGACACACCTGTCTGGCAGCGGCGCGTGTATGGATTGCTGGGAGAATGCTGACACATCCTTTCTATGGGCAGCGCGTGTGTGGATTGCCCGCGCATGTTGCCGGCCGGTGAGATATTATTTCACCTTAACTTGTATACACTAAAGAGATTGAGATTCACATCACAACACACTTTTACTTTGCAATTGGAGTTATTTTCACCGTCTAGGCAACAAACAAATTTTTAAGTCGAGTAGTCAAACTTTGGATTGATGTCACCGGTTAGTTGTTTGGGACAAACACATTCCCATGAGCGTATTTGTTTCCCAAGCATTTATTTACTACCGACAAACTAAAAAATCGGTGTTTGGACGATATTTTTTTAACGAGTTTTGGCCATCGATCCGCCACTGTGAATGCCCTCGCTGCGCCTTATTTTGTCCCATGATACAACCTTGTGGTCTAGAACACGGATACGTCTTAGACCCTCCAGATTGCTGTTGGGAGACAGTTGAACGAGGAAGAACAGTAGTTTCTTATTCTCCCTTTTGGCCCTCACTGTGGTGAAAGGCTTTACTCCCACGAACGTGAGATTGTCGTACTGAAATTCCTGGAGCATCTTAAGGAGCTCCTCTGGTTCGGTGAAAGGATCCAACCCCTTCAGCAGCATTGTTTGCCGCTTTTCCCACTTCGGAGTGAATGAGAAGAACTCCGTCGTCGATCCTCTCAATAAATTTTTAATGTAATGATAATTTTCAATAGTGTTGCATTGTATGGTATATGGGCAGCACGTGCTGCTGGAGCTGCTGAATACTACTTGTAAGGCTCTCCAGCTCGTCGTCCTCATCATCGGAGACAATTTGAGCTAATGGGGCGAAGGAATTGTTTGCCCACATATATCCTTTTTCTCGTTCCTTTTGGTCATTATCTACCGTTTCCATGGCTTGTGGGGAAGCCATGGTCGGCAGCTTTCTTGCGGACGCCGAACGAGTGGCTCGCTTTAAGTTTGGAGTCGGCTTCGTTTTCCTTCTCCTCTTTTCATCATTGCTGAGTGGTATTGGTACTGGTGATAACTGTACCTCAACCTCCACCCTTGATTTGGCCGCCGCTCCCACAACTTGGAGTAGGGGCCTTTCCGCACTCATCACTTTATTTCCAACTATTAGGTATTCTGAAATGCATGTTATTCCAGCTGAAGTTGATGGTACATGCGGCTCCATCTGCATCTCTCCCTCTTAAGGTAAGCTCGACCGAAAAGCTCAATTATATCAAAGTGTGATAAAGCTTTATTGTTGTTGATGACCCATCGCCGAATTTCCTCGGTCAAGTACTTTTTTTAAGGGTCCCATAAAAGTATTGTCCAGTGGCTGTATCTTATGGCTCGATCGCGGAGGAATGGATAGAATATGGACGTGATTCCGCAGGTGGGCGGCAAATTAAATTTAGATTAGAATCGATGAGCGAATCAACTGTATAAGTTGATGCAAAAAAAAAAAAAAACACAATAAAAAGAAAGAGGAGAACGTAAAGCAAAGATGGATTTAAAAATGAAATGATAATGCACAAACTCGCTATTTACTTATTAAATTCTAATTACTGATTATTTCGATTTTCAAAAACTCATTACTTATACTTCTAAATATTTTTTTTTGTTTCTTTTATCAGCTTCTAAAAAAATTCACAATTCACTTGTTTCACTTATACATACATATATATCTAGGTAATTAAATCTCTTAATAGACTTTCAATTTTACTTTAAATTTCACTTTCAATTTTAATTTCAATTTTACTTTAAATTTCACTTTCAATTTTAATTTCAATTTTACTTTCAATTTTAATTTCAATTTTACTTAAATATAACTTACAAAATTAAATAAAGCTGCAGATTCCCCATTTGCATCTGGAAAATCGGCTCCAATCGGGTGGTGCGACTAGCTTTCATCAGCTTCCGTTTCGTCCTCCTACACTTTGATGTAGGGCTACTTCGGGGCCCTTTAGACACAATAGTCTTTTCGCCACTACGCGATTGCGAAAAAAGGATTTTATTAAAACGTTTAAACGGTTTAAGTAATTTTTACTAAGTAAGACTTTAACCCTGTGGTCCCTGCTCGGGCGCCAGTTATTTTATTCTAAATTCATTTTAATTAAAAAAAATATTTTTTATTTTTTGGGAGGAGAAGCCTCTTTATTCAACTGAAACCAAACTTAAACTAACTTAAAAACAAATGACAAAAAGTGTTCCTAGCTCCCCGTGCATTTACCGTCCGCATGCTCGCTCGCTGTTCTCACCGTTGATGTTCCCACAGGTGTTATCATCTTTCCAGACGCAGTGTTTGCGAAAATGATACGGCTCGTGGGAATGATCATAAATCACCCTAGGAGCAGAATTATGCGGTGTTAACTTATATACCAGACGGTTCATCAGCAGCAAGGACTACTTCCGAATATTCTTTTACTTGATGCGACTTGCTTTATTGTCTGTTATATTTCCGGTCTCGGTTTTCTTCACAAGCAGTGGCTGATGTGAGAATTACACATTTCATCATGCTACAAATCCTCTTCAACAGTTGTCGTTTGTCATCCTTATTACTCGCCCTTGAAAGCCCTCCACTCGCACACAAGCGGAAACAAGGAAACACACCGTCACACGCACCCGACCGACGTTGTGTCGCCTTTTACTAAAAAACTGCAACAAACCACGTAGGTAGTATGGACATGTCCATGCATGACATGGACTACTACATATGTCCACATGCGAATTGCATCTATTAATAGCATAAGAATAAGACTCAGTGATTTTACTCACCCAATTTATTTTGTAGTTGATGACTACTTTAAACTATTATACCAATTATCAAAAGCACAATAAGTATTCACTGGAATCACTCCACTACCGTTTATGTGGAATATCAATCACCAACTGATTTCCTTTTTCTTGACTACATAGCCCACTAAACTACAAACATGCATATAGGAGCGTTGCCAGAAACACTACTCAGGAATTATTTTTTTATTCAATTTTTAAAGCATCGCTAGGTCAATATTTTCGTGGTTACCAATTTATTTTACAGTATTGTCTGCAAATCCATCAATTATGTATTCCACCAACTCTTTCTTGTCCATCTCCAATCCCGTTGCAAGTCGAATCTTGTCGATGAAATATTCGGTGAACGTTTCTGCGATCAGCCATTTGCGCCCTTCGAACCTCTTTCTTGATACCATCCGGTTTTTTTGTTGATATATAAACATTAATTATATATAGTATCTCATATTCAAGAAATATCAATAAAAAAAAAGTTTGCAATATAATTATTCAACAAAGCTTTAACAAAATAATATTGTGATTTAAAAAGTAAAAGTAAGAGTTTATAATATACTCCTTTTTCAGAAAATAAAATTGGCGAATTCCATTTTCTCTTTCTTTATTCTCCTTCTTCAGATCCGCTGTACGCGGTTACAAATTATATATGATAGAAAGTAAACACTATTGAAATAACAAACGATTTTTTTTAGACAATTCTGAGGCGCATCTAACCGTGTCGGCCTGTTGAGCACACACAGATTTGATTCTCTTCGAGAATTGTCTTAAAGAAATATCTAGATATCTAATCCTCTATGTAGAACCATATTCATTGTCCGTAAGTTTCCATATCTAAAATTACCAGCATTACGTGCTCAAAAGGCTGCACATCACTAACAAAACATATATATTCATTTAAATAATTAGGCAATAAATTAAATTTTATTTTAAATACAAATACTATCACATTATACATAATTCTTTGGTTAACACTCATCCAACACAATTTTAATAACATTTCTCTTATTGGAGTAAGTCCATTGCACTTTAATACAATTCTCATTGCCCTGTTTTGTAGTTTTTGTAATCTATTCATCATCTGATTATTACACATAAGCAAAATACCCCTGGCAATACCTGTTGTATCATCAGATTCAAAATGTCAACGTCCGCATTTTTTGCAGCTACGAGTAAAATTGCTCTTTCTGCAAGCCACTCGAGATTTATGTAATTCGTGTGTACATCGGGAAATATTTGTTCAATGAGAGCATCTTGCGAATCAATGATTGTGCAGAAATCAGTCGCTAATTTTATGTATCCAGTTTCATCTATAGTGACTTTTCCATCGCCGATATCTAAGAGTTGTTTTGAGAATGTTTCAGCTGATGGATCTTGAAGCATTTGAACGCGCATATTTACTTTCAGCTGTACTATTTCAACATTACGCCACAATGGCGATGATTTTAAGCAGGCGTTGATTTCATCAGCGTATTTTGAACGTGGAATGACGGGAAGTGTTTGTCTGAAGTCACCTGAAAGGACTAACAGAGTGCCACCAAATAGTTTGTCGTTTGTTTTTAATATCTTTCAATGTCCTGTTCAACGCCTCAAGCGAATGTTTGTGTGCCATGGTACATTCATCCCAGATGATAATTTTACACTGTTTCAGCACTCCGGCTATGGACGATTGTTTTTTTATGTTGCACACTGCGTCAGGGTTATTTTGAATATTTAGTGGTAGCTTAAATACTGAATGATCTATCCAATAAAGTTGCCGCAATGCCCGATGATGCAACGGCCAATGCGATGGCAGTATTGGATCGTATTTCGTCGAGAATTAGCGAAATAAGGAATGTCTTGCCAGTTCCACCTGGTGCATCTAAAAAGAAGAACCCACCTTGTCCTGCTGAAACTGCGAGCATAATGCGGTTGGTAAATGGTTCTTTGTTCCTCATTCATTAGTGGGACATTGCGAGTAACAATCGCCACCATTTCTACAGTGTTGTACTGCAGTTCACGTTTCATTTCAGTGTTCATTAAATCGATTTGGCGAATCCATACCGAAATGACTGAGTGGTAAGTTGACAATGATAATGCAAAGATCCTCAATAGCAATCAATGCTTCATTGTACATATCGTCGCTGAATGTTATCGCTAGATCGTTACACCGTGTACGATGTTGATGCAATATATCATCAGTCATTGAATCTTTGTGATTATCCCACAATATCTCTGCTCGGGCTGGAAAACATGTAGTCAACACTAAACGTTCAAACCGACTGTTCAATCCACCTAAAAGTGATTCTTTTAGTCTTATCGCTATATTGGACTTAAAGGCTGTGTTTTTATTTATTGCTCTGCGCAATGCAATAACCAACGGAATGACTTTTGAAATGGTAACTGCTTTCTCGGAACTTAGCTCGGAAGTCATTAGTTCGAAAGGTTTTAATATAATGCAGACTCCAAGAGCAGCTTCAATTGATTCCTGTATACTACAGAACCCTTCAAACATAAAATATGGCGAATTCCATCTTGTTTCAACATCATTGATGAGTTTCAGCGGGTTTGTACTCTCTCTTAAAATTTCTCAGCGGCTGTGGTGCTTCGATAGAAAAATTCTTCTATTCGCTTAACTCTTACAGCACTTCGGACAATAAAATTCAGGGTGTATGAGAATGTTGCAACTCGTCATACACGCAGAAAAGGAACGACGGAAAGAGAAAAACGTAACTAATTTTAAACAATATATTTAAAAGATATCCGGGAACAAGACTACAAAATTCACAAAAAATCCAAAGAGATGTGTTCAGTTCTGGAAAAAATATGAAACGTCAAAAAATTGCCGCCTTCCAGCGACACCACGATCAAATGTTGGCTGCACTAATGGGGTTCAGGAACACAGCCATCACCGACGTTCAGGTGGATACAAATCATACACAAAAACGGGATGATGCCATCCCGTTAATCCTACTGCGGCAGTTATATTTGATGCATTGTCTGTTAAAATGGCGTTTATTGTTTCGGAAACACTCCAATTTGAAACAATTTTAATCATTTCATTTCTTATATTTTCTGCTGTATGACGTTCATTAAACGTTCATAAAAGGCCTTTTATAAGCCTTTTCATCAACTCTTTTGCCTCATTGTAGTACAGTTCCAACAAATTTAGAGGCTCAAGTTCTGCCATTAATTCATTAAACCCCGCATCTTCAAACATGGAAAAGGGTTGAAGATCCTTGACAATCACGTTAAATATTAAATCGGTAATTTTTTTTGGCGATTAATTGTAAGGGGCCGCGTAGTTTACGAACTTATTTTTTGTTGATTCCGCACGCTCGTTAACCTGGACCTCGATTGCTCTGAGGTGGACGGACCACTTTCGCCCAACATTACTGGGCAGGGTATCGACCCCATAAATTAGATTTTCTGAAAGAACGAACGCTTTCGTTGGGATAGAGCCTGTTACAGTGTTTGAGCCATAAATGCTTGAGAAGTTAGAAACAGCTTTCTGAAGCGTTGATTGGGATGCAAGCCTTACTCCTATTACCAAGGTAATGTTGAGGTGTGTCATCAAATTTGATGTTGAGCCACCTTTGTAAGACAAACTAGTCTTGCAAATATCACACTTTGTTTTATCTTCCCCTTCCATCGTAAAATGCACCCAAATGGTTTGGCTCGTTCGATCGTCGGGCGGTACATTATGTGTGTGTATGAGCTCTATGTAGTACTATTCGTCTACGGTAATCGTCCTCTGCGTCCTCGTTCAGCTCGTACTGCACCTCCGGAATCCTATTTCGGTCGAAGGTCTTCTTATTTTCTCGCTGAATGCTGGCAATATTCTCGCACACCTTTTCTCGCATAGTATTCCGCTCTTCTCCCAACTCTTGCTCTCGTAAATCTGGGTAGCTAGGAATTCGCATTTCAAGGCCGGTGAGGATTCGGAACGGACTACTTCTAGATGGAGAATTGTTTAGTACTTGCTGGACTTCATGAACATGCTTATACCATTCTCCCGCATCCCATTTACAAGACTTGGTTAACATCGGTATGACGATCTTGTGGATCCTTTCTAGCTGGCCATTGCCTCGAGGAACTCCCGTGGAAATCACTAAATGCTGAATGTCCTCCTCTTGACAGTATTCCCCGAACGCTGCTGACGTGAAGGCTGTTCCCATATCGGATATGATTCGTCGCGGGCTGCCAAAGACTTTGGACTGTTTCCCCAACCTCTGAACCACCTCCGCCAAACGAATTTGGAGAAAGCATCAACCAACACCAAGATATGATTGTACTTCTTGAGGGTTTGCACTTCACGCACCCTCTAACAACGTCAGTTACCCTTTTGGTCAAATCCGGGATAAAGAAAGTCTTTTCCAACGATTCCTTTGTTTTTCCTTTATTCGATGATTCAAAGAGTCCTCTATCATCAGACAGTGTATCCTACTTAGCGCGTCCACATGCCGCATCTTCGAACCGGAACGATGTTCAATTTCATATTGGAATTCTTGCAAGTACATAGCCCATCTGGATACTCTTAGCGGAACATCCCTTTTCTTCATTCTCATGGCGAACGCATTGCAGTCCGTGACGATTTTGAACTTCATCCCTGACACGTATACTCTCCACTTCTTCAACGCCACGATTATGGCGAGTACCTCCAGCTCATACGAGTGGTACTTCTCCTCGGTCGTCGTTGTTTTCCTGCTCATGTACTGGATGGGATGGAGTAGCTGATCCCTGCTATCTCTCTGCAGCAAAACAGCACCATAGCCGAATCTACTCTCATCAGTGTGAATCTCAGTATTCGCCTTAGGGTTAAACAACTTCAGAACTGGTGATTTGGCTAATGCTGCTTTCAGTTGCTCGAATGATGCCATCTGTTCATCTCCCCACGTGAATTAAGCCTCCTTACGGAGTAGGTCGGACAATGGTTTAGCGACGACGGCGAACCCCTCCACAAACCTTCTGAAGTAAAACGTTAGACCCAAAAAACGTTGAAGCGCTTTTTTATCCATCGGCACCGGATACTCCCTCAAAGCTCTCGTCTTCTCCGCAGACGGTTGGATCGTGTTGTCTTCGATAATGTACCCAAGGAATTCAATTCTTCTTCTTAGAAACCTGCATTTTCTTCATCCTTTGACGGTATTATGAGGTTGTCCATATATGCTTCCACTACACTGTGATCTGCATTCTCGCGCCTCGTGCTCCTGTTACCCACACTTGAAAAAAGTAAAAGATTTTGTCCAACAATCTCTAGCTTAATGCGTTGGCTCTCCACATATGAAACAAGCCCTATCTCTTTTCTCTGTCTATTGCCATTTCCTCAAATTCCTCGATCCATAACTTGAAATCCATACCAGACCCATCGAACCAATTCATCGACTCCTCGATGTCACGCAGCGTGAATGTTCCCGACCTAACTACTACCTCACGTTCCGACTCTGAATCGCCTTCAGCTTCTTCGAATTCATCTTCAGCCACTAACCCCTCATCACTGCCGCGAGATAGCCCAAAGTGGTTCAGAATGCGTAATACGTTCTAAAGTGCGTTTGTCGGTAAATTCAGTTGGATCAGTCTCTCCTTCAGTCCCTCTACAGTCAGAGCAAGTATAGTTTCCCTATCCATACTAATGTTTTAGAAAATAGTTTTTAAATTTTAAATTCCCAATAGAAATAAATTTAATGATTATTTTAAAATAATGTTTAATATAATAGCAATAAATAAAAATGTATTTTATATCAATTTAAAAAATCAATAGCGGCAACCCTAAAACTGCACACCAAATTTAAAATTAAGCAGTGGCAACCCTGAAGTTGCACACCAAAAGAAATACAATGTAACGCCTCTCACTCCTTCTCCTTCAGGCCATCTCCTTGTTTCACCGCTTACTTGCTCCTCCGTGTTGATGCACTCGTTGTGGCAAACAACAACACGACAGATAAATCGAAACTTCACCACTGCGCAATGGGTTTAGTGACACGCCGTGCGATTTTGTGTTTTTTTAGCCCTTTTCAATTTTTTTTACTGTTTTTACGCTTGCTTTTGTTTTATTTAATTATTATTATTTTGCATTCTAATCCCGGGCAAATTATTATTCAATCCCGGTTGAGCCCCCAATTTGTCGAATTCTTTAAATGAAACGCACTATTTGACGTTATAAAATTGCTTTATTTTTATACTTTATTTCACTCTCATAACGATCTTATCCCTCCGGGTACAGTTTAATGACTGACTTGCTCTACCTATTCTTTATTTATTATTTTTAATTCAATTATTTACGTTTGTTTGTGCGTGTGTTTTGTTTGGTACTGCTGTGGGTTATGTATAGACCTCGTAAAAATCTGTTCGAAAAATCTTGAAAAATGCATGCAAATTAGACGGAATATGCTCAAAAATATGCTCAAAACACAAAAAAAAAGTAAATATGCTTCATTTTTATTGTAATTATTCTTCTAGAACAAGTGAACTTTTACATTTTACAATTACATGCTTTCTAAGGTTTTCGAACAAAAATGATTTGCTCCTTTCACTGAAGACCAGCTTTGTATGCAGAAAATGAACGTTCGATGTCGATAGAAGTTGTTGGTGAATACTTGAACATTGCGGTCTCTGCCGGAGAGAGTTTTTGGATGTACTCATTGTACAACACATCTCGTATTTCTCTGATGGTTTCGTAGCCGACATTGCGTGCATGGACAGCATTTAGCTTGCCTACGAATTCTTTCCGTAGGAGCATGTTCCTTTTCGACAAAACAGCTTCATTCAGTTCAACACTCTCGTTTAATTCCAGCCCTTGCGTTTCCAGTTTTTAATTGCGCGGACGATCTCAGCGAAATTGCTTTTGATGTAGGCCAATAAAAAGCTCTTGGGCTTTTTCAATTGCAGCAGCATCGTTTGAATCGAATGAAACAACAACTGAGCGCACATCTTCAAAATTATCGCCGCTTGTAACCAAGTGCCAAACCGAGTAAATATTGGGTCAGGTGGTAAATGCAATCTCGGACATACTGCTCGTTCGAATCGTTCGATTCATATATTTCTCGAAAAAGTGCATGATACTTGGGTGGAAGATTTTGTGAAGCGGAATATTGCCTTCGAGGAATGCCTTGCAAAGATCCATGTAGAATAGGTTGACGTCTGATTGCGGTATCTGAAAACTGGTCACCAACGTTTGGCTTGTAGTGGATGTCGATTTTATTTCCGCTGCCTTAATATGTTTTACTGATTTTTTACACTCGATAACTTTATGTCTGGCGCCTTACAGCCGCAAGCAACACAGAACAAAATGTTATCGTTCGCGCGAAAGACTTTTAGATTCTCACGCACCATGCGCACCATTTATTAATAAAAAAAAGGGAATAAAGAGTAAAGAAAAAGAGGATAAAGAGTTAACACAACAAGGGATGAAACGATATAAAATAAAGCACCGAACCGATCCGCAGACTCTAGTTGACTAACGATGACTGACTGATCATATTCGTCGTCCTGTTGGGTTATTTATTATTGGTATTGATGTGTGTCTGATGTTTCGTCCTGACACTTGAATGTGATAGTCGGACACACCCTAGTCAGATGTGATGACTCCCCGCACTTAAAACACCTGGATCATTTCTGGTTTCACCTCTTCCACAGTTTGTTTGTTGAACGAAGATCTGTGGCTCCCTCTTGAGCTTGATTGCTGCTGATTGGGAATACGTACCTTTTCGAACACGCGCAACTGTTCGTTCAAGTCGCGAATGTTCTTCGCCCGATACAGTACAGCTTTGTCTTGAACAGTGTCTAAAATTCCTCATATGAAATACTCCACCAAGCTATCTTCTTCTAAATTAATTGGCCTCGCTATCTCCATCAAAGTGTAGAGATAATTCATAAAAGTTTCGGATTGTTGCTTCCTTCTCATGCTGAGTGATCTATGAATTTCAGCTGTTGATGCCTTTCTTCCAAACTCTTCCCTCAACACTGATTAAAGCAACTTCAAATCTTTTACCCCTGACTGTCCTCGGACAGTTGTTTTGCGTATATGAATTTTTGCACTGCATTCCAGTTGACCGTTGCTGCATTGTTCTCAAATTCCTGGACCCACAAATTAATGTCCGGGTATCCGGTTCCGCTGAACGTTAGCAGCGAATTTTCAATGTCTCGGAGCGTAAATGTTCCCCGCACCCCAGCGGACGTCGTTGTATACGACTCATTGTCGTCATCGTCTTCTACATCAGCATCCGACCCATCGTTTTCGCCGCGAGTTAGACCGAAGTGGTCAAGGAGCCTGTCTTGCAATACCTGTTTTAGTCCGTTCGTCGCTAAGTTAAGTTCTGCTAGTTTGTCTTTCAGTCCCTCAAAATTGTCTGAGCATCCATCATAACTAATTAAATATGCTTAATCTGACTTAATATGTAATTGATTTTATATTAATGTTTTTAAAGAACAAATTATGTACAAATGCATAATTTAAAACAAAATCTACTGAATTATTGAAAGTATATGGTGGCAACCCTGATGCTGCATATCAGAATTTATATAATAATGAAAAAAAAACTATGTTATCCGCTCACTATTTCTCCCTCGTTGACTTCGCCCTTGGTTCTCCTTCTGTTTTTCTGGGCACGATCCATTGCTGCTGTTCTGCTGCAGGTTTTCACCACCGTGGACAACTTCGTTGGAGCTTGCAACAGCGCACAGATAAATCGACTATGCGACGGGTTTGATTATATAATGTTACTTTGTTTGTTTGACGATTTTCTGCGTGCCTTTTTGCGGCAGCCCTTTTTCTTTTCACACTTTTCACTGTGTATTGTATTTTCCACTATTCGACTGTTTGTTTCTACGCACTCTGATCTTGTTTTGTTTTAAATTAACCACTTTTATATTTTCCTTAGCTCAATCCCGGTCGAGTCCGAGTTAAAAAAAAAAAATGAGTTTTACGAATTTGAAGTGACATGCATCTAATAAATGTCGTAACATTATCTTATTCTTAATCTTGAAATTATTCTTATTCTTCGAAGTATTTATACATAACGATATGTTTCCTTTTTGAATTATAGACGGCAGCGGACCAAAATGGTCTCAAAATTTAGACCATTTAGTTCTAGACTCTAGAACATGGATACGTCTTAGACCCTCCAAATTGCTATTGGGTGACAACTGAACAAGGAAGAACGGCAACTTCCGATTGTCCCTTTTGGCTCTCACCGTGGTGAAATTCTTTACTCCCACGAACGTTAAATCGTCGCAATTTATTTGCTGGAGCGTCTTTAGGAGCTCCTCGTGTTCGGTGGACGGTTCCAACCCCTTCAAAGGCATTGTTTGCAGTTTTTCTCCTTTCGGGGTGAAGGAGAAGAACACCGTCGTCAAGTCCCTTAATAATAATTTTATTTTTTTGTAGTCTTCCACCGAGTTAAAGTGAATGGAATGCTTATCACTATTGAATCTTTTAATGGTAAAATTGGAGCCTATGGCTGACTAACATAGTTTATTTGGCTCCTTCAGTTCCATCTTGAAGGTTAGGATTGGCGGAACACGGCCCTTGGGTACTTTGTTTTGTTGCTCTTGCATCGGTTTTTGTTGTTGTTGTTATTGGTTAGGCGCTCCAGCCTCCAGAGGTATCCTCTAAGTCAAGTACCTAAAATCTTCAAGCACTCGACTCAGTTCGCATTCACTATCACTCATTAATCTTTAAACTACCCAGCTAACGCACACCGTAACCTTTGGGTCTATCTTGTGATGAACATGGTTAAGGCTCTCTTAGAGAATGGGTTGCGTGCAAGGAAATTTATGAAAAAAAAAAAAAAACGAAATATAAAACTATAAAATCAAACGTAAACTTTGATTAGTTACATATGTATGATTGTAAATCAATATAATACAAAGGATAACATGTTCCTTTAAACTTTATAAAATTTAACAACAAGAATGAAAAAAAAGTTGAAAGATTAAGAGAGTATTTGAGTATAAGACACTATCATTTATTGATCACTTCCTAACAATCCTGATGACATCATCATTTTATTAAGAGTGTTAAGCAACTTTACTGCTTTTTTACGCTTACTAACTTTTCTCTTCTCTTCTCTTACTCTTCCGTATTCTATTAAGATATAAGATATTATATAGATATATAAGATTATGTTTTTATTAGAATTCAAATGCACAATTTTAATAGCAAAATAAATGTTTTTAAATCAAACACAAAGATAAGAGACAATCACAAAAAGACAAACCACAATGTAATATAATACACATACATATGTATGATATTCTGTGCGGGAATCCCTCGATGCCTCGATGTGGAGGAAGAGGAGCGTGCAGATCTTTCGCTTCGTCTTGAATGACGATAGCGTCGTGGGGACAGAACTGATCTTATTGTTTTTTTTTTTTTTTTCGCTTTAATTAAATGGAGCTGCGTACTTAGTTCACGTGTTTAGGTAAATTTTTTTTGTATGTACTTATGATCAAAGTTTTTACGCATGAGTAGCGTATTTATTCTTTGCTAACCACGCCCGATAGCTTACCGCAGGAAGAGTTGGGGGCCTTTTTTTCGGCTTGATTGGCAGCGATTTCCGGGACGCGCATCGGTTATGTGTACTAAAACCGTTGGTAAAGTTAGGCTGATGGAATTCCACATCGGATGCGTTTAAAAAGTCGTCTCAAAGAAAATCCCTAAGCTCACCCTCACAATCTTTCGCTTGCAAAAATATTTCACAGTAACAATATTTTGTAATTTTTAATCAATAATGAGCAATGAATAACACGACAATTCTTGGCACAAACTTGCTTAAGTAATTTTATTTAATAATGAGAAATAATTAATGAGCAATCACTTACATTTTCTTCATTTCAAAAATTATTGGATTATTTCTTGATCTCTTCTTTGTGTCAATTGCTGAGGCTTGTAGTCGTGTGACACAACAATGCTTAATGGTTCTTTATTTATTTTAATTCAACAATGCCCCACGTTGGGCGCCACTGAAAACTTTTAACTTAGAAAAAGTGAACTTAGATTTCTTTGTTATTCAATCTTTATTAAGCACCGTTCATGTGTTGCTATTAAGTGAGTTCGATTAAAAACTAAAACACAATTTTATTACCCTAAGCTTCAGTCCCACTTCAATGATGTGCTGACTATACAGCTTGTGCAAGATATTGAATTGCCCGCTTCCGTTGATCGTCGTTGGCAACGACGAATGTTTGCAAAGCAGCTGAAATTTTTATTTTTATAGTCTTCTTGGGTGTCCTGCCATAGCACTGCTGAAATTAAACTTTCTGTGTTTATTTTTTACTTCGTCGCTCAGCGATCGACTGAAAAATTAAAACAGATTTGATTGCAGAGCGACGTCGCTCTGTCGCTTAAAAAATCGCTTAGTCGCTCAGGGTTTACGTGGCCACCTCCATACGATTTCATGTGTTTTATTTTTTTGCGTCACTCACTGCGTGGCCGGAGCCTTATGCGTCATCAAATATGTAACACAATAGTGAGTGTATCGATCGATAAAAATCACAAAACAAAATTCTTATTCTCAATTGTCACAGGAGTTATTGGGCCACATATGTACATCGGAATGTATGATGAATACTGGTCGTTTTACATAACTCTTATCTTTTACTTTTTGAAATGGTAATCGCGTTTGTTTTCCGTTTATGTCATTAGGTGTTATATGATCAATTCGATTTAAATCTTCTATCATTTGTTTATTTTTCAACTCTAAAAACTTATATTTTCCTATACGACCCAAACGTTGATGCCACAATTGATAACCAGAATTTATATTACTACTACTATATACCTGACTGTAGGTGTTTGCCTTATTTTTGTTGATCATAAATTCAATATTAAATAAATTATTCAAACATTTACCTTTCCTTACGATCTTAACATCCTTAGTTTTTTCAACACCATGTTTGTTGAAGATGATCGTCATATCAGCTTGTTGCATTCTACGCACTGACAGCAAGTTATATGGGACATCCGGACAGTAAAGGACATCCTCTAGTACTCCTTGAATACCCACGTAGCTGGTAACATGGAGACTTCCCTTTTTAGTGGCTTTATTGAACTCTCTATTTTTAGCTAGCGAAATTTTCATCGGTGTCTGCAGTAAGATCCTTCCTGTTTATGATGTGATCCGATGCTCCAGAGTCCAAAATAAATGTTTTTCCGCTGTCAACGTTGGATTAAGATTGATAATCTGCAGCCAGAAATGCTAGACCAGAGGTGTCAATATTTGGTTTTGAAAGCTCAGTTAGTTGGACAGTCTGAATTGTTCTTCTCCCAGTATTTTCGAGTCCTCTTTTATAATGGAAACAGTCGTTCTTCATATGACCCTTTCTCCTGCAGTGATAGCATTTTATTTTATATTATATGGTTTGAATGATGTAGTAGTTTTATTTTGATGATGGTGGTCTTCTTATGTGGTTTATTTTTGTTACTTGCTTGAAGTACTTTAGCACTTGTCTTTAGCACAAATTTCCAATCAAGTCATTAAAGATGGTAAAATGCCTTGATAGAGGTGTATCTGCCTGCAGTTTCATTGGTAATAATTTTTTTTTCGTAGGGCTAATTGTGTGGCGAGACTTTTTCTTTCATAGATGGCATCTAAATTGTCCAGTATTTCTGCCTTCGCAAAATCAAGAAAAGAATCACTCAAATAGTCAACAGGATAAAAAAAGGAGGTGAAAAAAATACACACACAAAGTATCTTTAATTTGTTTTTCTTTATGACGGGTAGGAATTAGGTACGAAAATAAAACTAGGTAGAAAAAAATGCACAGAGATTTCTTATCTTTTATGAGGGGGAATTAGATTATCATAAACACGGGAGAAAAAAAACTTTACATACAAAAATGTCTTCTTTTTTTTTTTTTTTTTAATATTTTTCTATTGTTTTTACCAGAATTAAATGTTACTTGACGTACACTGGGCACATAACCTATTAGATTTATATAATTAATTGAAACACATTTATCTTTGTTTTATGTTATTGTTTATTAAGACGCACTTGAAAAGAAGACCTCACTCGTTGAGATACCAAAACCGAATGAGAACCTTATCTACCACAACAAGTTACTTCGTGTTTATGTTTCTGATCCTTCGTTTACAATCATCACGAGGATCTTTCAGTGTAACCGATTAGTGTTTTGTTTGGCTTTAAGAGAGTATTAAATTCAACAGTGCATTGAAGAGAAATGACCCAATTATATATTCTGGTGTGGGGCTCGAATTCCCATTAATGCATTTGTGCTGTGTCGTTTACAATGTTCAGTCATTGGCTGTATGTCTCCATACAAATGTATAACTCGCAAGACCGTCAACTTCTGTGGTTACATCAAAACTGCTCCTTACCAGCAAAAAACTTAAGGGGTTAGGGGTAGTCAGAGACACGAAAAAATGAGAATTTTCAGTAATTTTTTTTTGCTATTAAATCATGTTATTTTACAAAAGTAATAATATGGCATTATTATACAATGTTTTGACTTAAAGTCACGAAAATTTGAAAAAAAAAAATTATAATTTCCAAAGTTATAGCTGTCTGTGTTGACCCAGTTTAAAAAAGATCCTTGCGGTGACAATCATAAGTCCTTGGAGATTCATCTAAAATCAATCGGAAAGAAAAATTAGTTTTATAAATAGATAATCCTGGGCCTGATCGAAGCTCAGGAAATTTTTTTTTTAGATTTTCGGGAAAAAATCAACAGTTAATTGGTCTTAAAAAATCGAAATTTTTGAAAAAAAAAAAAATCCTTCGATCAGGCCTGAGTTTATTATGTATTCTAAAAGCTATATGAATTTCATTAAAATCTACTGAGCGGTTATCGAGTTACAGTTGTCACCAGTTCAAAAAACATAGTTTTGAGATAAACGCATTTAAAGTTTCACACTAGATTTACATACAGAAATACTAATTATTTAATCACTTACACGGAGTCATCTATTCCTGGGCCATATAATAGTTCTTCAGCCATTGTGGAGGTTTCCAAAACATCAATTTGCTGTTGCCTACGAAGCATTCTGTCTTCTCGAGTGTTGTCGTTGGCGCGCTGATCTTCCACTTTCACACGTGCAGCATCCATTTTTTCAGCATAGCGATGGGAATTAGACCCGAGCGATCTTTGTTATTTGTCGAATAACTCGAAAAGTTATTATCGGATCAACTTCAAATTTTCAGAGAATATTTTTAAGATATTACACTTAACGAAAAAATTATTTTTTGAAAATCCTGACTACCCCTAACCCCTTAAGTCTTATATAAGCCTTTTCACAAAGCTATATAATGCTTATCATATAAAGATAGGTATTAATAAGGAATGTTGCGCAACTTACAATATACCTTATTTTGTACCTTATTCGAACACGGGCCATGTCATTGGAGCTAAGGCATAAGCTCTCGATGCTTTATTTTATATCTTATTGTAAGGCATAAGATAAGCTTTAGTTATCTTATGTACAACTTATTATAAGACATAAAATAAACTGTATCTACCTTATGTATATCTTATTATAAGGCTTATTAGAGGCCTTTTCTGAATCAAATAATAAGGTAATAATAGTAAAATCACATACTCAATTAAAAAATTACAATTTTCATTCATATGTACGTATATGTATGTTTTCGCTGATCAATTCTGTTTTTGCCTTTTTTTGACTTCATCCTTGATGTCATTCTCATAGTCTTCGTATGACTGGTATTCTCTATGGACGGCATCTGAATAAATTGATAATAAAATATTAATAATCAAATTTTGTTGTTAAACTGAGTTAAAGTAATGAACTTACCGTACAGTGTTGATTCAAAAAATTGGAAATTGTTTATTGCTGTCATTTTTTTCCTCCCATTCCAATTTATTTCCGACAGGAAGTCATCAGAAATCAACATGTCAAAATGTTTACTTACTCTTCCTCTAACTTTTGAGCAAAGGAAAATTTTCTGAAAATGTTTAAGAGTCTTAGACTAAACATATTACAGTAATATATTTGACTTACTAAATCCGCTTCGAATTTAGGATCGGATTTGATTTTCCCATCCAAATCTTCCAAATCTTTTAGAGGTTTTATTGGGAAATCATAGATGGAAATCATGGGTGGACATAAGAAAGTTTTTCATAGATGCTATTTATTTTGAGCGACTGCTTAGCTATAATTGTTGTTTGTGCCTGAATGGTGTTTTGCATTGATCAAAAATAAATCCTGACCTACTTGCTGCTCCATTATGTACTGATAGTGGCTATTGATACTGGTTATTAATACCAGTGAACGGGGTTTTACTTTAATTTTGAATTTGGTGCAAAATAGGTATTAAAATATATTGCAAGTTGCTAATCGGAATGGGAAAATATTTAGCAATGCTGGTATTTAGCGTGAAAACTCTTTCCCCTTCTTCGAGCCCGGTAGCTAACGGGTGAAATATTTAAAAACTTTCTGACAACAATATAGTGTTTTCATTTTTTATTCCTACTGCAGTTATTATGGAAGAATCGCCATTTATGGAGCAGAAATTATTTGGTAATTTTTTGGACAGAAAAGTTTGATTAAATTTAAGAGAAATTAATGACTTATCAATTAGACTATTTTCAGTTTCGAAATTCGTTTTGATGGGAATATCATTTAGTTTATTATTTAACTGCATTAGAATGTGTTGCGGTTTTTTTTAATTTTTTCTTGGTGATCTACAAGTAATTTTCAAAAGCATAACTATCGGTAAGCCCTATGGCTTTTATTGAGTCTACTAAGTGAAAAATGCCATGAACTTTGTACGAAATACTGTCCTTACCGTAAAATTTTGAAAAATCGAAATTGAAACAAATAACTGAAACATTTTTTGGACTATTTCGCTATTGGCTTTAAATAAATTAGTATCGAGACATATTCTGTATGTTCGTACAGTTCTTTGCCTAGGATTTCCTTGAAAATTACTATGCCTGTATACAAAATCAGTTGTCGGAATTCAGTACCTTTTCACCTTGAGATTTCCTCAAAATGTCTTGGCTTCCTGCAAAATTCTTTGGGAACATATTTTATTAATTTCAACAGTTTAACTGACAGTTTTATTTTATTTCCTACAGAAATCCTATGCAGTGATTCCGCTTTGCCATTTATTATTCTCGACACTATTTTCTTACCTACTCCAAGATCTATTAAATGAAGAAGATCAAATGGGAATTGTGTAACACAGTTTACACCATAGGCTTCTAATATATTTTGTGTATTTCTGTATTGTAAGCTGTGGTGATCTATATCAGTCCTGCTTCTGAAACTTTCATTCGTTCTTAGTTGATCTATTGATGTTGAGTATACAGTTCTTTTATTAATCCGGGTTCCAATTTGGTCGCAAAAAGGACATCGCTGATAAGAAGTGTGGTATGCTGTTGACGTCATAAATGCCCTAGCAGGTGCATCACAGACGAAAGCTCTAATACTAATACGTCTCTAACTTCTATTCCATTCTCAACTATACCTTTTAACTCTTCTACAATTTTTTTTAAATATTGGTCCAAATTTGATGGTTTGTTTGGACTAACAAAACATCCTATCATGAAAGGTCGCAAAACAGACCTATCAACGAAGGCTCCTAGTACTGGCCAAAGTGCAGTGCCAGAGCTTTTATATAATGGAAGACCATCAACATTAATATCTACTTTAATTTCATTATTTAAATTTGCTATATTTATTTCTGCATATTTTTTAATCATATTTGATATGCCAAAATGCATGTAGCTACCGGGCTCTATTTGAGTTATTGTGGTCCTTTCTATTTTATCTTTATCAATCAAAGATGGGATTGACAGAGGAAGTTCTAATTCAGCGTCGTTTAAGATTCGCAATAATTTACTACCAGCACTGTACGAAATATTTTCCTCTATAACCCAGTTAGCTAATTTTTGTCTTTAAATTGCTATCAGATATAATATTAGAAACACCACTATCAATTTCATCAATATTATTAGTTTCACACTTTCTCTAGTGTCAATGAAGCTATAGGAATGAACGCTGGCTGTCTCCAATTCTCTATTTTCTTTCGTTGGGACATCCGAGATCCTGTTTATTTGTTTTTTTAATAGCCGCTTATAGTGGCGTTTTGAAAAGCCCCTAGTTGAGGCCATTATATATGCAGTACTTACACTTCACTTCACTTAAATATCAATGTACTTTTCCAAAAAAACAACAATTTTTACTAAACACTCCACAACTGAACTACTTCGAACCAAAGACTTCACTGAAATGCCAGTCGTCAACAAAATCCGAAACGAAATATAATTCCAAAGGAAAACAGTTAGATCTGCGACGGGAATTATAATTAGAAACAGCAAATTAAAAAAACAATAATAATTAAAAAAGAATTAAAAGGAAATTAAATTTTGTACTTCTGATTCCGTTTTCCAATAAGTATAAACTAATACTTTGTTGGATATCCCTTATTAGCAATTACAGCTGAACAACGTCTTGACATACTAGCTACCAAGTCTTGACATCGTTTAACAGGGATGTTCCTCCAAGCTTCTTCGATGTTTTTGAACAATTCAGCCGAATTTTTCGATGTTTTTGATCCCAAACCTCTCTCAACATCAGCCCACAAGTTCTCAATCGGATTGAGGTCGGGACTTTGCGCTGGCCAGCTCAGAACGCTTATTTTTTCCTCTACAAACCAACACTTCACTAGGCGTGAAGTGTGTTTGGTATCGTTTTCCTGTTGAAAAATGTACGAAACTGGCAAGTGGTCAAAAGCGTACGGCTCCATAACATTTGCCAATATGTCTTTATACATATGCTGATCCATTCGGCCATCGATGCGCACAATAGGGCCAACACCGTACCAGGAGAAGGCTCCCCAAACCATGACGTTACCACCACCATGCTTGATCGTTTTGATGGTGTACTTGGGATCGAGTTCTTTGTTTACTGGTCGCCTTACATACTTCTTACCATCAGATCCAAACATGTTGAATTTGGATTCATCGCTCCAGAATATCTTTTCCCAAAATCCGAGGGGTTTTTCTGCATGCTCCCTGGGAAATTCCAACCGAAGTTTTAATTTTTTTTTTGGATACATGCGGCTTTTTGCGTGCAAAACCTACTTCGAGCAATCTGTTCCTGATGGTCCTAGGTGTAATTTGTGCCTTTAATTGACACCACACAGCTGAGTGAATGTCCTTGCTGGTGAAAAAAGGATTCGCCTTACTCAGTCGACAAATAATCCTGTCCTCTTTGGCAGTTGTTTTTCTCGCCCGTTGCTTTCTTTTGGGGTTTTCTGTACTGCCTGTGTCCGTATACAATTTAATAGCATTATACACCATCTTTTTGGAGCACAGGAGCTCCTCGGCGACGCTATCCATAGTAGCCTCCTCCTGGCATTCCTTGTGTATGATCAGCTTTCTTAATTCTGGTGTACAGCTCGGCTTTTTTCCCATTTTGTTAAACTAGATAATAAAGCTAAGATATTTGAATAAAACAAATATACAGCGTAAAAGATTTACCCTAAAATAATATCACTTATTCAATAATTTCTCACTGTTTCTAATTAATTTTCCAACTAATTCCAGCTCCGATCTCAATGAAACCAGTTTGTTTTATGAAATTTTCTTTTGTGAACACATTTCAGTGATCGATACAAGACAAAAAAAACACCGCAATGACGCCTGCAACAAAACGGTATTTTACTTGTGCAGATATGTTGCGTGCGAAGTGTGTAAACAAGGATGAAAAAAAAAGCTACGTTCATTATTTTTAATGTTTCTAATTAGTTTTCCAGCACTGTACATATCTTAATGCGCAATTTAATTAATATGTTGTCCAGTCTCCTCCATTTCCAATTATCGCCTCGCACCTTTGTCGACAACTAAGGGCCAATTTTTCTGCATAGTCCTGCGGTAATTGCCGCCAAATTCTTTTCGAAAGCAGCTTAAGCCTGTTTTATTGTCCTTATATCCTTGCCTTTGATCCTCTGCTTCATAAGTCCCCAGACATTTTCAATCGGATTGGCATCTGGTGACTGAGATGGCAAATCCAACACATTGATGTTATTTCTCTCCTTGAAGCCCTGACAGATACGGCTACGATGTTTCGGATCGTTGTCCTCTTGTAAGAGCCAATCCCGGTTTCCACGTCCGAAAAGTATTTCAGCAGATGCCAACAATCCTTTTTTATACAATACGTTCATTCTTTGACCATCGAGATTCCCGGTAAAGGTCACCAATTTTCCGAAACCCGCCGCACAGAAGCAGCCATAAACATGCACTTTTGCCGGCTGTTTCACTGTTCGTTGGACTACAGTTTCACTGTTAGCAGTCCACATACGTCTCAAGGGATTGTTTAAAAAAAAAAATGAAGCTTCGTCAGTGAAAATAATTTTGGTCCAATCCATATCTTTATGATGGCGAGCCCACTCAAGTATTTTTTTAATATGTTTTTCAGTTAACAAAGGCTTGGCCGCAACGGCTTTGTAATTAATGTTTTTTTCTCTAAAAATCTTTCTAATACTGAAGATAGAAATCTCGTGACCTTTTTCCAATAACATTTGCCTTGCTTTTCTAAGACTAACCTTGTAATTTTTTTAAAAATTTTAACCACTTTCTTTTTAACGGCTTTTGAAATGGTCTCTGTTTTTCACCGTTCTGGCAAATCATCAAATGTTCATTAAATCCTTTCCCCCACTTCCTTACAAAGCTTTCCGACTTTCTGAGATATTTTGCTGCAACTTTAACGGATAATTTTGGTCCCCGTGGATGAGCAACAAGAAACACGGCTTCAAACCGAGCCTTATATAGAGCACTCATTTCGAAATACGTCTTGTAACTTGCAAAAACGAAATGCAACTGGAGTAAAATTTGACTGCGCATTAGAGGAGGAATAATTCTAACGGAAACCAAAAAATTTTATCGTCTGCGACTAACGGGTTAATTATGACGAGGCACACGCTTTTGCCAAACACACTGTACTTGGCATTTTCGATTTCTTTGTTTCTCATCCCTTTTTTCCTTTTCCTTTTACATTACAACACTTTATTATAATGCGTACCTAAGACCTTTTTATAGTTTTGCAATAAGCGCTTTATAAATCTTACGAATTTTTTTGCTGGGTTACTCTACCTTAACACGAGTTGTCATTGTATTCTTGAGTACATAAGAGCCATCAAACAGTGTTGCCGCACTGCTCAAAGTAAGCATAATAGGCGCTTAAGTTTTTCAAAAAGTCGGAACACATTATCTTACACTATCGAGTTCTATGAATTACTGGTCTAATTTTGATCTAGAGATAATGACAAATAATAATGTCTGTATGCGGATGTAGTGGTCACTCTTTGATCTGGTTTACATTAGAAATGGATGAGTGATGATTCTATTTTTCTACACATTCTACTAATCTCTTGTATGGAACGTCCCACCTTTCCGGTTTCGGTCTCTAATAGTCCATCTTTACTGACTTACTTTTACTCACAAACTCTGCCAAGTGTCTATTGTGTTGGGGAAACCCTTCATATGCAAAAACTCTACGCGTGGTTTCCTTTTCTTCTTCCTGGTTTTCTTCTACGTCTACGGACAGGGACTTCTGTACTCGCAAGACTGGAAGCGCATCCTTATTCACTTCGCTCGATGGACACAAGAATTGTCATACTTCGAGGCTCCTGGATAGCGAGGGTTACCTCTCAAGAAGCAGCTATTTTCCTTTTGGTCCGTATCTTAGATGCAAAAAAAGTTAAACACACCAAAGGGCATGGAACTCTAAGAGAGAAAGAAAAGGATTTTAAGAGAGAAATATAATAATATTTAATAATTTATTTAAGTTTGTATGTATATGCACGTGTGTTGGAAGCTGCAGCCGAACGATGCACATAATTGGGTCTGAAGATCACTGTCCCTGTATCAAATTGAAAATTTATAATTAAAGATAAGAGCTAATATATGTATGTACTCTTGGCAACTCTTCCATACCCTGTGCCAATACGACTAACACCTTTTTTATATTTGTTGTGTATAATTAAAGTATAACCGACTTTGAAAAAATGTATGAAGTCAATTGGAGGTGTATTAAAATAAAAGGCTCTACTACTCTCTTTCGTTGTTCACATTATAATAATTTAATTTACCAAAAATTATGATTACAGTGCAGCCGAACAATTGGGTCTGAAGATCATTGCATCAAATTGAAAAATGATTATTAATGTTAAAAGCTAATATATGTAAATGAGAGAACGGAGGCTGGCGTGGTTGGGAGAGAGGCGTGACATAAGCAGGGCTCATAACTCTCACCGGCAGATATGTGGACGTGATTCTGCTATGGGTATTGGGAGCCTCTGGATTTGGATGTTCGCTTGGCCCAGCTGTCCCAGATGTGCTGGCTGACTCCTGGGGCGGCTCGTCCTGTGTTGAGGGGTTGGCGGGTGCGGGAGGGGCTGTTGGTGCGGGGCACGATGTCGGGGGCGCTTCTTGGCGCGTAGGCGTTATCGCGACTGTATTGGTCATCACTATCGCGTCCCCCCTCTGGGCTCTCATTCTCTTGCTTAGAATCGTCGCAGGGGGGAGGAACCCGTACGCCTGTGAAAAAACCAGCTCTCCCGAGAGGTACGCGTTCTTCTTGATCGCGTTGAGCTTCGCGACTTCCGCCGCGGTCGGCTCGCGTATGTCGTCGTCTTCGGGCGTGGTTTGGGATGCCTGACTCGACGTCGTGGTCACTATTGGTGTTACGTCTATGAGCGAAACAGAGGAGGATGCTAAGCAGGAATATGACGAATACTGCTGTGCGGGCGCGCCATGAGCTTTTGCTACTATTGTCAACGGTGTTATGTTCCATGCGGCGAAGTTGATTGCCGCATGGGTAGACAAAAACGTCTTCTTCGTCGCTGGAGAAGGCGACTGTGCTGACGCGGAAGTCGGGGGAGTAATCGATTCCGTAGTTGCTTCCATTTTGGTTGTGTCCTTGCATCAGAGTTCTATACGCTTTTTTACACTGTTTTACCAGCGGTAGATGTGTCTACTACAAACTCCTAATATATGTAAATGTACTTATGGCGATTCGTACATACCTTGCGCCATTAAATATGTATATGTATGTCTGCTTACGACTAACACTTTATATTTACATTACTTAATTTATTTTTATCGCAAATTTTTATTTATTAGAAAAAAATGATATTTTCGTCTGTAGATGAATAAGTTCAGTTGAGGTGAAATATGTTCTCTAATTAGGTTAATAATGGATGGGGTTAGGATAGTTTGTTCTCCATGTGTTCCAATTCTGAATCGTGGATTGATTATGCACGTTTTTTTTTTTTTTTTTTTTTTTTTTTTTTTTTTTTTTTTTTTTTTTTTCGTGGGTAGGTAAAAACCTTCATAGGCACTACGAGGACCGGCCGCGCGTGCTCATAGTAGTGTGAGATTCTTACTCACTAAAAAAACCTCCCATTTCCGGCTAGACTACGACTAAGTTCCCTTAACAAGTAGTTCACGCTTCTATAGTAATCGTGTTTGGCAGGTTACCTTCCAACGAAAGCACCTACAATACCGTAATAATAAGCGGTTTCTCCTTATGACGCTAGATCCAACGGTCTCGTTCGTTGTAGTCGGCGCGCAAGGTTTGTCTGATCCAGAGTTCGGATTATTTCGTCATTGCAATGTTCATTAAGACGAGTGCGAAGTTTGCGAGCAAAGTTTCTCACCTCGTCGGTCACGGTTGCGATTCCTAAATCTCGATGTAAGTCGCTATTTCTTATGTACCATGGAGCATCTACGATTGCTCTTAGTGTCTTATTTTGAAAAGTTTCTAAAATAGATATATTGTTTGGTTTAGTACAGCCCCAAAGTTGTATACCGTACGTCCAAGATGGTTTTAGCACTTGCTTATACAAAAGCAGTTTGTTATATACGCTTAATTTCGAAGATCGTCCGATAAGCCAATTCATTTCTCGTAGCTTGATTTCGAGCTCGTCGCGTTTCTTAAAAAAAAAAATTAAAGTCTGTAATGTTGGACTCTTCAACACGTACTTGGCTATATGTAACATATAGGCGACGAGAAACTCTGTCATCGCGTGCTGGAATATTGCGTATGGCATACTTCGGGGTAGACGCTGGTCCTCAATGCAGAGTCTATCATAGACCTGCCTTATCAGAGGTATAAATGCAGCGAAATCAAAATTGTGACCGAGGGTCTTCTTAATGGGCTTACTGCCCCTTCCGTTACCAGTATATAGTTGTTCGTCTTTAGGTGCTGTCTCCTGCGTGACGACTGGTGCTGCGGGTGGTGGACGCCGAGCTGGTCTTCTTTGTGACCGCGCCTGGTTTTTAGGTCTCGATCGAGCCTCTTCCTCTTGGTCAACGTTATCAACCTGGTTAGCCCAGTTAGCATTGCCGAATTGTTGCTCGTGTTGCCTCTGGTTGAATTGAGCCATTCTATCGATGTCTCTCGGCCTCATTCGCCTGGGTGCTTGGTTTTGTGGGGGGTGTTCCCGGCCCTGAAGTGGCGGATTTCGCGCCTGATTAGGTGGATTTCCACGCTGATTGTTGTTGTTATTACGATTGTTAAACGCCATTAAAGCAGAAATTATATTCTTGTAATTTTTATTATATAAAAACGATTATGCACGTGGTGACAGGTTGAATGTTTCGTCTACTGCAGCTCAAATGTCTGGAAATGTGAAGATCGTGTGCTGCGTAGTCTCGTGGTTGATTGATTGGAAGGGTTTCAAGATGCACGTAATGTGTACTTTTTTCTTCCTGCCAATATTTGATGATTAGGCACAGTTTGTTGAAGCAATTTTAGCTTCTTTTTGTTTCTTAAATGTTTCTGATTTTATATTTTACTTTTAGTATTGGTATATGTATATAGATATGCAAGATTGCGTTAAGATTCGTTACTCTTTAAGTAATGCACTTTTATATTCTTGGAATAGTACTAGTTACACAAGTTAAAATAAAAAAGGAACACACACTGCGCACTATCAAGTGTCAACCGGAAAAGAAAAGAAGAGGTCTCGCACATGTGCCATTGGGCTTATATAGTCCGAAATTATGTTCCAAAAGCAAAGTGCAGAGTGGCGTGCGATACATTTGCAGTTGCTTTCAGCGGCTTACTTTGTTCTTGTACGCGATAAGATTACGATTAGTTGATTTTAAATATTTTTATTGAGGTTCTAGGTTAATATTTTCAAGACACACGCGCTACAAACTTTACCATCGACTTCCAATATTCTATCACCTCCTATGAAAGTTTGGTTCAATGAATTTATTTTGGATTCAATTTGGACTGCTTTCGAGATAGGCTATTTCACTTTGCGTAATAAAACTTATTTTTATTGAACGACAATAGCGTGGCGACAAAAGCAGTTTGTTATATACGCCAATTCATTTCTCGTAGCTTGATTTCGAGCTCGTCGCGTTTCTTAAAAAAAAAAATTAAAGTCTGTAATGTTGGACTCTTCAACACGTACTTGGCTATATGTAACATATAGGCGACGAGAAACTCTGTCATCGCGTGCTGGAATATTGCGTATGGCATACTTCGGGGTAGACGCTGGTCCTCAATGCAGAGTCTATCATAGACCTGCCTTATCAGAGGTATAAATGCAGCGAAATCAAAATTGTGACCGAGGGTCTTCTTAATGGGCTTACTGCCCCTTCCGTTACCAGTATATAGTTGTTCGTCTTTAGGTGCTGTCTCCTGCGTGACGACTGGTGCTGCGGGTGGTGGACGCCGAGCTGGTCTTCTTTGTGACCGCGCCTGGTTTTTAGGTCTCGATCGAGCCTCTTCCTCTTGGTCAACGTTATCAACCTGGTTAGCCCAGTTAGCATTGCCGAATTGTTGCTCGTGTTGCCTCTGGTTGAATTGAGCCATCCTATCGATGTCTCTCGGCCTCATTCGCCTGGGTGCTTGGTTTTGTGGGGGGTGTTCCCGGCCCTGAAGTGGCGGATTTCGCGCCTGATTAGGTGGATTTCCACGCTGATTGTTGTTGTTATTACGATTGTTAAACGCCATTAAAGCAGAAATTATATTCTTGTAATTTTTATTATATAAAAACGATTATGCACGTGGTGACAGGTTGAATGTTTCGTCTACTGCAGCTCAAATGTCTGGAAATGTGAAGATCGTGTGCTGCGTAGTCTCGTGGTTGATTGATTGGAAGGGTTTCAAGATGCACGTAATGTGTACTTTTTTCTTCCTGCCAATATTTGATGATTAGGCACAGTTTGTTGAAGCAATTTTAGCTTCTTTTTGTTTCTTAAATGTTTCTGATTTTATATTTTACTTTTAGTATTGGTATATGTATATAGATATGCAAGATTGCGTTAAGATTCGTTACTCTTTAAGTAATGCACTTTTATATTCTTGGAATAGTACTAGTTACACAAGTTAAAATAAAAAAGGAACACACACTGCGCACTATCAAGTGTCAACCGGAAAAGAAAAGAAGAGGTCTCGCACATGTGCCATTGGGCTTATATAGTCCGAAATTATGTTCCAAAAGCAAAGTGCAGAGTGGCGTGCGATACATTTGCAGTTGCTTTCAGCGGCTTACTTTGTTCTTGTACGCGATAAGATTACGATTAGTTGATTTTAAATATTTTTATTGAGGTTCTAGGTTAATATTTTCAAGACACACGCGCTACAAACTTTACCATCGACTTCCAATATTCTATCACCTCCTATGAAAGTTTGGTTCAATGAATTTATTTTGGATTCAATTTGGACTGCTTTCGAGATAGGCTATTTCACTTTGCGTAATAAAACTTATTTTTATTGAACGACAATAGCGTGGCGACAAAAGCAGTTTGTTATATACGCTTAATTTCGAAGATCGTCCGATAAGCCAATTCATTTCTCGTAGCTTGATTTCGAGCTCGTCGCGTTTCTTAAAAAAAAAAATTAAAGTCTGTAATGTTGGACTCTTCAACACGTATATGGCGTACATATAGGCGACGAGAAACTCTGTCATCGCGTGCTGGAATATTGCGTATGGCATACTTCGGGGTAGACGCTGGTCCTCAATGCAGAGTCTATCATAGACCTGCCTTATCAGAGGTATAAATGCAGCGAAATCAAAATTGTGACCGAGGGTCTTCTTAATGGGCTTACTGCCCCTTCCGTTACCAGTATATAGTTGTTCGTCTTTAGGTGCTGTCTCCTGCGTGACGACTGGTGCTGCGGGTGGTGGACGCCGAGCTGGTCTTCTTTGTGACCGCGCCTGGTTTTTAGGTCTCGATCGAGCCTCTTCCTCTTGGTCAACGTTATCAACCTGGTTAGCCCAGTTAGCATTGCCGAATTGTTGCTCGTGTTGCCTCTGGTTGAATTGAGCCATCCTATCGATGTCTCTCGGCCTCATTCGCCTGGGTGCTTGGTTTTGTGGGGGGTGTTCCCGGCCCTGAAGTGGCGGATTTCGCGCCTGATTAGGTGGATTTCCACGCTGATTGTTGTTGTTATTACGATTGTTAAACGCCATTAAAGCAGAAATTATATTCTTGTAATTTTTATTATATAAAAACGATTATGCACGTGGTGACAGGTTGAATGTTTCGTCTACTGCAGCTCAAATGTCTGGAAATGTGAAGATCGTGTGCTGCGTAGTCTCGTGGTTGATTGATTGGAAGGGTTTCAAGATGCACGTAATGTGTACTTTTTTCTTCCTGCCAATATTTGATGATTAGGCACAGTTTGTTGAAGCAATTTTAGCTTCTTTTTGTTTCTTAAATGTTTCTGATTTTATATTTTACTTTTAGTATTGGTATATGTATATAGATATGCAAGATTGCGTTAAGATTCGTTACTCTTTAAGTAATGCACTTTTATATTCTTGGAATAGTACTAGTTACACAAGTTAAAATAAAAAAGGAACACACACTGCGCACTATCAAGTGTCAACCGGAAAAGAAAAGAAGAGGTCTCGCACATGTGCCATTGGGCTTATATAGTCCGAAATTATGTTCCAAAAGCAAAGTGCAGAGTGGCGTGCGATACATTTGCAGTTGCTTTCAGCGGCTTACTTTGTTCTTGTACGCGATAAGATTACGATTAGTTGATTTTAAATATTTTTATTGAGGTTCTAGGTTAATATTTTCAAGACACACGCGCTACAAACTTTACCATCGACTTCCAATATTCTATCACCTCCTATGAAAGTTTGGTTCAATGAATTTATTTTGGATTCAATTTGGACTGCTTTCGAGATAGGCTATTTCACTTTGCGTAATAAAACTTATTTTTATTGAACGACAATAGCGTGGCGACAAAAGCAGTTTGTTATATACGCTTAATTTCGAAGATCGTCCGATAAGCCAATTCATTTCTCGTAGCTTGATTTCGAGCTCGTCGCGTTTCTTAAAAAAAAAAATTAAAGTCTGTAATGTTGGACTCTTCAACACGTATATGGCGTACATATAGGCGACGAGAAACTCTGTCATCGCGTGCTGGAATATTGCGTATGGCATACTTCGGGGTAGACGCTGGTCCTCAATGCAGAGTCTATCATAGACCTGCCTTATCAGAGGTATAAATGCAGCGAAATCAAAATTGTGACCGAGGGTCTTCTTAATGGGCTTACTGCCCCTTCCGTTACCAGTATATAGTTGTTCGTCTTTAGGTGCTGTCTCCTGCGTGACGACTGGTGCTGCGGGTGGTGGACGCCGAGCTGGTCTTCTTTGTGACCGCGCCTGGTTTTTAGGTCTCGATCGAGCCTCTTCCTCTTGGTCAACGTTATCAACCTGGTTAGCCCAGTTAGCATTGCCGAATTGTTGCTCGTGTTGCCTCTGGTTGAATTGAGCCATTCTATCGATGTCTCTCGGCCTCATTCGCCTGGGTGCTTGGTTTTGTGGGGGGTGTTCCCGGCCCTGAAGTGGCGGATTTCGCGCCTGATTAGGTGGATTTCCACGCTGATTGTTGTTGTTATTACGATTGTTAAACGCCATTAAAGCAGAAATTATATTCTTGTAATTTTTATTATATAAAAACGATTATGCACGTGGTGACAGGTTGAATGTTTCGTCTACTGCAGCTCAAATGTCTGGAAATGTGAAGATCGTGTGCTGCGTAGTCTCGTGGTTGATTGATTGGAAGGGTTTCAAGATGCACGTAATGTGTACTTTTTTCTTCCTGCCAATATTTGATGATTAGGCACAGTTTGTTGAAGCAATTTTAGCTTCTTTTTGTTTCTTAAATGTTTCTGATTTTATATTTTACTTTTAGTATTGGTATATGTATATAGATATGCAAGATTGCGTTAAGATTCGTTACTCTTTAAGTAATGCACTTTTATATTCTTGGAATAGTACTAGTTACACAAGTTAAAATAAAAAAGGAACACACACTGCGCACTATCAAGTGTCAACCGGAAAAGAAAAGAAGAGGTCTCGCACATGTGCCATTGGGCTTATATAGTCCGAAATTATGTTCCAAAAGCAAAGTGCAGAGTGGCGTGCGATACATTTGCAGTTGCTTTCAGCGGCTTACTTTGTTCTTGTACGCGATAAGATTACGATTAGTTGATTTTAAATATTTTTATTGAGGTTCTAGGTTAATATTTTCAAGACACACGCGCTACAAACTTTACCATCGACTTCCAATATTCTATCACCTCCTATGAAAGTTTGGTTCAATGAATTTATTTTGGATTCAATTTGGACTGCTTTCGAGATAGGCTATTTCACTTTGCGTAATAAAACTTATTTTTATTGAACGACAATAGCGTGGCGACAAAAGCAGTTTGTTATATACGCTTAATTTCGAAGATCGTCCGATAAGCCAATTCATTTCTCGTAGCTTGATTTCGAGCTCGTCGCGTTTCTTAAAAAAAAAAATTAAAGTCTGTAATGTTGGACTCTTCAACACGTACTTGGCTATATGTAACATATAGGCGACGAGAAACTCTGTCATCGCGTGCTGGAATATTGCGTATGGCATACTTCGGGGTAGACGCTGGTCCTCAATGCAGAGTCTATCATAGACCTGCCTTATCAGAGGTATAAATGCAGCGAAATCAAAATTGTGACCGAGGGTCTTCTTAATGGGCTTACTGCCCCTTCCGTTACCAGTATATAGTTGTTCGTCTTTAGGTGCTGTCTCCTGCGTGACGACTGGTGCTGCGGGTGGTGGACGCCGAGCTGGTCTTCTTTGTGACCGCGCCTGGTTTTTAGGTTTCGATCGAGCCTCTTCCTCTTGGTCAACGTTATCAACCTGGTTAGCCCAGTTAGCATTGCCGAATTGTTGCTCGTGTTGCCTCTGGTTGAATTGAGCCATCCTATCGATGTCTCTCGGCCTCATTCGCCTGGGTGCTTGGTTTTGTGGGGGGTGTTCCCGGCCCTGAAGTGGCGGATTTCGCGCCTGATTAGGTGGATTTCCACGCTGATTGTTGTTGTTATTACGATTGTTAAACGCCATTAAAGCAGAAATTATATTCTTGTAATTTTTATTATATAAAAACGATTATGCACGTGGTGACAGGTTGAATGTTTCGTCTACTGCAGCTCAAATGTCTGGAAATGTGAAGATCGTGTGCTGCGTAGTCTCGTGGTTGATTGATTGGAAGGGTTTCAAGATGCACGTAATGTGTACTTTTTTCTTCCTGCCAATATTTGATGATTAGGCACAGTTTGTTGAAGCAATTTTAGCTTCTTTTTGTTTCTTAAATGTTTCTGATTTTATATTTTACTTTTAGTATTGGTATATGTATATAGATATGCAAGATTGCGTTAAGATTCGTTACTCTTTAAGTAATGCACTTTTATATTCTTGGAATAGTACTAGTTACACAAGTTAAAATAAAAAAGGAACACACACTGCGCACTATCAAGTGTCAACCGGAAAAGAAAAGAAGAGGTCTCGCACATGTGCCATTGGGCTTATATAGTCCGAAATTATGTTCCAAAAGCAAAGTGCAGAGTGGCGTGCGATACATTTGCAGTTGCTTTCAGCGGCTTACTTTGTTCTTGTACGCGATAAGATTACGATTAGTTGATTTTAAATATTTTTATTGAGGTTCTAGGTTAATATTTTCAAGACACACGCGCTACAAACTTTACCATCGACTTCCAATATTCTATCACCTCCTATGAAAGTTTGGTTCAATGAATTTATTTTGGATTCAATTTGGACTGCTTTCGAGATAGGCTATTTCACTTTGCGTAATAAAACTTATTTTTATTGAACGACAATAGCGTGGCGACAAAAGCAGTTTGTTATATACGCCAATTCATTTCTCGTAGCTTGATTTCGAGCTCGTCGCGTTTCTTAAAAAAAAAAATTAAAGTCTGTAATGTTGGACTCTTCAACACGTACTTGGCTATATGTAACATATAGGCGACGAGAAACTCTGTCATCGCGTGCTGGAATATTGCGTATGGCATACTTCGGGGTAGACGCTGGTCCTCAATGCAGAGTCTATCATAGACCTGCCTTATCAGAGGTATAAATGCAGCGAAATCAAAATTGTGACCGAGGGTCTTCTTAATGGGCTTACTGCCCCTTCCGTTACCAGTATATAGTTGTTCGTCTTTAGGTGCTGTCTCCTGCGTGACGACTGGTGCTGCGGGTGGTGGACGCCGAGCTGGTCTTCTTTGTGACCGCGCCTGGTTTTTAGGTCTCGATCGAGCCTCTTCCTCTTGGTCAACGTTATCAACCTGGTTAGCCCAGTTAGCATTGACGAATTGTTGCTCGTGTTGCCTCTGGTTGAATTGAGCCATTCTATCGATGTCTCTCGGCCTCATTCGCCTGGGTGCTTGGTTTTGTGGGGGGTGTTCCCGGCCCTGAAGTGGCGGATTTCGCGCCTGATTAGGTGGATTTCCACGCTGATTGTTGTTGTTATTACGATTGTTAAACGCCATTAAAGCAGAAATTATATTCTTGTAATTTTTATTATATAAAAACGATTATGCACGTGGTGACAGGTTGAATGTTTCGTCTACTGCAGCTCAAATGTCTGGAAATGTGAAGATCGTGTGCTGCGTAGTCTCGTGGTTGATTGATTGGAAGGGTTTCAAGATGCACGTAATGTGTACTTTTTTCTTCCTGCCAATATTTGATGATTAGGCACAGTTTGTTGAAGCAATTTTAGCTTCTTTTTGTTTCTTAAATGTTTCTGATTTTATATTTTACTTTTAGTATTGGTATATGTATATAGATATGCAAGATTGCGTTAAGATTCGTTACTCTTTAAGTAATGCACTTTTATATTCTTGGAATAGTACTAGTTACACAAGTTAAAATAAAAAAGGAACACACACTGCGCACTATCAAGTGTCAACCGGAAAAGAAAAGAAGAGGTCTCGCACATGTGCCATTGGGCTTATATAGTCCGAAATTATGTTCCAAAAGCAAAGTGCAGAGTGGCGTGCGATACATTTGCAGTTGCTTTCAGCGGCTTACTTTGTTCTTGTACGCGATAAGATTACGATTAGTTGATTTTAAATATTTTTATTGAGGTTCTAGGTTAATATTTTCAAGACACACGCGCTACAAACTTTACCATCGACTTCCAATATTCTATCACCTCCTATGAAAGTTTGGTTCAATGAATTTATTTTGGATTCAATTTGGACTGCTTTCGAGATAGGCTATTTCACTTTGCGTAATAAAACTTATTTTTATTGAACGACAATAGCGTGGCGATGATTGCGTTGAATTTTGCCGAATAATTTTATTGGTTGAATTGCAAAACAAACGTAAGGGCACAAATGAGCATTGTTTGCATCTGAATCAGAGATGTTTTCAAAATTTTGCTTGAATTGCGTTTGTTGCGAACCATCACCCCATTTTGAAATAAGTTCTAAAGAATTGCATTCGTTTTCATTTAAAGTTTGTAGTACGTCATCGAAATACAACAATAAGCGTTTAGCTATATGGTTTAATGAGTCCTGTAAGTTTATCTCAGCTAAAGTTTTTGTTACAGTATATGACTCAGGGACAGGGTAGTATTGTTTTTTGCTTTTTGAAGAATACTGTAACAAGGAAAAAGTTTTTTGTCACTAGTTCTCAGTATCTCATACTGCTTTCGAGATAGATTCGCTTCAACGAAAATGCTTTCTTATACCTCTTTGCCATCCCAGTAGAGTCGATGATTTGTTTTAGTACTTTTGAAGCTTGCGATTTTCCTGTTTCACGTAGCTTCATTTGAGTAGCAAACGCAAGTTCCTCTGTTTAATTACAAATACCATTGTATATGAATCTAATAGTTGTCGTTTTCCAAATTTTATTGGTATCCCAAGCCTACATTTTTGGGTATAATTTCTTAGGAAAGAGTATCCAAAATCACACATTTTTTTGCAAAAAAAAAATTTATTACAGTTTTTAAGGAAGAACACATTTTCAGTTACATAAATACATCTTATGTATGTATAATTTAAAAATAAGTTTCACATTAGTATGCTTAAACGTGTCAGTTTAGCTTTTTATACTTTGTTAATAAAATCTCTATGCTTGGCGTTCAAATCTCCGGCTATGAGGAAATAACTCTCGCCCAATTCCAGCCTTAGGCATCTAAACAATGTCTCGAGCTCGGACATGAATAATGTAGACTGAGGAACATCAGGAGCATAAAATGCGACCACGAACATCTTCTTTCCACTACGGAGAGGGATGCACACAACACACGATTCTAGCTCCCGGAACCTACGCACTTCACCACTGTACACGGCCTTATACCTTAGTTCTTTTCGAATAAGGATCGCAACACCGCCTCCACGAGTGGAGTTGGGTCGGTCTCTTCTTTCGATATTATATTTGCTGTGCCGTAACTTGCGTTTCTGGGTAAGCTTAGTTTCGCTAACCAGACACACATCAGGGCTTTGGTCGTTGAGCAACTTAAAGAGCGATTCCTTACGCTCGTTCCTAATCAATGAGTTTACATTCACCGCTGGGATCTTCAAGAATTCCCCATTCGCGGCCGTACCCATTACGAATGAAATTGCGCTGAGCTCGGTAGAAGCGCGTAGATCCTGTCCACCCGGTTCGTCTGCTCTTGTATTTTCCGCTGGAGCTGACCCATCTGCCCCTGGATTTGGAGCAAGATGGTCAACAAGTCGCCTTGAGCTTCAGGTGCTTTAGGCACTGGGGCCTGTACAGCTACCTTCTGTAGGTAATATGGGAAGAAACGGCTGGTGTTTGGACCGAACCTTGTGGAGCATTTACTACGCTCTTCTGTTTTCGAGCTAGATTTGCTGTTTTTATGCATTGGAATTCTGGACAACCCCGATAATTTGCAGTGTGTCCCGAATTCCTGCATAATACGCATGAGAGTTGGTTCTTATCGGCAACTCTTTCCTTACCCAGAGGACAATCTTCTGTCTTGTGGAACCTTGCGCATTTGACACATCGAGCCTGTATTTCACAGTTCGACGCGGCGTGCCCGAACCTTTGGCAGCGAACGCATTGAATAATGCCCTCGTTGCGTTTTAATTTGTCCCATGTTACAACCTGGTGGTCTAGGACACGGATACATCTTAGATCCTCCACTTTGCTATTGGGAGACAGTTGGACAAGAAAGAAAGGCAGCTTACGATTCTCCCTTCTGGCTTTTACTGTGGTAAAAAGCTTAACTCCCACAAACGTGAGATCGTCGCTTTTAAGTTGTTGGAGCGTCATAAGGAGCTCCTCTGGTTCGGTGGACGGATCCATCCCTTTCAGCAGCATTGTTTGCCGCTTTTCCCCCTTCGGGGTGAAAGAGAAGAACTCCGTCGTCGAGTCCCTCAATAAACCTTTTATTTTATTGTAATCTTCCACAGTGTTACAATGGATGGAGTGTCGATTATTACTTAACCGTTTAATATTAAAATTAGAACCTATGGCCAACTCACATAATTTTATAGTGTCCCTCAGTTCCAAATTACAGGTGTTGATAGGCGGCACCCTTACTTTTACTGGCTTATTCTGCAGTTGTTGTTGCAGCTGTGCTTATGTCTGCTTTTGTGTCTGCTGTTGCTGCTGCTGCGTTTGCTGCTGTGTCTGCTGTTGCTGCTGCTGGGTCTGGCGTTGCTGCTGTTGCTGCAGAGGGGTATTTTGCTGCTGCTGTAGCTGTTGCCGTTTAGTTTGCGGTTGCGGATTTGTAAAAAAAAGTCGAAACACGTTTGTACAGAACAAAGCTCTGTAAACGACTGTAATGCAGCTTGTACTTTAGGAATAATGTCAAAATTTTCCAAATGGTCGCGCTGTACCCTCACATCCACGTCGTCACACCATTTATGGACGTCAACCCGAGAATAATCAGGATCGAAACAGGGAAATGCAACAAAGCTACTGCCTTCGCGTTGTATACTACGTAGAATTTCGCTGATAGCATCAACAGTTATTAGCAGATTTTGATTTCTGCTTTCAACGCCTTTGTCCGTCTGATTGACAACATTTTGATTTGCATCGTCCATCTCTATTGTCGTCTTCCTCCCCTTCTTCCTCGAACCAATATTTTTTTGTGCATAATCACTCACCCAGGTATTACGCCGCGCGCAGTACCGTTGTTGTTGATCAGTTATATGTTTATCTGCACTTATGTACCTACGCACTCACAGGGTATACAGAAAATCCAATGTCTATAGACATAAACAGACACGCACAAACACGACAGCACAGCGTACGAACCGAATGAAAACTATTTTTCCTTAAAAAAACTGCACTTCATATGTAAAGCTGGCTGTTACACTCACGACTGAACCCGAGTAGCTGACTACTAAACCGATCTGGACCACCCAGGGGTCCATCCACGACTGCACTCCACGAAGTTACACTCACGACTGAACCCGAGTAGCCGACTACTAAACTGATCTGGACCACCCGGAGGTCCTTTCACGACTGCACTCCACGAAGTTACACTCACGACTGAACCCGAGTAGCCGACTACTAAACTGATCTGGACCACCCGGAGGTCCTTTCACGACTGCACTCCACGAAGTTACACTCATGACTGAGCCCGAGTAGCCGCCCACTTAACCGATCTGGACCACTCGAAGGTCCATCAACGACTACACCGATCAACCAATGGTCGTTGTTGTTGATTCAACAAATGCAGCATTGTTGATTTTTTTTTAAAACGATACAATGTTCCTTGGTTAAATCAACAACGCCATAGTCAATTTCGTGATTAAATGATCACGAAGCATAGTTGAATCAACAATGTTTGTGCTAAAATCCGTGATGAAAGAAACACGGCGACAGTGGTACCTTAAACATGAACGTGTTTGTTCAACAATACCTGTGTTTGAGTTAAAATTTTTATGTTTGCATAAACATGGGGAAGTATGATCATTGTTAAGCAACTATTGAAGCATTGTAAGGACTGCGTGCTTCGTTAAAAATGTCTGTGCTTATTTTATCACGTAAGCGTTGTTAATTCTCCACGGCCATTGTTAATGAAACATGTTTCTCGTAATCGTAGTTATTCATAAAAAACTAGTTGAAATTGCACATTGCAGTTACGGTGAGGGGGAAATATTATTAATTCAAACTTACACACATACACACATGTGCTTACATCCCTATACACAGTCTCGCACAAAAAAATGGCCACAAAAGAAAACATTTTTACTTAGTTTTAGTATGCTTAAGTAATAGATATACTAGGTACATATACCAAATGTTCATTGAATACAAATTACAAATTTTGAATATAATTGGTGGATAGACATAAAGTTGGCTCTATTACAGTTTTAGTTGAAAAACCTAATATACCTACCATCTCATGTGATTAATCAAAGCTGATCCCAATATGAAATTTAAACAAAATCGTAAGAGCTGTTTTTGAGTACCTAAATCGATTTAATGTGAGATTGATCTTGAGTAAATTGTCCTTTATATAAGGGCGGAAACAAAATTATATGAATTTTGAAGTAAATCGGTCAAGCCGTTGCAATCTAGAAGCGGTCGCAACAGACGGAATTGACTATTTTTAACTTCTTTCTAGTAGTAATGTCAAAGTCCATCAAGACCTTGAAGACAGTTTTTTTACGAATGCAGTACTTACCGTTCTTTATGTGCAGGTGCAAGTAAACATATATCTTGCAAATTTACTCACACTCACAGTTATGGTTTCCACCTGAAAATTGAATTAAAAGCCATATTTTGTTTTTGACACTTATAATCCATTTGTATTCTTTATTTCAGTTAGTTTTCTTCATTTTTTTTAATAATATTATTAAAAGTATTTTATAAAAGTAAATTTTTTTCCATTGGTATTTGAATATAAACAAATAGGCGGTCCATCAAACTCTTTAATTTTATGAATAAAATACATCCCTGTGCCATTATAAATTTCTTATGAATTACAAGAACGTTCAAAATATCTTTTAAAACTTTTTAAATTCTATATTTGATTGCAATTGAAACACTCATAATCATCATATGGCTTTAATTTATGGATGAACTTATAATGGATTAAAAGATTATTAAGATTATCAAACTTTTTTTTTCCGGTACATAATTGGCATTTATACATTATGTATTAAGTTTTAAAGTGTCGATTAGGACATGTACATATATCAGGACAAACTCTTTCCTTGGTTTCTATTTCAAAAAAAAACTTTTGCAAAAAAATACAAACTGATTTTGATGCTATCGGATATTGAAGGTTGAAAACAAAAAAAAATTTGAAGCAAGTATCTAACGCTGGCAGTAAGGAAGTAAATTTGTATTTTATGTCGTTATAGTAAACTACGAACGAATCATCAAATGCGCAAAATATAATTAAAGGCTGCAAGCTTTGATCCAGAACCCTCACCTTACTGGCTATTCGATCCAATGCTGGATTAAAATCATTTGCCTCATTTACGTAAAGGATCAAAGATTGTTGGGAGTCCTTTATTGTTGGCTTGTAAAATTTTCGTTTATTGGATTCACCCTGTTTTGGAATTGTAGTTTGTTTGGCAGATGGTGGAAGGACTGCATGCAATAAGTTTATAATTAAAACGTCTTCGGGTCCTGAAATGAACCAAGTAAGCCATAAACATTTAATAAGCTTCATTATGTGAGATGCAGCAAAAAATTACCTTTTGAAAAGTTTTGCTTGCGTAAGTTACTAAGCAGTTCTTGGCAATATTTGTCTTTGACTTTTTCATCAAATATAGGTTTTATAGAGATCTTAAAAGCATCCCATCGCTCTATTAGGGAATTTTGCTTTCCAGCAAACAGGGTTTCAAAGTCTGAATTTATCTAGAAAAATAATAAATAAGTAAATTCCTATAAAATAAAAACTATTCATAATATCTACCAGTGTAACTCCAGCTGAATGTTTCAGTAATGGCCAATTGTTTAAAAATGTCGAAAAGTTCTGAGCTCTAGAATTTTTTTGCCTTAGCGCGAAAGTCTTTCTCCACTTGGATTTGATCTCGTCCCAGGGTTCCCTATGGATTTGGAGCCATAAAATATCTGCCGAGCAGTCTTCTATTTCTATAACATAAGAATACAAGTTTTTGCATTATATAAAACATTAAACATAATAAGCAAACGAACCTTGAAGTATATCAATTTCTTCCTCTATTAAATTTGATTCAGAAAGGCTACCATTCAACTCTCCGGTATCACCGAAATCATTTTCTGAACACTCTAGACCAATCTGTCTATACCGTCTTTTTGTATTATAAAAACGGCTATAGAGTCGTCCTGAAGGGTTCTCTTTTGATCCTTTTGGTGGCGGTGTAAAATATATATTCTGTTAATAGAATATTCGGTTAAGGAATAAGCATCATTAGCCAAGTCGATTGAGCCATGTTTGTACGTCTTTGTGTCACCAGTTTTGAAGCTTATTTATATAAACCACTTCACAATTAAGCGTAGATCCTAGCTTCTAGATTGCAGATAATCATAAAACAAATATGTACGAGTATACATATTATGCAAACAATTCCAACTTGAAGTCCGAGCAATGCATCTGCGAAAACCCAGTTTAATTTGCTGCATTAGTTTTTTCGTTTGGCCCGAGCGACAACTCTCATGTAATATCTTGTTAAATATTTTCAATATACAGACACGATTCACTGTTTTTTCACTAGTTTTGCTAGGCCTTATACCGTCAGAACTAATTTCTCGCCCCAAATACTCTAGGCGTGTTTGCAAAAACTTGCATTTTTTTATATTTAATGAAAATCCACACTCGATTAGAGCTTTAAGTACACTGTCGAGTTTTTCGAGTCCTTCAGAGATGGTTTTCGAGGGTATAAGTACATCATCCAGGTAAACCAGTGCGGTGGTATCCTTGAGTTTCCCTAGAGCCATATTAATTGCTCGCTGAAAGACGGCAGGTGTGTTGGCTAGCCCAAACGGCATCCGCAAAAACTCAAAATGTCCATCAGGAGTCACGAACGCAGTCTTTTCAATTGATTCTTCCGAAATGGGTATTTGATAAAACCCTGAAGCCATGTCAAGGGATGTGAAATATTTGTTTCCGTAGAGGCGATCCAACTGGTCGTCAATTCTGGGCATAGGGTAACGATCTTTGACTGTATTACGATTCAATGCCCTGAAATCTATACATAAACGATCATCTCCACACTTTTTCCTAACGAGTATCACAGGACTTGCAAAAGGTGAAGTACTATCCCTGATGATTTTATACAGCTTTAGCTCGGATATTATTCGCGACGTTACTTGTCGCTCAGCATGAGCCATACGGTAAGGACGGTAAGTAACGCGCTCGTCTTTAATAAGCTTAATGTTGAGAGAACCAGTTGTAACCTCTGCTTTGGGAAAACCAGAAATTATGTTTTCGGAATACTTTCCCATGATATTATTTAATTCCGGTCGAAGCTCAGACAAGGGCAAAGTGCTACTGTTCAAACAGGAGACAGACTTCTTACGTCGCAGCGTTGACCCGTTGGTGTCTACAAGAATCTCCAAAGTAGGATCTTTCAGAACGTCTCTACCGATTATCAATTCATTTTTCATATATCCCTTGTCGATAATATGCAAATCTACCTCGATGTTTAACTCCTCAAATTCGATAATTAAAAGTAATTTTTCGGTTAGAACAATTGGATCTTTACTAATTCCTTGAACTGAAAGGAAAAAAGGAATTCGAGCCGTTGATAACTTATCGGCGACATCAGAACGAACCAAGCAGCAATCGGAACCTGTATCTAAAACACAGTGAAACAATTTTCCACCAATAATGACAGGGGTTGTGTTGTCGATTCGGTATACTTCAGCGCAAAAATCCACCCGTTTTCGTTCTGCCCTTTGTTTAGCCCAACAAGCATTCTCAACGTGTCCATTCTTGCCACAAAATGAACATTTTTCACTTGAAGTTGTCTTATGTGGGAAATGCTTTTCCAATTTTTTGTGCTCTTTGGACGTATTTGTAGGACATTTCGCACGAATATGACCGGATTCGCCACAACCGTAACATCTTTTTTCTACCTCAGTCCTTGGACGCTTTGCTGTGTATTGAATTTTCCGATTGTTTGGGTCAAACTCTCTTATTCTCTTCCGCGGTCGCTCACGTATTGACGAAAGGTGATCAATTAGATCCTGTATCGTTTTCGGCATAACGAATGTCAGCGAATTTCGTAGGCTTATGTCGGAAATACAGCCTATAATAATTCGAACTGCCTTGTCTTCGGGTATCTCGAATGGTAAGCGGTTAATCTGCGCGGCTTTCTCCATAGCGAAATCATTATATGTTGGGTATGCTTCGCTTTCAACGTTTGCCACACTGCGTAGTTGTTCTATAATATTTGTTCCACTAGAAAAAGCGTGAAGCAAAGAAGCTGATAAGTCGGCCCAAGCATAAATTTGGTACCCATGTTGCTCGTACCATGTCTTACCTCTACCTAAAAGGGCAGACTGCACCCTAGGGATGACATCGTAATCTTGTAAATGGTCGCGTTTGACGCGTTCATTAATATCTTCGCACCATTTTCTGATGTCGACCCTGGAGTGGTCAGGGTCGAAACACGGAAAACCTACAACGTCGTCCTTTTCTTTCCTATGTGCGGCCTGTATAATTTTGGCTATAGCATCATCGAGCGTAGCTGAATTATTGGGCATATTCTGATGCTCTGCCCCCCCCCTCAGCTGCTGCTTCAATCATCTTATTTTCTGTTTTTAGGTTTAACCAAACTCACCCTATGTGATAACTGCAAACAAGAATAAACACGAAAGCACACCCAAACACGCAAAACAATAATTTACAGCCGACTCAATAAAAGTACCAAGCAAAGAAATCTTAAAAACAAACAAACACCGCAATCCCAACGCGCAACTTTCGAAGGGAAACAAATGCACACACGCACACACACGAGGGTCGAAAATATGCAGATATAACAAGGGAATATAAAACACAGTTAACAATGCCCAGTTTTGACGAGACACGAATCGTTTGGAAATTTATTTTTTTTTTTTTTCCTTTTTTCTCCTCTTCTTTTCTTTTTTTTTTTTTTTTTCTCTTCTTTTCCTTTTTTTGCACACGCACACACGAGTGTCGCAGATAGGCAGATGTTACAACACAATCCTTGTTTTTATGCCAAACTACTTTCTTTTATTATTATTATTTTTATTTATTAACTATCTTAGCACACGGGCAATCCCACTTCTGATGATAGAAACACGTAAGTTTATATTTTATACTACCGATTCTTTTATCCACGAATTCTGTGGCGCATCAAACTATTCGCGTCGGCTCCTCAAGATCGACTGACGATCCGAGCTCTCACAGATTTCCACTCAATATACCCACGGGGGAGTTCCACTCTACTCCATACGCAACCATGCAGGCAATTCTCCTTAATATCCTCAAGCCACACAGTGTAGCCTAAAACAAAGTGAGGTCTTGCAAAATTATGTTATATGCCCTAACATGTATGTACTGACTATTACTTACCTGATCGATTTGGAATATTTATATCTAATCATTTTTACACTTTAAAAACAAATTCACAAAAAAATACGTGCTTACCCTGCCACTTATTGCTGAAAAGTGAATATTTTTGCAAGATGCATGCAGGACGAGCAATATACACAAACGAACATTCCGTTATCCGTCGCGACATTCATGATTTCTTCAATGCGAAAACATTTCAATTTGAATATGTTCCTAATACTTTTACAATGTTCGTGATTCTTCAACAATGTTTGTGCTCGATTGAAACTACACATTCTTGGTTTGTATATTATCCGTTACGCATGGGACTTACAGGCGTCTCTGTAATAAGAAATGATCACGTTTATGATACTATGACAATGTTTTCAGGATCAATCGTGATTGTCGTACCACGAATATGGTTAATTTAAAAGAAATGTGGTTGATTTGTATTTATTGAACATTATTGTTGTTAATCGAAAACGTTCATGATCAAATTATTTTTACAGGGCCAAAATTATAAATTGATCATATCTATTGTTGTTTAACAACGAAATCAACAATGACGTTGTAAATTGACAATGAAACTATTTTTGAAACAACTACAGAAATGTTTGAATCAAACACTTCCGTGATACTTTCGAAAATATTTATCAACAATGTCAAAGTAGTTGATTCAAACATGACGCCTTGTTTGTTTTAATCACTTACGTATTTGATTTGACAATTTTGAGCACATTGTTGGCTAACAATGTTACGTGTTTGATTCAACCAATGTTTTTTCTTTCGGTGTACACTCCACGAAACTACACTCACGACTGAACCCGAGTAGCCGGCCCCTAAAACGATCTGGACCACCCAAATGTCCATCCACGACTGCACTCCACGAAACTACACTCACGACTGAACCCGAGTAGCTGACTACTAAACCGATCTGGACCACCCAAATGTCCATCCACGTCTGCACTCCACGAAGTTACACTCACGACTGAACCCGAGTAGCTGACTACTAAACTGATCTGGACCACCCGGAGGTCCTTTCACGACTACACTCCACGAAGTTACACTCACGACTGAGCCCGAGTAGCCGCCCACTTAACCGATCTGGACCATACGAAGGTCCATCAACGAATACACTCCACGAAACTACACTCACGACTGAACCCGAGTAGCCGGCCTCTAAAACGATCTGGACCACCCAAATGTCCATCCACGACTGCACTCCACGGAACTACACTCACGACTGAACCCGAGTAGCTGACTACTAAACCGATCTGGACCACCCAAATGTCCATCCACGTCTGCACTCCACGAAGTTACACTCACGACTGAACCCAAATAGCTGACTACTAAACTGATCTGGACCACCCGGAGGTCCTTTCACGACTACACTCCACGAAGTTACACTCTCGACTAAACCCGAAGACCCAAATGTCCATCCACGAAGTTACACTCACGACTGAACCCGAGTAGCTGACTACTAAACCGATCTGGACCACTCAAAGGTCCATCCACGATTGCACTCCACGGAACTACACTCATGGCTGAGTCCGAGTAGCCGCCCACTTAAACGATCTGGACCACCCGGAGGTGCGCCACGATTGCACTCTACGAACTTACACTCACGACTGAACCCGAGTAGCTGACTACTAAACCGATCTGGACCACCCAGAGGTCGATCCACGACTGCACTCCACGAAGTTACACTCACGACTGAACCCGAGCAGCTGACTACTAAACTGATCGGGACCACCCGGAGGTCCTTTCACGACTACACTCCACGAAGTTACACTCACGACTGAGCCCGAGTAGCCGCCCACTTAACCGATCTGGACCACTCGAAGGTCCATTCACGACTACACTCACGACTGAACCCGAGTAGCTGACTACTAAACTGATCTGGACCACCCGGAGGTCCTTTCACGACTACACTCCACGAAGTTACACTCTCGCCTAAACCCGAACACCCAAATGTCCATCCACGAAGTTACACTCACGACTGAACCCGAGTAGCTGACTACTAAACCGATCTGGACCATCCAGAGGTCGATCCACGACTGCACTCCACGAAACTACACTCACGACTGAACCCGAGTAGCTGACTACTAAACCGATCTGGACCACCCAAATGTCCATCCACGTCTGCACTCCACGAAGTTACACTCACGACTGAACCCGAGCAGCTGACTACTAAACTGATCTGGACCACCCAAATGTCTATCCACGTCTGCACTCCACGAAGTTACACTCACGACTGAACCCGAGCAGCTGACTACTAAACTGATCTGGACCACCCGGAGGTCCTTTCACGACTACACTCCACGAAGTTACACTCACGACTGAGCCCGAGTAGCCGCCCACTTAACCGATCTGGACCACTCGAAGGTCCATCAACGACTACACTCACGACTGAACCCGAGTAGCCGGCCCCTAAAACGATCTGGACCACCCAAATGTCCATCCACGACTGCACTCCACGAAACTACACTCACGACTGAACCCGAGTAGCTGACTACTAAACTGATCTGGACCACCCGGAGGTCCTTTCACGACTACACTCCACGAAGTTACACTCATGACTGAACTCGAGTAGCCGCCCACTTAACCGATCTGGACCACTCGAAGGTCCATCAACGACTACACTCACGACTGAACCCGAGTAGCCGGCCCCTAAAACGATCTGGACCACCCAAATGTCCATCCACGACTGCACTCCACGAAACTACACTCACGACTGAACCCGAGTAGCTGACTACTAAACTGATCTGGACCACCCGGAGGTCCTTTCACGACTACACTCCTCGAAGTTACACTCTCGACTAAACCCGAACACCCAAATGTCCATCCACGAACTTACACTCACGACTGAACCCGAGTAGCTGACTACTAAACCGATCTGGACCACCCAAATGTCCATCCACGACTACACTCCACGAAGTTACACTCACGACTGAGCCCGAGTAGCCGCCCACTTAACCGATCTGGACCACTCGAAGGTCCATTCACGACTACACTCACGACTGAACCCGAGTAGCTGACTACTAAACTGATCTGGACCACCCGGAGGTCCTTTCACGACTACACTCCACGAAGTTACACTCTCGCCTAAACCCGAACACCCAAATGTCCATCCACGAAGTTACACTCACGACTGAACCCGAGTAGCTGACTACTAAACCGATCTGGACCATCCAGAGGTCGATCCACGACTGCACTCCACGAAACTACACTCACGACTGAACCCGAGTAGCTGACTACTAAACCGATCTGGACCACCCAAATGTCCATCCACGTCTGCACTCCACGAAGTTACACTCACGACTGAACCCGAGCAGCTGACTACTAAACTGATCTGGACCACCCAAATGTCCATCCACGTCTGCACTCCACGAAGTTACACTCACGACTGAACCCGAGCAGCTGACTACTAAACTGATCTGGACCACCCGGAGGTCCTTTCACGACTACACTCCACGAAGTTACACTCACGACTGAGCCCGAGTAGCCGCCCACTTAACCGATCTGGACCACTCGAAGGTCCATCAACGACTACACTCACGACTGAACCCGAGTAGCCGGCCCCTAAAACGATCTGGACCACCCAAATGTCCATCCACGACTGCACTCCACGAAACTACACTCACGACTGAACCCGAGTAGCTGACTACTAAACTGATCTGGACCACCCGGAGGTCCTTTCACGACTACACTCCTCGAAGTTACACTCTCGACTAAACCCGAACACCCAAATGTCCATCCACGAACTTACACTCACGACTGAACCCGAGTAGCTGACTACTAAACCGATCTGGACCACCCAAATGTCCATCCACGTCTGCACTCCACGAAGTTACACTCACGACTGAACCCAAGCAGCTGACTACTAAACTGATCTGGACCACCCGGAGGTCCTTTCACGACTACACTCCACGAAGTTACACTCTCGCCTAAACCCGAACACCCAAATGTCCATCCACGAAGTTACACTCACGACTGAACCCGAGTAGCTGACTACTAAACCGATCTGGACCATCCAGAGGTCGATCCACGACTGCACTCCACGAAACTACACTCACGACTGAACCCGAGTAGCTGACTACTAAACCGATCTGGACCACCCAAATGTCCATCCACGTCTGCACTCCACGAAGTTACACTCACGACTGAACCCGAGCAGCTGACTACTAAACTGATCTGGACCACCCAAATGTCTATCCACGTCTGCACTCCACGAAGTTACACTCACGACTGAACCCGAGCAGCTGACTACTAAACTGATCTGGACCACCCGGAGGTCCTTTCACGACTACACTCCACGAAGTTACACTCACGACTGAGCCCGAGTAGCCGCCCACTTAACCGATCTGGACCACTCGAAGGTCCATCAACGACTACACTCACGACTGAACCCGAGTAGCCGGCCCCTAAAACGATCTGGACCACCCAAATGTCCATCCACGACTGCACTCCACGAAACTACACTCACGACTGAACCCGAGTAGCTGACTACTAAACTGATCTGGACCACCCGGAGGTCCTTTCACGACTACACTCCACGAAGTTACACTCATGACTGAACTCGAGTAGCCGCCCACTTAACCGATCTGGACCACTCGAAGGTCCATCAACGACTACACTCACGACTGAACCCGAGTAGCCGGCCCCTAAAACGATCTGGACCACCCAAATGTCCATCCACGACTGCACTCCACGAAACTACACTCACGACTGAACCCGAGTAGCTGACTACTAAACTGATCTGGACCACCCGGAGGTCCTTTCACGACTACACTCCTCGAAGTTACACTCTCGACTAAACCCGAACACCCAAATGTCCATCCACGAACTTACACTCACGACTGAACCCGAGTAGCTGACTACTAAACCGATCTGGACCACCCAAATGTCCATCCACGACTACACTCCACGAAGTTACACTCACGACTGAGCCCGAGTAGCCGCCCACTTAACCGATCTGGACCACTCGAAGGTCCATTCACGACTACACTCACGACTGAACCCGAGTAGCTGACTACTAAACTGATCTGGACCACCCGGAGGTCCTTTCACGACTACACTCCACGAAGTTACACTCTCGCCTAAACCCGAACACCCAAATGTCCATCCACGAAGTTACACTCACGACTGAACCCGAGTAGCTGACTACTAAACCGATCTGGACCATCCAGAGGTCGATCCACGACTGCACTCCACGAAACTACACTCACGACTGAACCCGAGTAGCTGACTACTAAACCGATCTGGACCACCCAAATGTCCATCCACGTCTGCACTCCACGAAGTTACACTCACGACTGAACCCGAGCAGCTGACTACTAAACTGATCTGGACCACCCAAATGTCCATCCACGTCTGCACTCCACGAAGTTACACTCACGACTGAACCCGAGCAGCTGACTACTAAACTGATCTGGACCACCCGGAGGTCCTTTCACGACTACACTCCACGAAGTTACACTCACGACTGAACCCGAGTAGCCGGCCCCTAAAACGATCTGGACCACCCAAATGTCCATCCACGACTGCACTCCACGAAACTACACTCACGACTGAACCCGAGTAGCTGACTACTAAACTGATCTGGACCACCCGGAGGTCCTTTCACGACTACACTCCTCGAAGTTACACTCTCGACTAAACCCGAACACCCAAATGTCCATCCACGAACTTACACTCACGACTGAACCCGAGTAGCTGACTACTAAACCGATCTGGACCACCCAAATGTCCATCCACGTCTGCACTCCACGAAGTTACACTCACGACTGAACCCAAGCAGCTGACTACTAAACTGATCTGGACCACCCGGAGGTCCTTTCACGACTACACTCCACGAAGTTACACTCACGACTGAGCCCTAGTAGCCGCCCACTTAACCGATCTGGACCACTCGAAGGTCCATCAACGACTACACTCACGACTGAACCCGAGTAGCTGACTACTAAACTGATCTGGACCACCCGGAGGTCCTTTCACGACTACACTCCACGAAGTTACACTCATGACTGAACTCGAGTAGCCGCCCACTTAACCGATCTGGACCACTCGAAGGTCCATCAACGACTACACTCACGACTGAACCCGAGTAGCCGGCCCCTAAAACGATCTGGACCACCCAAATGTCCATCCACGACTGCACTCCACGAAACTACACTCACGACTGAACCCGAGTAGCTGACTACTAAACTGATCTGGACCACCCGGAGGTCCTTTCACGACTACACTCCTCGAAGTTACACTCTCGACTCAACCCGAACACCCAAATGTCCATCCACGAACTTACACTCACGACTGAGCCCGAGTAGCCGCCCACTTAACCGATCTGGACCATTCGAAGGTCCATTCACGACTACACTCACGACTGAACCCGAGTAGCTGACTACTAAACTGATCTGGACCACCCGGAGGTCCTTTCACGACTACACTCCACGAAGTTACACTCACGACTGAGCCCGAGTAGCCGCCCACTTAACCGATCTGGACCACTCGAAGGTCCATCAACGACTACATTCACGACTGAACCCGAGTAGCCGGCCCCTAAAACGATCTGGACCACCCAAATGTCCATCCACGACTGCACTCCACGAAACTACACTCACGACTGAACCCGAGTAGCTGACTACTAAACTGATCTGGACCACCCGGAGGTCCTTTCACGACTACACTCCACGAAGTTACACTCATGACTGAACTCGAGTAGCTGACTACTAAACTGATCTGGACCACCCAAATGTCCATCCACGTCTGCACTCACGAAGTTACACTCACGACTGAACCCGAGTAGCTGACTACTAAACTGATCTGGACTACCCGGAGGTCCTTTCACGACTACACTCCACGAAGTTACACTCTGGACTAAACCCGAACGCCCAAATGTCCATCCACGAAGTTACACTCACGACTGAACCCGAGAGCGGACTACTAAACTGATCTGGAACACTCGAAGGTGGATGGACATCCACGAGTACACTCTCGACTAAACCCGGGTAGCCTGCCCCTAAACCGATCTGGACCACTCAAAGGTCCATCCACGATTGCACTCCACGAAACTACACTCATGACTGAGCCCGAGTAGCCGCCCAATTAAACGATCTGGACCACTCGGAGGTGCGCCACGATTGCACTCTACGAAGTTACACTCACGACTGAACCCGAGTAGCTGACTACTAAACCGATCTGAACCACCCGAAGGTCCTTTCACGACTGTATAGCTGCGAGACTATGCCCATCAGTCAACTGTCACTCACCCATAATCCTTGCTGCCTTTCCAGTGAAAAACTTGCGCAAATATGAAAACTTGAAGGCTGGCGTAACTTGCTCGTTTTCGTGGATAGCTGCCACAAACCTGTCGTGGAACCCTTGCCATTTGGTTAGCGAACTCGACCCATGTATTTTTATATCATGAACTGACATTTGCACTTGCTCCGTTATCTGCTGCTGTGGCTGGCTGAATGGTGTTGCTACCTCAGCTTATTCTACTATAAAGGATCAAAAAATGCACACGAGCAAAAAACACAACAACGTTACTCATTTCTACCTCTGTTCCTATCCTCTATCTATCCGCTTTGCAAAAATGAGAAAAACAAAAAGGAATTCACTTGCGCCCCATAAATTTGTTTGCTTGACACTTTCCTTTTCCACCTCTAAAGGATCTTGGTTTTTATTTTTGTTTAAAAACACAAACAAAAACGGAAATGTCCGGAAAAAAACCGGTCCGGTCACTACTCTTTCTAACTTACCCATCTTGTTCTAAGTTGAGCGGTGTTTAGAGGACATTAAAGGTAGCAAAATTCTAAGAAAAATTGGGGGCAGCGATAAAATGCGTTTCGATTTTAATTGAATGAGAATTCGGTTTTACATTTTTAAATTTTAAATAAGTTCTTCAGTCAAATTCTTTCGTTTGTTTGAACTTAAAGTATTTAAGTACCAAATATGCGAACACCTAGATGCCCGTTGAGAGCTCTCCTTTAAATTTTCGGAGTAGTAGCCCTGGTTCGGAAGGTTCGTATTAGTTCGGTTTGGTCGTACGCGTTGATAATTGCGAGCAACCTACCAGAGTACGAATAGCTTCACCACCGAAAATCGAATGATTCTATGGGTGAACCAACTCCTTGTTTCATGAGAGTCTGCTCCTGGACATTTGATAAACTAATAACTTTCTTTCTTTTCCTTTTTATACATAGACGTATTTTTACTTTCAGTGAATGTGAAATCTCCCTTTTTGCTTTTTAGTTATTTTAATATATTTTTTTCATTTAAGCGTAAGCATATGATAATGGATATTTTTTCTTTAAATACTTATATATTTTATATTTTTATCTATTTATCTTACATAAAAATGTTTGTCATGGGCCAGCCTGCCATCGCTAATTGGGTTCGTTTTCTCCTTAATATCCTGGAATCCAGCACAAAGTTAAGTCGTTAATTTCCATCACTCGTTACTTTTCCTTCTACGCTTTTCCTTTGTCACCACTTTTATTCCCTGTTCAATCACTTTAAAGGTTACGGATTAAACTTCCTTTCACTGCACTTTTTTTCACCACATAACAGGGGTTTTTTTTTTCATTAGATCATTCATATGTGTCACGGTTTTTTTTTTATTATTTTTTATTTTCCGTTAAATCGCCTTATAGGTTGCACATGAAAAAGGACGAATTTTTCTGACTGCGACGGCAGGCTGTCCCTGCTCCCGCGACTAACGTTTTTACGTTGGTCGTGAAGAAAAAACAAAAAGACTTTTCTTTCTCTTAACTGGTCAACGGGGACCTTTCGTTTATTTATTGTATCGATTTTACAAAAGAAAACTTAAAAGTAATACGACCCGCCGTCTTTAGCGCCGCTGCGATCGTCGATGACTATAACCGAAATATTGGTCTACTGTCGAAGGTTTCGTTTCCCTTTTTATATGTACTTATTGATGATTCTGCACCATTCAGTTGGTCCATATTTGCATGTTTGTTCTTATCCACTATGTCATCATTTGGTGGTGGCGTAATTGGGGCGAACAATGTTGTTGCTCTTGGTGGTTTCGGGGGAATGACCAGAGTTGCTGGCGTTGCATATGTTACTCGCGCCACCTACAAAAGTCCTTTCCTTTTACTCAAAAATTTCTCGTTTTTGAATGCTTTATTTCGAACCTGGTTTGAACACTTTCGTCTTTCCGGGATCTGAATGGCGCTATGAGTTACGGTTCCAACGGATAACCTGCATCGCTTACAAAAGAAGAATTTAAATGAAAGCAGTTTTGAAATTGTTTTATGAACTCGTAAGAATTATTTATGTCCTTAGACAGGCAGAGCACACTGTTGTGCATTTGCTTTCCTGAACATCGAGGGCGATGCTGCTGCCCCCTCTTGAGGCAGCTCTCGCACAGCTCCCTGTTCCTGACGAACTCTCTCCTACTGCGCAGATTCAGCTCCTTGAACTGCTCACACATGTACAGCTGGTGCTCCTCGCAACACACTTCACATCGTGTTGGCGGAGCACACATGAACTTGGCATACTCTTTCCTGTTGACTTGGCTGGCTGTCCTCATGTGCTGGCTGTCACTTTCACTGGCTGGCTGGCAAGCTTCAAATGAATGAACTCGACAACTTTCTTTCTGGTTGTTTATAGCGGCAGCTTGCTTGTCTAAGAATTCCAACATTTTCCTGACTGTTGGAGTCTGAGACTGCCGCTGTAACTCCCACTGCTTTCCCATTTCGTTGTCCGATCTCTCGTGAAGCATGTGAACAACCATCATGTCTCAGTGCCCTGCTCACGAAGCTGGCGCATTGTCTCGTGCGTTGCGTTTGACATCTTAATGTCCTAGCTGTACATCATGGCGACGTAAATGATATACAAATGTGTATGTCTTCTACATACCTAAGGGAAATCAAATGACATTAATGATCCCGGATTTCTCAACCAACACTTTACTCTAAGACGGACTATAAATGCCAATATTATCGAATAGATACTTACCTACCTACAAACGTATGCCCATTAGTTACACAGCCTCTTACACAATTGCATTTGCAAAATGTTCACTCAGGTTGCCCCCAAATTACCTCAGAATCTATTTTTGAATAAAGAACCAATGAACAATAAAAAAAATTTCCACAGAATTGCATTTATTTTTCGAAGCATCGTGACTGAAGGTAGGCTTTCAATTTGTGAAAAGTTGAACAAGGAAGTTAATTTGTGCAAACAATCTGCAACTAGATTATCTTGCTTGTTGCTTGTATTTAAGTGTGTGTACTGTTGGTCATGTCCGCTTATTTGTAGTGTCTGTTAGGCCCCAATCCCACATTTATAACAACTCCACTACAGTTCGTAGGGAGGATGATCTCCTGGAAATTGAAAAAAAAAATATTCCACCACCAAATGGAACATAGATGGATTTCCCCACTTCTGTTCCTATGTCTAACCAACGACAGTTTTCGGAAAAAAATGTTCTTCATATCGTATCGTACAGTATTACCGGCGACGTGAAGTGAAGATCCAAAAATATGTATATTTAAAAATACAATAGAATATAAAATTTGTAAAATGACTCACATAGACTTTTTAGCTGCTTGATTACAGCATACACTGCTACAACTCCTGTTCAACAGCTGTCCTTCGTCATCCTTATTCGTTTTTCTTGAAGGAATCATTTTGAAGACCACATCATATCCAGTTGCAGCACATAGCTTTACATCACACACACACAATAAATTATTCGACCACTGCAACGTCGTAGTCTAGAACAAAAAAAAAATCTTTCGCTACAATGTTTTAAAAAATTATCGATTACTATTTGAAAAGCAAAAAAAAAAAATTATTTCTATTTTGCGCATAAAATCCACTGTTTGTATGTACAATAACACTCACGAAAAAAAAAATTAACTCACTAAACCGATCTGGACCACCCGAAGGTCCATCCACGACTACACTCCACGAAGTTACACTCACGACTGAACCCGAGTAGCCGGCCACTAAATCGATCTGGACCACCCAAAGGTCCATCCACGACTGCACTCCACGAAGTTACACTCACGACTGAACCCGAGTAGCCGCCCACTAAATCGATCTGGACCACCCAAAGGTCCATCCACGACTGCACTCCACGAAGTTACACTCACGACTGAACCCGAGTAGCCGCCCACTAAATCGATCTGGACCACCCAAAGGTCCATCCACGACTGCACTCCACGAAGTTACACTCACGACTGAACCCGAGTAGCCGCCCACTAAATCGATCTGGACCACCCAAAGGTCCATCCACGACTGCACTCCACGAAGTTACACTCACGACTGAACCCGAGTAGCCGACTACTAAACCGATCTGGACCACCCAAAGGTCCATCCACGACTACACTCACGACTGAACCCGAGTAGCTAACTACTAAACCGATCTGAACCACCCAAAGGTCCATCCACGACTGCACTCCACGAAGATACACTCACGACTGAACCCGAGTAGCCGCCCACTAAATCGATCTGGACCACCCAAAGGTCCATCCACGACTGCACTCCACGAAGATACACTCACGACTGAACCCGAGTAGCCGGCCACTAAATCGATCTGGACCACCCAAAGGTCCATCCACGACTGCACTCCACGAAGTTACACTCACGACTGAACCCGAGTAGCCGGCCACTAAATCGATCTGGACCACCCGAAGGTCCATCCACGACTGCACTCCACGAAGTTACACTCACGACTGAACCCGAGTAGCTGACTACTAAACCGATCTGGACCACCCAAAGGTCCATCCACGACTACACTCACGACTGAACCCGAGTAGCTAACTACTAAACCGATCTGGACCACCCAAAGGTCCATCCACGACTGCACTCCACGAAGTTACACTCACGACTGAACCCGAGTAGCTGACTACTAAACCGATCTGGACCACCCAAAGGTCCATCCACGACTACACTCACGACTGAACCCGAGTAGCTGACTACTAAACCGATCTGGACCACTCGAAGGTCCATCCACGACTACACTCCACGAAGTTACAAGTTTTCAATAAAGATTTTTGAAAAGAGAAAAAAAAAACAAATTTCTGATTTTCAACCTTATTTTATTGAATCTTTCTTAAGACTAATTTACAATTGTACATTTATTAAAATGAAACTTATTGCTATCGTGAGAGTTGCACTGTTGCACAAATGATTCCAAGAATTATTATTTCGTGCCGGAAAGGTTTCAGACGCTTGTTCAGCGTTTCATTTTATAATTTCGCGATTTCTTGGAATTACCTGTGCACAGTGAAAAAATTACATTTTTAAATGCTATTGACCTATACCATGTATCTATATAATATTCTTATGTGTGGGAAGGTTGGAGATTGTAACTCCAACAACATATATTTGCGTGTATATATGGATGCGTGAGATTCACTTGAATCCCAGAAGTTGACGGAGTAGGTTGAGACTGAGGAGGAGTTGAGATATGTAACAGCGAATGGTGCTTTTGTTTGCACTGTATGCATGTGTGAATGCTTCGACATTCGTTCTCTAAATGATTCGAAGCTAGGCAATTTCGACATACCTTGAGCGAATTCACTTTGAGAATTCTTTCTGGAATATTCATTTGTAAAAAGGTTGGACATTGACGAATAGGATGTGAACCTTAGCACAGCTTACAAGTAGAACTATGAGTTTTCGTATGAAAAGTTTTGTGCTTTACTTTAGTAGATGGTGAAACTTGACCTTTGAGACTTTGACTCTTAGATCTGGGGGAACATTTGAGATCAGACACCGTTTCAAGCACTCTATATCGATTTGTTAAGAAAAGATCCATTTCCTCCCATGTCGGAATATCGCGCGGGCTTTTGAGTGATTGCTCCCATAAAGATTAAAAAGACTTCTGAGTTGATTGTTCACTAAAATTCTTTGGTTTTCGTATTGGTCCGACAGTGCTTTCCAACAAACTTAAAAATTATCCGCGGTTAAGGGAAATTTAGAAATAATATTGTTAGCTTCACCCTTCGTTTTGGAACGAAGATGAAACAATTTTCGTACAGAGCATAACTTGGGATGATTAATATAAACCGCTGTGAACATATCACGAAATGATGGCCACGTAAGATAATCGCCGTAAAAGACATCAGTGTCGCAAGGGGGAACCTTGATGCAAGGAGCGGAACTCAATTTGGCACTTTTGCTATCATCATCATTAATAAGCTTTAATTTATTAACTATATCAATTATATTGCTTAGACAATTAATAAAAGTGTTTGATGATACCCGATATTTCGATTTAATTGAAGCAAGATCATCACTCATATCTAATTGTAAACAGGTGGCATAACAAGATTTGACATGAGCCCAAAGCTCGCGTAATTCACTTTTAGATGTTTCTAAATTAGTTAGGGATTTATCAACGACCGGCGTTTCTTCAAAAGCTGATTGAAATTGGATCAACTGATCCGAAGCAGCAATAAAAGCGTCTAACGCAGTCATGTTGGTTTGAAAATACTAACCCCACCGGTAAACAAAGCGCGTGTTATGTTTTCGAATCCACTCTCATTAAATAAAACACACCGAGTTATTTCGTACACTTTATTATTAATATGATTTTGTGGGATACGGAGTGAAAGATGTCACTCCGTTTGGGGTTCACTTTCAACTGAACTTTATTTCTTCATCCAGTATTAATTTAGTTTCTTTATTGACTGATTGAGTATGTATTGAGTATTCTGAGTCGATAATATATGCTACCGATATTATGTTCATATTAGCGATCTCCATCGGCATACTTATGTTTACATAAGACTTCCGTTGAGGATGATTGCTAACATACAATCTGTGTTGGGAATGTTTATGATCCGAAGATCGACTTGGCTGGAGCAGTATTCATAGGAACTGCTATGTTTGGTTTTGAGCTTGGGAGGTCTGACTGTATCATAACTCGCGTGCACAACAATATTATAAATTGACGAAACGAAAATTCCGAAACTTTGTATTTAAATCACTTGTATTATAATTTATTTGATAAATGTAACAAGATATATTTAGAGATATTTAAAATATTTATTAAAGGGATAAATTAATCACTTATGCGCCAAACGAACTTGTATAAATTCTATCTAAATATCTACTCTGGTATAATGGTATGATCGGATATGTAATCGTATAATTAGAATATTGCAATAATCTTAGAACTATGCACTTACATGTGAAATCTTTGAGACGATGATGTAGAGGAAATCTTGTCAATGATGTGGACTTTGGGGACGATGTGAAATCTTGTCAATAATAATGCGGTGGTGCTGCGCTACCAATGTTGAATTTGTAGCGGGAGCGATGGTGGATTTAGTGCAATTTGATGAGATGCGAGCAATGGCTGAGCTGCGCTATCAGATGTGGGATCTGGCGGATGACTGGAGCGGTGAGTTGCGCTACCAAAGTTAGATTTGGAGCGGCGATGGTGGTGGATGGAATGCACTTGTCTGAGCTGCGCTACCAAATGTTGGATTTGGAGCGGCAATGGTGGTGGATGGAGTGCACTTCGATGAGATGTGCTACCAGATGTAGGATCTGGCGGATGACTGGAGTCAGAGTTGGATTTGGAGCGCGAACTGCTTTGCAGGGTGAGCAATCCTGGCTCAATTGGACCAAATGTATGTTTCTATGTTGGCTACGCACCCGAGATCCAGCTCACACAAAAAGGGGGATGAAAAAAAAGTAAAACCACATATTGGTTGAGAACAATTTATTTTTCTAAGGTGACTGTACTCACCGCCAGTTTTAATCAAGAAGCCAGAAAAAGGCGCGCAGACCGCTTTTTATTACTTTTTGACAGGCGGACAAATTACAATAAAAAAGATGGCCGTTCAAGAAAATATGGCCGTGCAAAAAAGAGATGGCTAAACAGTTTTGTAAAGTGACATCTGTTGAGAAATAGTGCTCAAATCTATTACATTATTTTCCTACCTGAACACTCACCCTATTTGAATAATTTTGAGAAAAATGACATCATTCAAATTTATGTCCAACATCAAAATCTTAATATTTTGCCTTCAGAAAGTTACATTTATATTGAAGGTACTGGTACCATCGAAAACTGATGGATCAGCCGTTGCGAAAACAAAACTTGTAAATAATGGAGTAGCTTTCTTATTTGATGAAATTCGTTATGAATTAAATGGTGTGGAAATTGATAGCAATCGAAGTGTTGGCATCATCACGTCAACTATTAAAAACTATCTTAAACAAAATGAAAGCAATATGCTTTTGAATGCATCTTGGTCACCCAATTCATCAATCAATGTTAATGGATTCTATTTTAATTTTTGTATACCATTAAACAAATTATTGGGATTTGCTGAAGACTACAAGAGAATAATACCAAATGGACGTCATGATTTAATTCTAACACGTTCACGTACGGATGATAATTCACTAATTGCTGACGAGGATAAAAAAGCGAAAATAAAGTTGCTTAAAGTACAATGGAAAATTCCTCATATCACATTGTCTGATTCTTACAAATTAAAGCTATTAATAATGGTCAAACTATGATGATTGCTTTTCGAAACTGGGATCTATACGAATATCCCGCATTACCTAGCGTAAATCATCATATTTGGAATGTGAAGACAACCTCTCAAATGGAGAAGCCAAGCTACATTATTCTTGCTTTGCAAAACAACAAACGTAATTTACTGCAAGGAAATCCAACCAATTTTGATCATTGTGATATTACAAATGTGAAGGTCTATTTGGATTCTGATGCTTATCCATGTGAAGATTTAAATTTAGCATTTGATAAAAATAACTACAGCTTATTGTATAATATGTATTGTGATTTTCGAAAAACCTACTATAATCGCCTAGTTGCTGAACCACGAGATGTATTCAAATCTCAAGCAACAATTTTCGTAATAGATTGCAGATTGCATCAGAGAGAAGTAATTAAAAATAGTCCAGTTGATATCCGCATTGAAATCAAAACGGCAACATCAAAAATAATCCCTGCTAATACAACAGCATACTGTTTGATGTTACACGATCGCATTATAAATTATCATAAGTCAAATAGTTTCCCGAGAAATATAAGTTCTTAGTTCGAGTTTGGCTTTTATTGAGAAAACATGGATGGAATGCCACTTATTCTGGATGTTCAAGGTTTTAAAGGACCAAATAACAAATTCATTGCAAAAGAAATAGCAATACTGCACAAAGGTTCTGAACTCTTCAACACAAATTTTGCTATATGTAGCTGATATGCAATGAGAAATTCTACCATTGCGTGTTGGAATATAGCATAAGGCATGCTACGGGGTAATCGCTGATCCTCTATGCAAAGTCTATCATAAGTTTGTCTTACTAGAGGGATAAATCCTGCGAAGTCAAAATTCTGACCGAGGGTCTTCTTTACAGGCTTACTGCCTCTTCCACTACCAGTGTAGAGCTGCTCGTCTTTTGGAGCCGTCTCTTGTGTTACTACTGGTGCTGCGGGTGGTGCGCGTCGAGCTGGTCTCTTTTGAGAGCGCGCTTGTGGTTTAGGCCGTGAACGGGCCTCTTCCTCGTTGTCAGCAATGTCAAGCTGATTGGCCCAGTTGGAGTTACCAAACTGTTGCTCGTGTTGCCTTTGATTAAATTGTGACATTCTGTCAATGTCCCGGGGTCTCATCCTTCTGGGAGCTTGATTCTGTGGGGGGTGTTCCCTGCCCTGTGGTGGCGGATTATTCCTCGCCTGTGTAGGTGGATTTCCACGCTGATTCGATCGATTATTATTATTATTATACGCCATTGAAGCAGAAATTTAATCTTTCATATTATCATTAAAAACGACGACGAAAAAGGTCGCCATCATCATCATCATTTCATTGTAAAGCCACAAACAAAAAAATAAAAGATTTTTTTCTATTATTAAATTTACAGACTGTCCTAATGGGCCTACATAAGTTAAGGTATAGTTTCCAGAATTAATTTCGTGAATATTCTCATCAGATAGATTGTTAAATCGTATTGGAAGAAACACCTAAGAAAAAAAAATGTTCACCATCATTTTATTATTATGATTGTTATTATAATTACATACTCGATAGTCCTCCAAATGCACAATTATTCGTTGTCCATATTTTGTACAACATCTATAGAGCTTCATGATTGTATAGGCTTTGTTCACTTCCAACTGGGAAATCTTAATAGTTTCCTTAAAGAATGCACTCTCCAAAGATTTTAATTGTTGTGTGAGATCCATTCTTATAGTTTGTTGAATAACTTATAAACTGAATTATAAGATCAGTTTACTATTTATACAAAAATTCTGTAGGAATCCGCCAATATACAATTTTCAGCTGTGAAGACGATAAGGAAGCAGCATTATTACAAACAATATGAGCTTAATAAACGATTGGGTAAAAAACACCAAATTGGTGAGGAAATTTAAAGCAACGAGTCTCAAAAATATCACGTTGGAGAAATATCTAAATTACACCGTTCTTAACAAAAAAGAAGAAAAAGATGCTATAAATTCAACATTTATCCTAAGAAGATTTGGTCATGTTCCTGTAACGATATTGTATGGATTATATGATGATTCATTTAAAGTAGAAAAAAAACTTCTGGAAATTGTAAATCCTAATTTAAGCATAAAAGAAGAAGAAGAACATACACTTTACTTTGAAGTATTTAAAAAAAAAAACTCCAATTACATATTTTCATCATCATATTTGTAGGTTTTTACATAAATAAAAAACTAGGCGACACTTTTAGTTGAAACATAAAGTAATTTATTTAACGATGTTAATGATGGTTATAAATAGGTTAATTAACAAAACTTGCAATTCACTTATTACTAAATAGGTCTGCTTAGTTCGAGTGTTTGATTACGACTGACTGCAAATCGAAGGATAGCAAGAGAAGTGTGGATCGGCGTGTGTGTGTGTGTATTTACTACCCTTAATGTAACAGCGTGGTATCGTGGGTCGTCTGTTCTGTCTGGTTCGTTGTCACGTGATCAACATGTACATAAGATATGTGCGTCTGTATCAGTTGTTCTGATTGTAACGTATTGTATTAAATAAAAATTACAATTCCTATGTTCATTATTGTAGAGAAATGAATATAAACCTTTCCGATTTCCATTTTCAATTAGATAATTATTATAAGCTATTTTGTAATGAATTGTTCATTCAAAAACTTATTTAACAGGTAAACATTTTGAAGTGCACAACATTTGCTATGCAATGAACATATCATTTCATTTGGATAGAGACGCTTCAATTCATTTAAATTAGGGCAATCAATTTCTTCAATATCCATCACTTCAACATTTTCATCATGAAGTAATTCTTTCATCCAACGAGTTTTTTCTGCTTCTTTTAACATACAAAATAGTACTTTTGATATTTCCTCGAAGATATTTTCTAACTTTTCCAAATTTAGTGAATCCTCCATCCCAAACTAAACCGTGATGATTTTGATACAACCATTGAGCTTGTCTTCTTAATGTTGGCGTTAATTGATCAAAGTTGAATGGTTTGATTTTTATAATTCAGAATCTCATTGATAAAATAAAATTTGGACTGCTGCTGTTGTTGTTGTTGTTGTTACTTACCCCTCTTATAAAATTCTGGCATTATATCACAACACCTCACATTTTGTAAAATGGATTGAAAAGCTAACGCTGACCATAACTTACTGCAAATTAGAAAGCTAAAAATCAAACATGACCTAACTTACAAACGTTCTCGACGTTTACTAAAAAAAAATATATTCTGGTTGCTGGTTACATTAGCCAGGACGGGGACCAATGGTTACCTTGCTGTAGTACGTTATGTCCTTTATTTGCACCGTGTCGTTGTCCAGCTGGATCAAATAAGTACCTTCTAAGGGAATAGAGGAATTTTTATTTAAGAGCGACCCGTTAAAATTCGTAACGAAAACAGTGTTTTCCCCAATCAGTTCTATTATTTCCTCATTAGTTGTCCTATAGTCACAGAGTGCGTTGCCACCCTTGAGAATTTTGGGTAGGCAAGAGTCTTTTTGGTAGTCGTTTTAGGACAGCTTCCTCACATACAGATGTATTGCCTATGTTAAGGCATTTCCCGTCTAGTCCGTACGTCTCGTCATGGTTGATTAGAAGTCTACGATAGTCAAGGTCGATTTGCTTACCATCTTTGATTGCGGCACGGGCTGTCACCAGATGGTATACTTCTGGTTTAATTTTTGGGATCGACAAGATGTATAGCATTAGTGTCCCGTTAGTGTATACTGAAGGTCGACCATACTCCAAGTATGCCGCGGCCGTGTGTGTTAACTCCTATCTCAAAATGAAAAAAAAAAAAAAAACAAATTCTTCAATTTTTTTTTTATTGGTTTTCTGCTATTTTTTTTTGAGAATTTAATACTTCATTAACAAAATAGTGGTTAATGTTTCCCAAACTATCTTTAGATGTTACAAAATATAAACATACATTATTTCTATTTAAGACATCTAATTCTTTTTCTTTAAAAAGATCTACCAAACGTGCTGGAAGGAAAAATTGTGTGTTTGGAAACTCGACAATAAGCCGTTTACCAAACCTCGTCGGAATATATTTTATTTTTTCAATTTTATAATATTGATTATGTAATAGTTCATTCACATGCAATGTTTTTTTAAATATATATGAACTATTATTATTATTGGATGATGTATTTTGGGCGTTTAAACGCTCCAAAATATCATTTATACCATCCGCCTCCTCCTCAGATGTCATCTTCCGCTTTTTATTTTGCTGTTGTTGCTGCTGCTGGTGGTGGTGCTGTTGCTGCTGCTGCAGTTGGTAACGTTGTTGTTGTTGTTATGGGCGTTGTGATGGACCACACAACAACAAATCTTCCAAAATTTGAACACTCTCCATTATATATATGTGTACTCTCTTCGTGATGATTGCTGCTTACTGATTGCTACTTACTGCAAAACAAAAATTGAAATCATGAAAGAACATATTATATAAATATATATATATGATAGAAACACGTAAGTTTATATTTTATACTACCGATTCTTTTATCCACGAATTCTGTGGCGCATCAAACTATTCGCGTCGGCTCCTCAAGATCGACTGACGATCCGAGCTCTCACAGATTTCCACTCAATATACCCACGGGGGAGTTCCACTCTACTCCATACGCAACCATGCAGGCAATTCTCCTTAATATCCTCAAGCCACACAGTGTAGCCTAAAACACAGTGAGGTCTTGCAAAATTATGTTATATGCCCTAACATATATATACTAGCTTTTGGTACACATCTTACCATATTGTCCAGTAAGTAGTTCTTCAGACATACATACATTATCTAGCAAGAACATATTGTGGAAAGAATGTTCTTTTATTTCCATATACTTACTTGCTCCTTATCTCACAAGAACACATTGTAGTAAGAATGTTCTTTTACTACCGTATACTTGCTTGCTCTAGGTTTGCTCCTTATCTCAAAGTAACACATTGACTGCTGGAATTTTATTTTTCTCCTGCTCTTGTTGTTGTTGTATGCTAAATGACGATTCATTGAATTAATCTTTTCAAAAATGAAATAAAATGCAAGTGATAAGGTGGAACAATATGGAAAATATGAAAAATCTTTATTTTGTAATGACCCCATGGCAATGTATAATAACTAAGTATCTTCTATAGCATATCGTTTATCGTCTATCGCGCTTAAAGCTAATTTTCTTTGAACAATACTACTTACAACATGTTTTTCTGATTTTATTAAATTTTGCTCAACAGTTTTATTATTATTATTAACTAAACAATCGAAAAAGTCATTAAAATAAATTTCTTTTTTGACAATATTTTTTTTCACACTTTTAATTTTTTTTATCTTTTCCTTATTTTCTACCTTAATAGAATACATCTTTGATCTTAATCCAACAAAATACGATATTATATGTCCATCAAACCTATTACTTTTTTATTCACTTGAGGTATTCCCCAAATATTATTTTGCTGATAATCGCTAGTATCAAAGCGTAGGGCCACAGAGGCAACTTTGGTGTAGGAGAGGAGGGCGGCGGCATGCTTGCGGTCGCTCGGCTTAAGCTTAAGCGGACGGGGTGGTTCTTGCCAACTTCTCTTTCCACCTTCTCTTTCCATACCTACTCGATAACAAAAAAAAAAAACATGCCAAGAAAAGATAGCTAACCTAAGATAGAAGAAGAATCTAAACCCTAATTCCCTAACAAGACTTCGGACGGACAGAGAAGAATAGTAAGGAGTTGTGCTCAAAGACCTATGCCACAACCCAGGAGAAAGAGCGGAAAAGGGCAAGCGAACCAACCCTAACTAAACCTAAACTAAAACTAAAAATAGACCCTAAAACTATCCCTAGCCTACCTTAAAACTAGCCTAACTACGACCTAACACGCAAACACACTTTCCACTGTCTCTCCAAGATAATGGTTCGTCAAGAACCCGAAGCATGCCTGATGTTAATGGCTACAGGTTGGCCAGCCCACCCTTAATGTCTAACGACACTAACCAAAGCCATCTTCTTGGCCAGATGTTGTAGAAGATGGCCCCTCTAATTGCTCCTGCAGTCACGACTTAAGTCCGTCGTAAGTAGAGAAGAGTCTGTCTGTCACGTCATGTTGTCGACGTACGTAATTGTCCTGTCACGTCATCGTACATCTGTCGAAGGACGGCTGATTCATCCTCCCACACCCCGATGCGTATGATCGCCTCCTAACCGCACATTCTACTATAATCGGTACACATACAAAAATAAATTTTTCTTCTTGGTATAGTCTATATATATTCCACTTAAATTAAAAAATAATCTATAGATATGTAATCTATATATATGTAGATGATTAAAGTAAAAAAAAATAATAATTCCAGAAAGAAGTGTTCTGTGTTTTTTCTCAGTTTTAATGAATGTGTGTATCACAACTTAACCTATTACTCACGGTTTTTTTTGGATCCCCCGTCGTCCTGCCGGCAGCACAGAGTGGGAAAACGCCTTCTCAGGTGCGTCTTCGCGATGGTTAACCAAACACAGATCACTTTCCTCCTTTTTGTTTTTTTTTTTCACACAAAATTATACTACTATCACTAATTCTAAGTAAAAATATGAAAATTCAAAAAAAATGCAAAATAAAATTAAAAAAAAATAAACTTAACGTTAATTAAACTAAATAAAACTAAATTGCAATTCACTATGATATATATTCACTATAGCTATAAAACTAGCACTTCACTAAAAGTCTCTTGTTGTGTCTGTAGGTGTGATCTCCACTGTAGGCCGGTTTACTAGACCCCGACTGTAGACGGGTATGACGTCTAGTACTGATGCGCTCTACAGGCAGTGGATCACCTGGGCTTGATTTCCCCTTTTCGCTGGTTGCAGGAAGTCGGCAAGGCGAGAGTTGTCTTTTTTTTGTTGAGCTCCTTACGGCTGCCGGTCACTCCTTTTACTCGTGTCCGTGAGTCCCCAATACGGAGCCCAGCTTAAAGGTGGCAGAGGCCTGGGTTAGCTAAGGCGCCCTCGCCGTCTCAGTGCCTCTGCTGCGAAATTTTTGGTTTCCTATTATAAAACTTTTTGTTGTTTTTTTTTGGCCTATTAATGCTCTCCGGCTCGATTTTCACCTTACAAGAATTAAAAAAAAAAAATTGCCTCACTAAGTAAGTATATATAAAACTTCCCTTCAGAGGGCATCGACCGCTCGGTATATAGAATAACTAAAAAGTCTATGCCTATACATGACACTGTCAGTGTATTACTGTACTTTCTAACATTTTCTATGCATTTACCGAAAACTGCATTATTAAACAATTTGTAAAGCTCAATGTCAAGTTTGTTTGTAGCTTGAGCTCTTAATTGTGTATTTAAGTCAATGTATGGCTTAAGCCATGCTGATTGATCAAATTCAAGCACTCTATGTATTTTATCTAATTTGAAACCATGCATCAGTGCTTGCTGCAAATTCTTGTAATGTATTACATATTTCTTCTTATCTGTTAAGGTAGCTAATAACTTTTTTTGTTTAGATCCTGGAGGAAATATTAATTCAGGGCAAAATGGTATGTCACTATGCATATCATGCAATTCTATGGGATAACTTAAGTCAACCTCAAAAATGTAACCTTTGGGGGCGTTATGCAAAAGATAACAAATTTTATTTACAGTAAAGTCATTATTGTATTTTGTGGATGGAAGTAAAACACGCGTTATCCTTTCTTTAAGCACTCTTTAATGTCATTGATTCATTATTGTCTTAACCTAACTAACCTACCCCAATATCGAAATTCGCCACACAGGAAATGGTAGCGTTCAATTAACGAATGACACAATTAGAGATGTGTCTTGTGAGTATGAATACAACATTGAGTATGAATACAACAGTCATGAATATTTTCTATCCATTTGAAATTTCCTGTTGGTAAAAACTGACTCATTGAATATTCGTATTGATTATTTATATCCCAATACATTATAAATTTATTAGGTTGGCACAAATACTTATTGTTAGCCTCCGAAAACTTTTTTGAGCATTGACTCAACCGTCCACGAATACCCCTTTCAATAAACATAATCATGTCTATATCATCAAGAAGTTCCAGCTTTATGCCTGTATAAAACAACATTGCATCCCACGTATAACCTGGAAGGGAATAATAATGTGCTGGATCTAATTTATGTGTTTTAATTGAATTATAACGAAATTGCTCAAACACATCAGCTAATAGAAGAACATCCGTTTTTAAATACAAATCAGAATATTCCCCCAAATTTCTACATTTAAAGAATTCCATACCTTTTGACAATGTAAATAATCTTCATTGCATAGGTCTTCCTTATTTAATTTATTATAAAAGAAATGTTTTTCTGGTAAGGACTCCTTAGAAAACTTTTCAAAGTTATTAAAATAATCAAAAGGATTGTTGACATTGTGTTAAATGATGAAATTCAGATTCCAGTATTGGGAAATTATTCAATAAAGATGAACTCCCCAAAAACCTAAAACAATCAACGAACCTCAATTTAATTCTTCCTTTACATAATGCTTTTGTGAACGATATATATTTTTCCTTATTTATTGGTAACACGTTCACCTATTTTATTAATTTCTTTAATTATAAAATGTGAATCATAACCACTGAGGTTATGGAAAATAATTGGTTTAGTTAAAATTGCAGTTACTATGTGCAGGACCACGATATTTTCCAGTAAAATGACAATGGTCTCGCACCTTGACATCGTTTGGTAAAAAATGTTCTTCACATATATGACACTTGACAGCTGAGGTAAAATTTATTTGTTCATCAATGGTGTTTCGGTGGATGAAGAATAAAAAGATGTCTTTAAAAAAACTGACTCGATTAACTTTTGGTACGTCTTTATTCTATCGCGGTTGCAAGGTAAAAAGAAAAAGAGACCCGCTCACAGCGGAAATAGCCTATTTATATTATACGAAAAAAAAGATGGACGGCGAAATGACATGCATGGCGGCTGTTTATAAAGGCCATCTATATGTGGATATGTACATACTTTTAATTGGGTATGTTGGTTTGAACAAATGGAAAGATTTTCAATAGGCACAATATATGAGACATCAGATTCTAAAAGGAACACTAAATTTTTTTGCTCATTCATAAACCAAGTTATACAATCTGTCCCTCGATATGATGCATAGGTTGTATAATTAGATGTAAAAGAACTTTTCATATAAAAACCTATAGAACATGGAATATGTTCTTGATACCTATTTCCATCTTCTATCTCCTTTAAAATACATCCCAAGTCTGCATATATTACAAATGGGACCATGATTTTGTTTTTATAGTTCTTAAAACGAATTATCTTATTTTCTAATGTAGGTAATCTTACTTTACAATCATTTTGGTTGACACAATCTTCTGCATGCTTACTTAATTTGTCATGAGAGTAAAAATAGTGCAGACATCTGTTACAGATGTGAAGTTTACTTTTGCTCTTTGTTAATGCTAGATGAAGAAGTGCAGATAGGTTTTTAATCCAAATAAAATGTTGTTTTAAAACAATATAATCATCTGTCGCATGTTCTTCTAACAACAATAAATCAACATGTTTCTTGTCTTTACATATCAATTCAGATAATTTAAGTGGATATAGTTCTTTCTTATTACTTTTTTCTTTATGAAATGTAAAGATATTTATGGATATATTGTTGTTCTTTTCAAATAGTGGTACTAAATTTAATGACATTGGAAAAGATATACATCTTTACTTGATGGTCTATCCACATGTTTTTCTGCTGGAAACAAAGCAGATACTATTGCCCATGCAAAACATGCATTATCTGTATTTTTTACATTAATGCTAGCTCTCTTTGTTGATATAGTTTGAGGTATTTTAATGTATGAACTTCCTACAATTGGTGAATATTTATTAATATTAACAATAATATTTATTATAGATGATAGTGCCCATCCACTATTTTTCTCTTGGAATTCTTCAAATTTTCTTAGCAATGGGTTTTCTAAATGTTCTATTACTAATTCTTCTAAATTATTATTTGCACTTACAATAACATTCTTAGTATTCAGATATTTGATGTCCTGTTGTTGCTCTTCACCTTCATATTTCCGGAACTCTCCGCAAAAAACAGCACTTATTTTGATGTTGAGAAATTCATTCAAAACCTCTTCTAATTTATTAATGATTTGTGTTCTACAATCCTTCAAAAATAGTTTAGGATTTGTAATCACACCTGATCTGATTCTTTGTGAAAACGCAGTATGCGGTAAATCTTCCCATATCAAGGAATCAACGATTTGTTGTTGTTTGAATGTTTTATTTTTCATCATTTTATTAAATGATTTTAATTTGCCGATTGCTGACGTAAGGCAATATCCTTCACCAGTAGTTTTAGCTTGGAACAAACATTTTTCCAACAAGTCTAAGTCTTTTTCACAATTTTCAATGTTTATTTCTCTGTTTTCACCACTTTTTTTATTCATAAGCATATCAAATAAAACTGATTAGTGTCTTTCAAGCACCTCCTTTATATGGATATCCATTTTTATTTTTTACTTTATGTTTATGACTTTCACAATTTAGTTTATAACTTTCACAATTTAGGGTTAACGTTTGTCTCACTGAGTTATAACTTTCACAATTTAGTTTATAACTTTCACAATTTAGGGTTAACGTTTGTCTCACTGAGAATAAGAATTTAGTTTAATGTTTTTAATTTTCATACAGTAACCTTTATATCCATTAATATGAGGTTAGCTCATAAGGTCAACATACATACGTCACACAGTGATCATGACGTCATTGGCCTTGAAATTCTATGCTCTGGAATGACGGCCTTGAATGTTCTTATCATTTCAACATAAATAATGATCTTGAATGACCTTGAATCATACACATACACAGACACACGGTGGCCTTGATCTTATCAACACACACACTGGTCCAGGTTGACCTTGATATCGTTAGACCTTGATGACGCATTTCCTGGTCTAGAAGCCACATAGTTCTACTACTCACGACTGCACTCCACGAAGTTACACTCACGACTGAGCCCGAGTAGCCGCCCACTTAAACGATCAAAAAAAAAATAATATTTCCACAACTACTCTTAAACCATTATTTCATACCTGCAATTGAACTCTCCATTTCAAAATTTAAGGTTTGTAATCACAGCCACTCACAATCACTCTCTAAACAATACTCACCAAATAACCAATAATTACAAAAAATTCAAAAAAAAAAGTTGACTTTGAACTTGTTTTGTCACGCCACACATTGTACAACAAAAAAAAGCATTGCATTATATGAATCCATGTATGTTTGCCGTCCGCTATGTGATGCATTTATTTCAAAATTTAACTTTTTAGAAAATCGACTTTTGTCCAAGTTTTCGAGTCGAATACTCCTATGTGCGTCGGAGAGGTAATGGTTCTCTAACCTCTGGCACTGGTATGTCTACCATGCCAGCTTGTTCAATCGATCCAATACGATTTTCCACAGACTGTACCTGTTCGGAGAGGGACTGTATAGCCTGGCTAGGATCATTCTGCTCGATTTGGACAATGCGGCCCTCTATACTTTTGAGCTGTGTTACAAGGGAATAAATCGCTCCTGTGAGCTCGGTCACTTCTCTTTCTAACTTATCCATCTTATTCTAAGTAGAGCGGTGTCTAGAGGACATTAAAGGTAGCAAAATTCTAAGAAAAATTGTGGGCAGCGATAAAATGCGTTTCGATTTTAATTGAATGAGAATTCGTTTTTAAATTTTAAATAAGTTCTTCAGTCAAATTCTTTCGTTTGTTTGAACTTAATGTATTTAAGTACCAAATATGCGAACACCTAGATGCCCGTTGAGAGTTTTCCTTTAAATTTTCGGAGTAGTAGCCCTGGTTCGGAAGGTTCGTATTAGTTCGGTTTGGTCGTACGCGTTGATAATTGCGAGCAACCTACCAGAGTACGAATAGCTTCACCACCGAAAATCGAATGATTCTATGGGTGAACCAACTCCTTGTTTCATGAGAGTCTGCTCCTGGACATTTGATAAGCTAATAACTTTCTTTCTTTTCTTTTTTTATACATAGTCGTATTTTTACTTTCAGTGAATGTGAAATCTCCCTTTTTGCTTTTTAGTTATTTTAATATAATTTTTTCATATAAGCGTAAGCATATGATAATAGATATTTTTTCTTTAAATACTTATATATTTTATATTTTTATCTATTTATCTTACATAAAAATGTTTGTCATGGGCCAGCCTGCCATCGCTAATTGGGTTCGTTTTCTCCTTAATATCCTGGAATCCAGCACAAAGTTAAGTCGTTAATTTCCTTCACTCGTTACTTTTCCTTCTACGCTTTTCCTTTGTCACCACTTTTTTTATTCCCTGTTCAATCACTTTAAAGGTTACGGATTAAACTTCCTTTCACTGCACTTTTTTTCACCACATAACAGGGGTTTTTTTTTCATTAGATCATTCATATGTGTCACGGTTTTTTTTTTATTATTTTTTATTTTCCGTTAAATCGCCTTATAGGTTGCACATGAAAAAGGACGAATTTTTCTGACTGCGACGACAGGCTGTCCCTGCTCGGGCGCCACCTACAAAAGTCCTTTCCTTTTACTCAAAAAAATTTCTCGTTTTTGAATGCTTTATTTTGAACCTGGTTTGAACACTTTCGTCTTTCCGGGATCTGAATGGCGCTATGAGTAACGGTTCCAACGAATAACCTGCATCGCTTACAGAAGTAGAATTTAAATGAAAGCAATTTTGAAATTGTTTATGAGCTTGACTACCCAAAAGCTATGTGTCTCTTTCGCCGTTCGCAGGGACGATTGTCTCCTGAAAATAAAAAAAAATAAATCTTCCACCACCAAATGGAATATAAATGTATTTCCCCACTTCTGTTCCTATGTCTAACCAACGACAGTTTTCGGGAAAAAATGCTCTTCGTATCGTATCGAACAATATTTCCGGCAACGTGAAGTGAAGAGCCATATATATAAAAAATACAATAGAATATAAAATGTATAAAATGACTCACATCGACTTTTTAGCTGCTTGATTACAGCATACACTGCTACAACTCCTGTTCAACAGCTGTCCTTCGTCATCCTTATTCGTTTTTCTTGAAGGAATCGTTCTGAAGACCACATCATATCCACTTGCAGCACATAGCCTTACATCACACACACACGATAAATTATTCGACCACCGCAACTTGAGTACTGCATACACTGCTACAACTTCTGTTCAACAGCTGTCCTTCGTCATCCTTATTCGTTTTTCTTGAAGGAATCGTTCTGAAGACCACATCATATCCAGTTGCAGCACATAGCTTTACATCACACACACACGATAAGTTATTACGACGACCGCAACTTGAGTACTGCATACACTGCTACAACTCCTGTTCAACAGCTGTCCTTCGTCATCCTTATTCGTTTTTCTTGAAGGAATCGTTCTGAAGACCACATCATATCCAGTTGCAGCACATAGCTTTACATCACACACACACAATAAATTATTCGACCACTGCAACGTCGTAGTCTAGAACAAAAAAAAAATCTTTCGCTACAATGTTCTAAAAAATTATCTATTACTATTTGAAAAGCAAAAAAAAAAAAAATATTTCTATTTTGCGCATAAAATCCACTGTTTGTATGTACAATAACACTCACGAAAAAAAAAAAATTAACTCACTAAACCGATCTGGACCACCCGAAGGTCCATCCACGACTGCACTCCACGAAGTTACACTCACGACTGAACCCGAGTAGCTGACTACTAAACCGATCTGGACCACCCAAAGGTCCATCCACGACTACACTCACGACTGAACCCGAGTAGCTGACTACTAAACCGATCTGGACCACCCAAAGGTCCATCCACGACTGCACTCCACGAAGTTACACTCACGACTGAACCCGAGTAGCCGGCCACTAAATCGATCTGGACCACCCAAAGGTCCATCCACGACTGCACTCCACGAAGTTACACTCACGACTGAACCCGAGTAGCTGACTACTAAACCGATCTGGACCACCCAAAGGTCCATCCACGACTACACTCACGACTGAACCCGAGTAGCTGACTACTAAACCGATCTGGACCACCCAAAGGTCCATCCACGACTGCACTCCACGAAGTTACACTCACGACTGAACCCGAGTAGCCGGCCACTAAATCGATCTGGACCACCCGAAGGTCCATCCACGTCTACACTCACGACTGAACCCGAGTAGCTGACTACTAAACCGATCTGGACCACCCAAAGGTCCATCCACGACTGCACTCCACGAAGTTACACTGACGACTGAACCCGAGTAGCCGGCCCCTAAAACGACCTGGGCCACCCAAGGTCCATCCACGACTGAACTCGTCGCTAATTAAAGGGGTTCTTGATTTTTAAGTACTGCCATTTTTTGGTCCACGATTCCTTCATGTCGGTCTTTGAATTTGTATCCATGATGCTGCCTTCACAAGTTCTAAAATAAAACTGAATTCAATCAATGAATTCGAAAAGGAGATCACTATTCATCTTCAGACGAAGAAAAAAAATTGCATGTAAACAGAACATTCTCCGTTATGTTTCACCCTTTGTCTCTTTAACTTCAGAGATAAGTTTGATCGTGTTTTACTCTTTGTGGTTCATCGATTCAGTGATAATTTGGTGGACATTTTTAATCGTGTTCCTTATGTATTGCGTGTAACTTAAGAGATTGTCATCTCATAAGTTTGTTTATAGTTTTCAATATTGATTAACTCCACATCTGAACGGTAATCTGTATCTTTCACCATTGCTCATAATTCGCTCAGTTTCGTACTCACGATACTCATAGCATTTTATATTCAACATGCGATTTTTATAATGACTGTCATACGTACAGCGAATCGTTAGATATGCATCAGCATATTCAAAACGAAAGTGTCGGTAGAATTTATTTTCACTTTCGATAATTCCAGCTATATCTTTTTCTTTAGGAATCAAATTTTGTCTAAATGCTTCTATGGCCTCTTCAACTGTAAAATATTTGTCAGTAGGTTTTTGTATTGTTCCTGTTTGCTCATCCGCCTGAGGTTTATCCAAAGATTTACTTAATTTACATCAATTGGAAGGACAAATCAATTTTAAGAGTATCATTATTTGGTAGAATAACATTAAATTCTAGACTTCCTTTGTTGTTACTAAGAGCCGACATATTTATTGGTATAGGACTAGCTTTTAAGCAGCCCACCAAAACGCAAATTAAAATGAATATAGGAGTGTACTTTTCCATTATTAGCTTCTGAGTGGAACACCTATTTGGTTGGAAGGTGGAAATAAAACTAAATACAATTTATTTAAATCAATGCTTTTTTATTAAATCTTTCATAAAATGACATCAATTTCTTTAACCGCATTACTTGTTGTTCCAGCATATAACACCCACATGTGTCTGGTACATCTTGACAGTTTTCTAAAACCGAACTGCATGTAGAGTAGTGTTGTCCATGTTTTGTTGTGTTGATATTAATGTGTTTGTATTGGCTTAATTTTGAATGACATTCTAGAATTTTTTCTAAATGCTCATATAATATGTTTTCCTTATGATCTATTGAAAATTGATGAATGCTTTTCAAAAGCTCTAAAGAATTTATGTTTGTCATCCTTTATTAGTCTCAAATTCAATTGCGCTTAATTTATCTAAAAGTTTTATATCTTCTTCATCAATGTCGCTTAATATTGAGTTATCATCAAAATCATTAAATACACAAAATTCATGAAATCGATTTGTGTTGTTCATGCGTCTAACACCTTCATACGGGACACCCAGGCTCAGCAACCGAGATTCATATCCATTTTCGACAGTGATACAAACAGTTAATATTGAGCTAGTTACATCCACTCCCACTATTCGAAAATATTTCCACGATGAATGACAAACACAGTACTTATCTCCTGATTTTATTGTTTGTATCCAAAACATGCTAATTTTTATATCAAAGTTATTTTATATACACGCACACAACATGGTTTAGTACAACTACAATTTTGTTTATAATTCAATTTTACTATTTTTATCCAAAACATTTATAAAACTAACTGAATAGTCAAATAACTTTAACAACTAGAAGTTAAACAATGAACCTCCGTCAAGAGTCTTCCCTTATTTATATATCTATCCATACATGAAACTTTATGTCTATCTCTTTCATACAGAAAGAAAAAAAAAACGAATTAAACGAATAACTAATATATATAATTTATAATTTATGATTCAAAATTATTTAAAAAAAAAATAATTTTAATAATTGTCTGAAGCCTCAGATTCCTTACCTTGGGTAGGGGGAAATCTTTAGCTTATACGAAGAGACTTACTTCGAACTACTGGTTAAAGAAAAGGCGCGCTAAAGAGAATTGCGAGCGCTTTTATAGTTACAAATTGCTGACGCAAGAAATCCGTATGGTATAGATTGGATTGAAATGCATCATCAAGTGATGAAATAAACTCTAATGGCAAAAGTGCTGACTTGAACTTTACGGAGCCTTCCTGCGATCGCATTACATTCAGTGATTGAATTTGAAGTCCAGAATTTGTTTATTTTGGTTTGTTGATATTTCTTGGGGCGCACAAGAGAATTCTGATATAACACCTCCCCCTTTAAAGTCTTCTTTGGGTCGAAAAGCGACTCGTGGAAGATGACATTGTTTATAATTTTCATTTTTTTATTCTTACATTTAAGATAGGTATAAAAGATTATGACAAATATAATACATAGTTAAATTTGTGTGATTGTGCTGGTATTTTAATTCTTGGATTCTTTTAAGTTTTCTATATTTTGATAATGGATTTCTTCAAAAGTTATGTCATTTATTTTGGTATAGTTAATATTTAATATAGTATTTGGTAGCAGTATTTCATTTTTTTATTCCTTTCTTTTATATGTTTTATTTTTAATTTTTACGTAACAATTTTGTAAAGATATCAGATAATTTCCTTTGACTTTTATTTCTTGATTATTACAATTGTGACTAAGTTTTTCAACCTCAGAATTAATAATTACAGTATTGTTGTTTCCTATTTCAAATATATCTTCATTATTATTTTCAATTAAATTACACTTCATTTTGTTTTCATAAATATGTTTTATACAATCATCATTGATTTCAAATATTTCTTAAAATTAGTATTATTATAAAATTGGTTGAACATATATTTGTTCGTACAATTCTTCTGAAACGTTTGGAATTTCTATGACAAAAACTATGTTTTTATTATAAAGAGCAAGATTAAGTTTTATATGTTCAAGGGTTTCTAACTGGATGTTGTTTTCATTTATTTCTTTTTCTGTTAATATATCTCTACTTAGGACTCCTAGTTTTGAAGTTAAAATAATTTCTTTTATTTTTTCTATATCGTTTAAAATGTATCTAATATTTTCTTTCATTTCTATTTCGAGTTTAAATTTATGGAAGTTTCTTTCTATATCTTCGTGAGCATTGTTGAAATTTTCTTTGGCATGAAATTTAAGTGTATCAGTTCACTTCTCATTTTGAAGATAGTACTAGTTTTTTCAGCTGCGTAGCTGTTAAGGAAATACGTTTTTTCATTTAAAAAATGGTTGAGTTTGCTATAGTAATTCCTAAAAAGTGATGATTCGGCTTCCTCGATATATTGGTCATACCTACATATGTCTGCCAAGATTCTCCAAAATTGAGTAGAATTTTTCTCTCAAAAGATAGGAATGTTCATTCGTCTGAACTGTCAGATTCATTCCACATTCGGATGCTACTTTCTGCCATTCCTCACAAATATTTCCATTTGTTCTGATTATGTTTTTTAACACTAGGCTCGGTATTCTGGATCCATTCATCTCCAGTAACTTTAAAATATAGTTGAAGTGCATTTTGAGAGTGTACAAGCGCAGGGGAGGAGTTCCAGTTTCAATGTGTAGCATATAGTTAGGGGTGTTTTTTGGTAACCGGAATATCCTCTTCAAGAAATAGCGAAGAAATTTTTCTACCTCATCGTAATATTTGTAACCCCATATTTGGGTTCCGTAGAGCATTATCGAGGCTGCAGTCGAGTGGAACAAAGTTTGTTTAGCGCTAAGAGATACATAGTTGTTTTTGAAACAGCGTTCCCAAATTGAACAGATAGCTCTTTTAGCATCAGCTAATTTCTCAGCTAAATGCGGTTTCAAACTTAAAGAAGGCGACAACAGAATGCCTAGATATTTGTATCTGGATACGATTTCAATTTCTTCACCATCTAACTTCCACTTTTCCAAACGAGAGTAACGCCCTCCTGAATTTCTAAATATCATGACTTTTGACTTCCCAAGATTAACAGTGAGATTCCAACATCTGCAATATGTACTAAGTCTGTTTATCATTATCTGCATACCTTGGATAGTGTCACACAGAAAGACGATATCATCCGCATACATCATTATTCCACCTTTGGTATCATCGGTTATATCATTAATATATAATATAAAAAGTAGTGCACTTAGAATGCAGCCTTGCTTGACTCCCATTGACGTCTTGAATTCTTCAGAGATTACATCTCCATCCCAAACGTACGCAATATTATTCTCATACAAGGCTCGCAGAATTTGAATGATTTTGCTTGATACACCGATTTTTGAGAGTTTGTAAAACAGAGCTTCACGTGATATTGTGTCGAAAGCTGCTCGAAAATCTACAAAAAAAGCGTACAACTTTTTTTTTCTTGCTCTTGAAAGAATCAGCTATATTAGATAGGCAGAATATTTGGTCGATTGTAGAATATCCTTTTCTAAATCCAGCTTGAAATTCTTTGAGAATGTTATGAACTTGAATCCATTCGTACAGTCTTTTGTATATGGAGCAAACAGTTTGGCTGAAGTGTTCAAAAATGCAATTCCTCTGTAGTTCTTCGGGTCTTTGTAATCGCCTTTTTTATGAAGTGGGAAAATTATTGCTTTTTTGAATGCATCAGGGACATTTTTGGAAGTAAAGATTCGATTGTATTCCATTGCTGACTATGTTCTTTTAAGCTCGTAGAGAAAATTATTATGTCGTCTAAATATACATAACAGATTTTACCAATGTAATCTTTTAAGACTTCATTCATCAACCGTTAAAAGGTCGAAGGGGCATTTTTTAGCCCGAATGGCATTCGTAAAAATTGATAATGGCCAGAAAGTGTACTGAATGCTGTTTTTTCACGATCGTCTTTTTCTATTTCGATTTGGTAGAATCCTTTAGTTAAGTCTAAAGTTGTAAAATAATTGCAATGTCCAAGTTTGTCGAGTATTGCTTCGATGTTAGGGATTGGAAATTTATCCTCTTTGGTTTTGAGATTTAATTTACGATAGTCGATAACGATTCTCCCTTCTTTGTTTCCGGTGTGATCTTCCTTTTTAGGAACTACCCAGATAGGAGCATTGTACGGGGATGTTGAAGGTTCTATAATTTTTTGTTCTAACATTTCATTAATTTGACGATTAACTTCTTGTTTATGAAACTCAGGGTATCTATAAATTCTGGTATAGATAGGTGAATTATCTTCAGTTGGTATTTTATGTTTGACGTAATTAGTGAATGTCAAATCGTCGCCTTTATTATAAAAAGCTTGATTCATTTGGTTGACGATTTTAAATAGCTCAGATTTTTCTTCGTCATTTAAATGATCTGTACGTAATTCGTTAGTAAAGTCTGGTATATTAAAGTCTTCTTCAATGTTATTCATATAATTAACCATTTTTTCATATTCGGTATCTTCATTTTTGTCAAAGAAGAGTGGAAACGATTGTTCGTTTAATATTAATAACTTTTCTTTGTAAAGTATTTTTGCATTGTTGGGGATTAATATATTATTACCTAGTAGACCATTATATTCTTCAGAAAATTTATAAATTTGAAATTCAGCATTTTGTAACACAGGGAAAGCAAATTTGTCTTTAGGAAAAATAGCGTCTTTGAAAATAGTTATGGGACTACCTGCAGTTCTAATTGTTAGTGGGGAAAATCTATTTTTTAGATATTGTGGTGGAGTGTCTTCTTCGTTTATTATGCTATTTGTTGCACCAGTATCAATCAATAATCTAATGGATGCATTTTCTTTTGTTAGATTGATATAGGGTAAACCTTGTTTTGTGTCTCCGAGGCTGCATATTGAAAATTTACATAATTTACCTTAGGTTCTTGTTTGATATAATTATTTTTTGGGTTGATTTGTCTTACTTGAGATGAACTAGGATCTATATCCATTGGTTCCATTTGTTGAGGGTACTGTTTATAATTTCTTTGGTAGTTTGGTTTATATTGTCTTTGATTATAATTATAATTATTATTTTGAGGGTTGTAAGGCTTTGGTTGCCAATTGTTTCTATGTGGATTCTGATTACTGTTTCTGGGGTTAAAATTGTTTCTATTATTTTGATTTTGTTTAAAGTTATTGTTTTTATGCCTAATTTCGTTCTTATCACTTGGTTTCGGAGAATTAAAGTCAGGACTGCGACTGACAAAACCTGCTTGTGATAATTCGTGAAGGGCTGACTCCATCGTAGTTGGTTTTATTGAGTACAAAATAGTTCTCATATGGACTGGTAATTTTTCTTTGAACATTTTCAGAGCTGTGTCATTATTTCTAGGAATATCTAGTTGATTTCCTTCTTGTAAGCACTTTTGGTTTAGAAAAGATAGTGTCTTTTGTATATAATTATAATATTTGAGGACATCTCCTCGAAATTGTGAGTTTCTAAGATCGATATTCTTGAGACCACCAACATTTTCTAGTAACATTGATTTTATGTCACTCCATTTAGTTAAATGTGTGTGGATTTCTATTGCCTGTCTGGCACGACCAATGAATTTTGATTTTAATAGATTAACACACATTTTTGGACCTTGCTCATTATAAGTTAACAATGTGGGAATAATATCATCGACTTTATTGATGAAAATCGGGAGATCTTCCGTCCTACCATCAATGATAGACGTTCAATATATTTTAAGGGATTGAGTTCAAAGATTCGTGGTATGTTAAAATTAATATTTGGTATAATATTATCATCATTTAAACCTAGTTGTCTATTACCTTCATTATTATTATTAGCTGCTGCCGCTGCTGCTGCTGCTGTTGCTGGTTCCATGTCAAACTCTATCGGTCTGGATGTGTTGTAAGGTTGAAACTCTTGAAGTCTTCTTTGCTTTGCTGCCTTTATTGTGTTTCTGATTCCCTTCATTAATTATTTTTCACGTTGGGACTTAGTATTATCCTTCCTCTACGGAATTTGAAATATTAATCATATGCACTGATTTTGATTTCGGATAATTTAAAATAATTATTTTTGTTTACTTCAAAAATATTATTTAATTTGCACTGAATATTTTTTTTTAAAAGTGTTTTCATTCCGATTTACGTGCGGATGGTAAAATGTCACTTAATTATTTTCCAGTGCCTTTGGATACTCAATTAAAGTTGAAATGTACTATCACTGAATTGTTTTTAGAAGTAAAAATGAACTTTATTGATTTGCTTTCAATTTTAGTTTCACTTTTTCCCTTTTATACCGATATGCGTTCGGAATTTAATAGTTTCACTTGTTCACTTTATAGAGACTTTTTTTTTTTCTACGCGTTGTAGATACGTTTCACGGATAGTTGTTACTTTGTTCACAGATATGCGTTCTGATAACTTTTAACTACTATCCTACCGACTGCGCCATTTATAATTTATGATTCAAAATTATTTAAAAAAAAAAATAATTCCATCTGTTCTCCACAGGAGGATTCTGATATAACATATATATATAATTTTTTTTTTATTTCACTGTTCTGAGTTTTACTAAAGTCTCAGGAAAACTTGCTTTGCTATTTTTTATTTTTTTTTTTTCACTTTAATTCATAATCAGCCAAAACCTGATTTAGTTAGAATTAATTTCTCCAATTAAAAAAAATTTTTGGTTCAGCTTCTTCAATCTTATTTCCTCAGATGTATACGACTAGTTCAATTTTAGGATCTAATCTCATTTGAAAAAATAATTTTGACACTGAATTGAATTAGATTCGTCGCGGATTTGCCCAAAAATTGTGTCTTGTATCTACGAGTAATTTTCCGTACACTAACACAATACAAATATTCAACGCGTAATTTCGTTTCACTGGATTTGTTTTAGTTGTATCTTTGTGCCTACGAGAAAAAAACTTTTCTCTACGTTTGCCAAAACAACACAAATCCTACCGACTGCGCCAGTTAAGAATATTGTACTCAAAATAAATAAATACAACAATCTTTGTAGAGTCCAACCAAAAATGTCCTATTTGGCTTGACACGTTTATTTGAACTGAGCCAAAAAGTCTCAGTGCTTATTTTATATTATAAAATAATACAATGTGGTGATCTCTCGAAGTTGATCTTTGCAACTTCTGAATGTCTTCTGCCAATGCGTTTTGTTAGCAATAATGCGGAACACTTCCAACTCGTCCATGATGAGTATTCCGGTCTATGTGGATGACGAAACTAGTGTCCTTATGCTAGTACCAGTGTTGTAGCCCTAGTAACGCGTGTTTTATTCTGGACTAAGTTTTCCAGAGAACAATGTGTACCAATGTTTGAAGCCTTGGTAACGCTTATACTACACTCTGTACGAGTATTTGTTAATACCAGTGTTTGAAGCCCTGGTCACGCTTGTGTCAAATGTGATTTGCCCCTTACCGCTGGTGGGGGGGAAGCAGATCACGTCGGGGTCACCAAAAATGTTAGATCTCTTTTGATCTAAATAAACAACGGCAACGACTTTTCGTTTTCAAGTGCGGTTTATTCAAAAATTACAGTGCCTTAAATACTAATTGATAAATATAGAAGTACATTAATACAAGTATTTTATTACGTCTGGGCATTAAGACCCAATCCTGCATTTGAAATCACAGGTGCCAAAAACCCAGACCCAGAGTATATGGTGGGAAAAGAAAATTCGAATGCCGAAATTGACAATTCAGCAGAGTACAGTGTGGGAATGGAAATCGTGGGAAAGAAAACCAGTGGGGTTTACAGTATGTATGAGAAGAATGGGACTAAAAAAATGGAAAAGTATAGTGAGGCTAACAAAAAAGAATACACATTGATTTTATTTTTTTTAGAGATAATTCTAGTTTAAACACTTTAGTAATAGTTAATCCATTCTCCAGACATTGTTGTAAATTCCTGAGATGAATTACATATTTTGTCTTATTATTTAGATTAGCTGTTAACTTGGGAATTTTACTTCCCGGAGTTATTATATTTTCTGGACAAAATGGAAGATCGTTATGAGAATCGTGAAGATCTCTTGGATAAGCAAAATCTACTTCCAATACACAACCAACATTATTGTTTTTTAAATTTAATATATATATTCTGTGGTGTAGATCTCTGGATCTTGCCATTGAAAATTTCCATCGGGAAGCGGTTGCGACATTGCCCAACCATATAAATTATTTGCATCGAAATACATGAGAAATTCACTTGCTTTGTTTTGATCATAATTATCTACATACTTATTATTGGCCGTAGCATGTCGATGGCTTCATTGACATAGACCACCACGGATACCTTTTTTAAAGAAATTTAAACATATCAATTTCTGTTAAAAGTTCTAATTTAATGTTCGTTACCTTAAGCATTGCATACCAAGATAAACCAGGAGATGTATAGTAGTGACATGGATCTAAATCATATATTTTTATACAAAATTTACGGAAATTCTCAAAAATATCAGTCAACAACAAAACATCACTCTGTAGATACAAAAGCATGTAATCTTTTAAGGTTTTACAATTAAAATGCTCCCACACTTTTAGAGCGTGATTATAATCATTTTCTGAGCAATATTCATCCGTTAATTTATTATAAAATTTTGAAATTGGTGGAAGAAAGCAATCTTCTAAACGATCCCATGAATCAAGATAGTCATATGGAAATACACCTTTCCTTAGCATTAATTTAAATGACTCATCATTTGTATATACTCTCTTGTTAGTAATGAAATCATCTTCCGATAAATTTTTCACTAACGAGTATACTAGATTAAAGAAATAGAAACGAATCTAAAAACCTCATTTCAAACGCGTTGTCAACCCGTTTGGAAAGTGAAATGTAGTTCTCCTTATTTAATGGAATTATTTTTATCTCACCATCAATTTTACTCAAACTTTTCACAAAGAGATGGCAATCATTACCCGAAAAATTATGTAAAAAAATTGGGAAAAAATTCGGTATACGAAAATCTAAATTGCACTGTGAATGTGCAGGTCCTCTATACATAGCGGTGAAGTGGCAATGATCTCTTACTCTTATATCTGTCTAAATAAAACTATTCTTACATATACTGCATATAGAAGATGTATGATGAAAGTTATTCTCAAGGTCCGTCAATGGTTTCTCTATGTATTCCATATAGAGGTATCTGAGATCTTCAATCGGCATCTCAACAAATTTATCCGATGAGTTTTCTCCTAAGAAAAATTTGTTTATTAATTGGTACATGGTTATTAATTTAATTGCTCACCAACAAATGTTCTGTGTTTATTTAAATCATCATCAAATGAGCACTTAATATAATATGAAAATGCACATGGGATATGTTGTTGTATATTTGTTGTTGATGAAGTTTCTGGATTCGGTATAGAGTGACTCACAGGATCTAGGATGGATTGAAAGTCGGCGTACACAGTAAAGGGAACTTGCAGCTTTCTTTCTTGTTTAACAAACTCCAACACATTCTTTCCTTCTTCTGGCATTATCGTAACCTTTTTACCACACTCGCTTTTGTATTTCTGCAGATTGGATTCGTTGGGAAACCGTAGTAAACAAGCGCTGCAGAGATACATTTGAGTTTTGTGTTTGCTTACTTGGCTTCTCAATAAACGTGACATGTGTTTGATGTACACATAATGTGTTTGACTACCATCGAAATTTTCACAAAAGAGCATGTTAATATGTTTTGCCTTTTTTTCACGTGTATGATAATAGGGTCCAATTATATAGTATTTATTATTATTTTTTTCATAACCGCAAACGTTTACACTAATGGTTGGGTTGTTATCTTCGAAAATTTTTACATCTTTAACCATAAGAGGAAATTGCATGTTTTGAAAACTAAGAACTTCTTCTTTAACTATTATTGTTTCACTTGCTATATCATTAATATTATACACTGACGGTCTATCATTATAACATTGAACTCTATTATCAAGAGCCGATATGATGGCCCATTTAGAACAGTATTCATCATTGTTTTTCATATTTATACAAGCATTTTTTGAGCGAATCTGCGCTGGTAATGGAAAGTATGATGAACCTCGAAGCGGTTGGTATTTATTGATATTTATTTCAATTCTCAAAAATGATAGCAAAGCCCATCCGCTATCTCTTTCTTGGAATTCCTCCAACTTTGACTTGATGACTTCGAACATTTTATTCAACTTTTCAGATATATCATCGTTTCGTAGGATTGCATACATCGCCGTCTGCATACTCTTGGTACTCGCGATCATGTTGTCATCATCATTTGAATGTTTTACAAATTCACAAAATAATTCCATGTTAAACTTGAAAGCGTTCATAGTTTCCAATTCACTTGTTAACAATTCCATAATTAAATCAATTTTTTTTTTTCAAATAATACTTGTACATTCAATATGGTCTCATCATTATTAGAAATTGAAAAGGTTTTAATTCTATTTTTAAATGCACTCTATACAACAAACATTTTCTCGTAGAACCAACATAGCCTTTTCCTTATGACTATTTTTCCTTTGGTGTTGATTCCAATACCTTTCATTAACGTCCTCTTCAAAAATCACACATCGTTTATAAACAGTTGGCTTTGTTATTCTTTTTTTAATATGCACTTCAGCAGAAGTTGTTGGCTGTGGATCTGGAGAAGGCTGCCTCTTTCCACTACATCTTTTTAATTTTAAATGTCTCACGAAAGAGGATTTATCCCAAAATTCCCTGCTACACACTTCACAGCGAAAGATTTCTCTTTTTTCTAAAGATGTACACACGCACACATACACACACACACACACACTTTCTGAAAGAAAACTATTCAGTTATTTCATTGATAAGTTTTCACTTTTTTATATTACTTTAGAGCACCAGATTTTTTTTTGTTTTTTTATCTTTTAAAAATATAAGTAGTACTCGCAAAAATGTCTTACCTCTCAATTAAACTGTCTATCTATTCCCTCTCTGGGTGAATCTTTTTTTAACTGAACTGACTCGTTTTAAAGTCGTCTATTTAAAGGAGTGAAATTACCACCCGAATCATTACTCACTATGTCATATATGTACAAGTCCATCGACCCATATTCCACAGCTCGAGCAACACATGAAAAACCACATTTCGCATGTCAATCAAAATACCTCATTCTAGATTATAATTTAAAATCCAACGCCGTCATACACATTCTAAATTTACAACTATCCGGTTACAAAATACTATTTCACACCCAAACAATATTCCACCCCTTATCTAACTTCAATGCTAAAAGAAAACACATTCGACCAAAAATTTCAAGAACCATGACCTAGACCGTTCTTCACATTACTCTGTTTTTCATGGCCGCACATGGGTACATTTTATTTCTTATCAATCACAACTATTCAAAATTATTATTCACTATGCCGCATGACTTTTCTGTTCTGATGACCACACAGTACATTCTATTTTTTATTTTTATATCACAAAAAAATTATTATTCACTATGCTACGTACAAGTCCATTGACCTATATATATGATAGAAACACGTAAGTTTATATTTTATACTACCGATTCTTTTATCCACGAATTCTGTGGCGCATCAAACTATTCGCGTCGGCTCCTCAAGATCGACTGACGATCCGAGCTCTCACAGATTTCCACTCAATATACCCACGGGGGAGTTCCACTCTACTCCATACGCAACCATGCAGGCAATTCTCCTTAATATCCTCAAGCCACACAGTGTAGCCTAAAACACAGTGAGGTCTTGCAAAATTATGTTATATGCCCTAACATATATATTTATATCCCAGACTTTAACCGAAAACACGCTACCTATCGATCTATATATGTATGTATATATATTTATATCTCAGACTTCTACCCCAAACACGCCACCTATCGATCTATATATAGATTTACACCTGAGACTTCAACCCAAACACGACACCTACTTCACACACAATATCACACCCCTTAGCAGTGTTCGACGTCATCGACCTTTGATTTGCGGTTCAAAGAAAACCACAATTTGCGGTCTTGACCTTGAGGCTTGCGGTTAAAAGAAAATCGCAACTCTAGCCAGAGTCCCTCTACTAATATGGTCATTATTTGGTTATTAATTTTTAAGAATTTGAAAATGAAATTACCATTTGAAGTTAAAGGTTGCTCCTGGTGTTCCAGAGATTGAGCGGTTTGAACGGATTCCGTATAAGAAGCATTTTTGTTTTCATATTTTTCCAGCTCTGATTTAGTAAAATCTGTTTTCGGGAATTTTGATGGATCAACTGGAAAAACCCCTGTTGACTCGAATCCAGCAAAAATATTTTTGGAAATCAAGGCACTCTTCCAAACTTGTCCCAGTAGTTTTGTAAATTTAGACTTGGATAGTTGAAACAACCCTTTGCCTAACATTTCTTTTCGATGTCTTACAAGGACTTTTTCCCAGGCCGTCTTAACTGCACCAAAAAACGCTTTATCTAACGGCTGTAACTTGTCTGTCAAATGGCTGGTAAATCGAAGCAGTTGGACATTGTTATTCATAGCAGCTTCCACTATTCGCACGCTGATGTGGCTGGACTAACAATGAAAAAAATCTTTTATTCGCTAATCTATCCAGCAAATCGTCAATAAGTGGTATTGGAAAATTATCTTTTAGGGTCACCTTATTGAGAGTTCAATAATCAATGCATAATCGTATATCGCCCGTTTTTTCCGCACCAGCACTATAGGGGATGTATCCTGCCTGTAGTAATTCATCTAAAATGCCCTGTACCTTTTCTTTTTCCTGATATGATAATCTTCTTGGTGGACAATGAAAAGGCTTTTCATCCGTCAACCTAATCTTCATGTCACAATCGGTCTCTGGCAAATCGAGACGCTTACAGCACACATAATTTTTAGGTATACATTTTAATAAACTTTTCTTTTGACTCAAAATCATTATCTACACACAATTCTTCGACCCATCCTTCATATACATATATCGATATTCATGTAGTAACTACACTCTTTTTCATATCTTTTATTTTCTTTCTTTTGTTTTGTATTATCTTTCCACTTCTCTAACCTAAGATTAGCTAATTTTAAAAAATCTTTACCCAGAATTACTGGAATATTCATTGTATTGTTATTTACAATTTCAAATATATTTCCTCTTTGTCAAAAATTACAAAACAATTTACGTAACCAATTACATTAAGTGGATTTTTATTAATTCCAAAGAAATTACATGTTAAATTATTTGCAAATATAATGTCCTGCGGGATAAACTGCCCACGGACTATGCTAATCGGGCTACCAGTGTCAATTAATGTTCCTAATGATATGTTAAATATAGTATGTATTAATATTCTTAAAATGGTAAATAAAATTTCTTACAAAATTGTGCTCAGCCTCTGCGTAATGAAGTTGATGTACTGTTGGCCCATTGGCCATACGTGGCATGCTCCAAACGGTCTTTTGGGCTTTCTGTACTCCTTCCTATAAAATTGCAGTTGAAACATCTAACTGGTGATGATGCCTGTCCATCCGTCACCGCTTCTTTTCTCTGGATCGAGACTGCTGGCGCCTTTGGTTTCTCGAGGCTAATATTTTTGAACGCCTCCAATAATTGATGCTTACTCTTGAAGCGCTGCATTCTGGCCTGAGGGCGCAAATTTACATCAGGGATTCCGTTTATCAGGCACTATAGCAACTCTTCCTTCTCCATTGAAATTTTATTAGCCATGATTGTTTTCTCATGCAAATACTGCTGAAAAGTTTCGCTGGTCAGCCACTTCCTCGTCTCGAACGCCCTCTTCCGTGTAACTCGGCTTGTATGAACAAGCATTGTCTCTGTCCTCTCATTTTTTCCATCTTCATTTTGCATGTTATGTCGTTCATCATCCAACTTGTCATCCGTCTGTGCATTGTTTTCGTCTTCCTGTGCAATGTTTTCTTTATATATGCTGTCGTCGCTGGATTCCCCTTCTTCTTCTGCCATCATCATCAGGGTTGCCGTTCACTTTTCGAAAAATGTATATTTTTTTTTTTTTGAAAAATGTATCAAACGTATCTAAATTGCAGCTTGTATAATGTATCAAATGTATCACAACAAAATATCAGTTTTTCAAATAAATAATTTTATTATTATGATAAGAAACAAAAACATAAATACAAAATAACAAAATTCTTAAAACAAACATCACATTTCATGTTACCTGTTAATCAGTCAATTCATATGTTTAGTGTAAACAAATTCTTACAAATTTGTACGTAAGTACATATGTACATACGTAATAATATAAAAATTCATTCTTTCTGTTAATAAATATTCGGAATTTATTTACTTCTTAGGTTTATTCACCTTTTAACTGTTTAGAAAACATTAGAGATTCAATAGTATGCGAATAAGTTTTCAAACAAACTCTCTTTAAAGTGGCTACATAACCCCAAAATTTTGCAATTGAAGCAATTTAAACTCTGTGCAAATTTGTTCTTTTCTATCGGGTTCGTACAATCTGGTGAAATTATTTAAAAGTGGTAGTATTGAATTTGTCTCAAATAATCGTTCCGGATCTATGGGTGCAATATTTCTCAGAGCTTTATCATCGAAATTACATCTTTTCTGTATTTGTAGACTAAGCTCTACATAAAAATTAAGAATATTTTTTTTTATTATTAATATATCATCTTGACATATATTTTGATCCATCATATAAGTCTCAGCGTTTGCACCAATATAAATTTCAGATAATGGTAAATAAATTGCGGAATCAGTTACGTTAACGTGCCTGGGATTGGGTGCATTGGCTGTTAAGATAATTCGATTTATAAAAAAAGATAATATTAAATTATAATTTGTTTCAAAAGTGTTGTGTAGTTTATGTAGGCGAAAACTTTCTGATTAAAATTCCAAATTCATAGTTTTGATTATATTAAGTACGAGGTGTGTTCAAAAAGTATCGCGAATTTTGTGTTTTTTCAAAAATTATTTATTTATTCATGAATATCTATTTTGTCCCCTTCAAAGTAATCCCCATGAGATATTATACACTTGTGCCAACGGTTTTTCCAATCGTCGAAGCACTTCAAAAAATCATTTTTTTTTATCTTGTTCAGCTCCTCTTTCGATGCCGTCTTTATCTCGTCAAGCGTAGCGTAACGTCGTCCTTTCATGGGCCTCTTCAGTTTAGGGAACAAGAAAAAGTCACAGGGGGCCAGATCTGGGGAATACGGTGGCTGCGGCATCATTAGTGTGTTGTTTTTGGCCAAAAAGTCGCGCACAAGTAACGATCTGTGAGCAGGGGCGTTATCGTGGTGCAAAAGCCAATTTTTGTTCTTCCACAAATCCGGGCGTTTCTGGCGGATTGCTTCGCGCAAATTGCGCATAACTTGCAGGTAATATTCCTTATTGACCGTTCTACCCTGTGGCAAGAACTCATGATGCACCACGCCCCTGTAATCGAAGAAAACTGTCAGCAAAACTTTCATCCATTTTTTTGAATAGGTAAAAATCGAAGACGATCCAAAACACGTGCAAGCAAAGTAGCTGTCAACAATTAAGTGAACATTCAAAATGGCCGAGCTTGTAGGCATGAGTGAGAGACATGAGTACCAACATAACGCCACAAAAAAATCGAAATTCGAATATACGTAACCCGCGAAAATTCAAAATTCGCGATACTTTTTGAACACACCTCGTATAACTACTACATGTACTTCTTCTTTTTTGTTTGTACTTTACTTGTTGCTCTTCATATTTTATGTAATTGCCAACAATCCTGAAAGCACATGAGAGAACATTTTAGTAGCTTTTCACACCTTGAGTGCAAGTGACTGTCTAAGACTTGGAGTTTCTTTTGATTTTGATGGATTGAACGTTTTCTGCTGCACCTATGATGCCTTTGTATAATAATTTGCTGTGGTGGTTTATTTGTATTATCGTTTCTGATCATTCTTCTTACATTTTCAAATTTTGGCAGTCAGCGACTGTTTGTGAAATTATGCTACCCGGAAACTTTCCCTTCAATACCTAAACTACAACATCTAAACAATCGTTTTCCAACCAAACAAGCTTTAACAGTCAGCGCCTGCAATTCTTCCAATATTATGTATAATCCAAAAATCGATAATTTGGTTTATTCGGATAATTGCCAGCAATAAGACTATCTTACTAGTCATTCTTTCGAGGGAAATGTTGCTTCATTGTCCAAACTAAATAACGTGAGATAAAACTTCCCCTATTTAAAAGCTTTTTTACGGAATAGCTAAAATAAACTACTACCGTCCATCCAAAGGTGAGTTTGTCATTCTATAAAAGACTACATAACCACAAAAAAATATGAAGAAATGAACCCTTATTCTCGTTGGTAATGTTCGACAATTGTTGTTTTATTCATATTGGAAATGTTTTCAAGACTTTAAATCACGGAAAACAGTTTAGTTTGTATCTAGAAAATGTTCGCTTAAATTTTTAGTCATATAAGACATATTGCAAAAAAAACGAAAATTTCACCGAAATGAGTTTAAAAAAAAAAAACGAAATTTGTGTCAAAAAATTTGAGAAATGTTGGTCTTTGATGAAATATTTAAAAATTTAACCTTGAAACTTTAGTCTGTTTTGAGATTTTGATTTCATAATGAAACTTTTGTTTTTCAATCTGATTTTTATATTGAATCGTGGACAAAATAATAAATTTAAAGTTTGCCCAGTAAATAAAACGACAATTGTTGATAAACGACCACTGGAATCAGAGTGAGTAAATTTTTTTTTATAATTTCTTGAGCTTAGTCGTCGCATCATTCTATTTTATTAAAAAAAAATTTAAATATATATTAATTTTTATTTATTTATATTTTTTTTTTTATTTTCAAAATTATTTAACCGGAAAATTGAAATCACATGATTTTTTTAGAAATTTACAGAAGAATTTGTCTTTTGTTTAAATATCTAAACACTGAATTGCTGTCGCCGATTTGTGTACACTTTTTACCGCAAATCAAATTTTGTCGTCTACGTTGAAATGTGTTTAAGAAGCAGTAAAGATCAGCAAAGGTAATCTGGTATTTTTTTATTCTTTCAACTGGTGATTCATTTTTTGAGCCCACACTGTTGCACACACACATTCAGTCATGAAAACAAATACTCACTACTCAGTTTTTTTTGTTGCATTTGCTATCCAAAAAGGTTGCACTTGTAGATTTGGGTACATCTTTTAACATTTTTACCCCTCCATTGAAGACATATAAAAAATATATACGAAATATATATCTCCACGCTAATTTCCATTAGATACATTTAAACAAGCAATTAGTTTATCTTGTAATTTTACATATTGTTCGACGCAATGTAAAGTCATGTTGGTCCTTTATGGGTTATCATTATTTTTCTCTTTACAAACTTTCGCTTTCTGACATTATATAACTTTTAATTTGCCCTTTCATTAGCTAGTAATGGTAAAGATTTAAGAAAATAGAGGGATTATGGCTGTGTAAAAAAAAAACAGAACTATGTAGAAAATATGTTAAAAAAAAAGAAGCAATGCAAAATGAAATGATATTGTAAGACAATGTAATTCCTTTGATTGATAATAATGCCAAGAAAAAAAGAAATATATAAATAGAGATTAAGAGTGTTTACTTCCTATAAAATGCTTGAGAGATTATTAATAGCTATATTTATGGTTACTAATATATTAAAGAATATACGTACAGATACTATCGGATTGGGTTTGGTTTTACTTATTTCCATTTAATATCTCCACAGCATATTTTATGTAAGCTATAGACAATAATAATTGTAAACTTAATTAAAGTATTTCAAAACCCGTAATTGTAATCTTATGTCAGTATTTATTTAAAAAATATATCAAATGTTCATTTAAAAAGCAGGCGAAGAAAACCAGTGTATTTGTAATTTTCTTGGAAAATATCTTATCACTATGATTGTATTTAATCTCTGTTTTAATTAGAATTAAGTTATATTAATATTGTTTAAATAAATGTGAACCTAAACGAAAATTTGCGTACATTTTTTTTCTATTTTTCTGGAAGTATAATGGTTAGCTATAAAGGTTTGTATTGTAAGGACTCAGTAGCTAGTGCGTCGGACACAAGCCAATACAGCTAGACATTTTTGAAACGTTTCGGATCATCCTTAAAAAATAATGGTAATATGTGGGCTCAAAGTGAGAACTTTGTATGCAGGATGCACTATTATTTCGGTCGGTACGTGAATATTAAATAACTTTATATGTGGCATGGCTCACCGTCTTGTTGAAACCAGGAACTATTTGATGCATTAATTTTTTTTTAGGAAAAGTATTTTGCCGGCTTTGATGTGAGAAGTAGCATGAACTAGCTACAGTGCGACCTCAATATAAGCAACTAATAGAAATTCGGGCAGTTTCATTAATTGAGGTTGTTGCAATAACCGAGTCAAACAATACTAGGGGCGACCAAAATGCAAAATACATACAGTAGTTCCAAAAAATAGCGGCGAGTTATCCAGATATGTAAAAGAAGAGATGCAAATAGTGACCTAATATGATTTTAGATTAATTTAAGGTGTTGCTCTTATCAAGGAGTTGTGCGTACCGAGGGTTGACTTAATTGAGGTCACACTGTATTTGGATCTCGAAAAGAGATCCTGATAGAGAGCTAGATCTCGTACTGCTGTTGTAACGCATAAAAACCAATGATCCATATGGATCTTGGGTGATAATAAAACATGGCTAATTAGGCAACATCCACCATTGACTTTTTCATCTTCTCTGAAGAAAAAACGGCCAAATGAAGGTTTTGGCACAAACATGTACTCACTTTTTGTTGATGCAATTCTGTTTCACGAAGCTCGTGGGAATTGTTTTTTCCCCAAATGTGGCAAATTAGCTTGTAAACAGCGCGGTCGCTTGGGCACCGACAGTACCAATGGTCTCCACTGATCGTATTCGCAATACAATACAAATAATATATGTTTTAGGTTATAACGTACAAGGATAATATACAAAAATACCAACGGATTTGTTAATGAAAGTTTTACATGTATGTATATGTAAATTTAATTTAGTTTTGTTTTGTAGACTTTGAATTTTTGAACTTCAAGCCAACTGAACTAATTTTTGAAATAATGGAACGCAACCATTTTCAGTTGAACTTGAACTTGAAGTAGGAACGCAAACTGAGTCAACCAAAAATTTGTTTCCGATTGACAGATGACATATAACTAATTGTCTCAAAGTTTTGTTCAGTTGAAGTTGTAACGGGTAAAAATTAACTTCACCTACACTTCAAACAGTCGATACCTATAATTACCGTATTCCGAATTATCGTGTTTTTACTTTATTAAATATTCATCAAATACTACAACCATAAAGTTCTCGGATAAAAGCCCTCGAAATCATTATTGTAGTTAGTACATGAACCAATGTCTTTCATATATTTTAGACGCAAACCAAATTTTCTTTTTATGTGAGTCTAACACGTGTCACCACTACAAACTGTAGCTAATACACCAACCCTTATTGAACCAGCAGCGCCAAAACTTTAAACTATGATTTGTGAAGGGTTATGTTGTACTGCGACCTAGTGGTGCGTTGTGCTATCATCTTGGAAAAGTTGATTCCCTCTTCAGAGCTGCCCTCGTATTACAATGCTTTCGGAATTATGTTTGACAGTTACTCTTGACGAGAATAGTTCACCCTAAAACTCTCTCTCCAAATCAATTTCTTTTATAAATCTGAGAATGAGAAGTGAGTACATGGCTGATATAATCTTAATCTTTTGCGGGTCAGTATGGAGTACCCCACGAGATTCCTAAAGGTGCTTGAGAGTTGCTCTCTGAGTATGAAGTTTAGGTCGCAGAGTAGTTTAGGTCCAATCAAACGTTCTGCAGCTCCTTGTCTTGCTATTTGATTACCTTTTATCGCGACATGACTTTGTTGATTCTGTTTATCCAGTTCAGTAAGTTTCTGTGGTATTACCACACATGTTTTGACTTTTTGATATATGTAGATACATATGTAGGAGTAAATAAAGTGCTGTATCTGTTTGAAAGATTGACTGGACATGAAATGAATATGTTTATATATATAGAACATATTCTAGCTCAAAATATGTTGGCACTCTTATCCATGAGTTCTGAGTATTCCGTCTTTGGCCTAGACACGCCTGCCTCTGTTTCATCTTAAATTCCCGAGTTTTTTTGCCAGAAAAGGAAGTATCTTGAGAAGTACATCATATTCCCTCGAACGCATTTCTTCCTTTCTATTCCTTCTGTTGCCGTCCTTAGGATTTTGCTACACGATAATATGGAGCGGCATTAGCTCTAGGGTATGTTCTCATGGTTCCAGTGATACAAGGTCCAGCAAGTCTGTGCACTTTAGTGAGAGACTAGACTGGTTAGATTTCTCCATGCTATAGCTCCATGAACTATCATTGACCTCATAATGGCAATAGATATTCATCATACAAAGTTTAGTCTATGTAAATTGCCAAGACTTACCCACTAGGCTCCTACATATCATTAGAGCACGGGTAGCCTTTTTGGATATCTTTTCTATGTGTTTTACCCACATGAATTTGTGGTCTATGTGTCTCTGCTGATTTTCTTCTCAGCAATCTGTTCAATCACTTTGAAATTGTTCTAAAAACTCTTTTTGTGTCCAGGATTCGTTCATTTGATTGAGAATACGTCCTTTCCTAAGTGCATTGCTTCTCAGAAGCAATTCCCATTCTTTGAAATGTAATCGAAACAGCCATATAGACCGATCAGACTAACGCCTGAGCTATGTACTCTACTTCGCAAGATTATCCGGAAGTCCCAACTGGTAGTCGTAGTGAGTCTGACCAAATTCGAGACTACATTACGACGCGTCACTTTGACATGCATTGGATTATACGTATCGTAGTATGCTTCTACGAATGGTTCGTCTGAGAAAGCATTATATGCAAACGACATCTGAGGAAGCGTCGTATGCAAAAATCTACGTATTGGGACTGCAGAGTACTTAACTTGACACGGGTCAAGATAAGCCTAACAGAAACTTGGCACTTTCATTAGAGATTATCTAAGTGTGTCAAGAGCATCCATATTACTTAATTGCAGTGCAGTTGGGACCCTAACATTGTATTGCACCGCACCCACATATCGGCTTTCACCCAAACATGCGCTACCGCATCCACATACAAATACACTTTTATAGTCCTTTTGGACCCAGATTTGCGTTCAAAACTATGAACACGAATTAGTTTCCTTAGACTATTCGGATAAGCGCAACAGACAACTTTTCCAATTTCGATTCGAGCGACATTAAATAGTGTCTTCGATGCTTTCAATTGACATAACAAACAGGTGAAGCTAATGATATGGTTCATACCTTGTATCACGTGCATGGCTATGACACATGCAACATACACGCAACAGAGACTCACAAGCTTGGTCTGCAAACTCCTTATACTTATATACCCACGATGCTAATTAGATTCTAACTCAACAGGTAGACCCTATACCAAACTGCTTCCACAACTTATGACTCATCAGAGGCACACGCGGCTGTGCGCTTGTTTGTTATTATTATTTTGGTTTTGTTTTCTGTCTTCCTTTTTTCTATTTTCTTTTTATTTTCCTTACTCTTTGGGCTCAGAGAATTGTTGAGGAATGTTTCAACGTTACCACCGCCGCACTGAGATCGGAACATGAATGTGTCATCCATTAAAAATGTGAGAAATGCGACAAGTTACACGGCAAGAACAAGAAATATAATTTGTGATAACATTTTATAGGTTGTTTACTATAAGGTTAAGAAAACGAAGCGAAGTGTCGTCAATATATCATTCGATTTGGAAAGGGAGGCTCAGAGGAGGTGAATCCGTAAATGGGAGTTCTTTCGATCCTCTAGAAGCACACTGCCTGTTCATACTTTTCAATCTGTTTTCGAGCTTGCTTGATATTGATATCACCGACTTGGCTAGGATGTGCAATTTTCATAGATACTAATAACCGGAGTACTACTACACCCAAAAAAAAAAGCGCTGTAGATTTTACAATTGAAGGCAGTAGATTTAACAATTCCTTGTAGATTTGTGTATTTAACAGCGAATCTGGTTAAATTAACAATTTTTTGTAGATTTTACAGCGAATGCAGTCATTTCTACAGAAAAATTGTTAAATCAACTACAACCCCTAATTGTAAAATCAACAGCGCGTTGTCAATTTCGGCTGTTAAATCTACAGATATGAATTTGTAAAATCTACATCAAAATGCTGTAGAATCTACAGCTATTTACTGTAGTAACTACAGCAGGAGCTGTAGAAATTACAACAAGTTGTAGATTCAGCATCTATTACAAAAACGTAAAAAGTAGATACCATTTGAGAATATTCGCATGATAATTTTCAGAGGCCATGGCGTTGTGGTATGTGTATGCAGTCGCCGAGTAAGAGGTTCCAAGTTCAACCCCAGCCAGATCCAAACATTTTTCACATTTTGTAAGTAAATTAAATTATATAATTCGGTTTAAATACACACTAAGTATTTCTTGGACAAGAACCATCTAATTGGATTGTAAAAGCTATTTCTCGCACCATACCAATAAATTAGAACTTTAAGCTTATGTGGTGCTATGAAAGCGATTTTTTTTTACATGCAAATTGTTGTTGTTTCTACAGCTGTTCTACAGCTGTTCGACGGCAAAGTGCTGTGAAATCTACAATTTTAGCTGTTATTTTCACAACAAGATTGTTAAATTTACAACCACCCCTCTGTAAAATTTACAACGAAAATTGTCGGGTCGATTCTGACAATGAATGCAGTAGAATCTACAGCATTTTACTCTATTCTTACAGCATCTTTTTTTTGGGTGTAGCATGCAAGATTCTCCAACCTGAGTAATCGCGATGCCAGGAATAGGGCTTCATACTTAATACACACCCTACAAACTTCAAAGGCGGGACTGTCGTAAGGCCGCTTTGGTCCTTCTTAGTTTTTCGATTCGCTGCAGCTTAATCTGCACGCTCGTTACGAAGAACAGAACACGCTCTTACGTGTCGTTTCCTCATCATGTGGCTTTATGCTACCTGCGAAATGTCTGTACTGAAACATTGCGTGTTCCGCGTCTTGCTCGTCGTTTGGATACTCTGGGCAAAAGGGTAGCTGTCGTGTCTATGTCTGTAATGTATTTTTGACTGGAACATGGCAATGTAGGGCATGCCTTACTGTTGAGCTTTGGCTTGTTAGTCCATCTACTTTAGGTCATATTATCCCTCCGGGCTTGCCAGAGTGCTGTATGTAAATATGTTTCTCTTGCTCTTTTCTGTAGGCCTAATGTAAACTCTTTGGATTTCACTGGCGAGTATCTGGATAGGGAAAATATCAGCTATAATAACGCATGCTGTTTCTTCCGAAGCCGCATATTCTAATTGCACAGAAAACAAGAGTGGTGGAAACCTTTTGTAGAAGTATTACGGCTCAAACTGTCGGGTGGAGTTTACCACTGTAAAGAGCAGAATTCTACTTGCGTATGGTTCCTGACCTGAAAATTTACACACTCCATAGTCTCCCTGCTGCTTATTAGCACAGCATTAGTCAATTTAGATCCTGGCGACTTCTTTATTTGTGGGAGACTCTCTGGCAAAACCGACGAAGGTTGATTGTTTTTACTAGATTGCAACACCAGATGCTGAAATTAAGTGAAATCCCCTCCTCAAGGCGTTTGAACCGTGATATATGTAAAAACATCACCGACACTGGTCCCGTGTAAATGCCGTCTGGCGCAATGAAACCAAAGTTTGGGTTGTACCGTTTCGGTTCCAGAACTAGTCGAAAAGTAATGGCTGTAATGGGAAATACGCAAAAAGTCAAGGCATGTACACATATTGCAGACGATAATCAGGCTTAAGACACTGACTCTACTCAAGAGTCCTACAACTTCCAGTATAGTTCCAGAGATATTTCAACTCGATGGGAAGATAGAATACTTTGATTTTTGGCCAAGTCATGCGTCGCACTGAAGTCTAAGAATAATAAATATGCAATGAGATTGCTAGCCAGGCTCAGAGCAAGAATTTTTAGGACAGAAACTTGCCTTCTTCGTAGTGCTCTTGCGAATATTGCCTTCGTGATTGTGTGTTCAAGCAGCAGAGACTAAACGAGCATAAAAACAGAAAATTATCTATCGTTTATTCTATACTAAAAGCTGATAACTAATACCACAATGAAGAAAGAAGGTATGAAAAAGATGGAGTCCGACATCATTCAATGGATGTATACAACAATCGTAAGGCTCATAGTTAGGCGTGTAGCCGGATGACTAGCTACAGTAAAGAGTGCTGCTCATCCTAACAACATTAACTAGTTATGTCATTTATTCCTTTGTGGCCTTATTACGCTTATTATAGAGTTTTTGGCAATGTATTTCAGCACTCTCCAACTGTTTTTTCCCAACTTCCGCGCCTCCATCCCAACAGTGGTGACATATATTGTCCCCGGCATGGAGCTATCAGCTTGCCAATCTCTATAAGTTAGAAAGAACAGTAGGGGTACGTATTCAGGTATTTCGTACCTGCAAAACCTCCGTCTAATTTGGAATTAAATCGCTCGCGAATACACGATTCAAACACGGTTCCCTCTTTTATGATTTACATCCGTCTATGCTGGGAGCTGGCCGAAGCTGCGCCATTTGTAAGGGCCTTGGTGATCGTATCTGTTGCACAATTATTTGTATGCGCTAAAAACAGGCAAATACAGATTATGGCAAAGCTGCATTATCCAGTCTCTGTAAGCTCTGCGCGATATGAACATACTTTACTTATAATATCGGTCGAGGTAACCTAAGTAATGTGTCCGTCACCAGTTTACAGGCTTTACATTTTCGGCTAGGTCGATGAAATGATATGCATACGAGGCCCTTGCAAAATTAAGCAGTATAAGTGTAAACATTTTCAAAATCCGTCCACTGCCACGCCTACTTTTGAAAAATGAACATTTTTCAGTAACTTTACATGGAACTCGATAAAACTTACCAAAGCAAATATGTAGCTATTCTTTTACCCTACATATCTTCCATACCTTTCGTATAGCCACGCTTACATTTTAGGGGCGTTTTTCCTCAAAAAACTAACAAAATACAGTAAATGTTGAAAAATTTTCAAAATCCGCCCACTTCTTGAGAAAGATTGGAAAAAACTTGCTTAAACAAGCATACTGGTGGAAGAAGGAGCAATGTATGTAGGAAAGGGATAGGGTATCATGCGATCCGTTCTAGACAGATTTTAGAATTTTCATATGTTTTTCTATTATGTTGTCGATGTGGCCATACAGCTTCGCGCAATCAGTGGCAGTTTATTGCCGAAACTTTGCAGATTAAGGAAGGCCTCATCACTCATGGCCACTGGTGAAAAGAAGAATGTATTTGAACTGTCTTTTGAACGCTCAACCAGCTAAAACAGGTGTACCTCAGTTCTGAAACCGCCTACAAGACTTTATGAAAATCCATATCAAGTTGTTTATTCATCGTGCCATATTAATAATAACTTCTATGGTTAAAAAGTAGTATTTCAACGACACTTTCAGTCACAGTCGACCATTTCTCCGAAATTTGTTTCCAATTTTGTGGTAAGTTTGAACAATTGTTCTCCTGTATTTCGTTTCGTTTCTTTCAATAGTGTAGTTTTTACTTGACAGCTGTCAAAAAGAGTAAGCTTTTTATTCGAAAATTTCTTACTGAAAAGCATTGCTACATATCAGCTTCTACAGTTTAACATTTTCCCAGATCCAAATACGGTGCAATCATATTGCAATTCTAATCTATAATGCCGTGGCACAGTGGTTAGTGCGTTGGACTACTGCGTAAGGGGTTCCAAGTTCGAATCCAGAAAAATATCATCAAAAGTTTTTCATGGCCCCACCTCTTCCGAGTGTCTGACAAACATTCAAGAGTATTACTGTAATGAGAAAGCTTCTCAAAACCCCTCTGCCCTTCGGATACGGCATAAAACTGTAGGTTCTGTATATGCAGAAATACAGTGCGTTTCATATATATAACCTTTTTTATAATTTTCAAATAGCTGAAAATGTACGACACATTTCACCTGTTTTGCATTTTGGAAATATTTATCATGAGTTCAGATATAAATTGAAATAAAAATCAGTCGGTTTTTTCAATTAAAAAAAATATATTTTTGCGATTTATTGAAATTGTATGAATTCAAGCGTTTCATATTTATAACCCATGTTTTAGTTTCTTAACATAGGAAAACGAATGAAAAAGGCTAATAATTTATTTGAGAACCTTTAGCCGAAATCAATTCAAATAACCTCTTTTGCATTGATTTTATCAAGTTTTCCAGCAGTGCAGGTTCAATTTTTTCCCATTCTTCAACAAGTGTTTGTGTCAGCTCTGCAGTTGATTCAAATTGTCGATTTTGGGCATATACTCGCCTGACCAAAATGCCCCAAATATTCTCAATTGGGTTTAGATCAGGAGAGCATGCTGGCCAACTCATTACATCAACTGAATTCGATCTAAGCCAACTCATTGTCTCAGTGTTGGTATGAATCCTGGCATTATCCTGCTGAAAAATCCAATTTTTTTGTCGATTTTCGGCCAGAAAAGGTATTAGACTGCTTTGAAGAACCTCAATGTAGTCTGCGCTCTTCATCTTTGAAGATGTAAAGGGCATTTTTAAGCACCCTCTTGAAGAGAATGTACCCTACATCATAATCGAACCACCTCCGAAATTTCTCGTTGAGAAATATCTTGGTTCATTGCGTAAATCTCGCCAATAAGAGTTCAAACCGTCCGGTCCATCTAAATTCCATTTCTTCTCGTCAGAAAATATCACCTAAGAGTCAAATTTTGAACAATATTCTTAATAAAATTCGAATAAAGAAAAACAACGATTTTACCTACAGTTGTCCAATCAGTAGCCATATTGTTTTGCGCAAATTCCAGCCTAGCGGTTTTGTGGCGACTTAGGAGACGTGGACAGCAATTCATTTTGGACCGGACTAGGCTTGGATTTCTTTGAATTGCTGTCCAAGCCGTCGTTTTTGATATTTTCGTCTGAGCCAATGCAGCAAGTTTGGTGCAACTTAAGGTCGAATTGCTAGCAGCTCGAGCAATCTTGCGTTCATCTCTTTCCGTGAGCTTTCTTTTTCTTCCACTGCGCTTCACAGTCCCATAAAATTCGGGATATTTCAAAAAATTACTCACTACCCGAGGACTCCGAACGATTTTTTTGGCTATCGCACTTACTTTATGGTCTTCACCTTTTAAAGCTTAAATTTTGCCTTTTTCAATGTCGGATAATGACGTAACACGTGGCATTTTGAAGAAAAAACCGAATTTAACACAATAAACACCGTTCCACGATCTGAAGTTCTCGCTACTTGAGTATATTGGGAAATGGGTTATAAATATGAAACGCATTATTACATATCCAAATACGACATTCTCTCTTAAAATGCTTCTATCGTCGTAAAAACAAAAACACACAAAAACTAACGGTATTGTTGACTGACGTCATGCTTTAAATGTGTTGTATCTCAATTTTCTCTTTTGTTTGAAGTCGCTATTACATTTTATTCGAATTTAAAAAACTAACTGAAAGCTGGGTTATAAATATGAAACGCACTGTATATAACACGCACAACATGTACTGTTGTGAGAAGCCATCTATGGGCTGCTTACGGCCTGATATTTATTTTATTTTTAATCTATGATGAGGATAAACCCTATACTAGTACAAATCTACACCTACCAGATACTTACCTACCACTTTGTTTGTTCTCCCTATTATGTACTTGTGAAAGACCAACACAATAGTCTATAAATAAGATCCCAAATCAAAGAATCACCCGCCGAGCAAGTACAATTATCGAGATGACTCATCGATCGGTTTGTTGCATACAAAATTAAGTTAGAATCAAAGAGGGGGACATCCACCGAACGCAGGTAGGTTCTTTTCTCCTAACAATTAAGTGACCAACGATCATTATATAACACGTCTATGTGAAATAAAAAGAAGATCGGTGTTTGCGTCATCCGATTTCACAGAGATTCACATCGTCAGGCATAAATCTCGATAAAGGGCTTAACCTGTTGTCCGAAATGCGCGGTGAAGTCGATTGCTGGGAACTCTGAGGGAGTCCATACGATTTAGGGTCAGACATGGATATGTGTTTTCATTTAATTCTTATTGACGAGGGTACAACCTGTGCTGTGTTGGGTTCTGTTGACTTGATTATTGAGAATTATCGTGGAATCTTCCTTTTTTGTTGGATTTTATTCCTGCAAAAGGGTTTATATCATCAGGAAGGGGCTCAATTGTTTTATTTTTGAACAATGTTGGATGAGACGGTGTCTTGTTTTAACGGACGATTATATTTTCTTAGAATAACCGTTTGTTGATTTTGTTTTCCCCAAATTATTATGGTTGTGGGCACTTAACTTTGTTTGTTTGTGAAAAAAGGAAATCAGAATCCCAGAGTAACAAGTCCAAAAAAACGGGGGTGAGAAACTTTGGTGGCATTTGAATCTCTGAATGACCAATGGGTGCGTTGTCAGAACTCGAAGCTGCAAACATTAGATTACGGGCACATACTATCCACTGTACCATTGTGACCCACCAGTTTATGACTTATTAGTTGACCAGTCTGACTTTGCTAGTGTGTTTTGAAAACACGTAGTGTGCATAAGTGGATAAGTACAGAAAGTAAGTATATCAAGTGGTAGTTAAAAAAAATGAAGTACTACAAAACTCGAGGAGACCGAGTAAATGGGTAAATAGGCTATGATAACCTATAGCCCAGCTTGTAACTTATCATCTGATGACTATAAAGAAGGGTTTATCAAGTAAATAGTCTGGCCTTCAGCTTTGAAGGAAATAGCAGAAAAAAATGTCCTCATTAGTGTCCTTGGAGATTCACAAAAAGTGTTGTGAGGAATACCAAGTTTGGCTGTATTGTCGATTGGCCTGTAATAACAGCTACCATTTCAGCATTACCAAATAGCTCGTTTGATTTTGGTTTACTGTAACTGTGCTATATCTTTCTTGATATGGTACATAGGACACGGACATCAGAGCATTTGCGAATTAATTTTTGCATTCTCCTCCTTGGCTGTGCTGCCACAACCTATACATATGTGCTTAGACACTTTCTTCTTTGGTAGGCTATCAGAACCTTGTGGCATGTAATGAGCGACAGGATGGATTTAGTCGTCACCATGACCTATTTTTTCAGAATTGTCTAGAGTATAGACGCGATGTGAACATTCTTTATCTTCCGCCTGCCTATCTTAGATATTTAAGTGTTAATTCTGATTTGGGAAACCTTGTTCAAATCTCATTCTTTAAAATTTTCTTTACCCTTTTTCATTTATGCCGCGGAGATCATAGGGCGTCAACTACATCTGACCAGCACCTAAGCGCTTAGCGTTTAAGCTGCTTCCAATTTCATTCCTCCCCCGACAGTTTAGTGCGACGTTTGCCTAGCGCCACTGCATGGCGTATTTCACAATGGAGTTGTCTTTGTGTCGCCGCAGGGTGTGTCCAATCCATTGCCACTTTCAGCTTTGAACACAGCTGTACGTGACACTAGGCGTCCTTCACACTTCTAAGCGCCGTATGCATTCTCATTCCTCATTGAGAAAGCAAAGAAGAACTCGCGTCTTTGGGTCGTCAGTTCAGGATCTGTCTTATTTTAATGCCGTTTCGCAGAGAAATTAAAAGATGATCAAACTGCTTATTAAGGCTACTTATAATCTGTTATTGTTAATGTCAATGGTCGCAGGTATAGAGCGATGTTAACTGGCTTTCGGTGATCTGAGCTGTAGTGGTAAGACGGCGCAACGCAACCCTCGAAGTTGTGAAGGAGAAAATTGGCGATTGGCTCACGACAGGCGTTTATCAATTGATCACCGTGATTCTGCGATCACGATACCAGTCGATTATTTTCTCTGGGTCTAAATCAAGTCCTAAGTCAACGCTAACAAGTCAATCACTTTGGACGAGCTCGGGGTCAACATTCGAGACGCTATTACCAGAATAAAGCCGTACAAAGTGCTTGAGACGCTGCCAGCGAAGCCCAGGCGGACTTTCAAATGAAGTGCTATTCCACATATAATGGCATAATGTTGTATCTTGTAAAGTTTTTCCTATCGTTCTTATCTGTTTTTCGATTCCAGACCGCAAGTCCATAGTCAGAACCATCAGAATCATGCAACCAAAATCTGACGAGCTTGTTGTCCGGGATCGAAAGCTAGCTTGAAAGTGCAGTAAACTCTTGTTCTCCGCTTCATGCAGTTTTATTTGAGAAATTTCTCAATTGTTACGACTTCTTTGTTATCGCTAAAGTATTATTCCCACAAGGACACATTTCATCAATAAAATGCTCATTCCAAGTCGTTGACAATGATATGGGTTTTTTTTTTTTTGCCACTAACTTGGCATTTGAACCAAAATTCGGATAGTACCTACCGCAGTCGTTATATCCCATATGAATATGAAACTACGTCGTCTATGAGAATCCACCCCCACCCTCTGACCGACAGATAAAAATATCGACTTAAATTCTCAGAAATTTCATCTGCAAAATGTTCGTACACAAAAAGCAACCCACAGATTTTCGCTTTTATTGCATCCCTATTGTTGTCAGTTGAAGGGAAAAGGACAAGAACACCACCAAAAAGAAAATAAAAAAGGACGAAGAATCCCAATCAAAACAAATCCATTTAAGGGTTGTAACGAGAGATGTATCTGAATGAAATGATAGTTGGATTTGAGGTTACTCTACAAACTTATGCGCTTGTGCAGTAAGAAGAGGTGAGTATCTCTCTTTTTGTTAGATTCCTTTTCACCCCCTGTAGGCATTAGATACAAGTGCGAAGGCAACACTGATTTTTATTTGCAGTAGTTCATTGAATTAAGGGGTTGATTTTTTTCTTTATTTTGCTTCAAGGATTTAAGGGGAAATTGCAGTGGAAAAATTGAATACTCAAGTGTAAATTACACTACACAGAGATATGCATCGAAATTAGAATGAAAAGAATTATTGCACTCAGGTGTCTGGCAAGAGTAGTTGTTGGGACACAAGCATCCTTTGCAGGTACAAAAGTAGAGAGGTACTCGTTAGGGGGTATTGTTGTGGGAATCTCTTTGTCATATTTGATGCAATGGATGATGTATTCGTTTTGGAAATGTACAATTTAAGGAAGATTGTGGGTAAGTCCTTGCGGATTACAGTGGAAGCTGTTGGGAAATACATATTGCAGTCTTGGTAGCAACACAGAGCTTATAATGCTCCCTACATCCAATTAACATGAAAATCAGAATGAGGTTCATATTGAAATTGTTCTCCTCGTCAGGACAATTTTTTGAGTATTAAAATTAGGGAAGCCCTAAGTAAGGGGGAGCATGTGCTTCTGTACACTATTGTTTGCGTTGGGTTATGTAAGTGCTTTGGCGAGAACAAATCTCCCACGAAACACTCAATTATGTACTAAATATACTCACAGGGGCAAGAGGTTCCTTCTCTAATTCAGTTACTTACTGTGTCTATACATAGAAACTCCACTAGTATCCTGGAGGTCATTAGAGAAGATTCCCTAAAGATCCAGAGATTGCCATAGAAACTGCTGCTTTAAATATCTATATTGGCAACCTAGTACTCCAAGTGTATGCTGACAGGGTTTATTGATCAACTGAGTCTCAAGAGCTCTCAGCTTCAGGCATTTAGTTTTTTGTTAGTAATAGGAAAGGAACCAGCGATACAAAGTTACTGCCAACATACTAAGTTACTCAGGCTACGATAGGCAAAGGAATTGCTTAGTATTAAAGTGGATTTTGTCTCAGTAACAATGTGAAATATCACTGGCAACTGTTTTAGTTGAGTTATAGGGTGACCTCAATGTGGAGAGCTCTCGCCTCTGTACTGGATACGGTTGCATGCAAATCCCTAGAGATAATGACCAAATTTGGCTACAGAGTTCAAGAAGATATAGTTGGTGTAGGTGCCGTCAATTGACCTCAGATCGTTGCTGCGCCTGCGACTTCATACACCATTAAATTCAGAAAAAAATGGAAGATTTTGATATCCATAGTAGTCCTGGCCAGTATAAAGAATGAGGACTATCAGAGGTTTTTGGACGAAGGTGCTTTCATTGTAGTCGGAACGAGATATCCACTAGAAATCTATTAAGAAGAACCTCTAAGCAACTAGAGCCAATAGTAATTAAGAAGATCAAGACTGCACCTATAATCATGGTCTTATACAGTTCTTACCCCGCCTCTCTCGACTATCGCATATATCTACACCAATTTGGACGCGAAAACTCACCTTTTTGCTCCCACTTCCTGGACCAGGAGGAAGGCACTGAGCACGGTGCATTTGATTGCATTGCATTCCATTGTTTCATGGAATAGAAAATCATTTTTTCAATCCCTAATTATACAACAACTATTGTATTCAGGCAAAGGCTTCTTTGAAATTGCATCTGGCTTCGTATTGTAACAAAGATGCGAATCGAGCCAAAGAGAATGGCAAAAATAAGAGGAGCGGAAACGGGGAACATACTACAGAACACTAGCTTACATTACAGTAAGTCGGGACTGAGAAACGTACATGATAGTAGTCCGGGCTACTAGAACCATTGAATGATTACCACATTTATTGCCGCATCCATAAAATATAAAATAGACAGATCGGCTGACCCAGTTTTTCGAGATCTACGTTTTCTATCATCGATACTTTCGAGTTCATATTTTTTCACGAATTCCATACTTGCCTATGATATTCATTTAGATATAAAGTTGAATATATCTTTTAAACCTTATTTTTAACCTTAAGGCTACATGGCACTGCGGCTTCGACGCTATTCTCATGTCACAATGGTTGCTTGTATTTTATGTGGCGTGCACTATGGGTTTAAGGATTAATTTAGTCATTGAATTGAATTGAATTGTCTGTCCGCTAGCTTAACTTTACTTAAAGCCAACTTGACAAAAAAAAAAAAACGATTAACAAAGTGCTATAAGATGACGTACCGCATTTCTGACCGAAAGCTTTACTAACGGTACTTAACTTTATACCAAAATTTGTAAAATTTGCTAGGAAACAGCTCCAGCGATTTAGTTTTGTTTGCTTAAACTTTAAACTGAAGCCATTTTGGAAACATGCTACAAAATGTTGGCCACACATTTTTATAGCGGCACTTAAATTCGCTTAAGAACCGGTTTGTGTATCGAATTCATTTCAATTTTTAATTTCTATAAAATATATAGCTTTGTGAAGTTTAATAAAATAGTGTTTCACGATATTGGCCAAAAGTGCTCTCAACGGTACTTGTAAAGGTACTTTGCTTATTAATTCGTTTTAGAAATGTGCCCATATCTCGGTTAATAATCAATGGATTTTGGTCAAAATAGAAATTTGAGCCAAATTTAATGTGTCAGAATTTATAGTAGTTTTTGGATATTTTTTCGTGAACATATTTTTATAAAAATTCTTTCATATTCAACTAGTAACAACATAGACTATATTTATTGACAAGTTTTGGACTCGCGGACATTATTGCCGAAGTCCGTCTGTCTTAACGAAACACCGATTTGCTGGAAAATTGTTTCTACGATTTTGTTTAAATATCATATTGCGGCTAGTTTGACAAAGTGCTATAAGATAGCGTACTAAATTTTTGGCTAAAAGAGTTAATAACGGTACTTTACTTATAGCCAAATTGGTAAAAAAAACTATTTTGTAGGGAAACTGAACTAATTTTAGGCTCATGCTACAAGATGACTTACAACATTTTGGCAATTGTCATTTGACTTTATGTATGTTATTTTTGGGAGTGCTCTCCGTATCTATTATTCGATCTTTATGGATAAATTATCTCACCTCCTTTAAAAACAAATGAACCAACAATCAACTCCTAGTAAATATTGCGTCAATACCAACCACTTGGCAACGCCAACGTCAAAGCACACATCCTCACTTAATTTACTTATACACCGTCAATGCAATATATCTCAATGCATCACCTTGCGTACTTACCTGTTCACATCGAGTTTCCCCAGCTACCTATACAAAAAAACAACACAATAAAAAAAATACTTTGCACACACCACTACATAAGTAAAGGCCAAACTTGTTCTCTTCTCTTGCTGCACCACTACCACCCCCTCATTAAGAGTTATTACCTGTTTCACTATAGGTAATCTATCTCGCTTTCTCAAGTAAACAATAAACCAGGCGAACTGTGACTTGTTTCTTTCTCCTTCGCCTGTACTCTACTATACTCACCACTCGTAATACAAACTAAACCAAGGTGGTGTGGTGAATTTTATGGAATTTTCATTTTTCCATACTTTTTGGTTGTTTTTTTCCTTAACACTACCTACTATCCGTACCGTATCCGTATCTTCTGGGTGCGCGACGACAACGAAGAAGAACTTCTTCTCTCTGGTGCCATGCGCCATCTTGTTCTTTTGGCTTCTCCCGAATAACACAAAGTGGTATCCATACACTGCGGCGACTACCAACCGACCGACGACTGTCGTTAGTATCTTTCTTGCTCTTCAGTTGCTTTTTTTTCGATGATGACGGTACCTGTATCTATCGGTGTTCCCGGTGATTGTATCTAATATCAGTTTGTTTTTTTGTTTTACACATTTTTTTCTTTTGGTTAATTCTTTTAAATGCATTTGATTTTGATTCGAAACGGTTTGAGATACTTTGCGGATCGGTAGCGGTTTTCTGTTGTTTTTACCTGAGTGTCTGAGGTTCGTGTGTTCATAAAAGTGGTGCTTAAAATCCTTGAAAAAAAAAGAAATCCAGTGTAAAATTTTAAAAAGAAATAAAAAAGGAAATGAAAATCAATAGTGTATCTCTATATACAAGTGAATAGTTCAAAAGTATCTAGATATGTATGTATAAAGGAGGTTCAGTGCTAGTGTGTGATTCGTTTCATAATACCCCCCTGAAACAGAGCAGAAAAAAACCCCACTCACAAAAACAAGGATTAAAACAGAGCGAGAAGAAAAAACATAGAAACAAAAACAACAAACAAAACAGTTTTCTATGAATTTCCGCATTTTCACAAGGAAACCAAGGAAAAATCAATAACTCCTTCTACCTCTATCTCTGTCTTACTCGCTGTCTCTCACGGATTAACAACTGAGCAAACGTTATTTTTGCGTCACAAGGATATTTCAGATACATTCAAATTTTTAGGTAAAAAAAAAACTTACCTTAACTCTTAGTAAAAGATACAAAAATAGCGTGCAATTATTGCAACATCAAAAGAAATATAACCTAACCCCTTTCCACCCACTCTCCCTACCCCCTCGCAACATGCTTACACGCAATCCGCATAAGAGCTCGTTGCAACAGCAGTAGATACTTTTTTCTTTTTTGTATGTTCACATGTGCAAAAGCACAGCACAAAACGAAAAACCAGTCTAAAGTCGATTTAAGCCAAGAACACATAATTATTATTATTTTTTTTTCTTTTAAATAAATATTCAGGAAACGTAGTTGTTTGGTTGGTTGGACTTTAGATACATTCGCATGGTGTAGTGTTGTATTTTCCAATTTCCATCTATGGACTATTGGTAGAAAGAATACTTTGTCAGCCAAGGTTAAGGCCGGCTTTTTTTGTCTTTTGGTCCTTTGGTCTCGTAAGGTATCTGGCCATTTGTAGAGAATGGCTTCTTAGGGTTTTCTTTTAAATTGACGATGTCAGGTTGCCTTTTGCCTAGATTGTTTCCAGTAGAATAACGTTCCTTTCACTGGGCACACAAGACAAGAATGGAAGGTAATAATCGTAATTGCGCTGATTTTAAGTGAGTTGTAGAAAAAATTGTATAGCGAATTGCAAGCTTCATTTTTGATGTCCTGCCAAAAGCTTAAGAAGCTTCCTCGTTTCTGGGTTAAGAAGCTTAACTAGGTAGCAGCGTATCCTTCACCAAGATAGAAGAAGAAGCATTTCGTAGAAAAGTGTACGCTTCGTAGGGAGTCTAATTGATAGTTTTGAAGAGGGTATTTGCTCAAGAGTTGGTCTAGGTTTACTATTAGTCGGTTCACACTCGTAGCTCCATCCACAAATGCAAATGTTTTTTTTTGTTTATATGTGAGACTTATCCACGTCATAATTGGGTTTCAATTCGGTTATGTAAATACCAATAAATTACCATTTAAGAGTTAATAGTGCACTACCGGCGTTGTCCATGATCTCCAGTATTTATGTCTCCTGCGCTAGCGTAACCTCTTTGTTGGGTATTAAATAGACGGTCACTTATGGTTGCCTGATTCAGCCACATTCACTCCCCGTGCGAGTCAGTCACTAGAATCACCTTGGCCAACTGCCCGTCGATTGCAAGGAAGAATAAAAGCTCTCCGCCACATGTGTTCATTCCAACCAAATCGACCGATTGTGTCGAGAAGAGAACTTTGACTCTGGATATAGAGTGTGAATTGTGGCTTCTGAGTGGAAAAAAATTGTATTACAGTTGCTCCTTATGAATAGTATTCCTCGGATGTACTCTGACCCAAAGGCCGTAGGTACTTGGTGGGTAACTCCTTCTGGTTCCATTGTGCAATTCTGAACTGAAGAACTCATAATGCTAAAACCCATGTTCTCACTTGTAATGCATAGCTCTGGCTGTGTGACTCTGTACAAAGGTACTAATGCAACTCTGTGCCAATCTCGGATAAAGGTGTCGCATTTGAGAGTTTAAGTTTGGAATTCCTTAGGTGTGAAGACCAGCCAGCTTGGATTTTAATATTTTTCGAGCTGGAGCAACAATGTCCTCCAAAGACCAAAAAACTCCCTCCTCTCAAAAAGAGTTCTAACCATCATCATCACCGGTAGGATTTTGGTCTTTGATTTGTGAACAATATTTGCATATATCATACATATGTATGTATGATACTTCCAATTCTTCTCAGAAATTTTCCTTGAGATCTTGAAGTCTGTGACTGTCATAGACTTCAAAAAACCCCAAAAAGGGAAGTCTGGAGCGGTCAAATCTGGCGATCTTGACGATCAGTCCATTACCAAAACGAGACATTCGGCGACATAAAAACGTATCCTTTGAAATGTCCATTGTCGTGTAAGCTGAGTGTGCAGTTGAGCGGGCCTATTGGAACCAATTTATTAATTTACGCCAAAAAAAACTTGTTGATCATGGTTTTATATTGCTTACTAATCACTGTAACGAGCTAACAAGCTCATTCGCGACATCTTTAGTCACAACTTATGTCACGTGATGTTCTAGTCTATTCTAGGTGAGCGGCTAAGCGTATTGGTGACAAGGATGGCCGAAAAACCTGCACTAAAAACTTCAGGAGTACAATTTTGCATGTCTTGTTTTCATGTATTCTGCATTTCCTTAATTCAAAACAATGCCATATGCAGTTATGGCACCATCCGATAAGGTGATATATTTTGGGCCAGCTTGTATTTCCATTTGTACACCCGTCCAAAATTTATAAAGAAATCTATTTAAGCGCTTTCCTATCTCCTACTTGAAGACTGCTTTTTAAACTGCCACTCAAACAGAGCTGTTCAACACTTATTAGCAGTGTTCGGACTTTACTGCAATTGCAGTAGATCTACTGCGATTTTGAAAAATATTAAAAATCTGCTGCGCCACTGCGCTTGACTTGCAATCTACTGCGATTTTTGAAATGTGAAAACCTTTGAAAATTTGATGTTTTCTAGATGAAAAACGTAACACAATCTAGAAAAACATAAATTTATTGATGGAAAAGAACTGAATTTAACTGAAAATAAATCAGTTGTTAAAAATTTTATAAGAAATTAATTTTGTACAAAGATTTGTGGTTTGATTTACTTTAAACTATTCAATTTAAAATTATTTTAACCTTATTTTATCGTAAAAAAATATATGTGTATAAATGTAAACCCCATTATTGTTGTATTTTTTGCAACAAAAACAAATCTGCTGCGGAAAATATGGATCTGCTGCACTTTTTGTAAGAATCTACTGCTAAATTTTATTATTGAAGTCCGAACCCTGCTTATTAGTTATCGAACTGTCATTAGTGCTGTCAAATCCTAATTTTTCGCAATCTCTCTCATTCACTGCACACGAACCACCCACAAAAGGCGCTAGCACTCATGCCACTCTATTTAATCAATTGTCTGAAAAAGTCCTGTCTAATTTGCTATCAGATACAAATTTTATCGGCAAACTTGAAATTATTTGTTTTATTCTACTGTGTATGGATCATAAACCCCATCAATCTATTCACAATCTCGGCGCCAAATGAAACTCTTCCACGAGTTGTTAATCGTTCTGACCTTTGTTTCTGCTCATAAAGCTCCACAGATGTCTTATTTTTAAACTCAGAGACTCTCTCTCTAACCTTACAAATTGAATTATTAGACGCTAATCTGCTTAGGCCCCATGTACACGTACATACGAGTACATCGAACATCGTGTTTAAAATATTGTGACCTTAAATAGCCGTCAAATGCGCAAAGTCACAATGTAAACAAATCAATTCTTTGGAAAGAAAAAACGTAGGTTAGACCAATCTTTATATGTACATCACGAGTACAATAAACTCGAGCGACTATTACTCTCGTATCTACCATGCAAGACACACACAAATCCAAAAGAGATACTAATTTTCATTCAAACACCCGTCAATCGTAAAAAAAAGACAACATCACACACGTAAATGATAATAGTTAGTCGTAGTAACCTATCGAAACTCTGAATTTATGAATACAGATAATCGTAAAATATTTGCGTTTTTTATTGTAAACCAAAGGTCAATATTGAGTTTCTTCACCCGCAAATGGAACCCGTCTAACAGAAAAGGTGTTAATAGATAAAAGGAAAAGAAAAAAAACTTTGAGATACATATGCTGCTGTACATACTGTGATTTTGTGACAGGGAATACTTACATTCTGTTCCACTTTATTGACCTTTATTTTTTATTAACTTAAAACTTATGTATGTAATGTAAGAATTTGCCTTTGTTTTACACTGCGTTTCACCCTTTACTGTCTAGAGTTGCCATCGCTGTTTTTACTTGAAACAAGAGATTTTATGTGATCGCAATAAAATAGCTCATCACATTCATTCGATACAATTTGATCGAAAACTATTGAATTTAGATTAATAATTATTCCTTTGTTAAGGTACATTCTCATCTTAGCGACCAGCAAATACGAACAAGCGAAAACAGGCAAATTTTGACATTTCATTCATAGGAACTTCTTTTTTTGTAGTCTGAGAATTTTACTTATAATTACCAAAGAAAAACGAACTGTGAGGTTAAATTCTCACGAATATTTTGGTCGCGCAAATGAGGATTGCGTTCCACATCCGTCGAATGTGAATAAAATATGACAATTCGCAGGAAGAATTCGGCTATTTGCAGAAAAATCAGATCAGAAGAGTAACCTCTAAGGAGGTTAGCAGCCCACTCCTATTGATACAGTGCTCTATGAAAAGCAATTCTAGGTTCTATGTCCCATCATTAAAATACCACCCAAAAAGCTAGTATACCACAAGGCATACCTGGTATTGAGATTAACAATTTTCTGGTGCTATACAAATCACCTTCTTATTGATTACAGTAGAGAGTAAGACTCTTTAAAAAATTCAAGGGCAAGTAACTCCATAAGTCCATACAACAAACAAACACTGTGGGATCCCTGAGATTCCTCACCTCTTTTGATTTACGTTAGACAGTTGACCAGTTCCCAAGAAAGGCCAAAATCTCTAGGGATAGACTCTGAAGCATCCATGACCTCGGGATCCATGACCTCGGCATCGGGGATAGGGTCAGCTTTCCACGTCTCCTATTGATCCAAGCACATAATGTTGAAGATTTATCTCTGAATCCATCTCGCTTTCAGAGTGGTAACATCTGTCTTGTCATTCTTCGAGACTATATTTGGTGGTGCTTTAGTATCATCTCGACTTTTCGCAGGATATTTCCGCCAGACTTCTTTAATAAGAAGGTCTAATGGTCTAATTTGACACTAAGCATGACACGTCATAGGAGGTTGCTTGGAAGCATTTCACCGTCTTAAATCGTAAACTGCCCGTCTTCCTTCAGATCTATTTCGTCCTTATGACATTAGCCCATATTTGGAAATGTAGTACATCATCGATATTTTAACTCTTGCTAATGGTAGTATCTTCATCTGCTTCGGTGAGCCAATAATTGACAATATTCTAGATTCTAGCCTTTGGCCTTTGCTGCATTATCAGCTATATTTTGCAAATGTAACCTGCTAGTTGAAGGCCCATGCTTACTAGCCAATTCTAAACCATTTCTATAGCTGCACTGCAGTCGTGCTTCAACTTTTCAAAAAGTTTGGCCTCTACAGTGATTGCTATGTCATTCATTAAGTTCCATATTAACTGACTTAGTACGGAGCCTTGGGGAATACCACCAACTGTGTCTTTATACTACTTACTTTCATCATAGTCCAGTATAATTTTTTGCAGGTAGTTATGTACTCTATTAGCGATAAGAGTTCCCAGAATGTTTCTTAAATATGCGATGTAGAAGGAATTCTAGACAACCAGTGTGACGATAGCTCTTCTTCCGCCATTTCATCATCTTTCTTTGATAGCTTCTTTCGCTGTATTCATGATTTCATGGCTTCAAACGTAGAACGTGTCTTACAGAAACCATACTGTCAATTTGCAAGGCCTCCTGCTTTCCTAATGGTGTGTAACATGTCTATACGAGTATGACGATCTTGCGATATTTTACCTTTTGGTAACAACACCAATCTCTATTTCTTCCAGTGTTAGCGGAATACTTCTTCCTTGAGGCAGGTGTTGTGTAGATATGCAAAGCTTTGTACGTGCAGCAGCATCTGATTGGCCTCAGTGACCAAGCGATCCAAAATCGGGAAGCCTGTACTTCCCAAGGTCAAGCAGTAGGAGTGCAGTAAGGTGTGAGTGTTGTAAGGAGGTTGTATCCTCCTCCAATGTTGATGACTTCAGTTACTCCAGGCACTTTTTGGTCCTTGATTTGCTCGTAACAACAATTAGCAGCCGCTTCATATATGTCTGTTTTTTCCCCTATCACTAGTTGTTGTGAAAAAGTGCAACTACCATGTTGTGGACAAGGGTAAGGGTCCTTGCAGTTGTATGCTTCTTTAGGAAGCTCATCATCTTTCGTTCATCTCCATGTACTGTGGCATTCTGCCTGCAGTCCAGCTATGCCATCGTTCCAATTAGCAGATTCACTATCACCCGCCGATTGCATGAATGCATCTCAAACTCTTGCCATTATTCTTGAGAGATATACACATATCTGAGCGCATAGAGGGCTACCATGTGAATGGGAAGGCATTACCAGCTTACTTGGCTAACATAATTACGATGTCAATTCTTTAATTACCTAGAGGAACATGGTTCCCTCACACTAATTCATGATATTACTCAAATTTGTTTGGCTTTTTAGGTTGAACAACATGTATTAAGTTTTACAGCTAAAAGGGTTCGCCTTATCAACATCCACCACTGCATTCTTTACTTTTTTTTTTTGTTTTCTCGGCAAAATAATGCGGCAACCCTACATCACCAGCAGTTGCATGCCTACCTGACTTATATATTTCTTTGTTAATTGCTTAATTGTTTATCTTTGTATGCGGTGATATTTTCTGCTGATTTTTTTTTTTTCTCTCATTAATTCTTGCCATCTCCCGTGTTGTTGTTGTTTGTTTCGTTATTAATGGCAACAAAATTTGTTTCCTGGTTTTCGTAGAGTAGGTTGATAGTAACATTGTTTGTAGTGTAAGTGAGGGGTTTGCTTTTGCTCCCAATATTAGCTAAAAGCTAAACAAAGAGGGCGGGAAAAAACCAACAATGCAGCTGAGTATATACATATGTAGTTACACATGGTCTGTCGTCAAGAGATACATATGTATAATGACCCCATAGTGGAGAGAGAACAATGTATGGTATCGCCAATACCTCCGTGTGTCTAATTATCTTTGTATTTATATAAATTGTTGTATCTCTCTCTCTTGTTGTTTTCATTTTTTTTTTCCTCAAAAAACAAAGTAAACAAAAGTTAATAACACGGTTCTTATCTCCCTTTGCCTCTGCAGATTGTTAGGCTCGCTCTCTCGCTAGATACTTCTTCGCCCGGAGACAGCTCAAATTACTTTTATTTTCCGTTTCTACACATACATTGATCCCCCGTCCCTCGAGGCTGAGATACAAAAGTCGTTTGGACTTTTTTTTTATTTTCCTATGCTAGACAGGCAGGTACCTATTGGTACCAGGTGATGAATGATGTTGCTAGCTGGCATCAATCTACCACTTTTGTGAGAACATATCTCAGAGATCCCGGATAATTTGAATTGTTTTCTGTTTTGTGTTCTGTATTTTGGAAGTAGATAGTAGAAATGCGGTTGTTTGCACCTTTTTGAGCCTCCTGAGATGAGATAACGATGGAACCTATTTGGTGACTTCCAGTAGACATGAATTATCACTTAGTTCAATGAAGTGAATGTCTATCTTGGTGTGGCTGTGTGGGTGCTATTAAGGTTATTTGCTTCCAAGTTTGGTCAAACGATGACGTCTGGCTGAGGGAAATGGTAAATCGATATTTTAACGGTTTCATGGTAAGTTACTGGGTTGAAATAAATTATTAAAGAGATGCATAGACGTCATATCTGACTGAGCTCAACGATGATGCTATATTCTATAGTATACAGTATGTGACGCATTAATGTATGTGTCTTGTATCTTTGAACTTCGATTACAGACATAAAATTGTTGGTCCAAGTCAAACTGACAGTCTGGCATGGAAACTAAATTGATTCGAGCTGCTTGGGTTTTCGCGTAGGAGTTCATCGAAGTCCTCCATTCCCCTTCTACAAGGCCGCATTGAGCAGCATCACCTCAGTTGTATATGTATATAGCCACCTATCAGTTCTTCGGTGATGGTATAAATGGTTCTGCTGTTCTACTTCATCTGCTACTGCCGCTGTAGCGTATTGATGTCATTGCGGTTGTCACGCACGATGTGACAACAATTTTCACAACATGCCAATGGCCTTCGATGGCGGCTGATAGTGAATTGCTTATTGTTGTCAGTTGATGTTGAACTTTGCAGCATTCTTGTTCTTTAGATCTTCCAACAGCAGCAGCTCATAGGTGAAGAGACAAATGATGATGATAGTACGCATTCATAACAGAACCTCCAAACTCATCTAATCTGGTTGCATAATGAAGTTTACAGTTGAATAAGGACCCCATTCTGAAGAAGACATCCTCTCGTTGGTCGTTTCTCATTTAGTTTCGTCGACCAGAATCGATGGGCCATGCGACATATGCCATGCTTTCTTCAACACTTTTCTGTAGATTTAAATTGATGTTGGGGCACTGAGTCTATAAACAAGTGATAGCTTTCGATTTGACTCTTTGTTGCCATAGTATCAGCCCATATTGGGGATGCGTATAGTAGAGCTGAACGTACTATGCCCAAAAGTAAGACTCGACTACTGGATCTGAGGCCATCGGCATTTGGCAGGATGTTATCCTTGTTTTTCTCATAGATCCCATAGGTCCCTTTTCATTTTCAAAACTTAACTTCCTTGTCCCAAAGTAACTAAATACAATCCTAGGACTTTAGTTTGGCATGTTCAGTTTTTCGAGAGAGTTGTAGTCTAGTATATTTACAGTAAAATACCGCTTCTTCCTTCAATGGCAGCAGAGGCCTCTACAATATGTCTACGATCATTTTAACAAAGTCTAGTGTGGACCGGGCTTTCTGGAACCCAAAGTGGCATTCCAAACCTTCTGACTCTTTTCAGTACTTTTCCTTATTAAGTAAATATAACTTTTTTTATGCGAGGTTATCATTCGGAGTAGGAGGATGACAATCCTCACACCTTACTGCATTCTAACAGTCTTTTCATCTATTATTCGTAGATCCATGTTTACTGTACCATCCCGATAGCCTTATTGCGATCATGTTCTAGCTCTTCAAGAAGTTTGGCCACTATAACGATCGCTATATCGTCGGGGAAGCCTATTATTTTCGAGGCCCTTGGGATTCGAAGTTTGTAAATGAAGTTGTTCATAAGATTCCACAGCAGGACAGTTTCTTTGAGGTAGATTAGTACTCTATTTTTAATCCACTCTCTTGGCGGTAAAGGCCAGTATTTTGCTCCAGTTTCCGGTGTTTGAGGCGTTCGCATTCACTGTCACTTATTATGCGCTCGTTAATTTAGCCCATAAAAAAAAAAGAAAATAAAGTAGCCTATGTTTCAAGCCAGGTTATCGACTGTCTGTATACCAAGTTTCATTCAAATCCGTTCAGTTGTTAAGGTCTCATAGAGTCACAAATATATGCTTTTTATTTATACATATGTAGGTCGATATAGAGAAGTGACTTTACATATCTTCGCATCGCTTAAAAAATACAAACTCCGTGAAATGAGAATGCCTTTGCAATTAGGTTCTTTTCATCCAAACTTTCAAACAAAAGACCATATTATTCAAGGTCTATCTGTTGTCCAACAAGAAGCATTATAATTTACTTGCATTCAATTTTGCATGCGAGACAGACGTACAAAAAAAAACATTGTTCCATTGTGCGCATTTACCATCACAATTATTGTGCTAATCTACCTCCGTTTACCTCTCCAGCTTCAACATGTGTCCTTTATAAGCGAAAAAGAATAACAACGTGCAAGGAATTTCTACAAAAAAAAAAATATCAAAACAAAATATGTATTTGAAGAGAAAGTATGATATGAATATTCAACCCCTATTTTGTGCCCACCTGTGCCTTGTTCTGTATGACACTGTTTATCTTTTAGCCCTAAAGGTTCAAGTTGACAACGTGATGTGTGTCGAAGTACGTATATGCTCACATCCCGAAAGAACTTAATTGCCATGAGGGAAATCCTCCGTAGACGGCACAATGAAAAATAAAATAAACGAGATATTTTCAAGAAGAAGGAACACAGGAAGAAGAACTGCATAAGTATCTGTATCTATGTACGCACCTGCATAAGACACCTATACACATGTCTATGATAAACCTGTGTCTCCATTTATAGATTTTGTGTGGGTGACCTATCTAGTGGTGGAAAACACGAAGGCAAGAACCTATTTCTGTTTTTTTTTTCCTAAGAAGCCATACCAGTGTTGTACCCTGCCACCACTACCACCATGGGGTTACGTTCGATTTTGTGTCACTATACTTAAATGATTTATGTTTTTTTTTTTTTTAATTCTTTGTTATTGACCCTTTTTTGTGAAAAACACGTTTCATTATGGGTTCCTTACGTATGGTATGTGTACTTTGACGAAGGTAGGTAAGGGTAACCAAATAAACCTGTTTGCTGAGCTCTTCTTTATGGGGATTTAAGATTGAAGTGGCCTACCTGCTTCGATGCGACGCTTTGAGTGAGGATGTACCTATAGTTGGAAAGGTAGTAAAGTGGTGTATAAATGGGCCCACATGTGGAAGCCTCTGGCCATTAAGGTTTGGAAAAGAGCACATTGCAGTTGTTCACATTTTTTGATTGTTCTTCGAATTCTCCTTTTGGAAAAGTGTACTACTGTGCACTGTTTTCGGGTTTTGCTCAGGTAATGGATATTCAAGGGGAAAAGAATTGTTAGGAGAAGGTTTTTAGTATAAACTTTTTGCTTTAACTACTGCTAGTGATGCACTTTCATTTGATGAGTGAGTTTGAAAGAAAACTTTGTGTGTGTCTCGGTTTTAAAATTTCAGCAACGAAATTTCGAAAGGCAACAAAATTTATACACATGAACTGAGTCTTTCAACCTTCACTAAATGCCTATAATTTGTTCTAATCTTGCTTGTTCCATTAAGCATTTCTTATCCTTGAATTTGAATAAAACAAACTATGTGTGAGATATCATTGATATGGCGCATGAATGCCATTATTTATGAAATATAACATCAATCAAAAATCCGTCATAATTTTGCTAGGTGGTGATCATCCGAAACGTACAATTTTTCATGAAAATGAATTTGACAAGTGGCATTAATTATGTAAGCTTTCAGGGCAGTAGTGGTTTTTGTTTATTGGCATAGACCTGTGGCTTAGAAACCCCTAGAAGAAGAAGTCTAAAGGGGTCAAATTGCATGATCTTGATGGGTAAATTACATCGCTTCCGCGTGAGATAACCATGTTCGGAAATCGCTCGTGCAAAATGTCTTTTGGCAGGTTGCGCCATCCTGTTGAAACCACATGTCGTTGGGTTCCATTGTTTCCAATTGGGGCTAAAATAAATTAGTTATTATCGACCGATAGCGTTCGGCGTTGACGGTGATGGCCTGACCAACGTCGTTATCAATGAAGTATGGACTGATGATACAACCAGTCCCCACTATCACTGAATTGGCCGACTCAAATTTATTCACCACGTTTTGAAAAGTCTTCTTGGAAGAACCGTAGGATGTGTGAGGCCCACGAAATGTTGCTCGAACAGAAGACCCACTGTCACAAAACAAATTAATCATTTTCGCATGTCGTTAATTGCTATCACTTTCTATGTTTGTTTGACAAGACAGACTTAATAATTGACATCTAATTTAACTTATGTATGTAGCATCAAAACTGTAGTCGCAATCACTTATCAAAGTTTGGAAATCCCTATTAGAAAACCCTTTCTATCGGTGAGATGAAGATATTAAAACCCAATCACATGTCAGTAGTTCTTCCCCTTAAAGTCTAAGAAGTCAATTATCCTCTGGTCGATGAAAATAAAATTGTTCAAGTTTGGTTGCAGACAGAGTGTTCTGTGTAATGAGATAAAATTAAGCCGGTTGTTACATAGCACTGACACCACGTATACTACCCAATTTACTAATAACTCCTATTGTGTCAATAATATTGTCATTACATCGAAATATTGACATTGACACAGCGTTTCTACTTGCAATATATTTACGGCAACAACATTTGACATTTCTCATGGAGATTTTATTGCTGTCAATGTAAGCTGTCTGTCTGTCTTTCTCTTTCTGCACAAAGCTACAACCTAAACGGGTCTGTGGGAAAATCAGTGGAGGCGAAATTGGAATTTTTGCTCTATCCCTTAAATATAAATGCCTCAAACGATTTCGTATACATTTCACACTGAGATTAGTACAGAGATCTGGAAGAGATAGGTCCGTTTCGAGACGAGCACAGGAATAAAGCCACTTTGCATTAAGATCTTGGCCTTCATTCTTATAAGCTACAGTTGTTTCAAAAAAAGAGATCAATAAACCACCAAATACCCAAGAAAAATGGAACTACCTCTCCATCTACAACTAGTGATGGTTTGGTGTGGTCTTCGAGCTAACGGGAGGTGTCCTTGGGACATATGTATGTGTTCTTTTTTTCGAAAATGATACTGGTGAATGGATTGCAATACATTTACATATTGACTGACATTTTTGGCTTCAAATCGATGCAATGGAAGTGGACGAAGTTTATTATCAGCAGGACGACCGGCGCCACCCTAGTGAAACTGTGTATGATTCCATTGCGTGACAAAAATCCTGGAAATGACTTCTCGAAATGGATACTTCAAGATCAAGTTTGGAGTTATGTTAAAGATAAAGCATACGCCAATGCTTTACTAAGGATTCATATACTTAAAGAAAAAAACCAAAGCTTTTATGCACGAAATATAATAGCAGCGCTGAGGTGATAATTTCCAGATATTGCATTCCATTACTAACCTCAGAGTTTGTGCTTTAGATTGAAATAAAAAACCCACCACTTTCCTAAAAAATGTTGCCATTTTCGATTGATTCAAAATGGAACCTCTTGTCGAATATGATAGTATGAGGCCCTTCCTGGGGTAAGGCGAAGAGGGTCTTAAGCAAGTTTCAAAATATACACATTGACTAACTGGCTTACATTTAAAATAGGTACTTGGTTTATATAAAATTAAATTTGTCCATTGCTTTGAAGTCACAGGGAATGTGCACCGGTAAAACCTATCTAACTCTCTTAAGCCTCACTAGTTATGACTATTTTCAATTGAATTTCCCATCCCTATTTACCTTATTTCAATCTCATTACATGCATAAATCAAAAGAGAGACACGTACTTAATTCAAAACAACTTTCCTATAGTGTATACCTTTCCTTCCATTACCTCAATTAATAGTCACATCCATCCGATATTATATTCTTCTAAAAAAAATAAGGTCAACCTTCTACTAATTATGCCACGAAAAATATACCAGTTCTTGAAGGCAGTAATAGTCATTATGATTGACTTGACTTTGTTTACTGTTTTTTAACGATCATTTCCTTGATTCTTTTTTTTTAATTTTATTCAAAATCAAGATTTAGATTTAATTTTTTATTTTTTTTTAGGATTTAACAATACATACCATCAGAGGTATGGCAACTCACATCACAAATATGATTTCAAAAGAAATACAATCAACGATGCCATAAGAAGTCACCTACAAATACAAAAAAAAATTGATCTTAGACGAGGGAAAAAATAGAAGAACGCTTTAACTATGCATCCATTGTGTGAGCTTAGCAAAAGCCGCGAGGACATGGCTGCAGCGCTTAAAATCGATGAACATCATGGCAGCAATCTCAGCCTTTGTAAGGATCAAACGGATAATATTCGAAGGAGGTAAGATGTGATTCAAGGCTGTATGTTATAGTACATAGTTAGCCTTTATTTATTGATTATTGAGGTTTTTTCTCAGAATATCCCAAGTGCATATAAACAGAATGGACAAGTTTTAAAGAAGCAAATTTAAATCGTTTAACCACTTGGAGGTCATAGGTTGTTAACAACGCCCGCGCGCCAACTTCGTTGAACTTCTACAACGCGTTGTAGCAACTACCCACAACTCATTTTCAAATAGCTCATTTCTTCCTTAACTTCCTTCATGCAAATACATATTCATAAGAGAGAGGCGCTTCAGAGTCAGGCGGTGACAGTTTCTTCCCAGATTTGACACATGTGGATGATTATATAGGGATGGGATATTTGACAGCAAGACTAGAATTTATTACCAAAGTTGTAGTGGCAGTCGTGAGCTCTCCAGCACCTTGTCAGTGGTACAAGCAGATGAGATGCCTCCGTGTTTATCTTTTTTATATTCAATCTTGATAGTTCCAGCCCACGAGTCATTGAGAGAAGAGGTGGACCACGACAGATTCATATTCTATGGGAGGAAAAGAATTAGAATTGAGGGCGAAGTATACTCTCTTATCCAAACATCCCTCAGTGTATATGGTCCCATCTTAGATAAGAGATTTTATTCGTGAATACACCAGTACGCCATATACTATATGCGAAAAAAGAAAACAGATTTGAGCTGAACAAAAAGTCCTCTTGAGACGATAGGGAATCGAACTTCAATAGTTCGCACCTACTCCGTAGATAGCATTCACTACTGTTTGATCATTTGGATTCTTTCTCATTTTACTTCACCACCCAAAGACTTTGGGAGCCCATACCCAGTTGGGGTACATATGTTTCTAGGTCTACAGTTGGAATGGTGAAAGTAAAAGTTGACAGCCGTCTTACTCTATCTGACGAGCACTTTTAAATATACCAAGTAAAAACTTGTTGCTACCCTAGCTGAACGCAACCTTGATATTCTACTTGACTGAGGAAAAACTTTCCATAAAAAAACAACTTCACTCATGAAGGTTGAGTTTGAAAAAAAGAACAACCAGCTGCATCGGATAGTATCTAAGGAAAAAATAGATTTCGCGCGATGTTAGAGATATCTCTAGAGTCACTAGCAAAAAGTAGATAAAAATCGAAATTAATTAATCTCACTTGTCGAGAGTGTTGAGGTATCTCCATCGTACCTGACCCGGTAAAACATTATATAATCATCCTCATCGCAAGTAAAAAAAAAAAAACAAAACAAAACAGGTTTCACTTCAGCTCAGCGTCTAGACGTCTGCCATCTATCACCAGTGGAACTATATTCCCAACAATTTTTCAACCTGAAAGCGTATGTTAATTTAATGCGAGCTTTGCTTGCGTCAACCGGAGCTATTAGTTGATTCTTACTCTTAGATACATTATCTACTTGCTAATTTAAATGTAATGACAGGCACATGTGTGGTCGGGTTTTGGTTTCTTGTTTTAACATTCTAATGCTCAAGCCAATAGCTGGTGAGTGCCGTGCGCGGAATTACCGAATCGGATAAGGTGAGCATAATTTTTATTCACCAACCGACATGAGAATATTTTGATTAATTTCAAGAATTGACTATTGCATTGAGACTTATTTATTACCGAGGATTTTTTATATTTATATTGACCTCTAAAATCGAATGAAGACCTTTGAGAGAATATTTTTATTATTCGTTGCAAGATTTTTAAAAGATCACGACTTGGTGTGAGAGTGCTACAGCTCGGGGGGATTATAAATAGATAGCAATGTAAACAGGCTCTTGCTTTTGAGGACGATTAGAAGCACGACGCTTTAAAACATACACCGGAGTGAAGTATCTAGTAAGCCATCTATCACAGAGATTGCATCAGATACCCAAGCTAGGAGCATTAAATGAGATTCAGGTTGTTCTTGAAGTAGAAAATGCTATAGAACAGCGGCTCTCAAATGGTGGTATGCGAATGTATCACTCGTGGAATGCAGAGCTTAAAAATACCCCCAAGACTTCGGATATAATATTTGTCAGAGTGACAGAATGGGAAAACAAAACTCAAACATTTTGAACTACAACATAAAGTTGGTGTTGCTCGTCAACAGGAGTCTTGCACTAAATGCTGATTCGTTTAGTGGTACTTCTTTGTGTATGATTTTTTTGACAGATGGCGCATGAGTCGTTTTAACTTGTCAAAGTATTTATATTCAGTATTGTTTGACATTTTATCACAAAAAGAGTTTGCCTGGCATAAGGTCAGATGTGTTACGATAGTCAGCGTTCTACGAGGAATGCATTTCCTCCACTTAAAGCAACTTTTGGTGTACATAATCCGTTCACCAAAGGCACGATTCACTATACCATCAAAATTTTTGTGACCTAAATTTCATTATTAGGCAATACCTAACCAAATAATCACATCCAGCACGTAGTAAAGAAAATATTGGAGCGGTAGCCGAGAGTGTACGCATGGCTGCGATGAATCGATCAGGCGGCTATCTTAACAGTGCCTATATCCTTTAGACTTTGACCTTAAAAACTATGTTAGTCTACATGGATAAGCAGGATACGATTTGAGGAATTAATTACCAATATTACTCGCGTTATTCGCAAAATAGCACTTGAAATGCTCACACGCGTTATCGAAAATTCAAACTTTTGCATGGACCATGTTAACCACAGTTACGGCCAACATTTGAAAGAAAATTATATAATTAAAAAATAAATGTCAAAAATGCTTCTTTTGCCTAATAGTAAAGACAACGCGATAGATTTGATTTATTTCCTCTTTTTTTTCTTTTGAAAAAAATACCTTTAAATGAATCACCTACTGCAAGTTTAGCCGACGATAAGGGTCCGAAATGGCCGAAAACCAATAACATAGAACATTTTCACCAAATGGCACTGGAAGCAAGATGAGATCCTTACAATAGATCCAAAGTAGAGCCTACAATCCTATGGACTATGGATACGCAACATTGAGTACCATATTGTGAGAACAGCTATGGATTTTAAAGATGGACCAAAACGACCGAAAGCGACATCGATTAGCGGTTGTAATGTGGAGATGAGAAGCGACAATATATCCATCGAGACAACTGAGGACAGAAGATCAATCTTAGAGGCTCAAAATAAGCAGACCCTTATAAGTCGTGACTCAAGGCCAAGAAGTCAGCACTGACTCTACTAGGCATACATATACCTAACATTCATTGTCTCACCGTTCTTTTTAATAAAGTCATTGTTTTCCCACGAAGCCAATCAGTTAGCGTAAAATGATACCTCTGACGGGAAAGATACATCCTTGTTGCACTGCAACCTTGCTAATTTGCTTTTGTCTCAAAACGTATTTTAATTCTACGAATAAATATTTACGCAGCTGCCACTTATTTATAGAATAAATGTAGCGCAATTTGCGGCAAAATGCATGCTAATTAGTTAGTTACACTTCTGGCTCCAGAAATATTTCTTAATTGGTAATCAAAATGCTTGCTAAGAAAATAATTTGAAAAATATTTACCTAACAATCAATTAGGTAGAACCTATTAAATCAAATTTAACTACGCATTCCAACTGTCTCATGCGAAAGCCTGTAAAATCAATTGTAAGTGTACGTATCTTTTGCCTCGTATCATATCAGCGCAGCGATTTAATGTTATTTTCATCGTCGATTTGGAGGAATTCCGGGAACAAATATTTTTTTATTGATTTGATACGACGACATTGGCATTGACATTTACTTATCTAACTGGCATTTTCAATTCTCATTACAAACTAATTATCTGTTCATGTGTAACTGATAAAAAAAAGAAGGGTAAACGCTGATCCATAGACTTAACGCGACATTTTATTAAGTCCAGATAAGGGAATACATACTTTTTGTTGTAGACAAATAGTCCGGCCGATATAAATCAACCGAAGCGTTTAGTACCGAAAGATACAGTGTGTAGATAGGAAAGTATCTAAGCCTAATAAATGCGTACCTACATACTTACATGAAATTGCATGAGTGCGAACACGTGTTTGGTCGACATTTGTTATTGAATTTGATGTGTAAGAAAGGGCCTAGTGCCCCTTGTACCCAAACCTAAGCATAAAACTCGACATCAAGTTTTCAGTCGCAGGAAGGGTTCTCTTAATCTGCGTTTACACACAAACTTTCTGACTTATTTCAAAGACTCTCAAAATTTAGAAACTGTCTACCTTCCGTTATCTCTGGACCTAGGCACACTGATTCCAGTTGTGATGGCGTAGAATTCTGGCATATGCTACGGGTTGGCCTTTGTAGAGACCTTGCTTGGCCTTTAAGACTGTCCAAGACCAAGTTTCGTGACATGCGATAGCTTGGTTTTCATACCGGCTTGGTCTTTTCCATCAACTCGAACCTGGCTTCAAAGCTTGGAGCGGTGGTGCACATTCATTCAACGCGATCGAAACAAAGAAGTCGACAGCTTTTTGGACTACACCCACATTCTGATACAGCACGTAAAGTTCACTGTTCAATTGTATCTTCTCCTATAGTTGCTCTTTTCGCATTAGGGAACGAATATCCGACGAAGTATTTTTTTTTTGCATTATTTGCTTTCTTTCTTCTCAATCAGGTTGTAAAAAGAAGACTGGTAGGATAAGCATCAGTTTGGCCCGTGGAGTTAGAAGTTTTGAACCAAATCAAATAAGCAGCGGTTTGTGAGGGTTATTCTTCCTCAGATCTACACAAACGTGTCATTTGCTCCTTAAACTTATTAACGACCACGAAGTTCTAGTACTCGACAAACTTTCTTTCCAAGGTTTTAGCATAGCATGCACTTCATTTTGTCATCATTCACTTCAAGAATAACTCATTTTCCTCTACTCTTCATTTGCCATAAGCGCTTCTACAAAAGCATCCTGCGATCTTCCGAAAATGTCAACATCATCGGTGTATCCCAGTAGTTTGATGGATTTCCAAAATCTCTTAATCAACCTGCGCTCTAGCTCCTGCTATATGATATTGAATGGGTCACATAACGCCGCATCTGTTATTTCATGGATATGTTTCAGAAGTTTTTACAAGTTCTTCCTTTTTGAAGATTGGGCAAATGTAGCTGATACTCTATAGACATCAAGCCTGCTGTCCTCCATCCAATACATAACTTCAGAATTCAGAGAGTTTAGTTTTCTGAGTTTTCTGAGTGTTACCCACTTCCTGTGTCTCGGTGACTAGGTTGCGTTCGCTGCGTCGTTGAGCCAGTGCTTGAAACCAGCTGCTTGGCCTTCCGATAAAAATGTCTGATGCTGTTGCGCTCTTGAAACTCTTCGATATCATTCAGCAGGTAAGCAGTATGGCGTAGGTACTCGTCTACTCCTACTATTTTCCTGCACTGCAGTACTTACTTATTTGCAATTTCTGGCACTTTCTTCTGAATGCACACTCAAATTTTGCGGCATTCCGTCTTTTCTGGTTCCATTTGACAAGAATCTGAATTTTTTTTCAGGGCTACCTCTCGTTGATCAATCGAGTTGCAACAAGAAATTCCATAAAGTCGACGTTGATCTTTCAAAAACTGTAGGTACATACACATCCAAAGTGTTTGACGCCTGCCTTACATAGTGCTCAATTTAGTGACGAAAAAGCGATATACTTTGAAAGTGAGGTAATTACTAAAGCCCATTTCATTTGTTGCTTATAACGTAGAAACCATAGATAGTGTGTCTGTTCATTTATAGCTCGTCGAAGCACAACGCTTATATGAAAACAGAACTCAAACACCTTCTAGGAAGTTGTTCAGATTATGTATATCTGTGAATTGCAGTTGCTTGCGTACATCAACAAAGACAAACCAAGACCGACGGTCAGACAGATAATTGGTATCTCTTTCATTGTAGTGCCAGAATTGATTGTTATCTCGAGTTGCAGCTCTTTTATAGGTGCAAGTAAAAGTTATGATATCCAAAGCCTCTGCTTGGAAACAAAAAAAGACTTGCTCCCCCCTCTGTTACTATTTCAATCATCTTTTTAAAGAACAAATTAAAAGATGCAGACACAGGTCGATTCAATCGACGCTGGAGTCACCAAGGGGCACTAGCCACAAGCAAGAAAATATCTACTTATCTGGCACCAAAACACATGAGTCCTCTCCGTCATAATTACTAGGCACAGTGTCATTGGTATTCATGCGAAATGCCTTGATCTACCGCACAGCGACTATTGCAGGTGCTGCATGGATGAGGAAGAAATTGCCAGAACATTACTTGCCAGAGGAATGAGGACTCTCGATAGTTATTTCTTTGCAGATTGGTGGGCTTGGTTATATTAAGCTGACGGACCTCCTGTGATTCGTAGCACTATCACTATGGTCGAAAGGCACCCATATGAACATCTAGCCCAAGTGCAAAATTGCAAAGAAGCCCTCTCTGCATTTATTTGCGTTCTAAAGTCATATCCTGGCCATTTTGCACCTAATCAAATGAATTGTAATGGATTTGTCTTTCAAATAAAAAATTCTCGTTGTCCTGTCTTAGCAGCATTTTCATAACTTTATCCTTAATTTAAAAAACTCCACTTGGCAACTCTATAACTCTCATAATAATTAATTATCGCAACACACCGAGCACCGCGAGAGAATCTTATCTCTGCATTTGCAAAAAAAAGAAATCCATAAAATAACCCACTACACTTGAAAAGACACAATACACAAAAAAATTATCAACTACCTCCATATAAGTACACTGAGCTTATCATAAATTCAGCCCGCTAGCACAATAATAACAATAATCACATGATATACACACGTACATACTATGATAGGTATTCTGTAACCACCATCCACAGTGTTCCACGGCATACAAAGCCACCAGACCCAACAGCACAGGTATTGAATTTCATTCTGTCCATCTGAGGAGCTGAGTGAGAGCCAACGCTTAAAGTCTACTTAAACTCAGTTTAAAACTCTGCTCACATCTCTGGTTCGACTTCCCAGCAGCAGAAGCAGCAGCATGCCTGATAGTGTGCCGTGTGCCGTGTGCGTGTGAGCCATATACAAGCTCAACTTTATTTTTACCAGCTGAATCGTTGCCACCAAAGATCTCTCTTTGGTATCAGTATCAGTAGTAGTAGTACGTGAACACCAATCGAACTGTAGAGATTGTATAGGCTCTCTAGTGCGCTAGTGCGGAATAAGGCACTCTCCCCTCGGTTTTGCCATTCGAATTTCGGCTTTAAAGCGAAAAATACCCAAAAAAAATCCAAAAAATTCCCCAAAACGTAATTTATTTTTTTTCGAAAAGAAAAATTTATCTAAAAATCTACTATCCAATCGATGGTTATAAAGTTTTCCATTACCTTGACGTCACCTTTAAAAAAAATCTCTGGCTTAAACCTATACAATCAAAAAATCGACGTGTTTTTTTTTTTGCGAATGCCCACCTAAAAAAAAAGTAATAAAATATAAATAATAAATTTCATGATTATCTCTACCACCACCAATAAAAGAGTGTGTTTTTTTTTGCACAAAAAAAAACCGTGTTTGTGTGAAGATCTCGCTTCGAAAAAATCTATGAAAAAGTGTCGAAAAAAAACCGATAAAAGTCGGAAATAGATGGCAAAAAAAAGCATTTGTTTAAACAAATAACACACCACTTGTTCAGTCACAATCTTGAAAAAAGAAACAAAAAAAAAATTCCCATACACCTAACACAATACAACCTACAATCTTTTGTGAGTACCAAACAGTGCTCCAGAGTGAGATAGAAATATTATAAATTTGCGCTAAATATACCTCAATAACGGATACGAACATAAAACACCCATCATCGATATTACCAACAACAATATCAGGCCAAGAAATCAACATTGAAGAGAAATGGTATTTTACATATCGTTTTTGGCAAGAAATGTCGAGCCACCTGACAAAATGAATACAGACAGAAGGTGAGAACGAGTAGATACTTAGATAGATAATTTTTGATTCAATTGAATTTTTGGGGATTTTTTTTTTTGGTAAAGTTTTTGGGGTGAAATTTTATCACAAAAGAGGAGGATTTCCTCCACGTGTTACTCTTTAAATGGCGGACGGGAGTCTTTACAACGGTTTAGCACTTGTTTATGAAATCAAATTGAGGTCGAATGTGAATTGTTTACACTTTTGCTTAACTCAAAAAGACTAACGTGACATTTGTCACGAAAAGCAGTTATGAATATTGGCATAAATTGAAAGTGATACGGGAGGCACTTAGAGGTCGCTAGCGGGAGTGATAACCTTTTGACAATTGCACTGAGTGACATGCGAATTTTGTTTATAAAAAAAAAAAAAAAAACTAACAAAAAGAGTATGTATAATATTGAGGCTGCAAATTAACTTCTGTGTTCTGCATTTTATCATACCAAAAAAAACATTGGTATTCATTGTGCCTACGTACCAGAAAAGGGAAACCACCGACCCTAATTTAGCGGTATTTTACCCTCCGAAAAATACTCTACATTTATTTGTATTTTACTTTGCGTACTTAAATACTCTTTGGACACGTCCATCATGTATGATGAAATAATTGAGAGGGTATACGCAATTCTAGAGCGACATTGAAAGAGAACTCAAAGTAAAGACTCAAAAAGTTAGAACATATTTTAAAGCTATGAGTGTTTTTTCGAGCAAGCGATAATTTAGAAGATATCTATTTTCAAGAAAACCAATGGCACTTTTACTTCTGAACTTAAATCAAGTCGATGTGGACACTTTTATCCTTTTCTTTCAACATCCAGTCCAGTTTCCTATTTTGGGTCATTTTTTTTGTTGTTCTTATTTTCGCCTAAAGAAGATATAAATACCCATTTACTGATATTCATGGTAAGTTTTACTTGAAATTCAGGTGATATTAGGTCTCAATATTTAATCCTCATGACTGGGGAGAGTTGTACGTAATTTTTGTATTCGTTAGTAATTCATGGTATTTTTTTTTTCATGTTCGCACTAAGCGCACCTAAGCCACCTATCCCTTGGTATAACCCTTACCTAGGTAGCAGACACAGCAACCTAAGATTTGGCTGGAGTTAGCCTAACAGATGTTATTTTTTTCTATTCTTGGTTGAACGTGAGAATCTTTTAATGACGAAACCTTGTGGGATGCCACTTATTAAACCCACCTCCCCTTCTCCTTCAGTCTTACGTGCTCAACTCATTTGAAATGCCAACTGGCTGCATTCAGTTTCATAGCCTTTGTTGTTCATTCATGACAAGTGGCCACAATGCTGCTAACTGCTTACCTAGCGTCCTTCCGATAGAATTAATTCTTAATGGCGCCTATCAATTAATGATCGGATTTTGTGTAGAAGTCACCTGCCTTTTTTAAAAGCTCGATAGTGTCACCGCCACTATCTTTTACTTTCTGTTCGATGTAACCAGTTTGCTTACTTTAATCACTTACTTAAGTATTTCCTGTATCTTCTTGTGGTCTTAGGGCCTCTACAACGCCTAGGCGCCATCGTATGCGTTTTCTGGAAATGTGCCTCAGCTATCCCCAACTGTTTCCCAGTTGGCGTGCTTCCAGCATGAAACTACGACGGTTATCTTATACTCCTTAGGCCGCACTTCAGAATAGAGAACTTGTTTCCAAAATAAACAAAATCACAAATATCCTTCATCCTCATTGGACACTGTACTATAAGAGGATATACTGAGAACTAAGCATTTCATACAATAACGAAGAGGAAGAAAGATTCAGTTTTTTTGATAACTTTAAACGTATTCTCTGCTTTGAAATAACTTTATGTGGTTCTTCTAAAAGTCGTGTAGTATAACTGGTAGTGCCTGTTCTATATGTCTCAATGATGTTGTTCTAGAAATAATAGACTTCGATCCATTTGTATCACAATGGACCTATTGTTGGTCTAAGTATACTTGGATGCGGGCTGCCACTTTAATCTAACCTGTCCTAGCTCAGGACTAACCCGCCATACGCATTCGACAACACTATGGACTTACTTGTGGTCTTAATGCTTGCCCATCAAGCGTTATATTCAACCAACAGTACTAGAATCTTAGCTTACCAGAACTTTAAATATTTAGGCACAATCTAAGTGTTCTGAGTGATAGATCGGTTCGGTACCGTAGTCCAAACGATATCCCTACAATTTTTATAATTCGCTTGGAAGCACTCTGTGTATTTCAGACGACCGCACAAATAACCTGTGAATTACAAACGAATGCAAAAATCACATACAAATATCTCCAGTCAGTTTGAACTCCACCCGAACACTACACTAAGTCTTTAATATATTCTTCTCTTCTTCAATTTAACCAACACTCGTGCCCTGAATGACAGTAAAAACGTAATAATATCCCTGTTGACACACTCTAATAAAAAAAAAAAACAAAAAGAGTGAGCCATTGACAACTTCGTCACAGTGGCATCCCTCTTACCTAACCTAATCTAACCAGTTCACTCCGGACTATAGCGCCACTTAAGTATGTAAGTAACCTAACCTTTAGATCAGGAATGTCAATGACAGCTGCCGCTATATAGCCTCTGCTTAAGTCAGTCAACAACCCTCCTCATCTGTCAAAACGTTACATAACATCGCCTTTAACATTTCAAAACTTATATGTTTTTTTGGCATCGATATTTTCAATCCATTGGATTCTGGGTTTCGATTTCACAATATTTTGAAACCCACAGGCAAAAGATCAAGGTCAAGACTTACATGCGTCTAGCATTATCTCTATAAATATTATTGCAAAACAGTACAGTGACCCACAGATAATTGGCTACACCTAATATCCTGTTTAGTTTTCCAAAAATAACAATCACCGCATCTGTGTACACAATATGTATATGTTTGTATTTATAACGCCATCTAGTAAATATTTTTGTCGTTTTTCCAGTTTTAGTTTGACTTTTTTTTTTTTGTCTTACTTAAATCAATTCTATTTCTAAAGTGAATAACAATTTGATGAGATACGAGACTGTCTGACTACTTATTGTGTTTCGCCGACGACACTATGCTTACGTTGTTATTGTTATTCAAAACCATTTAGACTTTGAAATAGGAGATAACACAGGTTGGGATTAAGACACGCGACAACTCTCTGTTGACCCTGTTTGTGGATGACCTATAAAATCTAAAATCTATCCTTCACAGTTGTACAGCTTCTCCTAAAAATATAATAAATCCTCACGTTGCAATTAATCGTCACGTAAATCTTAAGTTGAAAGGCATTTAAAAAACCTCACACGAAGCCTAAGTCGAAGGCGGATCTCTCAGAACGCACGAGTGGATACACAAAGGTTTCTCGCTGTAGATACATGTGTATACGTAACTCGGATTCGATTAATCAAAATGCAAGGTAGGATGCATTCTGTGGCTTTGGCACGTAAATATATAGATACTATATCCATTATCCATTTAAGTAATAAATTCTAGAATCAATGGCTGGTATGGGATTCCTTCACTCAAAAATTTAGTTGACACCATCTGTATCTATGTATTGTTCTTTTGATTGCGCGCTTAAATAGATTTCGGGGAATTTTTCAGTCTTCCGATTAAATGCTTTATCAATGAGCTCACAGTCGCTGAAACCATAAAGATACGGAACGGATACGTAGTGCGAACGAACAGAAATCAAATTCACTCTCCATTCTCGTGGTGTGCAAAATTCTGATAAGGATTTTGAAAAAAATAAAAACAAAAATGTATTCTTTTGTCAAACGCATACAGAGATACATTCAAGTGAGATAGTGTAAGTACATTCACTTGTTCGAAAAAGAAAGAAAAAGTATCTAAAGGCTCTGAGGTCAAGGGCATTGAGTTTGTTGACGACATAAAGATGCAAATTGTGCACAAAAGCTCAGCACAGATTGGGTTTCATTTTTAACTTTTCGGTTTTTTTTTTATTATTTTAGCGCCCACAATGGAATTTATGTGACGCAGTATGGTTGCGGTTAAATCGAGTGCATTGGCCAAAGTTCAATTTATTTCGAAACAGGGTGATTCTTAGTATGAATTGGTGGGAGTTTTTTTCTGAAACCAGTTTATGGTTATGTTAATTGGGTTTGAAACGGTATGATGGAATGTGTTACAGGTGATGGCTGTGAGTGGGTTATATCACGTTCATTAGCCCTTAATGGGTGAAATACATTGAAGGGTGTCGAACTTTGCTTCGTTGCTTATTAAGGTAAGTATTCAGTATGACTGATTGATTAATCTACTGCATCTTCAGTCAGACTGTCCAGTTTTTATTGAAATTTAGATACTTTGCAACTGGCAGTAGGTCATCATCCTTGTGGGCGTACATAGTATACGTAGTGATTCTTCTTTCTTCTCCTCGACAACGAATTGGAGTGAATATTGTGGAATTAGTGGTGCAGTCAGATTTATGGAATTTACCTATTGTATGCATTTGAACACAGTCTGTGAGATCTGGTGACGCACTGTATACCCATCGGGTAGAGAATGTTGTTCCTACAAGCCAAACTGATGATTTGATCAAATTCAGCATCTTTCCTATCGATTCGGAAAGTTCCTCGTGATCCTGAAATAATTTTTTTCCCAGGAATATATTAGAGGAGTGTTTCAGTGGGTAGTGTCCTCAAAAACTCGCTTGTGACCACAGCCTTTACAAATTTCTTCCTCCGTCAGGCGTAGTTTTTTCATGTGGTACCGCAGTGTGTTATGCACTATGATGATATCTTCGAGGATGGATTGAGATTTTCTGTTTTTCCAAATGATCTCTTAGTCCTTTCTTTTTCTTCTTGGTACCAGATTCCATAGAGGCCCATCTAGTGTTCACCTCTCTTACAAGTCTACTCCCAACCTACATCAAGTTTGACTATGCACGACGGGATAATGTTGAGCCGATTCTTCCTAGTTCGTCGACCGTATTGCCTGGAATACTCTCGTCTCCAAGAATCCATTAGAATGATACCTTAAGCTGTGTTTCAGGAACCTTGCGCTCTTTTAAGCAGCATTCCACAAACTTCGATTTGATTTCTATGGCTGTTAATATAAGGATATCTAACGATAACAGCTTGTGAATAGCATTAAGTCCCACCATTGGGGGGTCTTGCTATAGCCGTATACATTCTGAGTAGGTCCTTAGGTACATCCAGATATTGTTCTGCATGCACAAGGAGTCTATTGGAGCATTTTTTCTTCAACATTTAATATCAAATAGAGATTTTTGTTATCTATAAGGTTGGAAAATAGTTTTGGCCTGTGCTTTCTATTTAAAGCCGGACACTTGCGAAAGAAATAGTAGTCAACACTAATCGCCAACACTCTAGCAGATTCTACACAGTTCATAAGCTTTTGTGTTCTATGCCACTAATACTTGGACCACATCTGTCTTAATGGCACTCCTTGCCATACGAACTTTCAAGGCCTCAGTGGTTCAGTAACTATCGGCTGTGTCTCTCCACTCTAGAGAAACTGAACCTGAACCGATAGCCGATAAAGGTATCATGGTGGACGAAATAGTCTTGATGGCAGCATGAGTGTCAATAAAATGACTACGCTGGTAATGGATGAAAAAATTAGTTTGAGTAGAGCAAGACCTTTCCCCGGAAGACGCTGCAATAATCATACAACCGGCATTAAGTTTCTACTACAAAGGAGAGCCTTCGCCGACCATCGTGCCTTAGTGTGCGAATGCGGAGACTTAGATAAACTGCTTGTATATTGTAAATTGTCTAGGCTAGTCTAACGTCTTCAAAAGGAAAGAGGATACGATGATGGGTCTGAAGTCCGCAACGTAACTACGATTCTAAGGTTCTCGCTCAGGCCGCAGAGTATGTTCTCCATTCATAGACAATAAGCATCTGGATCAGGTAGAAGTGCATCTGTACATACTTCATATTGATACAACCCTCTATATTGCGTACAATATCTTCGTCCGTCTGGCTTTTTTATAGTTGACACTCTTTAAGCATTATCGCTTGTAGTACTTCAGCATCCCTCGTGGTTGTTAGTGCAATATTTTTCTGTTGGGATGATGATTTCGTTGGAGAAGAAAAAACCATGGAGAATTCCAGCAGGTTGTTCAAAAGGTTTTTGATTCTGCAAACTATCTAAGTCTTTACTCATACATCTTCATCTTCTTGAGACTAGTCCATCTTGGAATCCTTGCATCTCTTAATCCTTACTGGAACATTGGTTTTGCACCTTTTACTATCCCAACTTATTTCAACTCTTTGAACTCTTTGTTCGGAAACCATAATGTAATCTCACCCATGGTTATTCTTATATGTAGTATCTATGTAGTCGCCAGGTGCTCGTGGGAACTATTTTTTTCCTTTTCCTCTGCAAGTGGTGGGAATTCTTCTGCTGTGATTTGTCAAGCAATACTAGATATAAATGTAAAAGAACTGTCCAAAATGACAGCACGGTTTGAATGTTATCCCTGCTCGAATCTATCAACCTTTAACTCTCAAGAACCTATACGTTATTTTTACAAGGACGTAACCCAGACAACCACAGTATGATTGTACCCATAACCACCATTCTGGAGAAAAGCACGCGTTCTTTTTTGCGCTGTTTAAGAAGCAAAAAATAACCTTTACGGTAGTAAACAATCTATTTATAGGCTGTCGTATAAAATACTAATTCGGAGGTGACTAATTTATAAATAGCTTAAGACCCATATACTGAATTTGCGGTTTGAGTATTAAAATTTTGTTTACAAAATGTTGATGTGGTGGAATTGTTTAACAAAGAATATACATAGACGTCATGTAATTTGTACTTTCAACTTTAAGATAAGGAGTGCGACTACCACAACTACTAACGTAATCTATTAGGATCCTGAATGTCATGGAAAAATACCACATTTTGTTTAAAGTCTTAATTGCTTTTTATTAGAATGAATCATCATCAAATCATCAGGCCATATTGCCAAAACAAAATCTTATCTTCTATTGTATTGGAGGCCAAGGCAATTTAGATAAAAGAAGAGCAGGAACCAACTACCTAGAACCAGTTAGGAAAAAATAAAGTAACTTCTATTTTTATTCATAGACAAGAGCTTTGCGTAATTTTTGTATTGTCTAAGAAAGTTCGTTGGTTTTATAAAAAATCCCATACCAAGAGATAGCTAACAATTTGGCTTAACATTTTGGTTATCAAGAATCGTCAGTTGAACAAAGTTCTTTTTCTTTTATTTCGAAACAATGTACAATGTGTTACCTCTTTGATATCTTGTGGAGTAGATGCCTTTTTTGCTGCACTGTCATAGTCGGTCTGCTGTCCCTTAGTGTTGCCACCTGAATAATTAGAGTTCTAAGTGGAGGCTCTTAAATAAATTCAGAGTCGTTGAAGGCTCAGTCAATAGCAAAAAAGTTACTTACTTATAAGTTTATATGTAGGTGGCGCTACAACCGACAAATCTCTCCACCCAGCCCGGTTAAGAACCAGGTCCCTTCAGTTGAGCACGCCAAGTTGGTTGAAGGTCCTCGCCACTTGTTAACGTCGCGAGGCCGTCCTCTACCGCGCCGCCGTCAAGGCGTCAAGGCGGATTCGAACACGTTCTTAGAGTGGAACTATATCCGCTCTACATAATCCAGTCATATTAGTCGCTGTATGCGAACTCTTATGCATACACTTTCTTACTAAGCATATCATTGCTTCATATATGTATGTGAATTATGGAAGAGTCTGATAGGTTGTACAAAACCGAAGCAGAATTCTAAATTTCAAAGTGTATAGAATCTCTATCCACGACCATAGATTCGGCACATTTTCTCAAAATTAAGTAACAGCAGTATTTGGCACGGGATTGTACAAGGACCCTGTCTGCTAAAATTTCAGCGGCCTGACAAGTGTGTTTACATAACCTATCCAGGTGTCTCTACGATCTACCTCTGAGTCCAGCCAACAAGCCTTCGTACTGAAGCCGCTCACTGGTCTTATGCCATCGAATCAGATGGAACTTAACATCACTTCAAGGCCTTATGTCAGTAGACGTACGTTTGAAAAAACCGACAAATCTACTATTAGGCAGTCATGTATATTACATACATTCTTTGTCCTCATATATTTCCTATGTCCTCATAGGATGTATGTCCTATTCTTGGCATGATTATCCTCCGGGAGATCGTATCCGGTGAAGATGGCATGACACCTATAGCCCAAAATCTAAACTATGCAGGTCGGATTTTGCTGGATAAAAACCACAGTAAATTTTCGGTAATGACAATGCGAGTATTCTAAATAAAAACAATGCAAAATAATACCTGGGTATAGGACAGATATTCGACGCCGATGACCGCTTTATGAGCTTTATCTCAATGTTTTGGAACATTGCTCAGTCCTCGAAAGGCGCTTCATTTCCGTTTTGCAAACGAAGCTGTAAAATGAAAGATTGAAGTCTGACTGAAAACATTTTGCATAACACCCTGTAAACTCAACTGTCTCTAAAAGCATGAAAGCTACGAATTTCTACGGCCGTTTAGTGCTTGCATTTCATCACTTTTAGACCCTGCTGTAAGTTAGCAAACTTATTTGAACAGGTGCTTCGTTTCGTACACAACCGCACATCATACGTCTGTAGACATTGAAACAAATAGAAACACGATTCTCTACAAAAGTGCGCATATTTGTACTCATAAAACAAAGATAAAGCAAAACGTGTCGTCTATTTTCTGATTCGCTAATGAGCCCCAAGCGAATTCTTAATGCCCAAGTCCAAATTGTTAAAATATTTAATTTATTTCAACAATAACGGTAGACTTGAGGCAGGCTTCTGTCATTAAAAAATACTTTAAGGTTTTTTTCTACGAATAAACCACTACAAAGGCAAAAGAAGAGAACTACCATCAACAACAACTACCTACTCGACCGAAAGCATGGATAAATAAATATTTATTAAGTATACGAACTCAGGTGATTCTAGTTCCACACACCTGCGCAATAAAATTATCTTATCTTGAAATTTCAGATCCCTCGACTGAGGCAGTTCGTGCAAATGTCGTAGCGACGATACTCGTATTTGTTTATTTATTTAGTTTTTTTTCTTCTTCTTATTCCTTTCACTTTGCCATTTATCGTGCATTCTTATGTTGCGAAATGTTAAGTGTTTTTGTTTTTTTTTTTTTTCTGTCTTTTTCGCTGAATTAGCAATATGCGTCTTAAAGCATTCCGCTGACGTAAAATATGAACGTTAACCTAATTCGAAACAGGGTTGCCATCTTCTAAAATAACAAACAATTTTCTTTTTCTTTCAGCATGGTATGCATACAAGAGGAACTAGGACACATGGGCCTAGGTGGACCGACAGAACTGCCATTTAAATCAAACGATGAACATCAATACCATCCGCATGCGCATCATCATCCTGCAGAGGTGACAGACAGTAGTGCGGAGAATACTTGTCAAAATCGTTGGCCTCCGCATGCGGGCGGTTTTGTACATCCTGACAAGCCAATCGGATGGATGTACGGACTGCTGGGATGCATGAAACCGGTACTGTCTTTCATCGGAAAGGCTGGTGTAATCGAAATTAAACATAATAAATCAGAAGACTGGGAAATACCATTCGAGGCAATAACCGATCTAGAATGGTTAGGAAGTGGAGCACAAGGTGCGGTCTTTAGTGGTAAACTAAAGAATGAAATTGTCGCTGTGAAAAAAGTACGTGACGTCAAAGAGACAGATATTAAACATTTACGGAAATTGGATCACGAGAATATCATAAAGTTTAAGTAAGTTTAAATTGTTTGTTTCGAGATATATGCCTGTGTAAGTGAGTGGATTTGTTCCGGTAGAAGGAAGTTGTGTTTGCCAACTTTTGTAGGCTATGACAGTTGAGTTATATATGTATATGTATCTACAATTTTTTTATGAATAAATAAAAAAAAAGATCAGTAGGGTATTCCTAAAAGAAATGATAAGCAGGCAGTAGCTCTACTACTATCAAAAAAACTCGGTCAACCTTCTGAATTGATGCTCATCAGTTAAGTTGCCACTCCCAGTTAGGCATCTGCGAAATGAAGACGCTACTTGCTTGTTCGCTCCCACTTAGGGTCAAAGAGTTTTTTTCTAAATACATTTTCATTCGACAGGAGTTTACACTCAGCTCATTCTTAGTGATGCAGTTCTGTGCACCTGGATCATTCATTTCATCTGCTTGATCCAGTATATGCCTGGTTGCAATGTGGGCTACGTGTGGTAGTAGAAACCTAGAAAGTCTGGGTGCTTCAGGGTATTAATCTCAACAGTTCCGACGTGATGGTTTACTCACTGACTTGTATAGTAAAGTGGTCTAGTTTGTCATGCTGCTCATAACCACTGCTTCTGTATTATCATCTGCCATTTGTAGGACCTTGGCGTTTTCAGTAGGCCATCGTACTTTACTATCTATAAAACTGGGCCTAGCACTGACTATGGCGGAGCTCCTCCTGCAACTGTTTACCTTTTGGGCCCCTTTCAATGACATAGTGCAGGGTTCACTCACTGAAGTAGATACCTATAATTTATAGAAGGTAGTTAGCGGAGGTTGTTCTCGAAGCTCGTTGAATTGAATGCATGTTGACCCTCCTAACCATCTTTGTCCCGTGATAGCTTCACCTCCTATTTTGCCCACTACGACTCTTATTTCTAAGGCCAATCTGCCGATAAAAGTGCTCCGAGTCTCCTTTCATACTAATTTTTCTTAAGTGTCAAGCATGCACTGTTTAGTTGCCTGAATCAGGACGGCTGCTCAGTCGATTTGTCTCTCTTTGGCAATAGGATAAGTCATTGTATTTCCACTGCTCGTTGTCGTATATAAGTCTGAAGTCTTGCTTAAATGCTTTCTTTAGCACGAACTTGCCCGGATCTGCCGGCGCCTTGACTCGCCAAATAAATACCCAAATGACACTAAGTCCACAAATACCTAGTAGCCCACGTGATGATCCTGACCAAGGCAACTTTCATAGTCTCACTGGTTACTGAGGGCAGCATCATTGGTACTAGGACTACCACATCGTTCCACATGCATCCTGTTGATAGCATGAGGAGACATAATTCCTCCTTCCATCTAAGGGTTTGTTAGAGCAGCTGTTACCGAGGGTAAAGGTATATATTTGGAAAAAATTCAGTAGAATTACTCATAAATAGACGTCAAGAAAAGCACACAATCGATAGGCACGGAAACTTGGAGCTATTAGTAGCGAAGTAGCAAATAGATACACTGACGTGCAATATTTTCGTCGGGCACCACCAAATAGTCTAAATTGTTGCCATAATAAGGATATAACTACAGAAAAGACTACCATTTATTACTCATTACAGTAAGTTGTAGTAGGTCAGAGAAGGCGCCACGAAACCTAACACCCAACTACGGTCGGCGGGGTGTTGGATTCCTGTTTTTTTTTTCTGTTTTAACATCAAAAGAACCTACTATACCTTTATTTGTAATTGTTTATTAGTCATGGGTATATCTAACAACACCTGATGTCCGTCCTCAACTACATCATATCGAACTTGTTACAACCAGGACACTCATAAGGAAGGTCATATTAGGTTAATTGAATTATGTATAACAAAAAAAAAAAAACACAAAATGTTGGTATCTACTTTCATTTAAAAATTAATTCACACACTAACAGAACACGCTAACACTAATTCTATTTGATTTTCTTTTTCAACAGAGGCGTATGCACACAGTCGCCAGTGTTCTGCATTATAATGGAATTCTGCCCATATGGGCCATTGCAGAATATCCTGAAGGAAGAGGACGTTATGCTGCCATCGCGTCTAGTCTCATGGGCGGAGCAAATAGCACGTGGAATGCAATATCTACATTCACACAAAATTATCCATCGCGACTTGAAGAGTCCAAAGTAAGTATACATATGTATTTATATTTTTTTTTTTTTTTTGTTCTCATAAATTATGTATTTCATTTTGGTAAAGTCCTTTTTAGCCTGACCCTTCATGTGTTCACAGCTGACTTAATAAAAATCAAATCGATCCAATTCCTCCTAATACAGAATGTCCAAAGACTTGAATCGATATTAAAGCTATGTATAGATTTAGAAGTGAAAGAAATATGTAGTTGGTATTTTTAGTTGCTAGCTACAGGGTTGGGGCTTGCGTTTGTATAGGTGAGTATGTATGGATGGATGTGTGGCATTTTGGGGGAGGATTTTGAGGGTTGTATAGTGAGTTCATGGCAAAAAGATTTTGTTTGTATAAAAAAAAAATCGGGGGCTGAAATCATGAGAAGCCAATTTTTCAGCCGTTGAGAAGGTTTTATAGTTGGCTGCTGACAATTTAACGTAAATTTGAGTTCTTGTAACTTGTCTTATAAAAGACGTTTTGAGTTGATTATCGGACGAAATCTATAAAAAGTTTAGTAATCGATTTACTGATGTTAAGGCATCAACTGGATAATTTCTGTCACTATTTCCGTTCTAAATATTTTACTTTGATTTGTTTTTTGAATTGGCAACACTTTATCCATGGACAAGGAATTTGACAGCTGATTTGTGCTCAGTTTGGTTTGCCATTTGATCTCGACAAGACTTATAGACGAACTTAAATAGACAGATATCTCTACATGCCCCTGCTCGTAAATAGATTTAAACGAATGTGCGACTAAGACGTAACTATAAATACATATGTATATCCAGTTGTTTCCTTCTTTCCTTTTGAACACCACAATTTCGGCATGACTGCCCTAGTGAAACTACCACCTATTAAGAATGTGCGCGTGAGCTTCCATTTAATTTTGACAGATACGTCAGAAAACATTCAAAATCGTGTGTAAATCAGACCGATGGTCTCTGACTTTTATGGTTTCTCTATGATAAAACTTTGTTCTGATAATTAGGATCTAAAGCAATCTTATTTTTGACCCGTTCACAAGTCAAGCGATTACAGTTTTTCACGAAATGAACCCATAAACCAAGATCTTTGCGCAAAATGTCCCATTAAGTGAATGGAGACAATTTCAATGGCTATGCACAATGTCGAATCGACTCATAGGGGTCCTCCTCAAAACTACACTCAAGAGCAACAGTGTCTTCGGTGCCCACTGTACGACATCTTGAACACTCGAATATCAATAAGAGTATGCGTGGTGCGAAAAAAATTCATTGTTATTCGATTTATTCACTCGACTAGGAAATGAACCGCCATTTTCTAAATAAATTTGCAGTGTTCGCAAGTGCTGTTCAGGCCTGATTTGTCAAACAGCTGTCGCTGGTGTTGCCAAATGTAAACTTTCTTTTGAACTACATATATGTAGTGCTTATGAGTTCCTATTTCAACGATCAATCCAAAAGGTAATAGCAAAACTCTTAACTGTGTATTTATCCATTAACTTTAAGACTTCTATTGAAATTCAAATGAGTTTGACATATTTTCCTTAAAATCACACTTGAAGGCACTTAAATTCAAATAGAATTCGCCCATACTCTCATGGTCAGTTCCTTGCACCCTATAAAGCTTTATTTTTCTCCACCAATAGCCAATTATCCCTTCCAGCTTCCACACGGACGATTTCACTGATTAAACACATCGTGTAGGTGTAACAAGTGATAGACAAGAGAAGAAATAAAAAAATAAAAAACATTATCGGAAGTACCTTTGAGACTTGAACACTGCTGGCATTACAAGAGTTCGACGCACTTCCGTCCATCAGTTGGCTTCTCTAAGAACCAACAACAAAAGTACAACTTTTTCCTTTTAATTGTCCTCTCAACAAACACCACAAACTCGGCAACATCGCACTTTTCAAGTGCACTTTGCTCTACTACTACTACTCAAAGCATTCTTCGTCCCACAAGAGGGGTGGTTTCTACCCAAAAGGAAGAAGAAAGAGCAAAATAAAAAGGAAAATATAAAGTTCAACCCTTAGTGGGGTGAAATAATAAGTTGCACCCCTCTTTTTAACAGCGTCACGAAAACGAGCACAAATTCCATTTCAAACCATCCACCCACCCGCTATATAATGGCATTCACTTCATCGCAACGTGCAGAAGGGCAAAACGACGTCATTTATTGAATTAACGGACGGCTTCAAACAAAAAGGAGATAAGGATAATACGGGCATGCGCCCTAATAGCGGCGCCTTACATATGTTGACAGGAGGGCAAGCGGCATATCCAAAGTGTATGCCGAAGAATGAAAATGAATTTTCTGAACTGAAAGTCCTTATTCGTCCTAGTATTTTATTTCGTTCTTCTACCCCCGCAAAAGGACTACTACTATGGCGCGGCTATAAAATATTTATTTACATAGCTTTTGTTTGTAAGTTGATAGTTTTGCGTTCAACGATTTCCAGGAAATTAAAATGAACTAATCCTAGTTGTTTGGGGTGTGGATTTCGGGGGTGAATTTTAGGACTGCAAATTGTTGGATCTATATAATAGAGTGTCTTTGCATGGAGTGATATATCACAACGGATGGACAAGAGTCGGGCTTTAGATTTATTATTTAGCAAGGAAGTTTTTGAGGCTGTTGGACTCTTGCTAAGGGGATGGGAGAGAAAGTATACATAACATACACTGAGTAAAGAAAAATTATACACAGGTTAATTTTTTGTTTGTTTTTTGTAAAAGGAGCAGCTGAATATATTATACATATTTATATTGAAACTACATATAAGGAATTTTGCCATTTTAAGGAAAATTCCCATCTCTACAGATCGTACTGAAATCATTTGTGGAGAATGCTTAGCACGTAGGCCACTCAGATACCAATAATGCTTTGGTCTATAGGATTTAGTGAAATCAGTTTGAACATTTCTGGTCAACAACAATGTTGTTGTTCGGGAGTAATGCCTAAATTAATACCTCATTATTGCTGCCTGTCTGAGTACATGTAGATACGAGTTCCTTTCGTTTTTTCTTATTTCGAGCTACAGAGACTGGTAAGATGGGAGAATACTTCCTAAGCGCCACCTCCCGCTAAAAGCTAGCACTGCAGTCTAACGTATAATTACCAAAAGTGTCAGGAAAACCCGAAACTCTTTGAGTTACCCAAGATCGGACGGCTAAAAGTCTTGACAAGGAATACAAATGGTGAAAACCACCAGCTAGGGTGAAAGCCGCAGAAATTATTCTTTTAACTCATATTACTTGACATTGAACTAGTTTCGTAACTGTCTAAAAGTCCAAGCAATACCTTTTTCGTCTCGATCTTGTATAAGGTTCGAGTGACAGGCTGAACGTGATATAATCATACTCAGACCAGTTTAGATCCAAGGTTTCAACTTTACCTTAGAACAAATAGCTAACTCTACTTTCTATTTCTTCAATTCTTCAATTTATCTGAACTTGTACCGTTTTGTATCTCAATTTCTAACTAATAATCAAATTCCCAGATCGGTTCTCGCAAATTAAAAACAAGTTTATTCCCGCTGATGGTATTTTTCCGTCGCTCACTGTATGCACATGCATTGATGCGTATAAAATATTAGAAAAATGTAAAAGAAATATATTTTAAGTGCTTTCCGATTGCAATTTAGTTAAGGGATGTCCTCCCTTCTTCAAATGCTTGCATTGTGCACAGGAATTCCTTCATTAGTTAATGGCATAGTCTGTGTAGGGCTCTATTGCGACGGGTTACCAAACAGACCCTTTCCCTTAAACACACGCTCCGTTCGGTCGGTCGGTTATCGAATGTGCTAAATGAACTTTAATTTTTTTTTCTTCTGGTCGGCGACATATCAATTGAGGACAGCATGTTGTCGGGCAATTATATCGAAACTTGATACCAGCAAATGGACAGTGTGGGTAAAACATTTCATTCGGCGAAAGGTGATTTTGATTCGATTTTGTGTTTATGCGACAAAAGATCCAACCCAAACCACTGAAGTGGTGGTTGAACTTATTGGTGGGAATAACAGCTGCAGACCTTACGAGTGCAATCTTTTTTTTTTTTTGTGAAGAATGCATAAAAAACTTCGTGGAAAAAAGGAGTCGCCTCGACGGTGCCGACAGGCGCCAGAGAGGTGAATAAAAAATAAATTAATCGGAAAGTATAGGTACCTTGCTTTGTATTCTTTTGCAGGAGTATTGGGTGGGAAGATGAAAGCTGTCGTTTTGTGATAGTAAATAGCACACTTTGTGTTATAGTTTGAAGTTGTCCTAGTCTAGACAGGATTGGATAGAGAGTAACCTGATGGAATTGTATCTAGTACAAGATCTTCAGAGAAAAATCGTAAGCGTAATTAGTTCTTCAATCAACTCCTCATGCAGTAATAGTTTTTATACTAGGTAGTCATACTATTTACACGCAGATTCAATTGAAACTGGAAAGTATCTAGAAAGCGATCTATATCTGACCGCAGAATCATAGATAGGAAGTGGTGTACATGCTACTACCAATCGGAGGATGTTAAATCATTTCTCGAAGGTTTTATAGAGTAGGCATGAAAAGACCACCACAGCTTGTGTTCAAAACTCGGCAGATAGAAATGACATCGGGTATAGAAGGTATCATGGGATCATAGGCTGTTGAATTACAGGTAACTAACAGAAGACTACCTGACCTATAAAGTGCCATTCACTACTTAATATGAGGAAAGCCATAAAGGGTAGCTATCAAGATTTCTGTGAGACTAGTGAGACAATCTCCTACCACAGCCAGACTGCACAAAACATTGGTACTATCTGAAGGAATACCAACGTGTTTGAGGGGAGAACGATTAAAAAATAGTGACAAAATTCTGTCTGTGCTGCTTTAGAGGGCACTTAGATTAGGCAGATGTTTAAGTTACCAAAAGTGCCTTCCGAACAATCGTCCTGCAAATATACAGGGACAGGTATATACATATATACAGGTTATATACATATAACCCTTGCACTAGGTTCTATGTATAGGAAACCAGTAGATGTGGGCGAAGTTGGTTCGTCTATATTCAGGAGGTCAAAAGCGTTTCTTTAAATTCGTAGACTCTCTTAGCTTCACCTACACCGCATCTTAGCACAGCTCGAGGCTATGACCAGTAACAAAACCCATCTATCCACATAGTGTAGAGAGCTTTCTGGAAACAGGGGATGATATTTGCTTTCCTTTACTTGTCGTTTGAACTGATGAGCTACTCTGGATCTCTGGAATTCTAGATGAGAAAAAGTAAAAAATTTTAACCACGGACTGGTCTTGTCCAGATCCCTTTCCTGCCAATTCACTTGCCTTTTCATCTCCTCGAATGACATTTCTTTAAAACCAAACGGAGAACTAAGTTTTTTGTAGCTTCTTGCGATTTCAATTTCGATAAGGTGGATGAATGACACTTAAGAAAGCTCTGCTGTCATTTTAAACGTCACTTTGTTTGCTAGAATATAGCTTCCTAGTCTGATGTCACACTGCCGATGAATAGTTATTCGACGTCACGCTTATTTTTTATCCTAGAGCCATCTGTAGAAATTGAGATCTTATGCCAATTGATGGCTCCACCGTTTGTCCAGTGTTACCAGTTTCAGTGTAATGTTAGTATTCTAACTCTTAGGCTGAAGTCAGGCTAAGGCGAGAGGTAGTCTGAAACATAGGTGAACTGAACTTGTGATAGCTCATGTCGACCGCTCTACAGATATGGAAATGTATTAATGGCAGGGTATTTATTGCGCCTGATTTATTTACATACAGCTGAAGTAGAATCACTACGAATATACATAGGGCTGCCATGGCACTAATAGACCCTGTGTATTCTAGTCTCTGGGTCGTTATCTGCTGCCTGAGACTAGTGGCTTTCTCTCCTGCTTACCACTAGACAAGGCACTACGTATGTGGCTGATGGCAGGTTTAAATCTTTATTTTTCGGACAGGATTTGGTTACTAGTCTTTATATGTACACCAACTTTATCTAAGCCCTCCATCATATCTTAAAAATACTTGCCTATGATTATCCTAGACTAATGCTATTTTTTAATATTCCTTTTCAGCATCCTTATTGGAACAAATGCAGTTGTCAAGATCAGTGATTTTGGCACGAGTCGGGAATGGAATGAAATTAGTACAAAGATGAGTTTCGCCGGCACTGTAGCATGGATGGCACCGGAAGTCATACGCAATGAACCATGCTCTGAGAAGGTTGACATTTGGTCCTATGGTGTAGTCCTCTGGGAGATGTTAACCTGTGAAATACCCTATAAGGATGTTGATTCCTCAGCCATTATCTGGGGTGTTGGCAATAATTCGTTAAAGCTACCAATTCCATCCAGTTGTCCGCATGGCTTTAAGCTACTCGTGGAACTGTGTTGGAACGCCAAACCAAGAAACCGTCCATCGTTTCGTCAAATTCTAGGTCATCTGGAAATTGCGGGTCCCGAATTACTTAGTACAAATGAAAAGCAATATTTCGAAACACAACGATCGTGGAAGGAAGAAGTGAGATCACATTTAAAAGAGATCACACAGAATGGCACTAGTATAAATAAGTATGAACAGGATTTGATTAAGAGGCGAACAGCGGAATGGCGACACGCTCAGGACATTCGAATGGTGTACGAGGATAAGCTGGAGAAGACAAATCGACTGTATTTGGAGTTGAGCGAATGCATGACACAGTTACAAGAGAAGGAGAAGGAAATCGCTGAGTGAGTAAACACTTGAATTTTAGTTGATGGTTTAGGTTTATTTGTGGTCCTTTTAGGAGGGAAAAGAAACTGCCAGGCTATAAGCCAACTCGAAGGCTAGGAAATACTCTAAGGAAAATGCAATACTACCGAAGAAGACTTAACAATCATCCACCAATGCTCTGTGATAATCAGTCAACTACTCCGGACCCTGAGACGACACCAGAAGTAAGTAGCCTCTCTTAAAGTTACCATCCTACTTTCTATTTATCGCGTATTTTTTTTAAACAGAGTCCCGTAAAGTGTACCCTTTACGCGCAACTAGACGGTGCCTTATCACAACCCAAGTCTTTCTGTGTGAGTACACAGAAGCCGAAGAAGTCACGTCACAGACGGGTCGGCTCTGGAACATTTGCTGCTGCGCCTAAGGTTAGCCCCAGCCGCGAAAGGCGATACCAAAGTGAACCAGAGAACCGGAAGGTCAAGCTGGTCGATACCGAAACTCAAACAGATGCCATGGATATTAGTGAGACCGATGCCAGTCCGAGTGCATTCTGCGCCTCACGAGAAATATCAGCCACCCTAAGCGGTTGTGCAATTGATGTTTCACGACTAATCAATCGACAAATGGCCGAACCCCAGACACCGGTCATCATGAGTCCTGATGAGCTACAGCACTCGCAACAACTACCTCCAAATCTGCACCAGAACGCTCTGCTGGCAGCGAGTCCGATAAGTCCAAATGGCAATTCGAATTCGATGACAACCAGCGAACTGACCTTCCAGGATGCCTGTTCCAGTCCGGATCAGTTGGCCTTTGACGACGCCATGAACAGCAACGAACGCCTTGACATCACAGGCTGTTGCAGTGATGATGAAAACCTCGAGACACTCAATCGGAAGGTTATCGAATTTATTCATGAAAATCGATTGCAAACGACAACGAATTCGTCGTGTAATACCCAAACAATGACAACGACAACATCAACGACGGGTACTGGCAGTTGTGGCGGAGGATCCACACAACACTCAGAGAATGGCAACGCAACGACAATATCCTTTGACCGAGATTCGTTGATTTATGCCTCAGCGTGCAAGAAAAAGCAACAGCGAAGCAGCTACACAAGTGCCAACGATTTAAATGGTTACGAGACGAACAATCATCACAGTCCGAGTACAATGCCCAGATGTGGCAGTCAGTTGAGACACATGCGACAACAGCAGGAGATAAACAATGCCAATGGCGAGTCTCAAGAGGATCTATGCGATGACAGTTGGTCCGATGAGGAGGGCGAAGATACCGATTACAATTACTCGCTGAGGAGAAGGAGGTAAGCTTGGAGTTGGTTCCTATTAACATTTGTAACCTAAAACCTAATGTAGAAATAAAAACGTAGAATAGAAGACTGAATGGAAAAAAGGTTGTGTTTTGGGTTTCTGTGAACTTTAACAAGACTTTTTGCCCCGATGTGCGTGGTTTGTAGTTTGATGTTTAAAGTAAGAAGACTACTTCATGTAGTGAGAAACTCTCAATAAGGATTCGGGCAGACTTGATGTAGGTAAGGCTTGCTCGCCATCTAGTTCATGCAACGCATGTTTTCCGGTTTCAACTGAGCAGTGTCTAATGCTCACCTAATAATAAAGTTAACTTAGTAGCTTCAGGAGTATAGACTGTGTTCACATGCATTCTCTTACCATTGGTCGTTCCCATTACAAGATAGTAAGATAGTCCTCACACCTGGTTTCTTACATTATATTTTTCGAGATATAGTGGCAAATCCACTAAACACATACCTCAGGCACTTCAACCACTCTACCCGCGGGTCTGTCGTCAGGTATTAGTTCGCGAGGCTGGTTAGCAATTATGCTATAATCTTCAAGGCCGCCTCTTGGGCTTTTTTTGGGGCTACTGCTCTTTGGCAGGACGTTCTGCACACGTGCTATGAACTCACAGATCACCATCCACTCGCCTTCTGTTCCCGTCATGTGGTTTACGAGAATTTCTGGACTTGACAGGTTTTCTCTAACTCCTCCAAAGCGTCTGCACTAGAACTTATAAAGGTATATTACGATAAGCGTATTGCCCGGACAGGAACTGTGTAAGGTGGTAGTAACAGTTTTCCCTCGCTGTCTTTATCAATACGTCTATGGTGGAAATGAGCTATTGGGTCGACCTGCGTTTAGTAGAGTTATCTCATCTGGTTTGCAACAGCGTTGGCGAGACTGTCCTTTCCTTCTCCTCGATCGTTTTCACCTCTTGCCAGCTTGAGGGTCGCTTAAGGTATACACATTGCATTTCGTTCGGAAGAATGTCAATTGGGACCATTCCCAATAATTTATCATAAGAATGTCCTGGCTCATTGGTCAATGCGATAGATTGCTGTGCATTAAGTGCCGAGTGCATTGGATGTGGCGGTGCCCTTGGGATACGGTATAAAACTGTAGGTCGCTTCTGTGCCCGCACAAATGCATACCACACATAACACGCACAGTTGTGGATGGCTAGGCCTTGACCGTCTAAGAGCTGCTTATGGCCTGATATTAATTTTTTTTTATTTATTACTTTAGAAAAACGAATTTTGTCTTTTTCTTCCACAAACATTATATTTTTCTTTTTAATTTTAGCATTGGTCGACTACCAATTGGCCGTGGTATGCGAGCACGTCGCTGTTACAAAATTCCATCATCAGCGGCGATTCCAACTCACAAACGTAATGTTGTAATCGTTTCGGACGAAGAAAACACTTCCGAATACAGTCACTCACCATCTAGCCAACATTCGACACTCGAAAGTAATCCAGATATGCCAGAAGCGCTAAAACAAATGAAAATTCGCAGTATAACCAAATCGATAGCAACAAATACTACAGTGACAACAACCTCTACAGGCACTAAAACAATTTCGGATAGCGATGATTCTAGTGATTCCGATTCAGATGATGGTCCAACCGTATCGTCACAACTCAATCAATATAAATGCCAAAATGCTGCTCTCAAAAGCAGCGATGTCATTTCAATACCAACACCAGCATCAGCTGGTGCTGTTAATATGGTTTAAACTAACTAAAAAACAAAACAAATCCTTCCTTTGAAAACTCACAATTTATATAGGTATTTAAATAGCGTAGACACAATACCGCTAAATACAAAGAGAACAGCTCGCATTCCATTGTTCCACAAAACAAAATAAACAAAAAACAAAACAAGACTCATAAATTACAAAAGCAAAAACATTAATTTAAATTTAAAACAAAACATATTAAATTTAAAAGTATATATGTATGTATAAACAAATTTAATCATAATTATGTATTATATTTAGATATTAAGTTAAACAAAAGAGAAAGAAGAAACTTGCATTAATTGTGAACGCATTTATGTTAGATTTACCCTAATTAATTTAAACAAATCCATATGATTGTATTACAAAAGAATACATTGCAAAATAAATCTTAAAATAATAAATAAATTAAGTTTATTTAATATAAAAATGTACTATTTATATTTGAAATAATATAGTAGTAGATTTCTGCCTTGACGACTTATTATTTTTTAAAACAAACCTATAAATCAACTTACCCTCTATTTCCCCTCAATATATTAAGCATTATTTACGATTTAACATTAAATAAGTTTATTCAAAATAAATATTAATTGTAAACATAAACATAATTATATATTATAATTATATTAAAGCAAATTTAAGCTGCAAAAAATTCAAATTATGAAAAATAAACAAAATAATAATTAAAAAATATATGCTAAGAATAAAAAAATACCTGTTGTACATAATTGTATATGTATAAGTTTAAGTTATAAAATTATAAATATTTACATTACGCGTGCATGTATGTTAACTATAAATATTTATGTATATGTACTTAGGCTGTAGAAATTACAAATAAACAACAGAAGAAAGAAACGACAAATATTAAAAAATCAAGATGCAAGTTCGACAGAAAACAATAAATTAAAATAAAAACAATAATGTCCAATCGTTTCGTATGGTAAATCTGTCACCAATGTATCATATTTAGATGGAGTGTAGGTGAGTTCAGAAATGGGGGGTGGCACAAAAGTTGGGGTTCATAAAAACAAATGTTATAAAATAAGCTCAAACATTGTGTAGGAGTACATGCGTTTAAATGTCATTTTCTTATTTTATTAACTATCCCGCTTTAAATGTATGTAACAAATACATATTACTACAGTGAATCCTAAAAATACTCAAGCAATTAAGCACGTCTTTGAACAGTACTCTTCGAAAATTTTAGTCCGAGTTGTAAGCTTTTGCAGAAAATAATTGCAATAGCAAGAAAAATAGTACCATTTTAGGCGCGATGGTTTCAAACTAAGATGAAAGATGACTCAAGCTTTCAGTACGTACTTGTTCTTTGATGTGAACGGCTAAGGCCTCCTGCTTTGAATCTTACCTTTTGTACTAAGTGCTTGGATTTATTTTCTATTTTTCTACTAGAAAATGATGCTTCTTGGAAAGCAGGCATTATTATAGAAAAAAGTCAGCGAAAATAATTATTTCAACTTTTACGAATTTTTCAAAAACTTGTTCGAAGAAATTTTTAAGATTTTGTGAAAAGATAGTGCTTACGAGGTGGGAGAATTTTCCTAGTTACCTATGAATTTCAGCTCAACAATTTCTGTGAACTGGGCTATGAAACCTTTAAACCCGTCGTACTTTCAACTCTATTTTACTTCTTCGTAATTTTAGCTCTCTGTTAGGAGTAATTCACCTCCTTTCGGTTTTTTTTTTTCCAAATTTGACAAATTAGGAACCTTAGCCTTAACCTTATTCATGTTCATGGCTGATAGGTCCATCTAAGGAAGAGACAAGTGCTATGGCTAGTTAGTAGCTTAAAATTCATTTGGTTGGTTATTGTTTCTCTGTGAAGAAGTTAAAGCTTTTCAAAGGCTGTTTTAATTAGTTTTTCCATAGTTTTTCAATCTTAAGGCTGAAATATAATAAGAGAATGGTTTCGTACGACCTCTTCCAAAACAACGCAAATGCAAAGGATTTGTATTGTGCGACCAAAATACTTAGCTTTGGCTTTGATTCGTTCAGTTTTTGGTCACTTTTGCTCACTTTGGAAAGTACACTCTTACTTATGAAAATTCGGCAATCAGCTGAGGAAAATTCTAAAATGAGATATTGTAACAGTAATTTTTTCGACAGCACTTATTTAATTATATTAATTGAACAATTTAATGAATTTTACTGGGACTTGGACAGACAGCAGTATAAATATACTTTACTAGTGTTGGCACGTTGTCATTCCTCAATAATTATGTATATATGTATATCACTGTGCATTCTATAAGCCAGCATCATCCTGTCAAGGTTATCTATTTATACTTACTCCCATACTACTAGACCTAGCTGATGTTTGCCAATGACTATGAAATTCAACTAGCTACTTTCATCAATCATGCCCATACTACATTATGATTGTCACTCAAACCACCTCGATTGATTTGCCACACCCCTAGAAAACCCTTAAATTTTTCAAAAAATGTTTTCGCTCATCTGTCATCTCAAATTATAACCCTAGGTACGTGATTAAAAATATATATAAACAAATATTACTATATCTCCGTACACCCAAATTATTAACTATGACATATGTATATACATATTTGAAATACAATATTATATAATCATATTAAGATATATGTATGCTCGCTTGCATGTATAAATTGAATTAAACATTTGTTGGGCCACGATCATTTATTTAAAATTTTATTTGCCTTCTACTCTTATTAGTTTTAAAACAAAAATACAATCAAATTCTCTTAAAAGTTTTAAAATTATTTGTTTTGCTTTTTTCCATTTGTGATTTTTCGAGCTTTATGAGATTAAGAGTTTATTTATTAGAAGAACCAACCAATTGATTCAGTCGTAATATAATTTCTTGCTTTAAAAGTGCCTTAAGAAAACCACACGAAGAAAAAATAAAAGAAAATAAATTCTCATTATAACAGAAACATAAATAACAAAACCAATGGAAATTAATATAAAATTTAGCACACACATTTTTTTCGTTAAATACATAAAAATATTTTGCTACCAACATTTATTTTTCTAATTTTTCAAAAAACAAATAAAAAAATACAAGTACTCAAATTTGTAAAGTAAATTTTACACAAAAAAAATATAAAGCATAAACGATATAATTACTACAATATTTAACCACGCTTGCCTCTATATAAATGTGTATAAGTACAAAATAAAGTTTCAGTAAAATTCTATTGATTGTCGCGTTAAATGAAAATTAAATTAAAAATAAAAATATATTATATTTTTTTTCTGCACAATTTACGTATGTAGTCAAAATGATTTAAATTGCAATACATTTTTAGCTGAGAAATTGTGAATAATTTGAATACTTTTTCATTTTTGTTGGTTTTATTTTTTCTATGGATTATAATATGAGCTTATTTTGTTAAGCAGAAAAAAATTGAATGTAGAGATGAAGAAAATATTAAAATAAAAATGAAGAAAAACAAACAATATTTGTTTGACAACAATTGTTTGTCTGTACCTATATAATTGTATTTTTACTTATTAATATAATTAAATTTAGTTTTTTAATGCATAATGATTATTATTATTAAATATTAATGTGAGAAGTAAAAGATTATAGGTTCGTAAAGTAGGAGAACCGCTGAATAAAAAAAAAAACATAGGAACGGAGCAAAAATAAAGAGAAAAAATAAACAATGTATGAAATTGTAAAAGATAAATTTGTTTGTTAATTTTTATGAAGCATGTGCTTTTCAAAGTTCTCACTTGAAATGTGCTTCGCAGGGGATCGTTCAGTGTGCAGCATATACCTTAATCAGGAACTTACTACCGGTAACCATACATTCAACGCTGGTAGGCGCAAATATTCGAATGTGGGTCTGCAGAGGAATTCTTTGTTGTGGATCAGGTCTTGGAAATATTGAAAGAAAATGGCTTGCAAACCAATGCCGGGCTTTAGCAAGAAGAGTTCTGATCCTTCGGTGTATTTATGCGGAGCAGAGCACAGCGATTATTCCAGCAGTTGCAAAAAAAAGATAGTACATACGTCTAACACCTGTGGTCTCACTGTCCTCATAATCCACTAGAAGAATGGATACATATATTTCCTCTAAAATCTGGTGTACTTAAATAATGTTCCTGCTGCGATGTTAATATTACTATCGGGGTGGTTCTGATGCAATACTAAATAAACGGACACAATGGATAAAATGTTGGTGGCATAAAAGATCCTAGCGGCAAGGATCTTTAGGTGCTCAGGACAATGCCTTTAATATTTGCCGGGTATGAACCATTCCTTATGGGCAACGTGATTGGCGAGGAGTTACTCGTGCCCAATCTGCATTGGGTACTTATAAAATTCTTTAAGAAATTTCAGTTCTGCCTCTGCAAATATGCAACTTGTTTGTTCTGCTTTGGAGGAACGCCAAAGTCCATTGCTTCCGAAGAAGAATCCAAGACTTAAAAAGCGATCGGAAGCGACTGCGACGTATAGCAAAAGTTGATTTGCAAATAAAACCATTGATTCCATGCGGTGGTAAACCAACCACCGAAATCGTTGACAGATCATTACAATTTGAGGTCATATGTCTTGACTATGATGTGCTGCAAGGCACGATCCATTTGGGATGGCCGTGCTTTATGAAGATCAGACGTTTGAAGTCGTTGCCTGTCGCGCTGGCGGCATTGATAAATGCGAAAATCGATGCCACACCAAAGTGGGATAGTGCAGTGGTTGATAAGTTCCTTATATTGGGTGCCAAACTCTAAAAGCAGTGGTGTCAGTGTAACATCAGCCTTGATACGGGCATTCAGAATATTCCCGGATTCCCAGATTAACTTTCGGCCAGTTTATAATTCAGATATTGGTGACTAGTGTTACGGAATGTGAAAGTGTACGACGAATTATCGTCAAAATGTTTCTTAAGAATCTGTTTAAATTAACAAATTTTTGTAGGTTTTACAGCGAATGCTTCATTTTTACAATAAAGTTATTAAAACAGCTACAATTCCCAACTGTAAAATCAACAGCGCGTTGTTAATTTCGGCTATTAAATTTACAGATATAAATTTGTAAAATCGACATCAAAATTTTGTGGAATCTACAAATATTCACTGTGGTAACTACAGCAGCTGTAGAAATACAATAAGTTGTAGACCTGTCATCCATAAAAAAAAAATCAATCGATATTTATATTTACAACATGATATATATTTTGCAATTTTAAATAAGTCAAAACATATATATATAAAATCCCTACCATATATACGCACCCTCTGCACTTTTTTTCATTTAATTCACAACAACATTCATTAAAACAAAATATAAATACATTTTTGTTGCCATCTGTTACGAAAACGTAAAAAGTAGATTCATTTGAGAATATTCGTATGATAATTTTCAAAGGCTATGGTGTTGTGGTAATGTATCCAGTCACCGAGTGAGAGGTTCCATGTTCAAGTCCCAGCCAGATCCAAACATTTTTCACAGTAAGTAAATGCAATTATATAATATGCGGTTTAAACACACGCTAAGTATATTTCAACGCAAACATGTCAAAAATATTGTAATTTTACATCAGTATAACATAAGGGCAGTAATTTAGACAAGAACCATCCACTCAATTCTATCACTAAAAATTAGTAAAAACTTTACAGCTTAAATACAAATTGTTGTTGCTTCTACAATTAAAGTTGACAGTAAAGTGTTGTAAAATATGCAATTTAATTTATCATTTTTACAACTCGATTGTTAAATATATTTATATATTTTGAAGATGAGAAATACTGAAACGTTCCCTAAATTCCGGGGGCTAAGAAAATGAAAATATTAGATTACTCTGAAAAAGATACGGAACAACCAGCAACGTCCAATATTGTCTATATTATATAAAAGACATGTTTGGCAAAACGATTTTGCCATGACGTTGGATCCGTCAAGTGAGAACGAGAGTCAAGAAACACCAATTATGGAAGCGCTGATGCTATACTCAAGAAGGAATTACTTTCTTATCGCAAAAAAAAGTTTAAGAAGAAATTACTTTTTTACCACTTAAATGATGGAGTGTTCATCAAAAAGAATTGAAAATATTATGTATCAACAATAGGCGTGTTTTTTTCGTATCCTATATAGGTTAAAAAAAGTATTAGCCAATAAAACGCCTATCGGGGCTAAGGAATTTCAGTATCGCAGTTTGGAAGCACTTTGTACTGACATTTAATAATTTTGATTTCAGTAATCCCAACACCTCCTCCTTTGCCCATGTTTTTCGTTTTCTAATGACAATAAAATCGTAACTAAATGGTGTATCTTAGGTTCTACTTAAATTTTCTCTTCAAAACACATTTTTTCTTAATTTAATTTTTTTTTTATTAATGACTGCTGTCTGTTCAATCATTTTTGACATTTTCTATATCATTTTTCGACACAGTCGAAATAAAACAATTTGGGAGCACAGTTTTTATTGCGGCTAAGGAAATAAGGCTCGATAATTATCCAGATTTCGTTATTCTATATAGGTTGAGTTGTTAGTGTATTTAATATGGAAAATATATTTTAAGCCTATATAGAATACGAAAAAAACACGCCTAATATAACGCAGATTTGTATCGCTACCACTAGCTTGTGTTCCCAGTCAACAGTTGTTCAGTAGTGCAGGTTTAATTTATGAACCATTGCGAAACACACTGGAACCTAATAAAGCAGCGATGCCCCCTCGTTACCGAAAACAGGCGGAGCGTACATTGTTCCGTTTGTGAATAAATAAGTCGATTTCCGTACTTTCTGCAGTAGAATTCGCAGCTTGTCAGATTTCTAAGAGTGGGGATAAAATTCTCCCAGAGAAGAATACTTTCCAAAAAAGTACGGGAACGGGTCGAACAAAAAAACACCTTTTAGAGGTCACTTTTTTTGCATTGATATACATAAAATTATTAAAGCCATCAAAAAGAGAAAAGCAAATTGTTTCGAGTCTTCTTCTGCGTGCCTTAAAGTGCTCTGGTATATAGATGAAAAGAATAAAGGTAAAACGGTTACGAATGCCAAAGTGAGCATAGCATGCAAACACGACACGACTCCCTAATACGTACTCGAGAGTACCCATTTAAATATCCTCATACACTTCCACCCTAAACTAAACTACTTTCTCTTTGCACACTCTGCTTTCTTGTCAAACACTACGCAGCTGTCACATTTGTACCGGATTGTTCTGGATGGATTTGTTTGCATGTTTGCATGTCTATTGTTGTATATTAGAATTAGAAGACTGTTAAAATGTTTGGTCTAATAATATCAGGAAGACTGGTAAAATAAAACATATCATCAATTTTGCAATAATTTAAAATTTGTCATTTACAGCCTCAAACAGACTTCGTAAGAGTTGACGAAAACAAATTGTTGATCAATGTTCCCGATGTGGATAGGGTAAATTATATCGTCGTGTTCCTGACCGGCTCGGCTCCATTGCCCGAATCAACGTCCGCGGCTGTTTACTTTAGTTGGCCGGACGCGAGCTCCGCTCCCACATGGCAGTACTTAGGACATATTTCTAATAACAAGCCTTCGGCGATCTTCAAAATTTCTCAGTTAAAGAAAGGCCACGAAATCGAGGAAAGCTCAATGGTATTTGGAAGCCAAGCTATCTCACATATAGCACAAATTGGGATCTCCGTCGAACCTGATATAGCTGTGGCACAACTTACTCCTGCGGTTGTGAGTGTGCTTCATACCAATGATGATTTTTTTTTTTATAAATTATTCTTTTAATTTTAGACAAACGCTAATAATACTCTACAATTTGGACAAAAAATGCTGGAAAATTTCTTTAATTATGCATCTAGCTTTTGTATAAGCCCCCAACAGATTCCACACATGGTTAGTGAGACGACAACTCTTGTTCCGCTATCCACACTGCAGACGTGGTATACGAACTTTCAAAGGCGACTGGAACAAAACCCTAACTTTTGGAAATATTAAAGCACTATACGTTGATATGCAATTGGTCGCCACAGTGTGCTGTAATATAATTTTGTTGTATATAATGTTAAAATAAGTTAACGCATCAACATTTTTGTAAAATGCAACACGCACATGGTTAAATATTTTGCAGCTTGCATTTCTAAACTATTTTGCAAGTGAAGCACTAGGACTAGAGTAAGAAAAAAATTATTTCTTTATCAGATGCGTCCAGTAATCTGTTCAATGTTGTCTCAATAAACTGTGCAGTCATGTATTCCAAATTGTATACTTGCATTATACAGTTATTTACACTTTACTATCAGACAGTTAGTTTAAGAGGAGTAATAACAAACTATATAAACAAAGAATATCAAGACAAATAAATATTTCAAAACCATCTAGCCTTACGCAAATTTACGAAAAAAATAGAGAATACCTATAAGGAGACTTAAACCAACGAAGCCCTAAACTCGGAAGAAAATGTAAAGTGCGCGATTGGGTCGTGCCTTCTTGCATCTATAAGCCGTGTTTTATTATCGCCCAAGATCTATATAGATCACACGATGAAAATAAAACAGTCTAGATCCACGAAAAGTTTAGGTTTTGGGTTGTGGTAAAAGCTTCTCTTAGAATGTGACTTGAAAAGTTCATTAAGCACGAAGTTGCCATGCGACTGAATATTTTTTGTTTCTAATGAGAATTTGATGCATTTGATTTTTTTAAGAAAAGAATTTTACCGGATTTGAAATGGTAACTCACCTTCAATGGTTACTAATCACTTACAAGGTTTCAGATATTCAAAGTTATTATTCATTGTTAGTTACTGTTTGCTAAATATTAATTTATTTCAACATACAATTAAATTGAATAACGTTTGGTTTGCTAATAGTATATATATTCTAATCTGGCAACATGGATATTTGACTATCATGGACAATTACACTACAGTCATGAATGAAAATATAACCTAGTGAGAAATAGCATGAACTAGCTATTCGAATCTCGAAAAAAAATACTGATAGAAAGCAAGATCTCGTACTATTGTTGTAATGCATAGAAATCAATGATCCATATGGATCTTGGATGATAATAAAACACGGCTATTGTTGTAATGCATAGAAATCAATGATCCATGTGGATCTTGGATGATAATAAAACACGGCTTATGTTATAATATTTGAAATTATCAAACGCTTTCCTGCTTTCAAGGAAACGCAATGTTATACAATAGTTATCTATCCGCTCGCATACAAAAAAAAGGTTCCTGAAAAAGAATTTATTTTTTTGTTGGTGGGGTTATCTACTTTAACACCCCGACTACACAGGAGATAATTTCCCTTAATGCTCATCATGAGTAGAAATAGGTGCAGTAAAATAAGGCCCGCGGATTCTGGATTGAAAGAAACTCTGTATATACCGAACCTCGCACCTATTCCAAATGCTCTTTTATCTCGAGCGTTAAAGCCACTTCAAAATAAATAAATAAAGACCACGCTCGACCACTTCTCATTTTTCGAGAAATAAGGTCCGCGGACTTTATTTCCGGTGGCCTTATTTCACTGCACCGATGAAATAACCTCTGGAGTCACTCTATTTCATCTTATTTCAGAGATTGCTCTCTGCGATTTTATCTTGCCAAATTTTTTTTTTAGATGAAATTTGACAGATTTTTTTTTTTTTGCTTTTTGTATGGAAATGTCATTTTTGTGTAGAAATATAATTACATGACAAGTGTTAAAAAAATGAAATAATGTCATGAAATAACTTGTTAAAAACCTTTGGTTTTAATCTGCATAATTTGTTAGCATGTAGTTCTGGATAATAACAAAACAACTAAAATAAAAGAACAAAATAAACTAAAATAAATAAAGCAGTCGAATAGTTTGTCCATCCACAACACAAGCGTCATCTACAACCTCTCGCGCGTTCCGTAAAAAAAATCTTATGATATAGAAATCAGAGATTAATTTGGAAAGATAGATCTCTAGTGGAGTCGGCGTGAAACAATTACATTTCTATCTATCTCGTTTTCATGTTATGAGATTTTTCATAATCAAATTCTTTTATGATTCACAGCAAAAAAATCATAACAGAATAACAGATTTGCCCAAATAGACCTTAATATTGGGGTAAGCTAGTTCTTTCAATATTGAATCGAACAAACCTTTGTGTGCATCGAAAGATGTCACCACATACATTTGAATGTGTCAATTTAATGCTAGTATTGCCTTATGTTAAATTTCTAGTCTACCTTTCGTTACTTAAAGTGAACATATGAATGTTCATACAGGAATTTATTATGCAATTAATTAATTAATTTAATAAATTGTCACTAAAGAACAAACTTTCATAGGCATAAGTAAAAATAAAATTAGTTATATTAAAGAAATACATAAAAGCAAAATATAAATTGAAGAAAGAAACAATTAAGACTGAAAACCATTAAATAATATTCCTTAATAGAGGAAATTGAGAGATTAAAATCAATTAAATTAGCATATAAATTATACGGTGATATATATTAAGGCAGAACGACCATAGTGTGTACGCGAAAGAGCTACTCTCAAGGATCTAGTACCGTGGCCGTGGCCGTGGATGAAATAAGAAAACTGATTTTAAAGTATTGTTTATTGAAACTTATTAAACGTTAAGGAATTGCAGTGAAATAAAAGAAGTAAAAAAGGAATATAAGTAGTTTGAGGAAAAACTAAAAATTAAAGAAAACTATTACCAATTCTATTGTATTCTTCAGTAACATACAATTTTTTTTGAGCAATACAAATTATATTCAAATTCCGCCCTTTACTGATCTGGCAATACTGCTTGACATATGCAGTTCTAAGTTCTCGATATGGCAAGGGTCGTTCATCTCGGAAGGTTTTGTGGCCAAAATAAGTTTGTTTTCGCAAATAAATTTAAATCTACTGTAAAAATAAGCCCTTCTGATAAATATCTGCGATTGTTCATATGCCCTCCAAGGATCTCTTATTTGGTACGTCACATATTATTTGAATTTGCAGTTTGGACGTGCTCTCTCCTCGCATGTTCTGATACCACTTTTTGAGAAAAAAATACATTACCGAAACACTTCTTTTAATTTGATTGCAGAGCACTACTGAATTCTTGTAGTTCATCAGAACATAACACTCGAGGAGAGAGCACTTGTTACATAATCCATTTTACGTAAAAGCACCCATCACAACTCAAAACACAACTGAATCATGGGTAGAACTAAGAGATTACGACAGAGGAAACGCAATGACGTAGCAGAAAATAAACACTCTCCGGCAATATGTTTGTACAATTATATGAGCCAGTTCGATTGGAATAACCATAACAAGCTTATATGCAAGAACTTTGTGGAAACAGGCAGGGGACTGTGCTCTAAAAGAGGGGTTGATGCAGGAGACATTTTAATAGAATTACCTGTGGAGGCCATGATAACACTGGCGACTTTGGAACATGACGATGTCTTCAAAAACTTACTCGGTGCGTCTGATATGTTTGCCAATGCTGTATCTTTTCAAAGTTTACTAGCAATGTACCTTCTATATAAGGAACATAGCGACAACGACTCGAGAGTAAAATTGTACCTCGACTCTGTTCCCAAAGAATTTTCGACGCCTTACTTCTGCACAAATGATGAGTTATATTTTCTTCCTGAAGCAATTTTGCAGCGGACGGTCGAACAAAATAAAAATATTCGAGATTCTTATACAACTTTTCAGAAGCGAATGGGCGGCAAGAAATGCCAATGCTGTGGGCTGTCATTTATGCCGGATATATTCCCACTAATCGAATTCAAAAAGGCTTATTTTGCTGTAAATTCCCGTAGTGTGTTTCTGAGTGCTCAGGAAGTAAAATCGCTAGTACAAGGCGAATCGTACTGCAAAAAAATACTAAGCGATGAACCCAACATGGCATTAGCTCCGTTCTTAGATATGTTCAATCACTCCGATACGGCTAACACCGCACCACAAATAGTTAATGGAAACAAAGGCCTATGTTATCAATTAATTACCAATGACTCATATAAACCGTACGAACAGATTTTTATAAGCTATGGAAATTTAACAAATCTCAAATTACTTACAGAGTATGGGTTTTCTCTAGAGCATAACAAACATGATTATTTTGAAATATCTCTTTTAGATATTGAATCCTTAATAAAAAGTGATCGAACATTTAAAAGCATGCATTTTCACAGCAACAAATTTAAATTCATCAGAGACCATAATTTAAATGATCAAATGTTTTTTCATGCAGTTGATGGAATGTCTCATAATCTTCAAGTAACACTCTATTTAATTTTTAAAGAAAGGTCACATTTCACAAATATACTTAGTCAAACTGCTTTTGGTTCAAATACGGTTTTTGAAAACACAATAGACGAAGAAGCGAGGCTTTTGGTATTGTATAAAATTAAGGAGTATAACTGTTTTGTTGACGGTTTCTTAAAGTTAAGCAAACTGTCACTCAGTGCTCAAGCTACAATAAAGTATCTAAATCATAGTGTATTCTATTTGGAGTCCTATTTGGAAAGATTTTCATAAGGTTTTTGAAGACACTATGTGTGAATCATTCTCGATCGATGTAGGAACGTTATTATTTTAAAAGTTTAATAAGAATAATACATATTTTTCCAGAGCTATATAAACTATATGATTGTAGAAACAATAAAATTTTGAAAATGTTACTGCTAAATGAGTTTTTATTCGTGGGAAGTGAAGGCATTTAAGGTCTGTCCCTCTAGTAGTTATCCTCTACCATACAAAAGGCAGGGTGCCATGCTTCCACAATAATCATATTTTCAATATGACTGCTAGTTTTCCTGTCTTTATTCAGAAAATCCTGCTAATATGTCCAACGTTGAAAATGTATTGTAAACTTGTTAAAGATATTCACCCCAATTACGTTTGTTGGAAGTCGAAAATCACTCAAGTCGGCGGTCGAGTCGAATCGATACAAAATCTAAATTAAATAGTTTATTCGACCGACAAGTCATGTCTAAATTATTTTGGACGGCGAAACTAAGACAATTTTTAGTTGAACCCGAAAAACGTAATAGGGGTGATTTTTTTTCGACCCGATTCGACAGCCGACTTGAATCGTTTTCGATTCCCGACAAACGTAATTGGGGTGATTGAGACTAAGACAAATTTGTAGAGGTAAACGTGCCATTAGAAAAGCTATTTGGGAATTTGGAATCCCTAAACACTCTAAAAGATCCCATCCATGGCATAGTTGTCAAAAATGCAAGCCAAATTTGCTTGCAAATATAAAATGTTGATAATATGCTTTCGTGGCACATACATATTTCTTTTACCAAGACAAAATTGAATATTTGTCCTTAGAAGCCTTTATTTACTTTATTTATTAGTGGGTTACTGTTTTCGATTAACACTTTTTTTATTGAAAATAGAATCACTTCCTCTCCTTGAACAGTCAATTAATACTAAAGGAAATAATGACATTAGTATTAATCGTGTATGGCTTGCTAGTTTGTGTAAGGTCTTAACTCTTAAAACTATCTTAATTTACCTACTGACCCTTTGCGGGCGCTCTGAGCTAAACTTAATCTTAAACTATGTTTTTGGCTTAACCTAATACTGTTTTATTTAAAGGCCACCTTAAAATAAAACTCTATGCATCGGTTAAAAATTTGAACCATATATGTAGTTTAATTTAGAAAATGTTTAATGTTAGATATGTTGAAGTCGTTATGCCCAAATCACAAATAAATAGAATAAAGTAGAAATAGAACTTTTAATTTAAATTTCGTTAAAAAAAACTCAATGCAAATTTATTATTCGGAAACGTCGCAAGTTATGTATTGCAGTCGTATGTTTTTGACGTTTCAACTGCTTTGTTGCTCTTGCTTTGCAGAGTTTGCATTTTCGAGTGGGCCCTAGCTCTATTCAGACGTTGAGGTCGAATTTACGATATTAACGATTGGGAAACGTGCTTGATTGAAATAGAGGAATGCTTGTGGGAGCACAAAGCGCATCCTCTAATGGTACTTATAGTTGGTTAATGGACACCAAATAATATAATCAGGTTATCCATCGAAGTCATGTAACATTGTTAATAAAATTGTCTACTCTTACCAGATTCGCCATGTTGTATAGGATCTCATCAGAGTAGAATTTTAGGCACTTTCAAACACCTGATTTTTTGTCCATCCTGAATCAGGGCTTTGTAGTAGATTTGGCTCTTTGGCATCTACATAATATATTGGTCAAGCCCAATCCCAAGGTATCTGACACATTTTGACACGTAGTTGGACGCCTGTACCGCCCAACCCTGAGCAAAGCGAAGAATACGGCTGACTGAGAAGTTTGTCAGGACGCTGAGGTAGTAAAATAAGTGTAACTCTAGGTGTAGAATTATTTTCTAGAACAGAGCTGGGCAGCTACACAGATGATGAATAATAGGTTTGTTATAATTTTCGTCTATACAGGTCCTGCAGAATTCGTTAGAATGTGGTCTACACGTCTGGTGGGTAGGCCAAACAATTGAGAGAAACTTTTACTGTTCTTCTAGTAGAGAACGTTGGATTTTTTTTTATAGCACGAGGTTTTAAACCCCGCTTTCTCCTTAAAGCTTCTTTACACAGTATAGGCGTTCAAGATTATTGGGACTCCTGTTACGTTTCTTGTCTCGGATAACACCCAAGAAATTTGCATTATACAATGAATATAATGTAATATATAAAACACGGGTTTTATTATCACCCATGAATTGGTAACTCACCCCAAATGGGTACTAGTCACTTACAAGGTTTCAGAAATTCAAAGTTATTACTGATTGCTAATTACTATTTGCTGAATATTAATTTATCATCACCAATAATATACATATAATGAAATTGTAAATTTTGGCTGTCTATTTATTTGGCCGCGTATCACGTTAAAACTACTAGCTCAATCCGTATGCAGTTTTCAGGAATATATCGGGCTGAACAAGGAGAAGGACCTTTTTCTTATTTCATTGCAATCCGCCTACTCATTCCAGAGATAAGGACAAATTGAATCTTACAAGACTGCATACTTTTAGTTGTTGTTTTTATTATCTTACCCTATTTAAGGGGCGTTTTTATAATACTTTTTTTCAATTTACATAAAGAAACATAAGCTCTTAGGAATGCGATACAATGTAAGTTGAGAACTTTTCAAAATTAATTTACCTAAGCTGGGGCAAGGACCTCTGAAGGAAAAAGATAAGTTACGGACATCGTTAGTCTGATATTGAACTCCCCGAGTATATATATTCACTAAAATTTAAACAATGCTAAAGGATGTCCCTTAGAAAAAAAAATACATTCATAGGTTTAGTTTGGTTTGCAAATAATATTTCATATTCTAGACGTTTGACTATCGTGGACAAATACACTACAGTCATGAATAAAAATGTAACCTCGAAAAGAGATCTTGATAGAGAGCTATATCTGGTATTGTTCTTGTAATGCATGGATAATGATCTTGGGTGGTAAAATATAACAAATTATAATATAAATAAAAAAAATGTTTTTCAGCCTTACTCCACGAATGCGGCTGGAATCTCACAGGATGAAAAAACGAAAACAAAAGGAACCACTACTATTACTGGCAGTCATGTCTTAGGAGGAATTTTCGGGAAGAAACGAGCTAAAGCAGGTAACCAGAAAATGCTTCAACATTAAATTCGTAATTGAAAATTTTACAGCTTTCGAAAGATGGTAACATAAAATTAAGGGAGTAAGTTCAGAGCAAACCGTGTTTACATTCAGAAATTCATCGTTCATAGAATGTAAACTAATGATACAAAACTCATTGCCAAAAAGCGTTCCGTTGTCTTTTATTTTCGATTTATTTTGTTTTATACATATATAACACTACATATTTTTCTTTTTGTTGTACTATTTTAACATTTGTTTTTTTGCCAAACTATTACTTTTGCTTGTTGTGTGGTCCCGTAGGGATATTACTTTCAACTAGTAAATCCCCACAGGTCCATGGCAGCCTATACGATACTGTTTCCATGTAGGAATATCTGCTGTAGGACAGGAATCCCTTGGGAAAATTGATGCTCCTGAAGTAACTTCCACCGATATGCTAAGGGCAATGATGGCTTATATTTGGCCGAAAGAAGACGCTTTAGTTCGAAAAAGGTGTAGTTTAAATTGTGTCATCATATTTTGTTTATTTTTGATTTTTATGTTGAATATTTCAAAATTTTAGAGTAGCAATCTCTTTGGGACTTCTTGCTGGTTCGAAAGTTCTAAATGTATCGGTTCCATTTTTCTTCAAAGGTGCTGTAGATTCCTTGGGAGTGCTGAATATGAATTCTGCTCCTGAGACAATCATAGCAGTGAGCACGGCGATGCTAATTGGATGTAGGATATATATATGCTTTTGTTTTTCTATAGAACCAGATTTAAAAGTATAATTTTATTGCAGATGGCGTTGCCAGAGCTGGAGCAGCAGGTTTTAATGAACTAAGAAACGCTGTATTTTCCAAAGTTGCACATCATTCGATCAGAAAAATAGCAACTAATGTTTTTCTTCATCTACATAATCTGGACTTAGCCTTTCACCTCAATAAGCAAACAGGTGCTCTATCAAAAGTAAGAACATAATATGTAAAATTCTTAAAGATCCAACTATTGTTGGATCGATACGTTGCACCGATACGTAGCATATTTTGCGAATTATTGCTGAAGAAATTTTAGTATGTAGGCAAAAATCGGCAAATTGTAAATCTTTTCCTGTGGAAATTTAATTCCACAGTGTTCTGTTTAACTCGATTTTTTAACTATGCATAACTTTTGTTGTTAAATTTAAACTAAACTTTTTTTTATTTTATCTGAAAGATGAGTAAAATCATAATTCCTGGGAATATTGAGACTCACAGCATGTTTCCACCAGTGCAGTGAGTTGGCCTGCAGATCGCCTATACACTAATATTCAGTACACTTGTTGTCCTTTTGAGATTAAGCGTGATCAAGGTTTGCCTTGCATGGTTGCAATGCTAATGAAGATATATTGCACCAAGTCGTTTCTATAGGAAAGAAGGTTCCCTTCCCATTAGTCTGCAATTATCTTTTTTTTTATAAAATACTTGAATAGCAAGACCATTTTGTTGCGAACTTTTGCATAATCTTTTTTGAGGAACAATACCCTCGTAAATGGCAGATCGAATCTCTCAGATTCTTGGAGAAATATCCCAAAATATTGAAAATTTTTATTAAGTACAATTCGATATTACCTTCCAGTGGAGAGGTTGTTTTCTTTTGCGGGCAGAATTAATGTTCCCCATAGGAATGAACCTACCGAAGACCATTTCGAGTGGTTAGTTTTCTTAAAGCCTAATCCGAAATATTTTGAGAATTCAGTTTATTCTTTAGATTAATACATAATTAAAATTGAAATAAAACATATCCTTAATTAGATATTTCATCATTTCATTTCAATTTTGCGAGTTTAGTTACATTCCTCTTTGCATTGGTGAAATTGCAATTAATTTTAATTAAAACGTAATTTAATTGCATGACAATCGCAGGTGGGTGCCGTGGCTCAGTGATTAATGCGTTTGACTACTGCGCAAGGGGTTTAAGTTCGAATCCAGAAAAGTACCATCAAAAGTTTGTTCACGGCCCCACATCTTCCGAGTGTCTGACAAACACTCAAGGGTATAACTTTTATAAAAAGGCCTCTCAAAAACCCCTCTGCCCTTGTAAACTGTAGGTCCCTTCTGTACTTGCAGAATTGTATACCTCGCACAACATGTACATTTGTGAGAAGCTAGACTTTGGCCCTCTATGGGCTGCTTACGGCCTAATATTTATTTATTTATATATGTATTTTAGCCGCATGCCTAAGCAATTGTAATATAATTAAAATATCAATAACACATTACTAATTTAATATGTACATATGTATATCTATACAGACAATAGATCGTGGATCTAGAGGCATTAATTTTGTACTCACAGCAATGGTTTTTAACATTGTACCAACAATGTTTGAATTGGCCTTAGTCTCGAGCATCTTAGGGATCAAGGTGAGAATTTTCAACAACTTAGCACCACTTAACAATGATCAAACTTGAATTTTGGATAGTGTGGATTGGCATTTGCGGGTATATCAATGGGTTGTGTTGGTGTTTATGCTGCTTATACACTGGCTGTGACACAATGGAGGACCAAATTTCGTGTTTACATGAATCAGGCAGAAAATGAAGCTGGCAATAAAGCTGTTGACTCCCTCATAAACTATGAAACTGTAAAGTATTTCAACAATGAGCAATATGAAGCACATCGCTACGATAATGTATTGAAAAAATACGAAGAAGCAAGTTTAAAGACCAGTTCCAGTTTAGCCGTGTTAAATTTTGGTCAAAATGCGATTTTTAGCACCGCACTTACTGCTATAATGGTCTTAGCTGCAAATGAAATTGCCAAAGGGAACATGACCGTTGGAGACTTGGTTATGGTAAATGGATTGCTATTTCAACTGTCAATTCCATTAGGATTCTTAGGGAGCGTATACCGTGAAGTAAGACAAGCATTACTTGACATGCAATCAATGTTTACATTGATGAACGTAGACAGCACAATTAACGTTAAGCAAAATGCACCTCATTTGGCCGTTAGCAGAGAAAATTCATCTATCGAATTCCGTAACGTTGACTTTGAATACGAACCTGGTAAACCAATTTTTAAAAACCTATCGTTCACAATACCTGCCGGAAAGAAAATAGCCATTGTGGGTGGCTCAGGTTCTGGCAAGTCTTCAATGGTTCGGCTACTGTATAGATTTTTTGAGCCAAAATCAGGACAAATTTTTATAGGAGGCCAAAATATAAGTGACGTTGATATCGATAGTCTGCGAAAGAGTATCGCAGTTGTACCACAGGTATAATATTTACATATTATTCCCAGCTTGTAAGGATTCACTTATATATTTCACAGGACTCGGTTCTTTTCCACGACACTATCCTATATAACATTAACTATGGTAGCTTGTATAAAGAACAAGAGGATGTAGAGAAGGCAGCCAGGATGGCTGATCTACATGATTCCATTACTAGGTGGCCAAATAAATACAATACCCAAGTTGGAGAAAGAGGCTTAAAATTGTCCGGAGGTGAAAAGCAAAGAGTTGCTATTGCAAGAGCAATACTTAAAAATTCACCTATTCTTGTTTTTGATGAAGCAACAAGTAGCTTGGATTCCATAACTGAGCATGTGAGTCAAACACATTTTTTCTTTTAATTTTGCCTAAGTATTTTTTCTTCAATACAGAACATACTACAAGCATTATCAAGGGCTACTGAAGGCAGAACAAGTATTTGTATAGCCCATCGTTTATCCACTGTATTGGATGCAGATGAAATTCTAGTTCTCGAACATGGCCGGGTAGCAGAGCGTGGAAGCCACCATGAACTATTGAAAAGAAATGGTCTTTATTCAAAACTATGGGAAACACAAACACAACAAGGAATAATGACATGATGTTGAAGTAATTTAAGTTTACTGTTCATTTGTGTTTAATCAGTTAGACAATGTTTTAAAAAGTTAAGAACATGTATGTATATAAATGTAAATGTAATAAATGTAACAGTACAAAAACTCATACAAGTAGATGTGAGCATTGTTATGTATCCTGAATAAACGAGGTATGACACCTAACCGCCTTCTAAAGCATAATATTATAACTAGACATCAAACAAAAATTCCACCTCTTTATTCTTCCTCATGGAATTCATTAAGGGCTATTTACCCGACATTGGGTCCTCATCGGAGCATAGCTTCTAGCCTCGTCATGAGTATTTTTTAGTATTCTCCTTAGTGGCAACAGACCGTCTGCAGGTAGGTCTAGTAGACAAGCTCTCTTATGATAGTGATGCGTGGGAAGCCTTAAAGCTCAAGCTTATCCCCTGCTTTCTGTTTGTAGCATGGGTATCATATAAATTAATAAAAACCAACAATAATTACCTAAGAGTAGAAAAATGGCGAGTATCCAATCGCATGTCTTTTTGTGACCATAAATTGATTCTATACAATGTGAGCCTTGAGGTTGAACGAAGATCTACCCAAGCTCAAGAAAATAACTAGAGGTGTCTTTTATAACTGCTATAAGTACAAGTTTTGACAATGGTTTAAGGATTGTCTTAAAAATGCAAAAAATCCATTGCAATGGCAAAATGACTGTAAGGTTGAATAAAATCCTGTATAAGCAACGTACGTTGCAAAGTTTCTTTGATAAACAGATCCGATAAATCCCTTCTCTCCAGATTCTAACTATTTTTTCAACTAAAACATTCTCGCTCACCAGTGTAAAAAATTTAGGTTAAGGAGAAGATCTCTCGAAGTGGACTATCTAATAGTATGTTATTTTTTCTCTACGTGTAGTAGTTTAGAAGAAGTAAAGACGAAATTCCGGTAGTTCTAGTTTGTGCTGTAGAATTTTTATCTTTTTTAGAGTTTCCCTGGACTTAAATAGTTGACTTAATAACGTTTATCTGCCCAAATTGGCGAAGCAACTAGCTTAATCTAGTCTTTAATAGAGTCTGCTACTCTGGTACCTCCAGCGTAGAAAACTTCAATTCGTTTTTACCATTGACGTTTTAATATTAATAATTACATAAGACATAATAATAATTGACATAAGACATTAGCTTAAAAACACAATAAAAAAGATATTTATAAAAGCTTTTCCGCTTTAATTGATTAGCTTGAAGATAAGATTTTAAACTTGAGTTAGTTCTGGAAATAGAAGGATGAAATTAGCGTAACAGTAGTTGTAGCTGAACGGCTGAACGGTTTCATTTCCAATTCCTATTTACAGTCAAAATAGTATATACTGCTTTTCAAGTAATTTCTCATATACAATAGCTTAATAGTGCAATTGGTACTTACTAAAATCTTTAGTCATAAATATCTTTCTTTTATCCTGTTATGTTTTAGAACTGATTTTATAATAATTATTCCCAAGCAGTATAGGCCCACTTACTAAACAAATATAAATCAAGCTAGTTTTTGGAAAACAAATGAAAGCAATTGAACTTGTTCATTAGGAAGAAGGGAACAGGTCTAATTCGAATAAATGACGATCACTAAAAAAAGTTTTGAATGGCAGTGCTCTTCTTCGAAAAAGGTTGTCAAAAATGTTGGTTTGCTTGACGTAAGCAGTTGTACTTGTACAATTTTGTTTTGTTGATATAGGTATAGTATTTTTATACTATTTGTGCTCATCGTATTTATTACTAAATTACTTAAACTAATATAATTTTAACTCTTTAAGGCTTTAAGCGATAATGTCGGATAAATTTAAGGGTTTCAGCCAGGAAGATATAAGCAAAATCACTTCAAAAACATTCAAAACAAGTGAGTGTATAGCACTTGTTTTTTGTATTTATTCATAATTTTTTTTATTTAAATACTAAGTGAAATCAGCAGCAATAAGGGGTCATGGCATACGAAGAATGCCCGATAAGAAAGAGCTGACAAGATCACAAGAGAGTCTCAAAACAAAAAAGCCGGACCAATCGAAGAAAGCGCCCTCAAGCCCACCGGTCCAGCAAGAAGATTCAATGGACGAAATAAATTTAAATAAAAGCATGTCGAAATCCATTGAGGGTGCGCTATTCTATCAGCCAATTCCGAAAACAGGCGGGAGTTGTGAGGCCTTAAACGAGTCTTCTATTCTGAAAGTGCCGATTACAGATAAAACGTCATCGAATGAGTCTTCCATATTGCCAGATCCAGTTGAAAATATTGAATCTCCATTCAAAGGGGTATCATTAAAAGACTTCGAAGTCCATCGGAAAATTATTGAAGAGCAGAACAAACAAAAGAAGGAAATGCTGTGCAAAGCCATCGAAGCTCAGTAAGGAAGTATTAACAAAAATGAATTGCACTTTTATTTATCAGATTTAATATAGTTCCCAAAAAACAGCCGCGGAAGCAAAAAAAATTGAGGAAATCAAAACTGAGTTATCGAAACTGGACAATGAACTAGCGACAGACGTGGCTCTCTTAAGAAAACAAATTGACAGCGCATGTATTCAGTATTCGAATATAGAGTGAGTACTCAATAAAAGGTAGAAGTATTTATATTTTTAACAGAACTGTTCTTAATTTAGAAAGCAATATAATAAAATTGAAGCTCAATTCTTAAAGGCTAAGATAGAACTTCATAATGCGTCTGAAAAGAAGGAGCTTCTGACGGAGCATTTGTGCACGGTGATCGCACACAACGAAGATCGGAAAGCGCAAAAACTCTCAGAATTAATGAACAAAGTGGGTCTAACGCCGTCAGGTGATTTCATAGAAACAAATGGGTTTCACAAAGATGCCTCCATATGAAGAAGTGCCAGGTGCTTAATTTCCGTATTTTTTCTTCAATTAATGGGTAATCTTACAAAGCAACATGTTCGTGACAAATCTTAGCCAATGTAAAAATTTATGTTAAGTTAATTATAAAATGCAAAGCAATATATTTTTATTACCCGCCTATTACGTTATTGTATCCATATTGTCTGTATGTTATATAAATAATTTAACATCATAATTATATAAATAAACGTCACTTGTAGTACTTTTCTTAGAACGCATAGAAAAGGAATAGAGTTAAGTCCTAAACACTAGTATATGCAGTGTTATTCTATAAATGAGCTGTCTATATGGCTGTATTCCCAGTCCAAGAAAGAAGGTGGTCAAATACTTCGAAAAATTAAATTTGGGTGAACTAGAAGAGATATCACCTGAGTTCGGGAAAAAAAAAAGGGAGACATCAAGTACATCTTTTGTACAAAGAAAATGATACGCGAAACTGTAATCGAAAGTTAGACTGATAGTGATCTGAAATGGGCAGCAATAAGGTAAAGATAAATCACAGGAACCTAGGTGTACATAATGATCGATGCGTATTACAGAGTAAAGGCTGAACTACAGGTCTATTCACGTAGTCTTTTTAAACAGCAAATTTTTACGAAAAGCTGTTCCCGTGCGGAGAATTTCCTTATTTTTTCACAGAAGAGAGCGCTCATAAGACAGCTAAAAATTGTCCATGCTATGAATTTTAGTGCAATTTGATAATATACGCATTTCAGTGCAAACATATGAAAATGCTACAATCTATCTGGAGCGAATATAATATGTAGCTTCTTTTCTACCAATGTACACATGTCTGCTTGAAAAAGTTTTTTTTTTTCATTTAAAAAAAAATGGCTTCAAAACATAAATTTTCTCCAAAAGTAGGTGTGGTAGTGTGCGGATTTATGTTTTGTTTTTTCAATATACGTATGTATATTAAATTTCATTCCTTAGAAGTGATATTATTCTAATGAAACGCCGAAAATCCTAAATTACATAGTTAAATTGACCGACAAGCAGTGTACTTCTGCCCAATGGAAAATGACATTAAATTAAACTGAATTGAATCGAATTGAATTACTGTTCTCTCACTGAAGTGTTCAAGAGAATGGATGTGTCCAGTTCTAATGGGCAATATTATTCCTGTCAAAAAATGTAAACAAACCAGCTACAATATTTGTAATTACATATTTTAAACAGGTCGACTTATTTCATTGAATAATTTAGTTGAAAGAAAATTATTTACTTAAACTACAAGGCCAACAAATCTGTAAAGTTTCCTAAAAATTGTTTAACAATTTGGTAATATATAAATAGTTTTATCTTTTAGCTTTCTCTGTAACCACGTGCCGGCTAGAAATCGACTAGACAACAACGATGGCAAATAGAGGAAGAGGTGGTAAAACAACCTCGTTATCCCAGGAGCAACTGCAAGCTCTAGGCTGTATTGGAAAAGACATGCCGCAAGTGCAAACAGCTCCCCCGCCAACGTTCCCTCCTCTTATGTCTAAGCCAGTTGCATTAGAGGTACTTTGTCTCTATAAGTTCGAAAAAATTTTAGATTTATGATTTTGTAGATGACAGCCGCCCAGAACTACCAGATTCTGTGGAAAGAGGATTTCTTAACCCATATGCGAGATTCGCCATACTATATTATGCCAAAGGTGACAAAGGCCAATATTCAACGGTATTCTGATCAATATGTGGTAAAGTCGAAAGTTTAAACTTATAATTGTTATTCAATTTCGTCTCCTCTTGAATTAGAATGCGTTGGAGAATTCAAAAACCAAAACAAAAGCTGACATACCATGGCATTTGATGCCCAGCGAACTATCCCCGATGTGGAAGAAACGAAAATCGAGTGTTCGGGGGAACGGTCCAGCAAAGAAAGCGAAGGGTGCAAATATAGACGATCGACTGAAAGTGCTTGAGGAAAAGGAAAAGACTGACATTGATGCGGAAGTAAATGAGAAGAAAGCGTCAGACTCCGAAGCTGAGGAAGAAGAAGAAGAGGTTGAACTATTGAAGGTCAATATTTATTTAGAAATAATAAGTTTTATCCGCTTAGGACATGAAAGCCGATGACGAAATGGATGATGAGAATGATTACGGGAATAGTTACTTCGATAATGGAGAAGCATACAACGAGGAAGATGACAACTTGGACGATGGGCCTGTATATTAGTTTTAGTTTATATATGTAGGTATAAGGTATATAAGATATCAAAAAATAACTTCTTGTTGTTGAACATCATACCTACATCGTGATAAAAAAAAAACTACACATTAATAAACCCTTATTGTAGAGTTTTTTCTTGAAATACATTTTTTTTTATCATTAGTCCAACAGAAAAGATAAATACTCTTATACTGATACCACTGTTACCTCTGCAAAATTTCGGTCCTGGTAAGGGTTCCTGCCGAAACAAAAGGATCCCATATAAAATTAAAGAACCAAATTTGGTGAAATAGTAGTAGTAGTAGTAGTTAGTAGTTCTCAAATCAGCTAATTGAGAAATGAATGTTTTAATTCTGTAGCAATTTGCAAGAAAGAACGTATATTTCAAAAAGGGTAGAATTTCGATGATTTTTGAAAAGCAGGGTCCATACCAACAAAAAAGGGTAAATTTGCCTCTAAAGAGTCCGAAAGGTAACGCTGACTGATACACAAGGCATCAGCAATATAAGTAAACTAAAAAAAAGTAGGAAGGATAGGGGAAGACTTTGTGTAGTTGTATTTCAAACTCAGGCGAGAACATTTGTCGGGATCGGGAACCGAAAAGGACTCAAGTTGGCTATCGAGTCGAGCGAAACTAAGACGATTTTTAGTCGAAACTAAAAAACTTTGGAGTGATTTGATTTGATGGACCCGATTTGAATCATTTTCGACTCCCCACAAAGAAAATCATTGGGGTGCTGAGTTTTTTGGAGCAGCTGCCACATATCAATCAACGGACATTTTAATGGCCATTTACCTACTTAAAAGTTATGAAAAAGACATTTGATAAGCTCCAGAACCCCACCAACCTTATTATCACCATTTAATTAAATATAATACTGTATTTACTACTGGAAAAATCCAATTATTTATTTAGAAGTAACAAAGAAGCAACATTAAGTTTTACATTTGCACTTAATGAGCGATTTAATCGATGGACTTTGGTGGAGAATAATTGAAATAGATTATACCAGATGATTTTACCTAGAAGAAAAAGCACAACATTTACATAGACATAAAAAGAATATAGGAATATTGAGACTTACGAATGCCAGAGTGCCAGCCAAAACCAGGATTCCAGTTACAAGCACGGTGTTGTATTTCGCGTTCTTGCGATTGTAATTTTCCTGCCAGTCACCTTCAGGGATTGGCAAGTCATTCATAGTCGAGGGCTTGTGATTACCACCATGGTAAGCAGCACGGGACACAGCTCCAGCTAAGGGTGGTAGTCAAAGTATCGTTCATTGATTTAGTTATGTAATTTAAGGTTACGAATATCAAAATTATTACCATTCCTCAGCAAAAGTGCTCTAGAGAAGATCTGTTTGGTCAACATACTGGTGTTTGCAATAATGGAAATGTACCTAATATTTGAAAAATTGAACAGCTTTTATTATTTAAGATCGGTTTTCTCTGAAATTGTGGAATAATTCTTACTCACAGTAGGTTTCTGACAGTGAAGAAAAATAGTCACACAAACACGATTTTTTTTCTTCTACAGTGAATACGAGTATCAATGTAGATTTGCGAGTATCGAAATGGAGCACTGTTCGATGCTAATCTTCAGAACTCGCCGCGTTTTTTGGTATCATTTTTCCGATTAGAATTCAAGACTTCAAATGTTAAAATATATTTAGGCCTATTCGGGCAAATCACTTATTCTGTTTGAATTTCCTGTTATAAATGATAAAAGACTTCGTTTCTAAATGATCTTTTTAATTGGTATTCCGTGTTTCGAACTTTTATAAAGCTCTGTTATGGGACTTTGAAAACTAAAATCCAATTAGAATCTGCTACGAAACTGTCAAAGCAAACAGCTGACTACTTCATTGTTTTTTTTTTGCCGGTACCCATTTGTTTTGTACCAAAAACGTTTAAATTCAGACTAAAAAAGTAGGTTTTTAATTAAATGAAAATACTAATTGTGTAATAATTCCTAAAAAATATTTGTTAGGTGAACAGAAGTTTTAACGTGGATGAGTTAGGGCAGTAACGGTCCGTTGGTATAACCCCAACAACAAATAAAAATTGTGAATTGATTTGTATCTACTTATGTTTATGTTATGTAGCATGAATGTGAATTTGTAGGTTAGCACATAAAAATAGTATTAAAACATATTTTTTATGAATATTCACACATTTGTCTGGTTACACAAGCATTTCATTGACAAATTATTATACAGATTATGTACATTTTTTTTTTCAAAATATGAAATTTAAATAAAATCTTTTATGATAAAAGCCACAAAAATCTTTCTTTTATTCTGCTATGGTTTCTAACAGATTTTGTCAGACAGAATACCAAAAAAGAAAATCATTAAAGATTTTTTGACAGCTCTAATTTTTGTATGGGAATTCATAACAGAATAAAATATTTCGCCGAGTAGGCCCAATTGTATCGAGTCGGAGTATATCTATCTAAAAGTTCTCATATGGGCTTAACCGCTGCGTCGCTGTGTGCTCATCTGTCAGATATACCAAGTCTTTTAAAGGAATTTACATTATACGATTTGTCTAAGCGATTTGGTTAACAAGCGTGTTTGATGAATTAAATCGTAAATGTGAACGCTCGTTACGACAAGTCCACAGACTTGTCATAGGAAGTTAAATTTTTTGAAATTTTTTCGTACTTGATCGACTTATCGTAAGGTGTAAACACAAGTCGTACAACTTTAGAGCATTTTTCATTTCTAATTTGAATTTCGGGTTCGATGGAGTAGAACAAGGAAAAAGAGTTTAGTCTCGATTTCTATGAAGTATACAGGCAAATTCTCAGTGGGTGCCGTGGCTCAGTGGTTAGTGCGTTGGACTACTGCGCAAGCGGTTCCAAGTTCGAATCCTGGAATTTACCACCAAGTTTTTTCACAGCCCCACCTCTTGCGAGCGTTTGACAAACATCCAAGAGTATTTACTGTCATGAGAAAGCTTCTCAAAAACCCCCCCTGCCCTTCGGATACGGCATAAAACTGTAGGTCCCTTCTGTACGTACAGAAATGTATACCACGCACAATACGTACAGCTGTGAGAAGCTAGGCCTTGGCCCTCTATGGGCTGCTTACGGCCTAATATTTATTTATTTTTTTTATACAGGCAAATTCTAGAAGTGTGAAAAATTCAAAGCAAGGAATATGTATATTTCACTCAATATCAACATTGCAACAAAAGCGCGCAAATGGAAGCTGTCAAGCATTTAGTACAATTCGAACGTTACACGATATTTGATCGTCAAGCAAGTCGGTCAAGCAAATCGTACAATGTGAACCCCGCTTTTGAAGTAAAGAAAATCAAATTCGATAATACAGTTTGAGGACGTCTGTTGTAGAGATGTCATTATTTCCAAAATGTCAAAACTGACAGTTGTTTTGCTTGGTAAAAATCTCAAATATTCGTGGGTTCGTAATCGATGGTTTTACGTGTTTTTTCACTGTCTAGGACAAATAAGTAAACAATATCTTGGCTTGATTAATCACAAAAATGTTAACTATAGGAACATTAGCTAACATAAAACACATTCTGCAAAAAGACCTCTTCAACAGCACCGGAGAAAGAGTCCTTTCAGTGGTTACAGTTACGAAAACCCTCAAAAAGAAGAAGGCTTGTTATCTTTGTATCGTCACGACACCTCCCCCAGTTCCGGTGGTGACGGTATGTCTCATCAAACAGACAGAAAAGGAGGGGGACTACAAAAAGAAACGCTCCTGGCAACTGGATGAAATCAAATTAGTAGATGGTAAGAATGAGCAATTTGAAACTCACGAACTCGATATCCAAGTGGAAAAGCTCTACAAGTGGTACGCCATCAACTTACATGAACGGCAGAATTTCTTAGCGGTGCTGTATAAACAAATTGGCAAGTACGTGCGTTCGAATCGACCGGAATTCCGAAATGTTCCGATCGCTTGGCTCACAGAGAAGTCTCCAGAAAAGGTGGCAACAGGAGCTGACAGAGAAAAAGCCATGCCTGATGCAGAAGATGATGATGATGGAGAAAGTCCCGAGTTTCAGATGATTTCCGATAAAGAGGCAACTGAGTTGATGAAACTATTTACGGACTGTGACTTTGCGATAAAGGATGCAGAAACTTTTATTGAACAATTAAGTAAGGAGTTGCATGATTTAGATGGGGTATGGTATTACTTTTTAAGTTGATGACTATTATAAATTAATTTAAAATCTTTGTGTGTGAACAGGCAAATATCCAGAGTGTCTTAGCATCTGAACAACAGGTAGTAATACTCATGCAACATATTGAAACTGCAGTTGTTGAGGCCGAGAAGTTCGAATCACGGCTGGACGCTTATGAAGAAATTTTGGGACATGTTCGAGAGACAATGGAAAAGATTGGTGGGAAAAATGCTATGATTGAGATTGCAAACAACAACAACATAAAGCTAATGAAAGAGCTGAACCGAGTCATCGTAAGTGTTTCTGCTAAAAAATCTTGTTTTCAATAATTTATGAACAATATTTACTTCGTACGACTCTGGATGGTAGACTATAAAAATACTTATTTGAATCAAATTGTAGTTTTGAAGCAAGGCAATTATTGAGGTCAGTTTAACCATTTAATATAATTTTACTACAGAATATTGTAGTATATGGTTTTATGTCGATTCAAACGCAAAACCTTACAAATTTTAAAGTACGAAGATGTACCATTTTTAAGAACAACATCTCGTAGATAAAAAAAGGCTTAGTAACTCACAGCTGTACAAGTTGTGCGTGGTAGAAAGTTTTTAAGAAGTTTGCATGAGAGTGATGCATGTTAGACGCTCGCAAGAGCTATGCCGTAAAAATATATTCGTAGCATTTTCTGTGATTCGAAGCTGGTACTCGCACACTGACCTCTGATCCGCGGAACACAGCCATACATATTCAGGTTCAAGTAAAAAAAAAATAGTTAAACTGCCAACTTTGAAACTTTGAAATTAGAAATTTCTTAGTAATTATCAAATAAATTACTATAAAAAACCAACTGACAATAAGAAAGCCCTTCATTTAAGTCGTCTTTTTTGAAAATAAAACAGTTCAGATCAACTAAAGCTGTGGTAAAAGCTTATTTATCATAATTATTATAATATAATAATAATTATGCGACTGATTTGTTTTAAACTGAAAACTTGATGCGGTTGATTTTTTAAGAAAAGTATTTTGAGGGTCTGAGGGGTGAAGAGATAGTATCTTGAAATTTAATGTATCGTTTTAAGTGTGTGCAGAGGGAGCGATCTTCTTAGGAGATGGGTTCTTAGGATTGACAGAGACGACAATTCGTTTACTCATGGCAAAGAAGCTTTTGGGAATTATCTCCTTGTACATTGGTGGTACCCGATGTCGACTTCGGTGCATAGACAGGCAAATCGAGCTTTAGACTCGATCTAGCGCATAAGTCAGGTTTTGGCAGATTCAGCTTTGCAGGTTTAGAGACCAAAGCCGTAACAATACCAACATCGCCTTCGACCAATAGTGTGAAAAGAAGAGGGGTAGGAAGGGCCAACTATATTTATCTTCATGAATCATCTGGGGGTGACTCCCGAGAATCGTTGACTTACCTTCTATATGATTACATACATTACCTTATAGAGCAAATTTGCTGTGTAAACTCTGGATTAAGTAAACAAATAAGCAACAGAAAAGCGAATGATTATACTCGTACATATATATATTTTCGTGAAAATTAAAAAAAAAGAATTGTTTTGTATTTTGCGCTAATTTTGTCTTTAAAATGAAACAGCTTTCGGTATTTTGTAGCCGTCAGTTTCTTGGAATTTGAACGGTACAATGGAGGCGAGAAAATCAAATGAGTTAAAATGAATCATGCGCTGAAAAATTGTGTCACCTCTGGTATAATTTTAACTCTGTTTAACACTGGAAAAGTGGGCCTGGGGAAATTGACATATTACAGTTTTTTTAAAGGCCAAAGTCCTCCAAGTTGTAGACATGGTCATACTATATAATAAGTTTAATTTTTCCCTTTTAGTCGGTCTTGCGACCTCTTTTAAGAATGCTTTTGAAGCGAGTGTGAGAGTGAGGTCGGCAAAAATATTTGAAACTGTTACTGATAATTATAATTTTACTTCGTTTATTTTTTAGACTCAATTAGATCTTCCTCACACTCACCAACAAGCACTTGATGAACCGGATCTTAAAACTGCAGCTGGGAGAGAAGCAGCTATTGCAGCGGCTAAATGTTTACAACAAGCAATGAATAGTGATTTAGATCCTTCACTTTTACGTCTCGAAGCTGTCCAAGACCAGCGGAAACGCTTTGAGAAATGGAAGGCTAAGTTCTCCATTACTATTAGTCGTTATGTGAACAATTTATTTATACATTTGGGCAATGAGTTTGGGGATACGTCGTTATCTTCTAGCGAACTTGCGCTCCCAAATCATTCTTCTGTACACAAAGAACTCGTTGCATATACAGAACTTATGCACTGGACGAAGGCAATGGACCGCAAAACATACGATGGGCTCACAAAGGTGTACACAACATCACTTAGTAAAATTTACGAAAGAGATATTCGTAATTTTTTTGCGTTGGTAAAAATGTTTACTATAATTTGAGACAGTTTATAATATGATTTTTATTCTATAAAGGCGCGACAACAAATTTCTGAAAAGCTACGTACGTCCCGCGAAGACTTGGATACTTCGACTTCTTCAAAAAAATCCGCTGTTATTGTGCCTTACGGAACGTTGGGTGTAAATAAGGAGTCGTGGGCGACCGGAGTTGAAAATGGTGATCGAGAACGATTCGATGCCATTTTAGAAAAAGTTCTGGCTGAGCTAGAACCGGTTGCGCTGCAAGAACAATTATTTTGCATAAATTTCTTCCAAATGGATGTGATAAGTCCGACGACAAAAAATACTCAAACAACATTGGACGCGTTAGAAAACCAAACGGAACCTAAGGAACTGGATTCGAGTAGTAAGTTGCCTGAATAATGTATGCTTGGTATATTTTATAATCTTTTATTTGCAGATAATCTCATTCCACAGAAGAAGATTGATCGGCAAATAAACGAAGAAGTTCGTAAATTAATGATAGCCTTATTTGGTTGCCTGGAACCAGAGCTTATAAGCTTTATTCAAAGTTTTGAAAAGATGGATAGTTTGTAAGTTTTATTTCGTACGATTGGATAGCCGCACTCTTACTCTGGGAAGGAACCAGATCCTTTTTTTAAAGACGAGACGATCCTGTTTCCACAGTCACCTTACTGCGTGACTTAGGTCTTATTTGTTATAGGGAAACAAACGGTTTCGTGAAACGTTGGTCTAAAGAATTTTCGAACCCTTACTTACTTATTCTTGTCTTAGAATGAATTTGATTGAAGTATATCTTAGCTGGGTCATTAGGTGCTCTGTAGGGTGTGAGCAACCAAGACTTGAGAAGGTATCCACTGTCACCTACACTGTTATATATGAGGGTAACTACGATTTTTATTAAAAATTGGATAATCAAAACTAAACAATCAACAATGAAGTATGATACGATGTTAAAATAGCTATCGTTCAATCGCAATCGTTCAATCATCGGTATTCGATAGTTCAATAAGTTATACGAAGCTTTAGTGAATCGTCCAAACGACGTCGTCCAGAGGATCCAACTATTTTAGTGTTACACGAAGCAATACAATCGTCGTCTTACGCGATGAGAGCTCTGACTATATGTGGACTGGAAAAGTGCAATTCTCTATAGATTGATCAGTAAATAAGATAATGGAACTATTTTTTCTTAGAAATTGAGTAGTATTTAGTTGGCTATAACGCTAACACTGTTGATTAATTGATTTATTTAATATTTGCAAAAAAAACATTGTTTTCCTTAGTACAAAAATGTATTTAGTTTGTATTTTTATATTTATTCAACAGTTATTCGCTATACGTTCTTGTCCGACTTACACAGCATGTTATGTCGGCTCAAGACACTCATTCATTCCTTAGTATGACATTCGCCTCAGCACTGGTCCATGTAAAGCGAAACTTTGATCGATTTATGCAACAGCAACTACAGTCAATTAAAGATGCTAAAATGCCTAAGCGGTCTAAATGTGGTATTCTGCCATATGTGGAAAACTTCGAAGACTTTGCTGAGACATCCGAAGGGATATTCCGAAAATCAGATAGACGAGCAGATATGGAAAAATGGTATTTGCAACTGGTGAATACAATATTTGAGTGTATATTTATCCATTCCAACGAACACCCAAAAACTCCGAGTCAAGTTGTTAAGATGGAAAACTATCACCATATGTATTCACTGTTAGCTCAACTGAAAGTACCTGGGCTTGAACCGCTGAAAAAAGAAGCTAAATCTAGGTACAATGACGCATTGAAAGCGTACGTGACTAAATACTTTGGGCGCCCATTGGAGAAACTAAATGTAAAGAATTAAACATAATTTGTAGAAAAAAAGTCTATAATTAATTTTTTTCCAGCTTTTCTTCGAAGGCGTACAACAAAAGGTAGCGCAAGGTGTTAAAGAAACTGAAATAAGCTATCAAATGGCTTTCTCAAAACAGGAACTGCGTAAAGTTATTGGACAATATCCAGCTAGAGAGGTCAAAAAGGGTTTAGAAAATCTCTACAAAAAAGTCGAGAAACACCTTTGCGAAGAGGAAAATCTTCTTCAAGTGGTGTGGCATGCAATGCAAGAGGAGTTTATTGCGCAGTATAATTTCTTAGAGGAGAGAATACAAAAGTGCTACGCAGGAGCTATGATAAATTTGGAATTTAGTATTCACGATATACTGACATTTTTTTCGGACATTGCGCGGTCCCACTGATAATCGGATTGAGTTTCAATCATTCATAATTTTATACTGTTATGTTAGGGAAGTAAGTCCCATAGTAAGAAATAGTGCTTTAAAGCGTTAATTATAATTGCAACTAAATATTTATTATTAAGTGCAATAGCAAATAAAATATAAGAACTGTTGCTATGAAAAGGATTTCGTTTTTTTTTTTTAACATTATGGGTGCATACTTATGGTAAGTCTTTGCGGCTTTCGTGGCACTATGCAGTACGATCAATTAGAATTCATTCTGGGCGCTGCTAAATAATGAATGCAGCACCCAGAATCAGGCGGCACAATTACTTTGGGGTCGACTTGAAGCATTTCAAAAGCCATTTGCGTTCTTCAGTAGCAACTATTTCGATCGAGTGTTAGTTATGTTTGGCAGGAGTCAGGTGAAGCGATGGGGAGTTTTATTCACTTGGCTCACCAGCCAAGCAATTAATCTGCAGACTTGAAGCAATGGCAATTTTTAGGGCGTCGAAAAGGAGTTGGGAGTTCTGTTTGAAACGGTGGCGATTTCTCGCAATTTTCCACCTTGTTCATAGAAGCTTTATAAAGCAAACGAAATGGTTTGGGAGGTCAAGCCAATACAGGAATGCCAGACAGTACTCATCCTTCACAAAAGCAGTCGATGGTACTAGGCTCGGTTGTCAGTACCATTATATTTCAAGGCAGTTGAATGTGAAGGGCTTAGGTATAGACTGCAGAAGGGATATACGATCGTCCAGTAGTAAATCTTGCAGTCTTGATTAACAGCCGTACAATTGAAAGCAACGCAGAACAGCATAGAGGAAATAATGTTATTCATCCAATGAGATGAAAGATCAACTATTTAAACATAGCCGTTTTAAAAGTATATTTTTAAAACTTCTCCTTATCAAATTGTTTGTCTTTGGTGTTTGTGAACTAATGTCTTTTTTATATTTTTCCTCTATAAAATTTAAAATTAAAAAACTATGCTAATGCTGTTTTGAATATTAAGTGGGCTTTTACACGTAGACTCTTGAGGCTGGACTCACATAAGTGCAAAAGAGAAAGAAAATTCGAAAAGTTGAGAAGAAAAATATTTTGCCCTGTGAGTCGAGGGTAAAGTTTTCGGCGACTCTTTTTGACATTTTTCTTTTCTCTTTTTCTTTTTATCATTGTTTTGCTTTCACATGTTTTCGTTGCTTGTAAGGTCGGATATTCACGAAAGAAAATAACAGAAGAGAACTTCGAAAAGAGTCAAGCCTCAAGAGTCTACATTTAAAAGCCCACTAAGCAGCCCATACACAATTCAACTTGATTGTAAACTGATGCTTGACCACACACTACATCAACTGAATTGAAAGACTGCTTATACTGTCAAAATATATTTGTCATTAAGCTCTCCAATATTGACATGAGAAAGAATGGACACAATGATCCTATTCTAACGGTATATTAAGACTGACACATAGTTTTAACAGACAGAAATATTAAAGATGGACTCTTACCATAGGTATACATTATGTATACACAAATGATTACTTCAATTAGACGACTCGATTGAGCTTTTGTTGTCCTTCTGCCTGTCACCAGATTTTGGACCTTATATTTTGAGCTCCGTGGATTAAATTTTGTGTACATAGACATATTTTTTCCAAAAAGAAAACTCAAGTGAATACATAAGTATATAATTGCCCGTATCGAGAGATAGTCCTCGTTCACACTACGTCTATTCGATTCGAATTTTTCTCGTATTCGGTTATATCGAATAAGAGATTCGGTTATATCGAATAAGAGATATTCTTTCACACGACGCCTTTCTCCATTCGATTTTGTTCAAAGTACCAACTACTAAACCAATTCGAGAAAAATCGTTAGTCGTGTGAATGACACGATTTAAGCAGAAGCGTCACTGCGTCTCGTATTCGATAAAGTTAATGCGAGATTTCGCGAATAGCAGTGACAAGTCCATTCGGTATATGAGGAAAAAGAAATTGACGTATAACGGATTTTACCGTAAGGACTGCGTGTGAACGATTCAATACAATTCTCACTGCCGATAAAATCCCGTATACGGTATTCGAGAAGACCATTGCTGTGTGAACGTTGCCATAGGGTATCGCATGATCTGTTCCCGTCGGATTGTAGCATTTCTATACGTTCATAAGTGGGTATGTTTGGAGTGTATTGTAGCCGCTCATCTGTCAGTTCAACCACATTTGGACTTTTTAATTTTTCGACTCGGCCGGCGTGCAAAGATACTTCAACTTGATCTCTCTGCTCTGCATGTAAACGTACATACATACATACTCGTACATGAACATACATAGATATGTATTTTAATTTGAAAAATCAAATACAAGCGGTCGGTCTCTTAAATAAAGAGAAAACTGTCTCTTCGAGTAGAATACGGATACGTTCCACGAACACTATCAACAGAATCCACCTGTGTATACGTTGATATCTTACATCTCGATCTTACATTCGTAACGTCTGCTGTTTGTTGCAGTTAGCAAAGGAAACCTAACTAAAGTATGAGTGTGCATATTAACCACTTGTTTTAATTTAGTGCTCGGTTCCATGCAACCAGTTCTGCCACCGTCTATCGTGGAGTCGTGGTGGTGTTTGTATTTGTAGTCTACCGGTTCTGGTTCAGTGCAATTTTGCTCGTTCAGCTGATAGGGTTGTCTCGGTCTACCATTGTGGATATTAACGATCGTTCGCGGCCTCGTCGGATAGCACAGTACAAAAAATTCAAGTGCAATATAGTGAAACAGTAAGGGGTGAGAGTACCTTCGTCGGCATTGTTTTTTTTTTTTTTTCTCAATAAGAGGAATAATGGTTGTATGTTAAATACTGCACATACAGTCATGAGAATACCTATTTACTGACAGTGACCAGTTTTTGCCGTTACCTTTCCACCCGCGTAGTTTCTTTTTCAGCAGAGAAGAAGGTATTGCTTGGTTAATGTTTGTTTCCTAAATCCTGATTGTAGTTTGTGTAGTTTTTCGTGAATCGTAGTACCTATAATACCTACAACATTTGTGTTCGTGTTGCAAAAGTTCAAACGGTTCTGAATCTCGAGATCTTGAACTTGGTTGAATTCAAGAAATCGGTTACGTCCTACTTTCTTTATTATTGTTATTTTTAGACGATAACAATCCGTTTCCAGGATTTGTTTAAAGTTGTGTGCCTAAGTTGCGAAATATGAATATGAAATGTGCTTAACTTGTTGATGTAATGATGTGTCTATTGTGGTGATTTTGTCTAATTAATGTGAGAAAATAGCGCTGTATCACACGATCGTTTGGATATTTTTGCAATTCCCGCATAATTTTCGCCGGTTTAACAATACGCTCAACACTTTGTGTTGGAGCTTGCACAGTATTCAATCAAGATTTGTTTTTAGATCTAGACTTTTGTACGTACCTACTTACGTTATGTATAAAACGTGTCTTGTTTAAGCATTTAGACGGAGAAACTTGTTAAACTTATTGGATTATACGGCACGTACTAACGCTTGGAATATAAATACTGATGTTATGTACGTATTTTTGAGGATATAGAAGGTACGTAGAACATATCAACTGTTATGTCTTCTAAAATTAAGCAGTAGGTAGCAAATGTAAACCAATAACACCTAGCCGGTATGTAGTTTGACTTGATTGCTTAGATATCTACTTGTTTAACTTTTATGCTTCAAGTTATGCTTGAATGTATGTTAGGTAGTACCTAGAAAAAACTTGTATTAATATTATAGCTGTGCATATACAATGCATTTACTATATCTTAATTTATACATACTTACGAATGTATGTTCACATGTCTAAACTTATATTTTCGTATTGCTAGGAAGTAAGCTCACTTTTAACAACAGTCGAACTTGCTTAAATGAAATAACGAAAAATGTAATTAACTGGGTCTGTTACTTAGGTAGTTTGTTACGCTTTTAGATATCGTTCAAGTTAGCCTCAACTTTTTTTCATCAAAGTTTATTAAAATTTACATAAAAATATTATTTAAAATTTGAAATCAATTTTAATTTTAATTAAATTTGCAAATAATTCGTGCTAAACGTGCTAATGCTACGTTATTTGATTTTTTTTTTCAAGTTCAAATCTGTATCCAAACATAGATAGATGCAATAAGTAACCGGCCCATTATTTTTTAATACACATCTTTTCACATGCCTTTTTAGATCTCTGAAAAGATTTCAATAAAGCGGAGTTTGTAAGAAATTTGTGAAAATGCACACGAGAAAAACTAAACTCATATGTATTTAAGTGGGCTTTCCTATTAGGCAAACGGTTTTCAATTAAGCGGGTTTTGGCCATCCCTAGCTTATATCATGGTCAAAGAAATTGCTGCCATATGTATTTTCTGTTAAGTAAATGTTCCAAGTTTTTTTTCTATAAAAATATTAACATTTATTTTCTGAAGAAACTTAGCTCATAGCTTGGGCGTCGCTATATTTTTTCATGTCAATAGACGGGTTTTTTTTAAACCTCCGCAGGCAGCAGTTCATTTCGACAATTCGCAGCAGACTATCGGCAGTTTAATTTTTATATCCCCAATTTGGTACGTATGACTTCGATGCTATGACATTAACTGTCAACAAAATATATGCACATATGTATGTCCCTGGTTATGCTCGTCAGTTATAACTCTTTTAATGTTTTTTAACCATTCGTCTTTTAACGAAATAAAAATCATTGAATTTTTAAAAACAATTTTATACTTTTGTATTTCTTCTTTTTATTTTCTTCTTCAATGTTGAACATCTTCTTTAGCATCTAATTATGGTGCCGATTTGGTCAGATGATTCGAAAAATAGAAATTGTCTATATGATTAACATTCAATCGGAATAACTACAAACTAATTTGAGGCTCAATGTACCGAAGAAAGTATTCAATTTTGAAGCAGAATTTCTGAAAAATTGATTGCAAAATATAACAAAATTAGTCTACTATATTTCATAATTCACTTCAATTTAGTTTCTGGCCAATAAGGAGAGGAGCATTGTCAAGATAACTTACGGACACTCAAGGCCAAGCTTTTGACAACTGTACGTGTTGTGCGTGGTATACATTTCTGCACGTACGGAAGGGACTTAGAGCTTTATGCCGTATCCGAAAGTTTTCTCATGACAGTACTATTTATCTTGAGGAAAGTTTTTTATTTCTTCGCGGTAAAGAGAAAATCCAGTATGTAGTTTATGTGTTTACGTGTTTGCCTACATTCATCCAGATGCAAAGATTTGAGTTACTTATAGTTTTATTACATTTAATATGTATAAAAGAATCAAACAAACATTAAAAATTATGTGGTTTTCCTGCCTATTTCCACGCAAACTCAATAAATTTGTATAAAATTTAATACATATAAACTCAAATTTAAAATTTCATAATGCCAAATTTCCATACAAAACTGTTGTATGCCCGTCGAACTGTGCATTGACTAGTGTACCTATATGCTGTTAGTTGGAAATGAGTAGATAAATTTTTAATAAAAAAAATATTAAATTTTTGAGAAATATTTTTGAAAATTTTGCATAAGTTTAAATGCCACACTTTATTAAACATTCAATCTTGCCCACATTTCGATTTTGATGTAAATCCATTGAGTTTCCGCCAAGTAGTAGCATTATTTCTAAAATCAGCTATTAAGAAAAGTACCGTTATGCGTATTTTTTGCCAAAAACGTGGTACGCCTCTTATAGCATTTTATTATTCTAGAGTAACTCGAATTTGAAATTTGAAATCGCCTTTTTGTGAAATTGGCCTTCAGTAAAGTACCGTTAATAACGGGCCTAGAACAAAAATCGCCTCGAGTTGCGGCGCTATAGAGCTCAGATATGAAGTTTGAAGCAAATCGGTCCAGCTGTTTAGGCTGCAGTCCAGCGTACATACACACAGACAGATAGAGCGAGAGACATACAGAATCGGCAAACTCACTTTTTCGAGCTTCTCTATCATCGCAATGTCAGAATTCATTGTTATCTCAAGTTCGAATTTTAACGAATCCAATACTTGCCCTATATTATAGGTGCAAGTAAAAAACTCGAAGAATAAAGAAATAACCAAGTTTATTGATTGAGTTAGCGATTAACAACTGTCCTATCACAGCTAAGAATGATTTAAAAAAAAAACAAGCTTTTTAACTCAAATCTTGACCGAAGATGGAAGCATTGCTCACGAAACCGCCTTCTTATGCAAAACATAATGGAGTCTGGTTAGAAGACCTTAAAAACCATCTTCAGAAGCGTCTCAGAAGATCGAAAAAATCAAAACGTTCTTCTGGTGTTGAAGTTGGTTATGAAATGTGTCTCGAACTTTGGTATTACATGCGAATTAGTGTTTATAAGATTTTAGTTCATGACCAGAATATTATTTAATCTTTTGAAGAAGCACTTATGGCTTCGAAAATATCGGCTCACTTACAGCAGGATAAACACCAACGAAGACCTTCTGCTTGAGTTACTTCTTCGGTCTTATTTTCTGATTTCAAATTTAAAGAAAAAAGATTTAAAATTATTAAAAATATAAATATATTGGACAATACATAAAAATTCCGTAAAGTACTAATTCGTCTTCCCTTACCTACAGTTATGCTAATATTAAACATTTAGATAACAATAATCTTGTTAATACTTTTTATTTAAAGTATTTTGTTAATTATGATTTATTTTTTCTCCATCATCCCCACACAATCGACGCACTGTACATCATTTTTATGGTATTCACAAACTAAAATACTCAAAGCACGATCAAAGTGCGTGCGATTCATAAAACGTCGCTTACTACAATATTTTATAAAGACCAGCTGTGACCTTGGAAAGATAGAGACACGAAGTGGGGCACTTTCTAGTTTAAACGGTTTGCGAAAGAGTGTAAAGTACTTATTTTTGTAAGTTTATTCTACAAGTGACCAGCTTTATTTCGATACCAATTAAAGCTAATATTGTTCGCTAAATCGTCTTAAAATCGGAAATCAAAATTTTCAATGATCCATTGCAATGATAGCGAACTTAAAATTTGGAAATTCTTGTACATACTTTATGTAAGGCACCCACTAGTAGTCGCAACTTCCTTTTGTCGTTAAATAAACAGAAAATCCTTCTGAAAAGTTGTTTCGTTAAAATTATTTATTTATTATGATGAAGGAAATCAAGTTTCCGCTAAAGTTATATAAAAGATCAGACGTGTGTGAAATTTAAAACCATAGATTAAGAATGTATAAGTATACAAGAAAAATAATCATTTCCAGAATCACTGGCGTAAGCAGAATAGAATTTATTTATTTATTTATAAAATGTTCCCAACATTGAACAACAATAGTTGACGTAAACAATGGTTTCATTTGTGTACTCATATAAGATTGTAATTATTATTGGTCGTTCACAGTGATCAGACGCATCAAGGTTAAGCTAACAAAAACCATGTGAAAAGACAACTTTGCATACGTTTAAAACAATCAAAATGATTATCGTTTGATGACATATGTATGTATGAAGATCCCAATGTGCATTGGTTTTTGCAAAAACAGGAAATGTTTCTAATGAAAAACATACAATTAATAGGTATATTTAGTCACGATTTTTTTTTTAAATAAACTTGTTAATCACAGCAATATCATTGGTTCGGATAAAGTCACTTACTAAGCATGAACTCAATGGCAAATTTTGCAAGACCTAATCCACCTATATGTATTACAATAAATAGGGTGTTTCAAATTTGAAAGACAGGTTTTCTCAAAAATCTCTATAATGATTTAATTTTACGTTGGGAATTCTTACTGTCTCAGACTTCTACGCCGAAACTACTATAATTCTTCTATTTATGTAGTGTGGGGTGATGTAGATCAAGGAATACAAGAAATAAGAAGTAAATTTTCTCCCGGTTACTAATGGTTCTTAAGCTATAACACATGATTTTCTAAGTTTCACTACCATAGTCTGTTTTTACTTGCACCTATAATATAGGGCAAGTATTGGATTCGTGCAAAAATTCGAACTCGAGATAACAATGAATTCTGACATTACGATGATAGAGAAGCTCGAAAAAGAGGGTCTGCCGATTCTGTCTGTCTGTCTGTCGGTCTGTCTGTCTGTCTGTCTGTGTGTATGTACGCTGGACTGCAGCCTAAACGGCTGGACCGATTTGCTTCAAACTTCATATCTGAGCTCTGTAGCGTCGCAATTCGAGGCGAAATCCGAATTATGGTTCTAGCCCCGTTATTAACGGTACTTTACTTAAGGCCAATTTCACAAAAAGACGATTTTCTCGAAAACGGCTCTAACGATTTTGATTAAATTTCATATTCGAGTTAGTCTGGACAAATGCTATAAGATGGCGTACCACGCTAAAAATACGTGAAACGGTACTTTTCTTATTAACTGGTTTTATAAATAATGCTATTTCTCAGCTAAAACTCAATGAATTCCCATCAAAATTGAAATGTGGGCAAGATTAAATGTTTGATAATATATGCCATTTAAACTTATACAAAATTAAAAAAATTTTTTTTTTCAAAAATCTATTGCAATTTTTTTTTTTTTAAATTCATTTCCAACTACCAGCATATATGTAGGTGCAAGTACGTAAGACCCAGTCGTGCACATTTTTTTGCTTTTGACTGATCGATTATATTTTTTACTGAGGCCTATGAAAAAGTAAGCACTGGGATTGTAAAAAAATTCCCAATCCGCACACTCACACGCCTATATTTTGAAAATTCACGTTTTTTTTTTAGTAATTTTGTATAATTTAATAAAACGAAGTCGAAAGTTTTGATCTTGCCCTATTAATTTTTCTCGGCTTTGATTAAATTTCATATTTGAGATGATGAAGTGGCATACTACGTTTTTTGCTAAAAATGCGTGTAACGGTAATTCGGTTATTATTATAATGCGTGCTATATTATGACAGATAAATTTGTAAAAAAATAATAATATATATTTTTTCCAGAATATGTTTTTTTTTTTTTTTTGTTAAACAACTAATTGCATGAAGGTGCAATTGCAAGTATGATACAGTCGTGCACTTTAAATTTTCTGCACGCAGAGCAAATCTACGACTCTGTTTCTAATAATGGTTGGATCGTACCCATTCACGGTCAAAGTGGCAGTAAATCATGTTCACTAGGATGGTGAAGTGGTAAATGCAGAGGATTGCATCACGTTTTTAGTGCAAAACACTGATTTCAAATTTATATGACTCAAAATTTAATACTCAAACCTACTCTTGTTTCTTTATTACGTTGTAAGGTGGAATACATATGTCTCGACCTCACTATAGATTAATATTAAGAATGAAACTTTTAAAAAATTGAAAAATTCAAATTCTTTTTCGAAAAAATGCTACGTGCACACGAATTATTATTTATTTTTTAATCTAAATTTTGCCGATAAAAAAATGTATTTACGCCGAAATGTTAAATGAAGATCTATATATGTAACATTCAATTTTAAAAGTATTTCTGAATTTAACAACGTATGCATTTTTATAAAACTATATAACCTTACATGTGGTGATATAGTTGTGTTTTGCTACGAAATATGGATGAACAATGTAAAATATAAATAGATTATTACATTTAACTATAAAGTAAATATAAGAATTCTTTTCTTGCCCACGTAGCGTAGTTCAAATTGCACGATTGGGTCATACATACACCTACAATGGATTTTGGAACTGCTTTCAATTTTTATTAAAATACATGCATACTTACAAACGTATGCATACACACAGAGTCTCACAAAAAAAATACTTTCTATCCAGTTTCAGTGTGCTTACAATGTCAACTGTTCATTCAATAGTGATTTTGATATAGAAGCTGGTTAAGCGAAAAGGAAGTAAAGTATAGATACCTTTTATTTTTGTCTAAAAAGTGATATGCAATATTATGGGCCTTACCACAGTACGAAATTGAAACAAAACCGATAGAGTCCTTTTTGAGCAAATCCCTTCATATTAACGCTAGAATCAAAATTAAAATCCCCCCCAAGGCCTTAACTTGTTTGCAAATAACACTGTGAACTGACTCCACACAGAATGCTGACAATTTGTTCCTGATTACGATGGTAAGCCCCTATATCATTATTTTGTTCAAACCGATATGGGCTTGCAAAAAGAAACATCCGTGTACTACGAGTACTTAACTTGCCAAAATTATCCTATACGTCAAAAAACACTACCTCTGTTAAAAAAAAATTGGTTTTCCAGTATTAACTATTGTCTGGCACCTCGGTGTTCTTGAACGGTTTACCTTTATACAGATAAATCCATTCATTGTTCATTGTCTCTTCTTTCCATTATCCGTTTTCGTAACTTCTTCGCTTGGTTTTCTAATTTTGAAGGTAGATGCAAGGAAAATAACACCATAACAAAACCTGTTTCAAAAAATGGAGAGTCCCTGTTCCTGTACGGTGACATACAAATGATTCCTTTGTTTTGGAGAGTTGCTTGTGAGCGAATAGAGAGAAGCCATAAATTACTAGATGTGCATTGGATCAGGTTCGTGTTGGTTTAACAAATAAAAAATGTACACCTTATAGATGATTTAAAAGTGTGCTTATGGATGTGCACACACAAAAGTATGAAATTTAAATTTTATTTACTTCTGTCCCTAACTTAAGGCATTTCCGGTAGTTGCTTTTCGGATATTCTAACAACACTTTATATAAAACAATTTTTAAGTATTAGGGTAGTATTGAAATAAAAGGCACCAACCTCGTGCATGACATACTACTTATACAAACCCAAATGAGAGAGAAGAAAGTTGTTTGATATGGAACAGTGTGTGTACGGATGTGCAATAATGCATAAATGCATTCATTAAATGCAAATCTTAGGTTTTGGTAAGATAGTAAATGGTGGCGAGTCATATTAAATATGTATTATTTTAATACAATTATTAGCAACGCAGTCTCTCAGCAATCTACTCACCCATTTAAACCAGACAAAAAAAGGCCATAAAAGATTGTCCGCTAAGGAAAGATTTCTATATGCTCGTAAAGTGGAACTGTTGAGTCTTTTTATACCCTATTTTTTTGTAAGATTTGGAAAAAAATAAATTTCCAACAATATAAATATCAATTTCAAAGTATGTTATCTAGAGCGGAACAATACAGAACAGTCACCGCTCTTGGCTATCAAGATCAGCGAAATGTGGTGAAGGATCAATGATCATAGAGCAATCAGCCATACTTGAGTTAAGGGCTTTCGAGTTGAATCCTTCCGCAGTTACAACATTGAGTACATGAATCCGCTGCATTTACTATTTGTGGACTTCGGGAAGGTTTTCGACAGATTAAACCGAGATTCTATCGATTTGGCTTTGCATATTTGGATAGAAGAATCATCAGCATGCGGCAATGACGTTAGGTAACATTGGAATTCAATTGATATATTGTTCTTATAAAACACTGAATTCGCTGTCAATGTTTCTCGTCTTTCAAATCGCATCTGATCCTTCATCTCATGCTTCAAAGTCCAAAACTTATGTAATCAAGCTGGGATTCGAAATAATCAACCCGAACCAGATTTTTCTAGCTGAACTAGAAGTGTACTAACTGCATGCAAAATGCTATCCAAAATCTAATAAAATTAATGTTTTCAACATTACAATAAACTTACGAAAATTTATTAAAATTGCTAGGCGTTTTTAAGAAAATCGACGTTTCGTTATATAAGCACAAAAATTCTGATTTCACATGAGAATATGGACCAGCCGTGTAGGCTGCAGTCTAGCATACATTTTTGAAATGCTATTCAAGCATTTTTGTACAAAAATTTGTCAGAATAAAGTATTTCTTTCCATTCTTTTCTTCCATTCAAAAATTCTCTTGTATTTGTAAGCAGCATGATGGGTAGCAACAAAGTTCCTTTAAGAGTTTTCTATCTTTTAATTTAAATGAAACTAAGTGTAAGTAAGATATAATATTTTATGTGTCGAATATAACATCATTCAAATATATCCCGCGGCTTATGTTGGCTTTAAGAGCAGTGTTGGCTTGTGGTATATTGGCATAGACCTGCGACTTACGGGGTCAAATCACACGAGTTCGGTGGGCAATTCAAATCGCCGTTGCGTGAGATAAACACGCATGTAGCGCGGTCCTGTTGAAACCGCGTGTCGTTGTTGTCCATATCCAATTGGGGCCAAAAGAAATTGGTTCTCATCCACCAATCGCGCTTCTCAAAAAAGAATAGACCCATGATGTCGCCATTCCAATATCCACACTTCTGCTTAGACTTTCTCTGGACGTAGTCAATATATTGACTTTTTGCTTAGTTTCGTCCAGCAATTATGCATGCCCTCGGATGTTGATAGTGCGCGAGCAGAATCTTTTTTTTCGATTATGACATTAGCTATATATAATTACGGTTCAAACGAAATGAAAGAAACCGCTTTCGTTCATATATTTTCCAGCTGAATTTTTATTTAACAAAACATGAAAACTGTGAAGCGAGTGAGAAAATTAAGGTTTGATAGGAAAGTAATTTATTGGAATTATTGTAGCAGAAAAAAATTAGCAAAAATCCATTTGGATGCTGTATGGTGTTCTCCAAGCATTTTGCTTTAGAACTTTGCTTAAGATTCAAATGTTTTCCCATGGAGTCTATTTGACAACTACTTCGCATTGACGTTTCTTAGATTTCCGTACATAAAGGTACAAGTACTATTATTGAAATTGACAGAATTCTTTCTCGATGTCTTATTAAGAAACCTCAATTTGGCTTTGATAGGTTTTTCTCTGGTTTATTGTGAAAGATGGCAAGAATTTTGTTTAGCAAGTGGTAATTGTGCCTTGTCGTTGAATGTCGCTCGAACACATGCACTTTCATAAAACAATTTATTCATTTATACATGTTGTTGAACACTATAATTCTTCATGTTGATTTGGCGAAACAAACAAAATAAAGAACAGCCAATTTGACAGATGTAGCCTCAACAATTTGGACGCAATCACTTGTCGAAGTTCGGAAAGCCTAATTGGAAAACGCTTTATGTTTTTAATGTGGCCCGCAAAAAAGTATCAATTTTTTGGACCAAAATACAGTATTTATTGAATAATTTTCAAAATTTTATAAGAAAATTGGAAAAAAATACTTTCAAGTATAATGGTGGAAGAATCAGATAAGTATACATATAGGAAAGGGATAGGGTATCACAACATCCGCAAATGTAAATAACACATAACATAACATACACAAACACTTTATTTTTTTAAAATATCGATATTCAACCTTTCGACTAGGTTATATTAATTTTGTTCGCTAGGTGGGTATATGATATCATCTTGTTACTAAGAAAAGCATTTTTCTTGAAATTGAAATGCTGGAGCTATGAAAATTACCATTAAACTAAATTAATTAAATCTTAATTACTTTCATTTAAGTGCTTATTTACTGCGTTTCTTTATATACAACTATGTGAACATTTTATTATTATGCGGTGTGTGATAATCTACCTGTATTAGGGTATTTTATTTCCGTCTACCTACTATATGTACGTACTCGTTTCAGTGTTGTAAAACTTCGCCATTTAACTTAACTTGATTCTTATGAAAACATTTAAGTAACGTTATTGTAAATGTAGCTATACTCTTGCGGTTTTTGGTAGGTATAACTTTCACGCAGGTTTGATTTATTTGGAATAAAATATTTCTTACACTCAATGGTACCTTATATAAACCAGTTTAGAATTTAATTATTTCTTCTGTTTTTTTTTTCAGTAGCATACAGTTCTTGTTTTTTTAGCTTACTTTTCAATTTCGACAGTTATACGTCAATTTTTATAATAGTACCAGTAGTAAAGAAAAATTAAGCTAAGAATAACCGATAATGTTTGTATAGTTACATCTGCGCGTTATACTGTTATCGGCCTGGTGTTCTGACAAAAAATCACCTTGAGAACTTACTATAAAGTGTAGAAGAATGCGTCTGTTACTAATTCAATTTTTTTCGGCCTGTTCCATTCTGTGGCCACAAGGTATAACCGCCTGGACCGATGGGATCGATTATCCTCAGTCTATCCATTTAAAACCAACAGGAGCTTATTATAAAGCGATACGATTGATGTCTAATTAAGCGAGTTCCCCTAAATTGTCGAACCAGTATTCACCCTTCGGATTGAGAGCGCTTGGCCGCTGCACAGAAGATAGGGAATAGTCTCCTCCTTCTCTTCGTCCATGCAGTTCCTTCAGAAGTCGTTAGAAGGGAGGCCGAGTCTTGCTGCTTGCCTTCCAATAATGCAGTGTCCCATAATGTACTAATATGGGATTTATTTAGCTTTATTAGAACTGAGAGTTTCTAAGTTCCAATTGTACTTAAATTTTACAGCTTTCCTTCGATGCAATGCAAAGAAGTCTAAAATATAGGCAACAGTGCCCATGGCTTTACGCTTTTTGCTTATGTATTAATTTATTAATTAGAAGGTTGGGTACCTGTAAGAAATAAAATTCGTTATAGGTAATGCAATCGCTGAGTTCTGTTACTGACATAACTTCCTTAAAACAGTTATCATTTATGTTTTTCTTTTTTCTTTCAGTTCTAATGGTTCAATACGTTTACGTAGCGTATTAGGTGTCAGCATGAAGTGGAAATTGAATAGGGAAGATTCACCTCATAAGGAGGTAAGTCCAAAATTTAAAATAAATTAGTAGTTTGTAATCATATAATTATCATGTTGTATAAATGTCTCTGTGTTTAATTAAGAAAATATACTTAAAGGTAAGAAAACTTTTGCGGAGCATTTTCAAGAAAATCTATATATATTTAAAACGGATTTTCTTTGTTTTGGGAGAAGACTTGTTGAGGCTGGGCTTAAAGTAGAAGCTGGAGTGATGTTAAGTTCAATTAATTCGAATTGTAAGCTGAGTTTTGTGTGTATCCAACTTAATTTTATCCAGCGCAGTAGTTAATTAGTTGTCTTACTATTCGGTTCTTGCCAACCCTACGTCACACCTGTTAATTCGAATTGAAAGGGTCATATTGCATGCAATCAAAATGGTTCACGTCCGTATCCTGCTTGAGAAAGATTTACTGAAACAACCTTAAGCGATCTACTGTGGTACGTTGTAGAAACTACCAGTTGCATTTCTATACCATAAACAAGGCTGAGCGCTATGCAAAACCAAATAACTTCTTGCTAATGATTACGATTGGATACAACTTGAAGCATAAATACCAACGCAATGACTTGTTAAAAAATGCAGTCACACTTGTAGTGCAAGCTTCAAAACTAGTTTTGTTTACACAGCATCGCGCAGCAAAACATTTAGCCTAGATAAAAAACAAATTATTACACCAAAATCAATGTCACAGATTGAGGCGTTATTTGCAATAAATACGTGACGAAACAAAGCTAATTACTCTATTTGCGGGAATCATCAAATACATTTTTCAAAGTCACAAGCAGTAGCTCACATTGTGTACTAGCACTAAATCTTCTTATATTTAGTTTCAAAATATAGTCCAAATTAGTGGCGATTTGTGCACTATCTATTTTTTATTTGCAATTTTCTCTTTCATTTAACTCTGAGAGCAAGAGGTAATTTGAAATCACTGGACCTTAAATTTTAACCATATTAAGGTTGAACTAATGTATGCTAATGTGTGGATAGCATCGCAATTACTGTGTTCATCATTAGACGGTCAGTATCAGCGTAAGTGTTGCATGTCTTGTTGCAAATTTGAACAGTTGGCTTTCTATCACTGAACTTATTTTGTTACATATACCGTAAGCCCAATAAATAAATTAACCTTATTTGGCATTACGATGTCAAGTGTAGATTCTGCTGACTTAAATGTGTGACCATTTTTGTTTTTGTTACCTACTTCGAATCGTAGCTTATAAATTGATTGATTTTTTTATTGGCAACTGGGCTCAATGTGTTGGGTTTCACTTTAAACGCTTGGATGGTTTCGTTTTTCATTTGTGGCCCCTGGACCTAGTCCAAATGGCTATTACTATTATTTTGTTACGTTTCATTGATTTCGTATTCAGCATCATATCACGTATCTTTACTTACATGAACATGTACGTGCTGTTTTTGTCGCACAACAAGAGATTAGAATCTGTGCTGGTAATCATTATGTAATTAACATATTCGAACGGTGTAATTAGCGTTTAACTTCCTTCTGGTATTCACAGTTGGTAATTAATCATTTCCACTTGTTTTTCTTAACTTTGAGGTCTTTATCTTATTTGTCTTGAGAACTTTTTTTAAATAATATTCTTTCAAACGAATTTAGTTAAACGTTGTTGAATTAAATGAGATCGAAGTTCGTTGTATGTAGCCATGACGTGATTGATTGAACTGCAACAGTATGTTCTGCAATCAATCGTAGGAAATGATGAACGAAAGAACGTGGAGAACTCAGTGCTGAACCGCTATTTCTGCACATAACAATATTTTATGCATATTTTATAAACTTATGTACACAGAAGCATAATAATCGCTTTACACGTTTTAATCCTATTATTAACGGTACTTAACCTTCATCGTTTCCATGGGTCAATTTAACACACTTTTCTTGAACTTTCCTTAACTATGCTTTTGTTTCGCCAAATCGAGCTAGAATTTTGGCTTAAGGTAAAAATCGTGTATCTATTTTATGTTTTCAAAATCTTTATTATTTATTATTATTATATTATAAAGCGAACTGAACTAGTGACTTTTTTACATTTTCCTATGCCTCGGCAAAGTTTTGTTTTCTTTTACTTTAATATTAATCCAAAATGTGTTTTATATTTGAGTTAATAAAGCCTTAAATAATAAACAATTTTCAATTAGAAAACCATTTTCATTCCATTCCTAGACAAAAATATAAGCCCTGGAATATGTGTGTCAAATCGACGCACAAGGAACTTAAAAGTTACTTGAAATAAGGGACCGATGAAGGTTAAGGCGACTTTGTACCATTTGGCCAATATTTTTCCCGAAAACGGATCTAATGATTTAATTAAATTTCATTTTGGTGTTAGTGTTATTGGCGAATCACATTTTCGGCTATAAATGCCGAATATACTTATTAACATTTATATTTTATTTTCATAAATATAATATATTCGGTTATTAATTTTAAAATTGATTCATATTATTTTTGGCGACAACTTGTGTTAAATACTTACAACTTGGAATTATGTCATTGGTATTGGTATTTTTTGGGCCATTAACTTAACATAAAGAAAAGAAATCGGTGCTTTTGACTCCACACTAGGGACTGATGTGTTTGGCTACTTTTTATATAAAAATGTACACACAATTATATGAACAATATCCTAGGAAAAAACTTATGTATACATATACGAGACTGAATGTTTCTTATTGAAAATTATAATTGTGTCTGCTATTTATTGCCAAATCAATTAATGTTAGTATAACTTTAAATTACTGAAGCCATGATATAACCATTTACTTTTCAAGGAAACTACATTTTTGTGCATGTCAGATAGTAAAAACAATTATCTAAATCACAAATTTCTGTTGACATCGAAGGTAAGTCTTTGAAGCATATGTATATGGATGTATATATCTGTCGATAGAAACGACATGGTAGATGCTCGACCTCAAAGCTAAAAGACAAATACCTCTACAAATGAATAAAAATAGTTAGCTGCAAAACGGAAGCGTTTAAATTGTTGTTGTTATGGTGCTTCTTAACATATGTACATATATAAATAATCTTTATTTGACGTATGCCATGACCTACAGTTTTGAATAAATGCCATATGAGGGTAACCGCAGGCAAACCAAATAAGGGAAATTGCAGAATACCTAAGGTGTATTAAAATTTTATATGGAAAAGATCGTCACGTTACATGTCCATTATAATTGATGTGTAAACACATTCAAATTTAATCTAAAGGACACGTAAAAGTTTTGATATATTGTTTCCACAATTAAGTTGAGTTATTACGTTCAAAAGGAGAATAAACTTGAATTCATATAAACTATTTTAACAATATAATGAGATACCATTAACACATATCATAAAAAAAATATTAAATTGCCATTTAAATGGTATAGGTCAACAGTAGACTTGTTCGTTGAACTTTGTGTACAAATTTATTCGTACGGTAGGAATGAATTTCTACTTTATGCCGGGTTTCGGTTCCACAGTTCAAGATTATCTTAAGTGGAATGGAACTCTCATTGGGGGATTAATTTAATTTAAAACATGACAATTCAACTTTAAAATGACTAAATACTGGGAGACAAATGAGTGCCTCAATGTATGTAGTAAATTATGGTAAATCGTTGATCATCTTTCACCAAGACTTAAGATTTGGGCTGGGCTGGGCCATAATACAAATACCGAACTATCTACATACGTATGCTATTATGTCTTCTTACTTTTGTGCGGCAAAGTTACAATTTTGTAAAGTGATTTAGTAAATAGCAAAAAAAAAACAATTGTGATCCAGTAAATTCTATTACGTATAACCATCGTTTTATCATGAAAAGAACACAAAATTACGTCACTATGAGGTTTGTTTTTGATGAATCAAACAGAAGTGTTTTTGAAAAATGCTTATAGAAATTGCTCATAATTTTTTTAAATCGAATTCGCTACCTTATCATTTGGTTATTTACATTCCCGTGGTGCATTTTAATTGCATTTCATTGGACTTAGGTAATTATTTGTAAAACACTTGGTGACGAACTTTTAATGCTGATGAGTGATGAGACTACCATAACAATTCGTATTTGTATGGGGGTACACGCGTTAGGAGGGTAAAAGAAAATGCAAGTACCAAGATAATTGTAGTTAAGAGTAAACAGTGAAAAAAAATGATAAGATAAAGTAACGCACGCAATAAATTCTTTTGTCTTACGAATTCTTTTCGATCTGAGACAATTCTGAGTGTAATGTATTTTCATTGTTGGCGACAAAGAAATTGCAAACCTTATCGGTAACATTTATCTGGAAACATATTTACCGAACCCAGTTCCGATTCGGCTATTAAATTGTACTACTTGTATGCTGAAAATTAGTTTTGAATAAAATATAATGACCAAATTATTCGGTCAACTTTTTCAACTCTTTATTTAGTTAATAAGGCGAAGACTCATCTGAGATTAAAAATCGTATAATTATAATTAGGGGGTCTAACTGTCATAATAATGCTTCTCAAAAAACAACTTTGCCCTTCGAATACAGCAGGTCCCTTCTGTATGTGCAGCAATTTATTATATACCATGTACAACACGTGGTACACATATATTAGTTGTAAGATCTAAAGCTTTGGCCCTCAATCGGTTTACGCCTTAATAATTTTGTTTTATTGTTTTAGTTAATAAATATTGTTCCCACTCATTTAAGTTAAGGGCTGAATAGAAATTGATTTTTGCATCTTAAGAACCTAAATTGGTGTACTGCCTCGTATGTACATACATACAAAGGTCATATTAATCTAATAACATTTAAAAATGAAATAAAATTCTAATTAACAAACATATTAAACGAGTTATTTCATTTTAAATGTTAAAATTAATATATTATTGAGTTGGGTAATTTTGTAAAGCTGTGATCATGAAAAACCACATAATTACTCAAGAATTACGAAGTTCCTTTTAAAATTTAATGAATAAATGAATTAAGACAAGTAAGATCCTTAAATTGATCTCAATTTATTTTTATATGGTTTTTCACTCGGCTGTTATATTAGTCATTTATGGATAAAAGAAATAAAATGACTAGTCATATCTTGCGTCTATGTCAAATCAAAATTGGACATTGTTTAAGCAAAGACATCAACTAAAAGAATTGTAAACAAACCAGAAGAGAGGTGAAGAAAGATAATAATAAAAAAAAAGAATAATAAAAATGAGCACTGGCGTTTTTTCATTTTAGTTTGATTATTTTTAATCCGTAAAATTCAAGGCACATTTGCATAAAGTGCAGATTGCACTCGTATCAATCAAACCAAAATAAAATATAAACAATTTTTTTAATTTATTGAAATTGATTTAATTTATTGCCCTTCGGATTCGGAAAAAAACTGTACGTCCCTTCTGTACGCACAGAAATTTATACCACGCACAACATGTACTGTGACAGTAGTAAGAATATATATATGTATTTATTTATTTATTTTTTAATAGTCACATACTTTAACATCTCTTGAAACCTTAGCACTGAGGATCGTTTTGGTTATTAATTTCCAATCTCTGATGCAGTACTTCACAGAAATTTCTTGGTGTGAAAGGCTCAGAGTTTGCATTTGAACCCAACTGTATTAACTCTTCATTGAATATACTGATCTGGAAGTACTAACTACCTCCAAAGAAGGGTTTTTGTAGGTATTCCTGTAGTTTACCGGGAGGATGTCTTTCTTAAACTTCAGAATGTTCATAAACGCTGGGGAGGTATAGAATTTAATTTATATCCCCTCAGTATTATGATGATTTTATTTGGAGAAAAATTATATTCGTACTAAAAAATCAAAGCTCAGAAATTGAAATTTTGTTCATTGTTTCATTTTCAGGGGATATAATCTTTGAAAAACATCTTTTTATTTTTAAGGTTGGGAACGATTGAGGAAAATAAAATAATGTTAAATTTAAATTTTTTTTTTTATTGAATAGTAATTATTACAAAAGTAGGAATAGGTTAAAAAAAAAGTAACTATATTCAATATAACAAAATAAAGAATTACATATTTTATAAAACTAAATTTAATCGCCTGGCCTTCTTTGCTGCAAATTACTTCGTTAGTATTTATTTCTATCTCCCGATAAATTGACATTAAGGCTAAACCAGTAAGTCGATCTTCACCGTTAAGAGTTTTAAAAAAAATTTTTTAAGCGTTTCAACATCGACAACATTCTTTCTGGTGTACATGTCGATACTCTTAAGGTTGCCAAATTTTTGTTTGGATTTGCATTTGACTAGAAGTTCTTGGCACAAATCATGTTACCTACTTATTGATCTGCTCTCATTTTAAAAAAAATGCACTTGTTTAGAATTTCAGGGCATTATTCAGTAAAATAGTCATTATTATTACCAAAATATTTTATTAAAACCAAAAACAACAAGCCAATTCATCAGGAAGAGTATTTAAATGTGACATTAAAAATACGACAGAACAATATCTAACTGTCAGGGCAATGCGTGACATACTATATGCATTTATAGAAAGACTTATAGTATTTTAAGTGAAAAAGTATAAAACTAGGCATTTTAAAGAAAACGAAGTATCACGTCGAATAAAGATTAGAAAATATCACTTTTGACGCTTTGGCATCATTGTGGGAACACTGATAAGGAGTTTCTAAAACACAGTTAATTTTGTAAAAATTTATTCAGAAATACTGGCTTTCGCGTGGGAAAGGAAAGTAAGATTGAAGTTATTTTTAACATTCTTACTGCAAAATGATTGGCTTCTTCTGGAATCTAGAACTACAAAGTCTGGAAAAAAGTTCGAATAGGGGATTCCTTCATATTTACATATGTATGTATGTATAAACAAATATTGATAATAATTTAAGAAACGTTAAATATTTTACTCTCTTCTTAATTCATTTTCTCAGTTCGAAAATGTTTATTAATCGTACGAATTTGCAGGAAAAGTTACAGACCTTGTGTATGGGCTTGTAACTATTGCCAACCCGAAATTTAAAAAAAAACAAATTTGCTGAGCAAAAACAAAATGTATGCATATTTTCTCCACACTGCATGATCGCTAAAGAGCGTTTTTCTGTTGAAGTATGTAGGTATATTGTATTGACTTATTTGCAATATTTATTCATCACATTAGCAGACGATAATATTTCTACCTAATACCTACCTTGAGAGTCTGACTATACTTCGTTTTTTTTGAGAGAGTGAGGTTTAGTATGAATAAGGTTGTTTATACATATTTTCTTTTGTATTAGTGTTGATCAAATTTGCTTATTGTTCAAGTTAAAATTTAAAATACAAATTTAACGCCTTAAAAATGGGTGGGTGACACATTTCACTGTTGCCTGTTGGATATGAGATCGTTTTTATTAACAAGCAATTGTGTTGGTTATAATGTATATTGTGCAGCTGTTGAAATATTACCGTTTATGCGTCATAAGTAAATCAGGGATGTTATTTTGTAGTTAGATGGTAAAAAAACATTCATTTGAATACTACAATCCCTTTGCAATTGATCGTGGGCCTGGTGTACAAAATCGAACTAGTTTAATATTTAAGGCCTAAAAGAAAGGAGAAAGATGGAATGACGTGTGGACATAGCTCAATCCACCTGATGCTTTACATTTTACTTACACCCATTACACTCAAGGTCAATACTCCCAAATCTCTGTAACTTATAAATAGGATTAGGTGTAAAATGGAAAAGGTTTCCACATAACTCATATTGGAAAAGTTATTTTTGTAAAAATCGCATACTCATTGCAGAGCTAAAATAAAGATATGAAGTTTTGAGCAAATTCTTAGAATCGTTTAGGTTGCAGACAGAGGTAGGCAGTGGGACATTCCGACTGGTGTTTTTTTTTTCAAAATTAAACATCTTTTTGGCCTGTTCAGGCAAATCATTAACAACCTACTATATTGTTTTCACCGTTTCACTAACTTCTTCACAAAAGTCTTTGACTTTCGGGCACACTTTGCACCAGCTTTAACGAATAATTTTGATTCGCGTGGATGGGCAACAAGAAACACAGCGTTACACTGACCCTTATATAGGGTACATTCAACTTTATTACATCATCTTTATTTGCATAAAAAAGTGGGTCTACAAATTCTGTCTGCCTGGTCACCTGTGACCGTTTATTGGACAACAGCCTAAGTGGCTTAACGATTTGCTTCAAACGTCATATCATAGGGCCTGTTAGGAGGTGCATTAATTTTGTTGATTGTGGTAAACAATATGTTAGTCCTGTATTTTACCTAATACTATAGATATATGTACATATATAAATATGAAAGTGGTGTAATTATCTGAAATTCCTTATAGAAATAGCTTAACTTTCGAGTTGCAAATATATGTCTCTGAGCCAAACAATGGCGTCACACGTGGATGTATAGACAAACGTTTGAAACATGAATATATGTAAATAATTTTTGCGGTTCATATTGAAATTATATAATGATTTCCTTTTTTGCTCATGAATACTGCTATAGATCACAATCATACATGTATGTACATATGTTATATTTTATAATTTATCTATCTTTAACATCTCTAACAAAACTATTATTTATTACCTGACATTCAGATGAAAAGATAAACCAGACTATTTTCATTAATTTGCATCTTTTGTGTTTATTTGAATGTGATTCACTTTCAGAAAGATATACGAAGAGTGAGTAGTTTTATTTTAACTATGTCACAAATCTCTTTGGATATTCATATAAAACTATTAATGTAAACCAGACAGTGATTGTTTTTAGTTACATAGTTACAAAGTCTTAATTGCTATTGATATAGCATAAAAGTAAATTTTTCATAATTTGTTAGTAATCAGAATGCTCAGATAAGCAGCTACATACATACATTAGGTGCTATAGAAAAATAATCGCAATAAGCCTGTAATTCGCTTACGCACGGCATTTTAGTATGCAAATTGTATGTATGTTATTTTTATTTATATTTCATGTATCACAAAAATATAAATGAATTTTTCGTAATTAAAATAAAATAAATAAATATTAAGTCGTAAGCAAGCTGCCAATAGAGGGCCAACACTCGCAAGAGGTGAAGCAGTGAAAAAACTTTTGATGGTATTTAACTGGATTCGAACTTGGAACTCCTTGTGCAGTAGTCCAACGCACTAACCACTGAGCCTCGGTACCCACGTTTCTGTTACATAGAACTATTTTATTTTATAGCCACGAATCATTTTCAGTTGAAAGGGGGTACGCACTCCCTTGTTGATTGTTATAACCGGTGCATATTTTGTATCTTAAATGTTTATATTTTTTTCTTACTATTTCCGTATAAGTTACATAAACTACCTCTTCTAATTATATTTCAATAAAGCAATGATTATTTGTTTGGGGAATGGTAGTGTACTTAAAAATGGTTTAATATACATACATGCTTACAGACGAGGTGATTATTCGTGGAAGACTGCAAAAGTAGTATTATTACCGACGAAAACCTTTTGTAAAAAGAAAATTAAAAGAAAAACAAAAGGTATCAAGTTAAGACAATAATAATAAAAACATACAAGATTTATAACATCTCCTGAAGCACATGCAACACAGCAATTAACTCTAACAAAAAGCTAAAAATAGTTTAGTTCTCGCGACTATGATAAATATATTCACTTAAAAGGCCATCTAATCTCGTTTTAATATACTTCGCCGACGGGGCATTTAGAAAACAATGCCTGCCTTTTACTTTCTACGAATATGTGTCAGAAGATTTTCACTTTTGCATTTTGAAAAATAAAAATTGTTTGCTACCGCTAATATGATAATCGCATAGCGGAATAAAGAGACATTCGAATTAGAATTTAAGATGCGTAGAAATTCATTAATAAACTTAAATGAGTCGTTTAGTTTCTTGTGAATTTGCATCATGTCAAACTAAAAGCTTACCTAAGCCGTCATTTAAAGTAAAACGTTCCACAGATCTTTGTTTTCAGACATTGACCTTTAGACAAAAATTTAAATACATCGGCTTAAGTGATTTGAAATACTTTCAGTGGGATAAAGAAAAATGAAATGTCACAAATTGTCTAAAGTTGAGGCAAATTGTTAGTTAAAAAAACTGTTTTTTTTATTTTCACAAGACTGCGTTGACGTTACTTAATATATGAGCGCAAGGTATCGCTCTGTTGGGTTTTTGGACACAAGACAAGAACAGGGTCAGCTACCACACTAGCACAAGTCAATATCCCTGTATGCAGCTCAGGTTGTAGACTTAAAAATAGGGAATAAAACTAATAGAGAGACCAATACTAGGTAGCTGAACTTTCATGGAAACTTGTGCCACCGCTATGGTCGTCGTTTGTTAAACTAACATATAGAAACGCACCTGAAGGAGTCTATTAGAGTACTACCTACTGCCACTGTCTAGATCTTCAGCACTTCAGCAAAATGAATCTACTTCTTCCATGACATCGAGAAAAAATGGTGTACATAAACATAATCAAATCTTCAAGGTGGTTTGCATGAAAAAACAAAGTAAGCCAATGGGTAGAGTAGTTTTTGTTTCTTGATTCTTCAGGCTTTGGGCAAGAGGTTTTTTTCCTTATGGGTATCACAATTGGTGAACACCGGCCTGAGTGTGGTTGGGAGTATTCTCCTCAGCCATCCTGCATGCCTAACATAACCTATTTGAGCTCTTTCTATCTAATCTATCTATCTATCTTCCGCACTTCAGCAAAATGAATCTACTTCATCCATGACATCGAGAAAAGATGGTGAACATAATCAAATCTTCAAGGTGGTTTGCATGAAAAAAACAAAGTAAGCCAATGGGTAGAGTAGTTTTTGTTTCTTGATTCTTCAGGGTTTGGGCAAGAGGTTTTTTTCCTTATGGGTATCACAATTGATGAACACTGGCCTGAGTGTGGTTGGGAGTATTCTCCTCAGCTATCCTGCATGCCTAACATAACCTTTTTGAGGTCTTTCTATCTCATCTGCGAAAATATATACATACATATGTACATACTGTACATATATCGATTTCTAGGTTTCTTACGAAAATTAAAGAAATATTCCTTGAACTCTTTATTATTATTTTTCACTTGCTTATAACAACTATTATTCATTTATAATTTCTTGATATCTGAGAAAATCGGTTTGTAGAATAAACCTGTCAGTCTGTTTTAACATATGTATATATGAGCTCAAAATAGATGGGTAATTTGAATAGATTTCGTAGTAGGGTCTGACTTTGGTGCCACTAGTTTTTGGGCCTTAAATTTTTAACTAGATCGGTGAAATTTGGTATACGACGTCTTCAAAAAGTAAGCAGTACAGAGGTGCACGACTAGGTCGAACGTACTAACTATAAATTTTAAAATAATATAAAAAAATATAATGCACCTATATATTTTTGTAAATTTTGTTATTAGTTTAAATACTATTTTAGCACACATATAATTGTGCTCAAATTTCAATAGAGTCTTAATCGAGAAATAGCCATATTTCTAAGACCAGTATATAAGTAAGGTACCATTGTATTTCTGACAAATATGTATAAAATTAAAGGCTGCAAGAACATCCACACAAACAGATCGCGGAATCGCCAGACTTATCTTTTAGCTTCTCTATCATCGAAATGATCGAATTGATTGTTATCTTCAGTTCGTTTTTTTTTCACGAACCCAATGCCTTATATTATAAGTATAAGTAAAAACCCACTGACACACCCACTTCACGAAAAATGCAACTTTTTAATTAATTTTACATGGAACTTAAATTAATTTACACTGAGACTACAAATCTCCTACACGCTGTCTTTGAGAGGGGTTCTTATTTAAAAAAAAAACTTCTATTTTTCTTAGAATAGTATCACTTCCTAGGAATGAAATGTAGCGTACGTTGAAAACTCTTTAAAATCCGCTTACTAACACGACCACTTTTCGAAGAAATTTCCGTTTTAAGAAATTTTATTTTAAATGAAAAAAAAAAATTCCTTAAGCAAATAAATATATTGGCGATCTCTGGAAAGTGGATATGGGATTATACGAGTAGGACTAGGATAACTTTCATTACAAATGAATGAATTGCCGTGAAACGAAGTGAATATTTCGTTGAATATTGCACATATAGATTAAACGTTTGGACGATAGATTGTATCTAAAAGGCGTGTAGCACTTGCTAGCAGCCGACAAGTGAATAACATTGTTACCTGTTATTTGCATACACTAATTAGCCGTGATTTATAGAGTCTCATGTATTTATTGTACGCCGTTACCGCAAAATGGTATATGGGGTGGACAAGTCGATGAACTTCCAAGTCTGAGCTCGGTCTCCGTCACTCCCATTGGTGTTGATTATCGAAATTGTTAAACAAAAAATAACCGCCAAAAATATAATCCACTTTCCACACCATCAAACAAATAAATGAATCATATATTATCTCCTTCGATGCAAAAATTGAATCCAGATGTTAACGCTGGTATACTGTTTATTTTGACCAGTTAGTACCGGGTACTAACGAATACTTGGTATGAATTTCACATTAGTACTTCGTGGAGAAATGACTTTATACCAATTTTTTGATACCATTACTAGCACTAGTGCTCTGTGAAAAAATTGGGCGTAAACGTTTTAAACAAGTTGGACACATTGCGTCCATTCAGTCTAAATAAACCGGTGACAAAAGTTCACCCACTTATTCATTAAGATACCGGTAATACTTGTATATTTTGATTTAGGTGAGATTTAGTGAATAAACAACATCTTAACGCTAATGTGTGTGTGTGTGTTTGTGTTTAAATTACTCACATCCGTTCATTGTGAGGATATTTATTTGCATTAATTGAAGATTCCATTGCTTTCCGTTTGCTACTTCTTCAATGTTTACAGTTGCTAATCAAATGCTAAATAATAATTTCTTTAAATAAATATTTAATCACCTTCAAGCGTGTTCCAAGTATGTGCTGATTCACCTTTTGTTCTTAATATTCTTGCAGGTGTGCGAGAACAACCCAATGACGTTCGTAGAAACTGAACGTTCGGACACAATTTCAAGCCACAGATTTACTCCGAAATCTAAAATACCCAATGATGGGGATCAAAATCAGATGTATAAACCACGAACCAGCAGCGCGGTGCTGGCAGATCAGCTGAGAATACAACAATCGTCGACTTCTAATCATAGTGCTCAGCATTTTAAATCGAATCGTGCTAGTGGTCGCTTGCAACCTCCTTCGGAAGAAATCAATAGTGTTCGGAGCTCGGGAAAAAACTTTAATCATCCGCATAGGGTTGGTGAAGGAGGTATTTACATTATTAGTGGAAAAACTACCAACAGCAATCCGTCCACAATGGAGCGGAAGAATCACATGGTGTCTCAAAATACGGCTAGTTATTCATCAGCGACTGGAATGTCTTCTGTATCATCAGCAAATGGTATCGGCAGCGAAAGTAGTCATACAACAAACGATGTGATATCAGAATGCCAAAGTAACTACGCAGGTAATGAGGCAGCAAATGGGGATTTCCACTTTGTAACAACGGCAGATTCCTCTCCATCAAAAAATCTCTCAAGTAGTGGAAGTTTTAATCTAAAAAGTGGTTCAACTGCCAAGCTGCTGCCCGCAGGAGATGAAGACTCGAACACTCAGGTAAGGGTTATATTTTTTTTGCTGCTCTTCCATACACACAACACACATGTAATTTAATTTTGAATTTAATAATAACTATTTAATAATAATCATTTAATTGCAAGGTTGATAAACAAGGTTAATATTGTTTTAGAAATTTATATAAACAATATTTGAGACTAGTGATATACATACATTATGGAGTTTATTGTTCCTAAAGTAATTACAATAAAATCCAGATGTTTTAATTTCCTTATAAGCCAAAATTCGTCTACGCTATTACTTATGCGAATGGTGTTTGGTTAGAACTGGCAATTACTAGTGTTGGAGAGGTTCTCTAGACCGTTGAAGAAGTGTTTTGTCAAGGAACTTATATCTTGAGTGTTGTAATCTGGGCAATGGCATAGGAAGTGGGTTGCGCCCTCAAAAACTTTCTCATCACCACAATCTTTCCAGAGCTCCTCCTTTGTCAGACATAGCTTTTCATCTGATAGCGCAGAGTACCTATTGTTCCCTGTGCCACGAGGGTGGAAATAGAATTCCGTGCTATCCGAACAAGTTTCTCGGTTCATGATTCGTTAAACGATGACCATAGTCTTCTTGTAGAGACGTAGGTTTCTATGGAGTTCCAACAATTTTCTGCCGTTTTCGTGGCTTTAACCTTAAATGTGAGAGAGGTTATATTCACAAGATGGGTGTGTTAGTTCTGTGGTCGATGAAGACCACCTCTTTTCAGCTCATCAGCCCTCTCAATTCTCGGAATCCCTTCATGTTCCGGAGTCCAGCAGACTTCAATCTAGTGCTGCAAGCTCTGAGTTCTTTGCGATAGCATATCACAAATTTCGATTTTATTTCTACGGCAGTAATTGCTTTTATATGAATATTGTTAGTGAATACTTGGTTCAAAAAGCTCATTTGCTGTCTCGAGCTGGTCCTGAACTGAAGTAAGAATAGAGCTGTATTAGCCTTTTACTGATTGTTGGGTGAAGCTTGGGCCACGTATTAGCTCTTTAGTGATTCAATAAATATCTTCTGCTGTCGCACTTATCTGCTGCTTTTATGAATTTTTTTGTACTCAAACTTGGTAGTTTAAATGACTAAACAGAAATAAAAAATTCGTTTGCCTTTTCATAAAACGTTTTCTTTTTTTTTTGCTGCGTACATCCGCATTCAAGTCTTTTATCTTCTATTATAATAGTAGAGGATAGAATACAGTGTATAGCGTGAAAGATGTGTACTCTACCGCACCAACCATCTTATCTAGGTTACTTTCAAAATGTCCTTCTTATATTGCAGAAACTTTCATTTCAATTGAAGGAGTATTCACTCAGTAAGTCGAGGAGTGTTTGCATATTTCAGAAAGAACTTTTAATCTGGTACGATTGTCCAAACACCAGTTGTTTCTTTCTGTTTCTGTAATCGGTATATTGGTCGGTAACGCGAAATGTTGGCCAACGTTTCCTACTCTCGAATTAAAGCTCTAGACAATTCCACAGGTGCAATTTTAGCCTGCATGTATAAGGATTCATTCATGTAATTGCTCGGGGGCTACTAAGTACCAAAAGGTGAAGGAAAAAGTACTTTATTATTGTGTTACTAATCCAATCCATGGTTTGAGCAATCATTAAATCCCAATTGATTGATAAAAAGTACCTAAATGAGTTCCAATGACTACTTTTCAATTAGGCTATTATTGTGTTGTGATGAAGCAATTTGTCATCTTTCCAGAAGAAAGTTATTCAAAAGAAAGTGCGTAATGCACATATATCTGTAATCAACGCTTAAATTTAATAATACTTTAGAAATAAAACGTTACAGAAGTGTGGTATATTATACTATGTGCTGGCCGACAATGTTATAGTGGACTGCCCACAATGTTGAAAGAAGTGCAATAGGTACATCATCCAATCAGTTCCAGATGGTATGTAAGTTTATTTTTCACGCGTGATTAAAATTTTCTATACTCACCAATAGTTTCACTACCAATTTTCACCCTCGTGGTCCAATATGACTTTCTATTTCTATAAGATTTTCTTTTCTTTTGTTTTCGCTAATTTGCCATGGTCCCAGTCAGTGTTTTTAAAGCCATTATCTAACACACTAATAGTTAAATAGATATTGTTATTCAATCTGTGGTAATGAAACACAACGCAATAATGTTTTTATAATAGGCATTGTAAATGCTCACGTCATCGCAATGTAATTATTTGTTACCGGAAATGATGAACTTCAAACCTTAGCATGAAATGCATCCATCGGCAGTGAGATCGATTCCATTCGTCTCGTACGACACCGCTAGTACCTATCCAATAAGTAATACTGCGTGTGCGGATATTATTTGATCACACTCAATCGTTTTTTGTGGTAAAAAAGGTTACTTAGTATACTATTGTGTGTAACCTAATGCAAAAAGTCTGGTGTTGCAGAAAATATTTATGTTCGATCCGGAAGAGATATTTTTCATAAAAACTAACTTTGTCCTTGCCGGGAACTTGGACTCAAAGGGTAACTGACATGGAATAACAAATGGACTATTCACAGATATGAATCATAATGTAACTGACAGAATCTGTAGTTGGTTGAAGTGCAATCAATGTGCCGCTGGCAAGAAAGATTATCGCACGGTTTCGCATAATCATATTCAACAGCAATTTCAGCTTTAGTGACACAATGGAATAGTAGGCGCACTCTTAGATAGGCAGGCATCCACAAGCTCGCACCCACGCTAATTTCGCACGGTTTTCACTGCAATTGCGAAATAATGCGGAAAAGTGCGGTAGTTTGTCTGCTTGAGAAAGAGAAAAAAAAAAGTAAAACTCGTTGGTTAGCATTGTAATGTAAAATGGGTACAATCCTTAAATTACTTCACAGTTTGTCAAGTGTTCAGCTGAATCGTTTTTATCAGATACAAGTGATGGAATAACAGATGTAAAAAATGAATGTGGCTAAGTGCTCTTCAAGATAAATACAGGATGGCGTCTATTGCTTGATTGTACATACGGGAAGCGAGATATATATTTGTACACAGTTTTTTAAGCCGATGAGTAAATTTTTAAACTGATCCAGAAAAGAAAAACTTAAATTAATTTACATGGTGAACTTATACTGTACTTAATTCTAGCTTACATTTGGATTGACTGTAAAAAGTTAAGTTATTTATGTTACTACTGCATGTGATAATTGGATGTGTGTGTTTAATGGGTTGACTGCTAGGTCAATATAATTACAATTAATTTTAGGCTAGGCATAATGTAGTCGGGGCTTCGGATTATGAAGGGGTCACTTAAGTGGTTTGTAATTGAAGCGTATGTTGGTGAACAAAGAAGATAGAGAAATAGTCAGCAAGTGTATATTTAGTGATATTACTGTCTAAAAAGATAGGAATTCTGCTTTAGTTCTACTGTACATGTTCTAAAGGTAGGTCTTGTAGATCTCCAGTTTTCAGGTTTAAAGAATTTGCACATAATTTTGTTAAATTAAGTGTCACACTATGAGGATCTCTGGACGTTACATATGTATACATAAATCTGTTGAATTGTGGTGTTAAGCTATACTATGATAACAATTTTAGTGTAATTCCTACTCTTTGTCCAGAGTTGTTTCAGTAGATATTTCAAACATTTTGGTGGGCCTACATTTATATGTTAAAATACTGACAGTATGAAAAATGTTTCACTATGAACCTGCATGGACTTTACCTATGTAAATTTTTACATCTACATACATACATATATATAAATTCATATAGAGGCGCTTTTGAGAACAGTGTCTAGGTTTCTTTCGTTGAGCTCTTAAAAAACTTGAAGAAAACTCACTGTCTTAATGCGTACGTCAATAAGAAAAATTTTCATATTTGGGCTGAAGAGCTGCCATTACAGATCTGGCGATAAAATTTATTAATTTTTGAAAAAATACCTTTAAATGAATAACTTAAGCTTTTAAGCTAATAGATAACTTTAAAAGCACATAGATCTATTACGCATTCATGTCTTAATTTATTTATTTTTATTTTCTTTGCAAAATGTTTTCTTTGTGGGTGCCGTGGCTCAGTGGTTAGTGCGTTAGACTACAGCGCAAGGGGTTCCGAGTTCGAATGCAGGAAAATACCACCAAAGTTTTGTTCACGGCCCCACCTCTTGCGAGCGTCTGACAAACATCCAAGAGTATTACTTTCATGAGGAAGCTTCTCAAAACCCCTCTGCCCTTCGAAAACGGCATAAAACTGTAGTTCCCTTCTGTACGTACAGAATTGTATACCACGCACAATACACACAGGTGTGAGAAGCTAGGCCTTAACCCTCTATGGGCTGCTTAAGGCCTAATATTTTTTATTTTTTTTTTTACAAACTGTAGTACGATGTTCTTCCATACCTACCTCAAGGACTTCCCCAAGAACAAAAGCATTTCATAAAGCGCTTTTTCAAAGAAGGCCTATATTTTAAAAATTCGAATTACTTCGCATATTTATTGATTTTGAGGTTAAACAAATTCTTCAATCACAAATAGTAAAAACTATCGATTTTTATCTAATGCCAATATGTCTACATAAGTATGCGCATTTGATTTTATTCCATCGTATAGGAGTGAAATATTTTTTTTTAAAAATAATTATACCTTAGTGAACAAATGAATGAAATGATACCTATAAAAGTTTGCAGTGTCGGCTCAATTATTTTGCTGACATTGAAAAATAAAACGAACTTGGAATAACATAAAGTATAAAAAGAATACATTTACCGGTGGTCGTCTCTGCACTAAAAACGTGTTAAAGAAAGCGGAATAAAAAGCATCACATTACAATAGATGTGAACGGCCTTGTTATGGCGACATTGAGTACCATCATTGAGTTTTTTTTTAAATCTTAATTTAATCTTAAGTATCATGACTGGAGAGACTCCCAAATGTGAATCTCGCAAAATATGTGGCATCGTACTATCTTCCTTGAATATGGACAATGAACGACTACCTAACGCATAGGTCAATAAAGAAACAAAATAAAGACAACTACCCATGCTTATATAGTTTAAATAAATTTACTTTTCAAAAAACAAAAACTTAAAAGTATTTTTTTGTCACTATGCACTATTATATTTATGTATATTTAGATCTGAATATGTAATGTTGATAATTACTAGACTCAATCTTGCATTTAAAATATCAATTTTCATCCATCAAGTATTAAAGTTTAGGATATTTAGAAAAAAATGTACTGGATGTCGTAGAAAAATTTTTCATTTGTTACATTTATTTACTCGAGTATTAAATTGCATTGAAATCTCATAAGGCTAAATGGATGTTTGAGAATTAATATTAAGTTTGGGCGTCAGAACAAAAAGATCAATAATGCACAAATTTTATGAAAGTTGCACTCTTACAGTCTTTATAACCCGTCTGCTACTGATAAGTATAACCTCCGTATTTTTCTCTCTGAGCTCATGCTTTAGCGCTTCAAGAAGTTGGGCTTCTACAACGATCACTATATCGTCGGCGAAGTCATTTATTTTTGAGGGTCTCAGGATTCGAAGTTTGATGATGTTGTCGTACATAAGATTCCACATTAGTGGACCTAATACGGAGCACTGCGGGTCTTCGGTGTCGTAGTGCAGTATTCTATTTGTAATATAGTCTGTCATTATCATTTAAAGGCGGTACTCTCTAGGCGGTAAGTGCCCGGAGAATGTTGCTCCTACTTGCAATTCCTAGGGGAATATCTACGATATTTCTCTTTATAAAAGTGTTAAAGTTTGGTGTCCGTGTTTAATTAATTTTAAACAATGCGAGTCATTTTCGCTTCGATTATCCTATTATAAAACGCGCCAAAAGTGACGGCACAGTATGCATAATATTGTTCTATTTTCCCTTGGAATTGTAATGAAATACTTTGGATATCAACCAAAACCTGAACAAACTGCTCATGAAGAATCTATATATTGCGCCTAAAAATATGAAAGGGTCTACTATAATTTACGATTACGCCCAAAGCTATGCTTTGAATTTATCACAGACAGAAAGATTAAAAAAATTGTGCATACATTTAGTTGCGACTCGAATGCAACATGCAATGTAATTTTTGTTTTGGCCATCGATACCACTGCACTAGGATGTGAATAATAAAAAGGTTAAGGGCAGTAGAAATTACTTTCGTAAATTTTTTGATCATTCGTCAGAGCGTCAGAAACTTGTTTGTCTGTCAATTTATTGAATATCTATGTACATACATATGTATGTACATTCGAAGCAAGATGTGCATTTTTTATAAGAAAGCGATATAAAAGAGATGTACAATACAAACCTTTAAGTTGTAATGCTCTTTATGCTTCGAATGTACATACTCGTACATTCCTGCCTTCTTTACGTCCTGAAATGTACGTATACCACCCACAACATACATACTTATACAGTTGTGAGAGGCTAGGTCTTGATTTTAATTTTTGATCCCTGTCTAAGTATTGTGTACTAAGTTTATAAGGTAAAGTACAAGGCTGAATTCTGTCACTGTTTCTTTTTTTATCGGTGATTAGCGATCTGCTTTATGCAGCTTTGTCAACAAGAAGTGGGAGACCTCGATAAAATTTTGCATTTAAACTTAAACATCTCAAGTTCACTGATGATGTATGCCTGCTCTTTTGACAGAAGTTTTTGCATGAAAGGAAGGCGTAATCCGGCAGAGAAGTAATAAGGGCAAAAAAATAAATTATTAGGTTACTAACAAACTCATCGGGTTAAACAGAATGTTTCCAGTATCATAATAGTATTCTTTCTATAGATTGTGAAACTAATATTTCCAGTAGTATCCGAAAAGCGGAAGCTGATCTAACATTGAGTCTGTTCAGATGTCTAACGAGTAACACTAAGTATTCTTCTGAAGACCATTATTATCCTCGATTTATTGTATATAAACACGTATTTATAATATGTTAAATTAATCAGTAAGAAGAATGTAATATGCACATACATATATAAATGCCTAATTTATAAACTTTTCTTATTTGAGTTTTGGTATTTAATTTGTCATCTACATTCAGTAGCCACTGCGGGCACAATTGGTCGAATTAAAAAAAAAACTCTTACCCAGCTATAGTATTTCAGATAAACATAAAGTAAACCGACTCTTTCTATGCTCCTTTCACCAAGGTAACTTGAGAATCTTCTTCACACGTCGAAGCACAACGAGGAAATTGGATTTCAGTTTCAGTATTTCAAATTTTGTCACTGTACCGTCCGAAGTGAGACATTCTAGCTCTTTGAATGAGCTTGCTTCAGGTTTCTACCTCATACTTAAGTGTCTGTCATCGAGTGAGTTTTGACATAATAGTGTCATGCATTAGTGAATTAGTACTCATGGAATTTAAGTCCAACTCCAAGAGATAAGGAAACCACTGTGTCTGTGGATCACTCACCATCCACCGCTACTTTACTACTCAAAAGCGAAGAAGTACATGGTTATAAAGCATGACGTAAGTTTAGTTAGTTGCCATTGGTTAATATGCAGTGATATATGGCACTAACAACTGGCATTGTTGGTACCTACTTTCATTTCGCTTCAAGATGTAATCCAAAGCACATACTGTACGTGTACAACTGACGTCAGAAAGGTGCGATAAATGCATGCAAACGATCCACTAAAGCAACCGAATGGAAAAAACTTCAGTAATTATAAAATTTTTTGCTTGCACCCATAATATAGGGTGAATATTTTTTTCGTGAAAATATTCACGACTTCATATTATTTCGAATTTTCAAAAAAATTTATCCTGGGCAAAAACGAAATACATGTAGAATTGCAGAAGAAAAAATTCCGTTGGAATTGCCGATAACCCTGTATATGTCTTAAATGCCTTAGAAAATTAACAAACTGGGATCACCTTCTAAAATTCTCTGAAGGAGAGCATAACAACCATCTCTAAAATCAAGCTTGGTGTCAGAATAGATCTCATTACGTTAGAACTCATCATTCTATTCGTTTATCTATATTCTGTCTTCCACTATCGCAGAACTAGTGCACCCAAAAAAAAAGGCGCTGTAAAAATAGAGTAAAACGCTGTAGATTCTACTGCATTCATTGTCAGAATCGACCCGACAATTTTCGTTTTCGTTTTCGTAAATTTTACAGAGGTGTGGTTGTAAATTTAACAATCTAGTTGGGAAAATGACAGCTAAAATTGTAGATTTCACAGCACTTTGCTGTAGAAACTTTGTAGAATAGCTGTAGAAACAACAACAATTTACATGTAAAAAAAATCGCTTTCATAGCACTTAAGCTTAAAGTTCTAATTTATTGGCATGGTGCGAGAAATGGGTGGAAATAGCTTTTACAATCCAATTAGATGGTTCTTGTCCAAGAAATACACTTAGTGTGTTTTTAAACCGAATTATATAATTGCATTTACTTACGAAATGTGCAAAATGTTTGCATATGGCTGGGGTTGAACGTGGAACCTCTCACTCATGCAAACATTCTCAAATGGTATCTACTTTTTACGTTTTCGTAATAGATGGCGAATCTACAACTTGTTGTAATTTCTACAGCTCCTGCTGTAGTTACTACAGTAAATAGCTGTAGATTCTACAACATTTTGATGTAGATTTTACAAATTCATATCTGTAGACTTAACAGCCGAAATTGACAACGCGCTGTTGATTTTACAATTGGGGATTGTAGTTGATTTAACTACTTTGTTGTAAAAATGAATGGATTCGCTGTAAAATCTACAAAAATTTGTTAATTTAACCAGATTCGCTGTTAAATACACAAATCTACAATGAATTGTAAAATCTTCTGCCTTCAGTTGTAAAATTTACAGCGCTTTTTGTTTGGTGTATGCTAGGGCTATAAGGTGGCGTACAAACTTGTTATAGCAATTTGTCAATGGATTTCGATTAAAGTTAGCAAAATTTAATTATGAGCAAAATTTAATTATTATATACTATATTATTTTTACAAACATATACATATGTATATATTTTTTTTATGTTTTTAATTTTTTTTATTCTGTTTCATAATTTATTGATTTTCAGTAAACTGCATTAACTGTAGTTAATTTTTTTTAACTAATGCTTAATTTTTCGTGTCTCCCTTATTCTCTTTAAATTTTTATTGGAGCCTATGCTCGATTGTGTGCAAGGCACGCATTGAAGCCTAAACTGCAGTGTAGCTTTGGGAATGTTTGTTTATAACATGCAATTAAAATATTTTTCTGCATTACTTACTTGGGTTGTGCAATGAATAAAACTAATTAAAAAGCAACTTTATTCAAATTTGCATAAACTTGAAAGCTAGTTAGAAGCACCAAGCAACCGAAAAGTTATTTGATATTTTTTTATAAGATGAGAGAGTTCTTGAATGATGAATTTGCCAGCATAAACAACATTTTTTAAGTGTTAGTCGGTGAGGAATGTATTTACAATTTCGGCAAAAACTCAAACTCTTAGTTGTGGGCTGGATTTATCGTGAAATCTGATAATTAAGTAAAACGTCTTTAAGATTGTATGATATGGCGCTAAAAAAAATCGAGTTTACCTGTAATAACTTTTGAATATGACCAACTAACGTCAAACGCTGCATGGAATTTACGTTTATGTCTGGTAGTACTAATTATGCTTACATGATTATTACCAACTAAAATTGACTGTCCATATTTGCTACACAGCCTACCTATCTGATTAGAATTTTAATTTGTTTTCTATTATAAAATATAAGTAAACCGAAACGCCTTTTGAATAAATTGCAATTTCGTAACGCCATGTGCTTATTTGCAGCCGGTAAACTGACATGTAAAATACTGGTGATTAACACAAATTTGACTTCTTCGATTAGGTCATATACAAAATAATGTCATTAAAGAACCCAAGCCGGGTTTAATTGCCTAACCACACGTACGTATTATTTTTGTTTGTTTTTTTTTTTTCCAGTAGAAGACGTCCATTAGGCATTCATAAAGTGTTTTTTTTTTTCTGAAAATAATAATCATCGAATTGCTTTTGTATTGTATCATACACCTACATATTATTAGTTGTGAAGAAAAGAATAGATGAATGAAGAAAAGAAAAGCAACGGAAAAATAGACGCGACACAAGTGAGAAAATAAATAGCTCTGTGAACATTGTACTCGATCACTGCAAATTGAAAACTCAAATATGGATGTACCACTATGTCATATCGTAACTTGAAATTGTCGTTGTTGCTTTAATCAAATACAGCTTTACGCACCTCTGCTTTTGTTGGTTAAGTAGAGTACTGAGCTGTCTTAAGAAAAGTTATGCTCCCACAGATACGACTTCTTCTCTTCACATTTCCCACAGGTGACAGTTGTGTCTGATTGTTTGTATCTCAAATCTATCTATATATTGTTTGAATTCCATTTTGAGTTATGCATTCCAAACACGCATTAAAGATGATTTTAAATAGGTAAACAGGCAGTTATTTATAACATAACAAATCATTCATTATAGAACGTAGGTGTTCTAAGGATTTGATTAGGAATATTTATTCATGTATCATACAGCAATTCCATACAATCGAGTGGTTGTCTTCTTTTTGTTGCAGGAGTAGCCAAGGAATTGTTGTAATGTTCACAAATGTACAGTCTGAAAATTATTTAAATTAAGTTAAATCTCGGGGGTAAGGTGAATATTAAAATTACAAGATATGAAGTGCCTACTACATAGTTGAGCCTAGTGATGGCACTGAAGTTAATAACTTATTCAGTAGCAGCTAAAACAAATACATTCGATAGTCGTTGGAAAACAAACCTGGACGATTTCATGTTTCTCAAGAGAAGAAATTTGTAACGAAGGATTGAATGAACGAATTCATTCGGTAGTTCCACTCGTTCAATAGTTCTATCACTAATTAGGAACCGGTCTCTCAAAAATCAAAAGACTTTCTATGTTAAAACGTTAACCAGATAGTCCACAAAAACAAATGAGTGCTGAAATATTTCTTTTCCGGGACACCCTGGGGCAAAAATTTGCAAATGATTTACACCATATGTTTTTGATAGGTTATATACATATATAGGTACATACTTATGTATAGCTAAGTCTTAATGACGTTTACCTCAACGCTACGCATATGACCTATGTACTTATCATAAGTGGAGGTAGGCAAATTTAAATTCCTATTACTGTCAGATGTAGGTATTTGAAGTTAGAGGAAGGTGTCTTGCTACGTTCGCTACCACGATTTTAACCTTCTCTTTGCAGGGTTTATTCACTCTTCGCGATTCTTCATCTTGTCAATTGGTTTCACAATTTTTTTTTGTAACTCCAGTCGTATAGGCCTGGCTGTGATACTTTGTACGTGTCGTTCTGCACGGACCACACAACATGACCTACTTAACTGCTAGAATTGGAGAACCTGTAAAGCCTGGGTTAAACCTGTGGTGTAATCTTGGATCCAACAACACTCCCTCAGTTATGATATCGCCTACTACTACTATTCATCTTAATAAATATAATAATAAATACAATTAACTTAAACCAGATAAAATAATAAAAAACATTTCACCTGTACTGTACTATAAAATTCGTTATCATTTGGACGCTCGTTGATGTGAGCAATCTCGAACAGGTCGGTCTTCTTTTTTAGTTCAATCGATCGCGAGTCTACTACATACTATGTATATGTAGTTCAGAGGTCGTCTTCCCTAAACGCTTTCTATTTAAATGTTTAGTGTCAGTTGTCGTTTACATACTTTCGTAAGATACAATATGTACTTACTTTTTATGACTAGAAATACAAATTTTAAGGATGTTGGAAGTTGCAATTGGTGATTTTTAGTACATATACGATTTGGGATATTACCTGTGAACGAATTTATTATATGAATACATACATACATATATATTTCGTATGTACGTTAATTCATGTTGGTACATAGGTATAGGGGGTATTTTAGTTCTTATGATTTCTTTTGCCATGTTCACCTATTACAATTTCCTGCGCTTTTTGCCTTGTTTGCATTTCAATTGACGTAATTTAAGCCAGCGCAATAATTTTCTATTACTTAGTAATTTTCAAGCGAAATATGTAACTAAATCTTTACACTGTAACAACTAAGCCTGACAAGCTATTCGCATTTACCAGCTAACAAGGTATTATCCAATAAAATTTGGCCATGAAATAAGAAGAAATCCACACGTCCGCAGCGTTTCTTAAAACAAATACAACAAGCCACGCTGCAATCAAAACCCATTTACGCTATTATTTAAATCTGCTTTAAATAATCAGTGAATGCGTTACATAAAAACTACACTGTATCTAACAAAAACACCTGCTTCTCCCATCATAGTCGTATAACAAGGAAAACACATTTTTACAACCTTAAAGTTCTTTTGAAAGGAACTCCCCAACCTTAAAGAATAGAAAATAATATTACCATTTTACCCTGTTAATGTCGTAATAATTTCCATTCCAAGGCGTAAGTATACTGCATTTTTTTTTTTTCTTTTAAATTAAAATGAATCTAATTACAGAGTGCATCCACTTAAACAATGTCTTCGCGCGCTTCTTTTTCTTCTTCTTCTCTTTGCTGATGGTAACTACAACACAACAGCAAAGAAAGTCGCTCAAACGTAACGAAAATGCACGACCAGTAGGAAAACTTCACAACACCAGTGTTTCCCACCCATACGACGTACGGTGAGCATTTGAAATCTTCAAGCGTGGATTTTAGATTCGAATTTTTCGTGGGCAGCTTTAGTCTTTCGTTTTGCATTAATAAGACCGCTTGCCATAAGTGAAGTTTCCTCTTGTCTTTGTGTTGTCGCAGACCGCAGCATTATTTTATGATTTAGTTTGATTAACGGCTTACATTCGGGGTGTTGTTATCGATTAAGGAATTGTCACCAATTGAACTGAGTCAGCATTTATTTTGTGATTTTTAGTTTTAGCCATGGGCCAAAAGTATCAACTCTTTGCTGACAATTTTATTTATTTATTTTTTCTGAATTGCTTCCAATGAGTGGGCATATACACATATGTAAATATCCGGTAGAATTTCGTCGAGCTAAATCAAAAATGATATCGAATTGCGAAACGTGTATATTTTTTAGATGAATTTCAACAGTTGAAAATTATTTATTCCTATCGTTTCTAAGAAGTGACAAAAAGTAATATTTTCTTCCCAATGTGAGTGTGCATTAAATAAAGTGATACAAGAATTATTTACTAGAGCGGCGCGACGCATTCCCCAATTTTGCACTTCCTTTGTTCGGGCGAATTCGGTCAGAGACATAGAAGAATATTGAAGTTGTCACTGTTGTAGTTTGGCAAACAATTCTTATTCTAAGGCCCGGCTTGATATACTATGTGAGCATTGTCGGGCTTTGATTCATAATTGATTCGGTTGGAAGATTTACTGGCATTTGTGTAACGTTTCGTTGGTTACCTTGTTGTCATATCTCACGGTGAAACTCAGCGGGCAACAAACATAAATGCAAGAAAATGAAAAGTTCTGCTATCCATATAAACGTTGTAAGATCTGTCCAAAGATGGAGATACCGACAGCAAAGTATCTAGCAGATTATCTTTATGTTGTTCATGAGGATGTGCCATTTAGATACTACGGAAAAGTGAGTAGATTGCTTATAATATTTAATTGTATTTAAACACCGCTAGGTACAAAGGTGTTGTTGTGTTTGTAGTGATCCTATTATCGGTGTCTTCACTTTTCGTTCAGTGTTCGTTGACTCGCGATATGAAGTCATTAGTTTTGAGTTTGTCGAACTTCTCCCATTAAAAAAATATGTTTGCTCTGCGGTTTTCTTTTAATTACTATTTGCATTCTGCACACTATACCCACATACAGTAATCCCTAAGAAGTCGTTGGTTGGTGAGCGGGAATATGCAAATACGTAAAAGTTTCGATTGGAAATGAAGATCTTTTATGTTTAAGATTTGTGCTACTACGAGAATATGATTAATGAACCTATTTGGCGTATGATGCTTCGCTTTCTTCGCACGATTTTCTATGTGTTGCTTATTCATGGGTGATAATTTGCATATTTTGCTTTTACTTTCAATGAAAGAAGACGAAATCTTATTTCTTGCCATTTATCTCAAATCGGAAGGAGGTGCTAATGAATCAATTTGTTGAAGATTGGAACGTGACTAGAGTAAAGTAGTTGATATAATTGCGTGGCATTGAAATGTACTAATTGTTTTCACACGATATGTGTGGGATATATTTTAAAGTACATATCAGAAATCACCGAAGTTAAAAAAAATTATGTTACAGCGAAAAGTAAAATTAAATACATATATGTATTATTTAAATTTTCTATTAGCACATGATTGTATTTTATACATGATTGTGAGAAATGTAAACAATTTGAAATGTCAGGTTTATTAGACGTACGTCTGATAGTGAGTGTGACTTTTAATAAATGAAATGACGACCTACATTTCTTTAATTAAACTCAAATTAGAATTAATTCAATTAAATTCTTGTGTTTAACTTTTGGTCTCCTCGCATTGGAAAATAATGTATATCTCACAATATCCACCAGCACAGTTCGTAAGCAAGTGAGTCATTTGAGTCATATATTTTAAAAATTTTGTTTATTTTCGTACAAATTTTGTGGTCTATTTCGGATGAGTCAAACCTTCTACTTCTGCATACAACCATTTGCTACTAAGTAAAAGCGTTGAAATAAGCCGTAAAGAACACTTTCATTGGCCAGAAAGCTGACGAGGTTGCATTGATCCATCTGCTTCTATCTGTACTTCACTAGTGTGTATGGGGGATGTGTATAGCGAACGACATCTGTATCATATCGTTGGTTAAGTTAATTCTTTTAGTATCAGCGTCCTGTATTTTAAAGTCAATAACTTCTTCAGGCAGTATTACTTAGAGACTATGAACGGGACGTGAATGTAAATACTATAACACATACATACATGTGCGTCCAGATCGAGGGAAACATTTCAGACATTTCATTTTGGTATGAGTCGCATGGGACCTTTGATGATCATGCGCGACATCTATATTATGACTCAAGCCTTATTCATATACCGCGCAAGTATAAGGTTAACTTTTCTGGTATTCAGGACTGACTTCGGCAAGAGTCGGAATGGAATGGAGTTGGAGTTTATCGATGATTCCAGGTGGAGATCTTTGCTATCGCAGTACCTTGTTCAGCTCTTCAGTCACCTCCGTACTAGTCGGCGAATTACAAACGCTCTTTGGACTGGGTCACAAGATTCAAATCATTGCCTCTTTTCTGAGTAACAGGTCATTTGTTGCACTTTATTGAATTTCGAAAACCCTCACTTGGTACTTAAAAATTAACGTTATTACAAAAAAGGTAAAAGCATCCTCTATACCCTATACTCGGAGAAATAGATACACAATCACTATCAACATCCGATTCCTCTTGTTATCCTGAGCACAGAAACGTTCATGCAATTTTAAATCTAACGCTATTTTTCTGCGCGTAAAGCTTGAGAAACAAAAAATAATTTCCCATTTCAAATAGAAAACGAGAAACGTTTTAATAAAGCGTTTCATAAAGCGTCCAGACCGAGAGAAGCATTTCAGAAACGTCTCTTAAATAGTCTGGAAACACCACTAGTTAATGTTAATAATGGGTAGTTACTGCGATACGTTTACTCGATTCTGGTGTAGATCGTTTGTAGGTAATATTAAAACCAGTGAAAAATGCTGCAATCCGCCTGGAGCGGATCGTATGATACCCTATCCCTATCTTATTTGGTCGTGTCAGTGGGCGGTGGAAAATGTATTCACAAAATTTTCTATTTTGCCCTATAAACTAATATTTTTACTCGAAAATTAATTTTTGAAGTAAACGCCCCTAAAAAGTGGGCTCAAGTAAGTTTTTTCGAGTTTCATATAAAAATAGTGAAAAAAGGTGATTTTTTTTGAAAAGTGGGCGTGTCAGTGGGCGGATTTTAAAATTTTTTACACTTGTATTGCTTACTTTTCCAAAGACCTCGTATACAAAATTTCATCAACCTAGCTCAAAATTTAAGGCCCAAAAACTGGTGACATACGGACAGACGGACGGACATGGCTTAATCGACTCGGCTAGTGATGCTGATCATTTATATATATACTTTGTTGGGTCTATCTTAAATGTTTCTATATGTTACAAACTATGTGTCAAACTTAATATACCCTTAGGATAGGGTATAATCAAATCACAGTGCATATGGCATAGGTTAGATCGGTAACAGTGAAAGATGAGTTCTTCGCTGGTGACAGTTGTATATGCATATTTTTCAATTTATAATCACAGCATATAGTAGTTCTCATCGTGTTTTAGTATGTAGAATTTCCTGTATAAGTTCATTACCAACAAGATATTTAGAGATAGACTAGACTAGATCCTAGTCGTTGCTTGTTCTCACTTAAAGACGTGATACTGTTAAGGTGATGTATCATTTATCTAGTCTGAATGAAAACTTCTGATAAAAGGTAATGTAATTATTCTGTCAATGTACATATGTAGATAGTTGATATATGACTGATGTGAAACAGGTTTCTTGATTAGTCTCAAAGGCGATACCTTACTTTGTAAGATGGCATTTTCTTAAATTGATGGTTGATGTAGCTGTTATTAGATTCCCGTTTATACTTAGGTAGGGCAACACTTTACCCTGCAAAGTAAATAATAAATAGGAAATTGTATCTAGACAATCTGGGATAGGCTGAGTTTTTACCAAAAGGCTCATTCACTCATCCTTGCTTCTTATTGGCATCAAAATAAGGCTTTACTATTCATACTCAATGTTTTGCACAAAGCGTGAGTTAGCTTAGCACAGCATTCATCTTTAATCTGTCTGTAGAATATGGCTAAGAGCCTATAATATAGTTTATTTTTTCAATTTTTTTTTTTGCGATTCAAAGATGAAATTAAGCCCGTACTCAGTAACAGTATGGATTTCCACTCAATAAGCCCACCTCCCCTTCTGCCCTCGATCCTCGCGGCATCATATACTTGGCTCGTTCATATTGGCAGCTCCCTACGTTACTTTATCGCTCCTGTCTTTTTTGCTCTTTCATGATGGTAGCCACGGTTTCACTTACTGCTTCCCAAGCTTTTTGTGTGTAGAGCATCAGCCTGACAATGTTCTCTGCGGTTAAGTTTACACCCAGTCTGTTCGCCAACAGGTTGCATTACTTTACGATATCGTGGTCAGTGCAACCTTATGTGCTCCGCGTTTTCCACTGCTTCTGTGCAGATTAGAAAATATAGGTTGTCTTCATACCCAAATCTGTGGAGGTATGCTCTGAAACATCCATGATCAGTAAGCATCTGCGTCAGGTAGAAGTGCAGCTCTCTATGTTTCCTATTGATCCAAAGGTCGATATTGTTAAAAGAGTATCATTTATCTTGCTATTCTTCCAGGTTTGTTTTTCGTGGTAATTCACCATCATTTGGAGGATGTCATTTGTGGCTTCGGGGATAATCTGCCTCTATCAGGTATGATGGAGTTTGAAAACTTCATCAAATCCATATGAAGTCCTTTTTTCACTTGCACACCGAAAAAGTTCATAAATTCGAAAATGCGGTGTGGCTACTTTTTTCGATCATTGAGCGTTTGCGGTGTTTGCACTTAACATATGCATACATAAATGATCAGTATAGTTAGTCGAATAGATTGAGCCATGTCCGTTCATCTGTCACCAGATTTAAATTTGTATACAAAGTACAATATAAGTGTAAAAAGCTCTTCGAAATATGCCTACTGACACGCCCATTGAAAAAAAAGAGACTATAGAAAAGAAATATGATCTGATACTGTTACAGATATAAAATATTTAAATATGTACTTTGATTTATATTCCACATTATAGAATTGTATATTTTGTGTGCAAAAACTTATTTAACTTTACTTTACAAATTTAGAGGATTGTATTTCAATTGAATTGGATTTTTTACTGAGAAAGAGTAGATGACAATCATTTATCTATAACATGGACTGTTTTAAACTAACACTTATTAATCTAGCATATTTTACAACTATCAAGATTTATTACAAATTGTTTTTATTCTTACCTCGGCATTGTCATTTTTTTAATTACTTTAATTATTAATTTATCAGTACCTTACGTAATAAAATGTCTGTATGACCGTTGTATAAATGTGTTTGCACAAAATTAGCTGAGCTACCGCAAAGATGAGATGTGAAAACATACTCGCTAATGTACGTATTATGACACATCGTCTGACTGAATTTGCGGCCCTATCCATAAGAAAGGCTGCATAAATGAGGTCATACATTAAATTAGCAATTTGCAGTGCCATGGAACCTCTATTATTAGAGTAAGGTAAGAAAAAAAATATGACATGACAGTATATATACATAACTTGAAGGAATTTACATATACATATACATATACTAGGCGTGTTTTAGTTTTCGTATGACCTGATTTGGATTAAATAAACTAATATAATGAGAGAGGGAGTGAGGTGTTACCTTTCAAAGTTAACGTCTGTCGAGTGAGTATTTTCCCATTGATAATAACGGAAAACTTTACCAATCAATTTAAAACAAGTTTAAACTCTACGACCAGTAAAAAGTAGAAGTAATAATTTAAAAGAAGAATTTATGCTTTTCTTGTCTCTGAATTTAATGTATTCCGTTTCCTTTTTTAAATTTCAAAATACTACTGAATATTGGGTTGACCTTAAAGCGGCCCTTACACAGTTCAATCGATTGACGTTAAATTTATTTCTTTTGAGTTTTCGTTGCGTGATAATGCAATTACATTGTCCATAAAAGAAAAAAAATTAAAAAAAAAATGTCAAAAGAAATCTTTGTCTTCAATTATTTTTATTTTTCCTCTTTCTTCATTACTCGAACAGGACATGTTTCTACTTCCACAATAAAGGACAGAATTAAATACCGCCTTTCAAGGCACTCCTTCGTAGGGGCAAGCTTTGACGTTTTGTTTTCTTCGTTAACTTTCAGGGCTCTGTTCTTCTTCAGCTTTTGGTGTTTGATTTTCCCGCCGTAGCTCCTGCATAATGCCTTTGGCGATTACCCAAGCTTCCTTTCTTGATAATATGAGCCCTATAAGGCTTTTGGGGTTACCGCATTCTCAATCTCTCTTTCTAAAGTGTTTCTCGCAGTCTCATACTTTTTGCACTCTACAAGGACGTGTTCCGCGTTTTGGACTTTTCCTTTACAGTACCGGCAGAAAGGGTCATCATTTGTGAAGGTGTTCCCCAAAGCTTCCATGTCCCGTTAAGAATTGAGTGGGGTAGAAGTTTACCTCCCCGTGTTTTCTTGTGGCCCACTCTTCGATGTATTGCAGCAAACGGCCGGTGTATGCCATACCCATTCTGTATGCTGAGCATATTCTGAGAGATCCTCTTCTGTGTACCGAATTTATCACCTTCGTGTATGAGTTTACGGCTGTAGCCGATTCCCATATGGGAATCTATCTACTAACTTACGCAAGTAGGCTTAGCCTGAATATACGGCAACCACCCGATTTGCCTTCATGCTTATGTACATGGGCTAGGTGCTCTCTAAAGTTGAGCCTATGTAAGGTATTTATGTAAGGCTTTGACTCGATAGTGTGTTCGGCCACCTCTATTGTCAGACGCTTAACTTTCTTGCGGCTGCTTATGAGGACGGCCTTCGTTTTATGTTCTTCCTCTAGTGTCTTAGCCACAATCACCACCGCTATATCGTCAGCGTAGCCAATTATGTGTACTCCTCTTGGTATCCGTAGTACTCCATCATACATAACGTTCTCCAAAACTGGGCCCAACGTATGGCCTTGTGGTACTCCTCCTGTAATTTTATACGTTTTTAGCCCTTCTTCCGTATCAAAGAGGAGGGTGCTTTCTTCAAAGTAGTACGTTATTGCAGTACCCCTTTTTTACTCCTTTTGATCTGGTCCCCGATATGGCTTCGCGTGCTATTTTGCAAATTGCTTTTTTTTGAAACCGTATTGTATCAAACGAAACCAACATAATTTGTTGACCTGGATAATTTAAATTGGCCATGTTTGCGTAGTGCAAATGCAAATTCTGGTTCGAAGTTTCCTCGCTAGCAATGAATCAATTCAAAAAAATCTTATCTATATCCCTCTAAAGACTCCAATAGGGACCTGGAAATATTCAATTGAATGCGTTTTTGGTCCAAAGTGAGCAAGCGCAAAACCTAATGCGCTAATAGCTTACGCATGTCAAATTCTTCAACTGTCTTCTTCATGTATTTATAAGCAGGGCTGGAGTTTAATTTGTTATGCGTTTTGTTGTCTTACTTTGCCCAATATTACGTCCGACGTATTGGCGATATTTGGAGTGTCTGCGTACCGCCTTCACGTACCATCATTTAAGAACCGTTGATTTAATACTTCCGAGGAACGCCATGTACTCCAACTAGCAAATAAGAATCGCAATGAATCGAATGCGTATGTTTTATTCTAATAGTACTTAAAACTCGGTGATTATAAATGGTAAAACAACTAAGCTAAAAAAGTCAAAAAATTATCACTACTTTATCAATAATTTTTTTTACCGGTTTATATGTGTACACAATTATTTCTTAACAACAAACCACTTAAGTTTTGTAAGCGTGTACTCAGGTGCATAAACTACTCACATCTTGGGGGATACAACTTTCAATTGGACAAATTGTTATATATTTTTTTTTCCCAAAACACGCTTGTCATAAATTAGGTTAAGGCAATGAGATTTTAACAATGCGTAGACTGCAATGGTCAATTAAATGAAATGTGTACATTAAATTGGCGCGCTTGGCTTAGCTATACTTTTTTTCGACTATGAAGTTTTTTTTATCGATAATAAACATTTCTATTTAATTTACATACTATTTTTGTTCATTATTTTTTGTATTTCTTTTGCTTGCAGACAAAATGTTCGGTATTTCGAGGTCTTGTGCTGTGCATTTGCCTCAATGTATCCTATGCCAATATTGTTCGGTTTCCACGTGAGCTGGATAGATATGGGTCAGCATATCTTATACCATATCTAGTACTCCTTTTTCTAGTCGGGCTTCCAACGATTCTATTGGAAATATCTATTGGTCAGTTCTTGGGACAGGGAGCAGCGCATACATGGAGATCTTCGCCAATTTTTAAAGGTAAATTTTAACTAAAACCATCAAATGTGAAAAATAATTTATCTAATTTTAAGTTATTTATTTATTTACAGTAAGTATTGTAATTATGTAGTTAAATGAAAAAAAAATGCATTTTGCTGTGAAATTTTAACAAGGTGTAATAAAAAAACAGATATTTTAAAATTCTTGTTTAGTAGCGGTTTCTGTACTAAATTGTTCTAAAAAGTACTTGCACAGAACTCGAAAATCGCAAAGCATTTCCATCTGGCAAATTTTCAATCAATCCCATTAGGTATTTGACATTTTCGAAAATGCCAAGTCCCATTTCGAAAGAACATTAATTTTTCGGGTTATTTATAGTGTTGAAACAAATATTCGGTTACTATTCGGTATTCGGCCTATTCGGCCCATTTTCACAACCGAATACCTAAAAATATGAGTAGAAAATAGGCGCTCACATAAAAACATGGTTCAAGTGAACGTGGTTTGTAGAAAAGAGTGTGGAATGTGAATAAAATCTTTAAAGCCATATGAAAATTACCAAACATCGTTAGAGCCGTTTCCGCGAGAAAATCTGATTTTTGCAAAATTGGCGATAAGTAAAGCACCGTAAACATAAGGGCTAAAACAAAAATTTCAAATAATTTCGCGTCTAGCCATTACCCAACAGACCCTAGATATGAAGTTTGATCAAAATCCGTCGACCCGTTCAGGCTGTAGCCTCATGGACACACATACAGAATTGGCAGAACTACTTTTTCGAGCTTCTCTATCATCGTAATGTCAGAATTAATTCATATCTTAAGTTCGAATTTTTGCACGAGTCCAATACATACATATGTACTTACCCTATATTATAGGTGTAAGGAAAAAAAATTATCCGTAGACTTTTTAACTCTACGGGTGAAAATGATTTTTTTGGGGAACAACGATGAAGTCCCAAAAATAGTGAATTTTAAGTTCAATGGTTTTATCGTCTGCGCCGATTATTCCAACCATATTCACCCAAACAATGTTCGTATTTTTTCATGGTGCAGTTTATGAATGTGAAAAATTTCGAAATTACTAAAAAAAATTGCTGAAAATGCCATCAGGCAACGCAACGGTTGAACTACAGAAAATATCGCAGCCGTAAGTGCTTCAGTTCAAAATGAGCCCAATCAATTGTTCACAAGAATTGGGAATCTCTCAGTCCACATTGTGGGTAATTTTGCATAAAGAGCTTGACCTACACCCTTATAAGTTCAATGAACCCAAGAATTGATGGCTTTTTCAATAAGCAAAATATGACTCATTGGACAGAAACTCACATGTGCTTCAAGAGACTCCATTGCATTTACCAAAAATGACCGTGTGGTACAGATTTTATTTTTCGAAGAAAAATTACTTACTTATGTCCTGGATCCCCTTGTTAAAGTATGCAGCCTTGACGAACTCCAGCTGGACTTCGAATTTCTCAGACAGCCTTCCTCTGTGCAAGACGTGACATCATATGTAAATTTTTGTTATTAATTTATCCTGAATGCCTCTCCTTCGCAAGGCACGCCAAATAAATTCCCGATTAACATTATCAAACGCCTTTCCAAAATCCATGAACAGCAGGCGAATCGATTCTCAACACACTGCTCGATGATGATCCGCAAGGTGTTGATGTGGTCGAAGGATCAGGCGTCGAGTGTGTTTTCAAGCAGTTCTTTGATTCGCTCAAGGATTATTCTAGCTATTATCTTGGCCACAGCAGACGGCACGCAGATCCTCTTCATCTTTCGCACTGATGAAAATGATTGCCATGTTACTGTTACTATTTTACTATTTTTGGTCATAATTGGGTGGTATGTAATTGATATGTGGTTTAAACGAAATTAAGGCTAAGTTCGGTAATCTTGTAATTTCACGAAATGGTACGGTTGATTTAACACTTTTGGATTTATTTTTATGAGGTTACGCTAAGTCTTTGGTTTGTACCAAGAAGCCAAGAACATTAGAAATTGTTCACATTTGGGCTTTATGTCCGGAAGAGTTGTGGAAATTGGTTCTACAGAAGTGATCACTGTTAACACTCGCGACGGTCATATGATGGATATCTCAATAATTCTGTGTTTTATTTACTTACAGAATTATTGAGATATGATAAAAGAACAAAGTCCAAAACTTGTTAATAGACTGACTGATTGGAACTACTTTCGACAGATGTTGGAAGAAAGTATCCAACTATCATCAGCTATACAAACAGTAGACCAACTAGAAAAAGCAATGCAAATACTAACACTGAACATACAAAATGCTGCATGGGCAGCAACTCCTAAAACAACAAAAAAGACTAAGCAAAACTCTTACCTTCGCGAAATATATGAAATCATTACACGAAAAAGGAAAGCTAGAAAGCGTTGGCAACAGACAAGGGCGCCAAGCGACAAAACCATATTAAACAACTTAAATAATAAGCTCAGAAATTCTATAAAAGAATTCAAGAATGAGTCTTTAAAAACTTACATTAGCAGTCTTACAAATGCTGCTAGTACCGACTACTCGCTCTGGAAGGCAACAAAGAAAATGAACCGACCAATTGCCCATATTCGTCCAGTAAAAACCAAAGAAGGTAACTGGGCAAAAAGCAGCCAAGAGAAAGCAAACACTTTTGCAGAGTATCTTGAGGACGTCTTTAAACCCTAAAAGTTACCAAGGAATCGAAGAAAGGTGCTAAGAAGATCGACCAATTCGATCGGAAACAGCTAAAGAACTTGCCAAAGAAATTAAAGAAAATATAAATATAAAAAAGGCCCCAGGGTTTGATTTAACTATAGGGGAAATCTTAAAACAATTCCCACAAAAAGGTTTAAAAAAACTAGCGCAGATTATAAATGCTGCATTTAAGCTGGGATATGTGCCAAGCATGTGGAAGGTCGCGGAGGTAATAATGATCCCAAAACCAGGCAAACCACCAAGCGAAGTAACCTCATATCGCCCAATATCGATACTACCAATATTGTCAAAGCTATTTGAAAAAATGCTGGTAAAACGCCTGCAAAAAATAATCGATGAAAAGTCGCTAGTCCCAAATCACCAATTTGGATTTAGAAATAAGCACTCTACAATTGATCAAGTGCATAAGATCGAAAAAGCATTTGAAGAGAAAAATGTGTGCTCTACAATATTTCTTGATATAGCACAAGCTTTCGATAAAGTCTGGCACAAAGGACTGATACACAAATTACAAAAACAACTGCCGATGCAGTATTCGACAATTCTGGAGTCTTATATATCAGATCGATTCTTCAGAATTAAACAAGATACAGAATGCTCAACATTAAGAGAGATAAAAGCTGGTGTACCGCAAGGCAGTGTTTTAGGGCCAGTGCTATACCTTCTATTCACTAGCGATCTGCCTGAAAGCGGAGAAACCACTATAGCCACTTTTGCAGATGACACCGCTGTACTTGCTGTAGGAGAAACTGTTGAAATAGCAACAAAAAAGCTCCAAATAGCAATAAACCGTATCTCAGAATGGACTTAAAAGTGGCAGATTGGATTAAATGACCTTAAGTCAGTCCATATTAATTTTACGTATAAAAACGTACCACATATTCCAGTCTACATTAACAACAATGTAGTGGAATATTCAAACACAGCCAAATATCTAGGCATGACTCTAGACGCTAAACTGCGTTGGAAAGCGCATGTAAAGAAAAAAAAAGATAAGTTGAACATGCGATACAGTAAAATGTATTGGCTTATTGGGAGATATTCTTCCCTGTCCAACTACAATAAGTTATTGCTATACAAGCAAATTCTAAAACCGGTATGGACCTATGGTCGTCAGTTATGGGCATGCACATGCCAAACAAATTTACAAAAAATTCAGGTCTTCCAAAATAAAGTACTAAGGAACATAGTCAATGCTCCTTGGTACATACCTAACGCTGATCTTCATAGAGATCTAAATATCGAAATGGTTGAAGACGAAATAAAAAGTTGCTCAAATGCACAGACGTAGGCTTCTCAACCACGTTAGCTTAGAAATAAACGAATTATTAAATACAGACCATGTAATCAGGAGATTAAGGCGGATAAAACCGCTTGATCTATAAAAATTAGCTAAGAATAGAAATTAGGTTATATTTTCTACCAAAAAAGTTCAGAAACCCGACAACCGGCGGATTTCTCTTTTAAATTCTCAAACAATTCAAAAATAAATTGCTGATTAGTTGAACAACTAGGTGCAATCACATTCGGGATGACAAAAGTTAGTCCCCCAGGGAGGTTTTTTAGATGGGTTAAAGTCCCTCACTATTGCAGAAGCATCCCTCGCGTTCTAGCTCTGCAATGTCTTTCGATGATTTTCCCTTCCAGCGAATCCCCATACGAAAAAAAATAAAAATTTAATTACAAAATAGTAATGTCCTGGATTGAAAACTCAATATCTTTCCTTCAGTAAGAAGGAGGCAGATACTTGTTGAATTTCCGCATTCATTTAGGCTACCTAAATTATGAATTTATAAGATCATTCCCATCTGTAGGTACTGTAGGTGGTACGTATTTGGGTATTTCCTGCCTCGGACCCCCCAGTCTGGCTTGGGTGCATATCACTCTTGGCTAAAAGTTGGGCTTGTCAAGTTCCACATTATGCACACTTATCTGCATGTAGTATACGAATTCTATGCACGTCCTTTCTTCCGGCTGGAATATCTTTTGTGCAAGCTTCCAACTTTTTTCGTTCATCAATCTCGGTATGTTGTGCAGTCATGTTGACACCACAGCTCTTCCACAATAATACAAATCAGTTGGGTAACGGTTGATTGATTCTTGATTTTTGGGGGCTGTCAAACTACCCGAAGTTGACTGTTTAAGTTAGTTCGTCTATGCCTTTGTATATAATAATAAATTTTAGAATGCATGGTGTGAAAACTCGGTTTTCGATTGCATGAGTGTTCTTATGACATTTGTTTATCCATAGCGAAATGTCAAACAGAATTTAGTCCAAACAGCTAGCTGTCAGTTGTCAAATTGATTGTCACAGAAAAGGTGTTGCCAATTCGAAAATTGGGTCGGATGAATAATAGATTGCTATATGATAGCTACAAATACCCACTGTAACACATTTTTTAAAAACGATCTGCAACACACACTAGTATACCGATACTATTATAAGTTACAATAATTATTAAGATTTTTAATATTTGCTTTGATTTATTTTAGGAATTTTTTTTATAGTTTCTTTAACTTATTGTGTATGCAATTATTCATTTTAATTCAACTTTTTTTTTTTTTTCTAGGAGCCTGTATAGTCAGCAGATTCGCATCATGGTTGGCATCAATATGGATTTCTCTTCAAGCTGTTATTTCCGTAGCGTATATTGGAATGTTTATATTTAAATCATTGCCTTTTAACGAATGCGTGGGTGACATCAAATTAGCTTTAGTAAGCATTAAAACTATAATTTCTCATTTGAGACTAAATCGACTTCCTTATCTTCACAGAACGGGTATAAGGTGGTGGGCAACAATGGAGTTGAATGTATTCAAAAGACCTTTCTCACGCCATTCTGGGAAAACCCTCTCTATTTTGGACTTTTAGCAATAGGCTTAATATTTATTTGGATGACTGTCATGTTTTGGTAAGCATAAACAATATTATTGTTGATTTACATATTAATTAGTTTTTCTTGTTTACTTTGTCTTTAGCACGCACAATGCCAAAGTTTACCGACGCATATCGTTTTTCTTCGGTCTCATAGGGTTCACTCTGTTATGCTCATTAACCAGCTGGGAAGTGCATTCCTCACTGGAAAGACAGTACTTTCCGGAGCTGTGGCCATTCAACAAGTCACTGCTTTTGGACAGTACAATTTGGTTCAATGCACTTGTACAAGTGATCTACGCTACCAACATTGGATTCGGAGCACTGCCCGTGGTGACGGGAAAATTCCTCTACAAGGGCGACGCTGTCCGAACATCTGTTGTATACCTCTGCTTTAATTTACTTATCAACGCAATCGCAGTAACACTATTCATGGTTCAATTCGATAATTTAGCGTCGAGAAGCTTGAGCAATTTGGAGGCGTTGAAACCACTGACCGCAATCTACGATCGAGTATTAAACGAACCGAACGGCTTGATTGCAAAACTGATCCCATGTTTAATTTTTGCGCTAATTGTAATCTCAGCGATCGTCTCGATCACTGTTGCGATTTACACATCAATACGTCTTGTGCCACGTCATCCGAATTACGTAATTAGCTTGATTGGATTCGTGGTTGCAGTTGTGTCATTGGCAGCACCGAAATTTATCATTCCCCGTGTTTTAGACACCAGAATCGTAGGGACGCTTGTAATTACTGCGCTGATCTTCGATCTGATAGCAACCACTTGGATTTACGGAGCAAAAAATATCTACACAGACTTGGAGTTCTCAATTGGCCGACCAATATTCAAAGGTTGGGTGTACCTCTGGTGTTTGGGTCCTGCATTTCTTACGGGTGTCCTTGTTTGGTGGTGTGCTGACGACGACCAGGGCGATTTGCTATCTAACTACCTCCCGCGATGGGCACCTATACTTTTCGTAATAGCTATCATTCTGATTATAGCTTGCGTAGAAATCTTCAAACAGGTAGACTACAACTTTTTCGGAATGATTTGTGAGGCTGCAAAACCTGCAAAAGAATGGGGGCCAGCCGATCCTCTGGCACGACACGCTTGGAAGCAATGGAGGTCCGTATGCCAAGATACTGGTAGGAAAGATTTTACTTTACGTCGCCGTGGCACACGCGACTACACACATTCCATAAAAAAAGGCCAGTACTCTACATCGAAATATGGCACTAACAATTGGAAGTCCTCGACGCCAGGCAACAGCTCACCCAATTATAGTGGTTCTGTGTTTGGTGATTCGGCCATTGAAGAAGACATTAGTGTGGACAAGTATTCCGGAATAAATCAGCAATTTACAGCATTCCAAAGCAACGATGGCAAAGCGATGCGATATTCGAATAGATCCCGACAGCCTGTAACTCATGATAGACGTGGCACACAGCTGAACACCAGTGCTGCTGCACTTACAGAGAGGCACAAAGAGGTAGTCTATATCCGCAGACTATCGAATGGAGATGGAAACAACCATTCAACGAGAATAGAGATTACTCCTTCCAAAGAGTCTATTACCTATGGCACACGGAATCCCATGGGCAGAAACTCTATACAGAATTACAGCGTCCCAAATCGAACCAGCGCAAACGGAGGCAATAGACACGCTTTACAAGCGAACGGACAAGCACCAACGACAAGTCTGGGGGAAGCGGCCGTAGGAAATGGGGATCATATTTGCTGGCGAAAGTTCTCTGTAAATGCCGAAGAGTATTCCACAGAATTGTGATCGCTTAGGAAATCTCACCGATCACAGACACTAGAATTAATTTCGTACTTTGCAAAAGACTTATCTCAGTTCGAAGAGAATCGCGTTTCTCTAGTGACACTCTTCCGATACTGTGTAAATAAATTATTTTTTATTGTAGAAAAAATAATGAGAAATCAATCAAAGCAAGGGCCTATTTATGTTAATCTCTTAAGCAAGTTTGTTAATTAATAAGTAATTTTGTATATATTGTTAGAAGAAATTAAAACAATGAAAAAAGTACACTCAATGAGAAAGTTTTTTTTTCACAATGAATTTATTGGAACGAAAATGTCTTAGATTTTGCCTTATTTTCCGAACGTCAGCAGGACTATTAAAAATCCTATGGTATGGACTGGACATCATCATTTGGCATATCAAACATAAGAGAACTTTAAAAGGGCTCTATATGACATACATTTCAAAAATGATGGCTTCTCTGGCGGCAAGGAAATAAATATCAAACAAATTGGAGATAATTTATGTAAAATTTATTTATACAATTTAGTATATGATTTAAGTTTGTGGACTAGATATTAAAGATATTTATTAGATTTATAATAGTACATTTATAGAATTCACGTAGGTTTATTGAAGGCAAAAGCAAATTTAACAGAGCGAGAAGCACTGAACATTTAATATGACATGTTGAAATGTCTCTTATAAATAAAAAAGTACTTCGCCTTTCATCGTCCTCCAAGAGGCTGTAATTCAATAAATAAACGTTCACTTTTATAAAAAGGCATCTCAAGACCATATTTAAACCGAAAAATATCAATCTTGTCAATTTTGTACGAACCATTTAATCAATAATAGTAATTGAACGTTTATACGCCTAATATATAATATATGCATAATGAAATTTCAATCCTTATACAGAAAAACTACAAAAGGGTCGTAAAAACACCTTCGAGTTAATGCTTCGGGATTCGAACCCTAACCACATGCACAGAAGTTCAATGCAGAAACCACTGAGCCACGGTATCCAAAGTACAAAATTCGCTTGGGCGAGATCATCTTAATCTTAGAGTTAAACCTGAGTTAACTCCAGAAACATGTTTTCAGTGAATTTTAATGAGATAACTCCGAGTTAATCCAGCAAATTTGCTGAGTTATGTAACTCTAGATTAAGGAAAAAAATACTTTTAACAGATACTGAAAACAAAGAGCATGCAAGGCGAATGATTTTATTTACATATATTGCATAACTTGCATCTTATATATCTAAACGTTTTATGTACAGTTGAGATCCATAAAACCAACGATCTGTAGATAATATCAATTTTTTGAGTAAAGCTTTATTAAGTTGGCTATAAATAAAGTACCGTTCTTGCCACTTTTGACCAAATATATGGAATACAGTCTTATAGGACGTCTACGTATGTGGTTTATAAAAAATCGTTGGAGACGTTTTCGGTCAAATTTATTTATTTATTTATTTATTAAATTTCATCAAGCTGGGTAACCTTTATGTGCACCCTGAGGACTACTTAATACAAAAATTAATACTTATTATCAAACACCAAGGCTTAAAGTTAATAATAAACTATTTTTAAATGTATTTCGATTAGCTTCAAAATCTGTTAAGAGACAAACATTATTTGCTTCACGTAAACACCTACTTAGAGGTTCATTAATACCATAGTTTACTCTATGAAAAGGAACATGAAATAGATAACGATTTCTAAGTGCTCTCGCAGGAGCATGAAAACCGATTAAAGATAAAAGGTAGGGGCAATCAATATGATCATGCATTAGATCAGGAATAACCAGGATCGAAAAGTATTTCTTTCTAGTGTAAAGAGGTTGAATTCCAAATAATTTACATCTATGTAGTATCATACGAAGTCATATCAGTATACCAGTGAAGTCTCCGATAGGCAACTCTAGTAAATCGCTTTTGAATCTTTTCAATTCTTAAGGCATAAAGCTCATAAAAAGGATTCCACACTATACTACAGTACTCTAGAGTGGACCGAACAAATGAAAAAAAGAGACATTTTAGGGTGAAAGGGTCGGAAAAGTCCTATGAATTTCGCAAAATAAAACCAAGCATTGAATTTTCTTTTGCAATCAAGAATTCCATGTGACTCAAAAAGTTAAGTTTTTTGTCAAATACAACGCCAAGGTCTTTTTTAGATGATATAATTGACAAAGACATATTACCAATTTTATATATATAAAAAAAGGAACAAAAAGGGGGCGACAGTAGGTAAGGCTTTGACATTTTGAGATATTTAAGTATAAAAAATGTTCTCCACACCAAACTGTTAATCTCTGAAGATCTTCTTGGAGAAGAAAACAATTATCCTCAGATCAAATTTGTCGATAAATTTTTAAGTCATCAGCATACATAAAACACTGAGAATTCAATATTATATCAGGAATGTCGATAACGAAAAGGAGATATAACAAAGGGCCAAGGTGACTACCCTGGGGAACACCCGAAGTAACATACACTGGTGTCGAAATTTTGTCATCGATCATAACATATTGAATACGTTCCCTTAGATAAGAGTTGATCCATTTAAAGAAGTTGAAGTGAATTCCTAATCTATGTAGTTTTGAAGAAAGTATGTCATGATTTACTCTGTCGAAAGCCTTAGAGAAATCAGTATAGATGACATCGTATTGAAGACCATTCTCAAAGCCTTTTAAAATAGAGTTGCAAAAAATTGTCAAATTAGTGCTAGTAGATCTACCAGTAACAAAACCATGTTGGTAAGGAGAAACAATCCTCTTAAAAACAGGTGTTAGTTTAACGTAAACAAGTTTTTCAAACAATTTGTGGATGGTGGAGATTTTACAGATCGGACGATAGTTTGCAGCGTCCTGTCGTGAACCTGATTTATGAATGGGTAATAAAAAAGAACTTTTCCACTTCTTGTGGAAGTTTCCATCATCAGAGAGCGGTTGAAAATCAAGTGAAGGGGTAAAGCAAATGAGCTAGCACACATTTTTAAAATAATGGGAGGAATACCATCAACCCCTGATCGCTTATCAAATTTTAAATCAGATAGCGCCGATTCAACTTCAGGGATTGAAAAGGTCATAAAACCAGCATTTAGAAAAGTCAATATCCGAAATAGTAGCAGGTGTATCTGGAGGGTTATTCATATAAACAGATTGAAAATGTTTAGCGAACAAATTGCATATGATAGTGATCGGAGGAAGTAACGTCTTCATAATGCATGCAGCTAGGAATACCATTCGAAAGCCTCTTACTATTGATAAAGCTCCAAAAGGATTTACTATTAGTCTTTAAATTGGTTTCAACAGAAAAAATATATTGTTCATAAAGAGATTTGTTTGGAATTTTAAATTGCTTCTGAAGAATTCGATACTGTTTATATAGTTCCGGATCATTATTTTTTCGAAATTGTTTATACATCATTTTATTTTTTCTTTTATTTAAATTTATAATTCTTCTATTAAACCAAATATTTTTAAGTTTTGGGAACATACATATCAACTGCTTCCTTTACCATTTGAGTGAACTCAAAAATCTAATTTTTGTAAAGTATGCCTTAAGTAAAGTACCGTATAAGCGCTAAAACAAAAATTTCAATTTCGCCTCTAGGGATTATCTCACAGACGTTAGATATGAGGCTTCGTAGAACTCCGTTCACCAGTTTAGGCTGTAGCGTTAGGGACGAACTCACAGACGGATAGACAGAATTGGCAGACCTACTTTTTGGGCTTCTCCATCATCATCGTAATGTCAGAATTGATTAATAGATCGAGTTCGAATTTTTGCACGAATCCAATACTTGTCCTGTATTATAGGTGCAAGTTCAAGTAATAACAACGATTTTTCCTGATAGTTATTCTGCGTTAGGGTTGAGGGCGCACATTCAAGTAAGCAAATTATGTGTGTTGATTTATCTGTTGCATGAGGTATGCGCACGTGTTGTGATGTAAATTCAAATTGAGTGAAAATGTTTCCCTCGAATTTTTGGAAGAAACACTCAATTTAGTACGAAAAAAAATTGTTTTCGTCAAGTTTAGTTAGTTTTTGAGAACTATGAAATCTGCAATTAATCCACAAAATTTATTGTTTCATTTTATATTTTTTAACTCGCATGTATGTATGTATGCATGAGGAGCTCTTAAAGAGAAACATATGAGTGTACGTATCTTTAATTGCACCCAGCCTTTTTATGAGCCCGCTTCAATCGCTATTCCACTGGATTATTTCTATTATTACTATTACTTTATTTCTCAAAAACGTTGTACAGATGATATCTTAGCCTAAATTTACAATTTAATACAAATTATTAAAAAGGAGAAATAGTGTAGACCTCAATATTTTACAAAAATAGTGTTAAAGAATTATACATATAATAAATCACAATAAGTGGGGTGGTAAAGTTAAAAAGAAAAAAAAAAACAAATCATACAGGTTTGAAACATGATTTTCCAATTTGGCCTTAATTTTACAACTCTTGGTATAATTTTAGTATGCCCGTTGTCTTCAAAATGTGCTTCGAAAGGTCATTTTATTTTTTTAATATTTTCACCCACTGTTCACAACAAAGCTCAACTGCAAATGCATTTTTTCTTTGCATATTATTGACAAATTTTGGATTTAATAAATGGAACATTTGAAAAATACAAAGTGGTTGGTGAAACACGGCCCGGGTACAGCTGTTGTGTACGCAGCGCCATCTATTGGTATTTTTCCTGACTTTTCCGTAAGGCCATTCGAATTGTGAGTAATGGTCCCGAGTTCATAGAAAAATCCCATGGTAAAAGTAATTTCAGTTTTCTTCCAATTATCAACAGATAATTTGGTTTTATTGCCAAGTGATGGAATTTTAATATATACAAGCAATATGTTTATTGGGGTACCCCAATAAAATCCGTTTCAGGGGTTACGTATTTATAATAAATGGTATTTATTTGAAATGTAAAAATGGATGGAGTAGGTACTTGGAGTAAGCCGAGTTCTTCAACTTTACTTTTTTGTTCAATACATAAGTATAGATACATTGTGCTTTATTGACTTGGGTTGGACTTACGAATGAAACTAAAAACATTCGTGTTTTTGCAGGTGTAAGCACTTACGAGCACATTTGTGGGCATTTTTTTTAAAGAATAATTTCACTTGCGTGGACTTTACGGTTTATGCCCATAATTTTTCGAAAAATTTGACCTACTGTTCTATCGCTAAAGGCTGTTCTTAAACCAATTAGACATTCTAGAAAAAAAAAACTCTAAAATGGCCTGGAAAATTATTTAACAGTTGTTTCCGAATAGGTACATACTTCTACTTATTCAGCCTTATTTTGACATTCTAATTTATTCGAAAGTGAGTCGAATTCGCAAAGACTGTATTTTGACTTTGGAATGAATGAATTTATTCAAACTTTCGAAAGTTAATTGGTTGTGCGTATTTTGAAATTCACAAACACAAACACGTAATTATAGTAAGATATTTTGAATATTCTGTTGAAAATTAAATGAAGTAATTTTAATTAACAATTTCTGATCCTGTCGGTATAGGTTACGTTCTAATTAGAAAAACTGGTGGCCGGCAATTCGTATAAATAAAACAGTCCCACTCCAGTTCTATGTAAACAAAACTCCAAAGGAAAGACGACTGAATGCACGAAATTATTTTTCAACTTTATTTTTTTTACTCTTATTTTAAATTTTCTGTGATTTCCTTTTCATTCGCACTGTCCACAAAAGAAAGCAGCAATTTATTTTATCTAAAAACAACTCTAATTATTAAAAACAAATCATTTAGCAAATGTTTATTTTACTACTGACAGCACTCAAAAAAGGTAGAGTGACCAGATTCGTGCCGAGTACATGGTGGAAGAGACTTGTAATTAAATATACATGTATGTTATTTTATTATGCTTTATTTTCGTGCTCGATATTATTAAAGATATACAAAACATGTTTCATGAAATGTATTACTTAAATTTCGTCTTTAAACGCGTGAAAGAGTAACTAATTAAAATATTTCAATAGGAAAGAGAAGAGTTCTAACGCAAAAAAAAAAAAAACACTTGGTATGGTCAACCTGTGTAAAAAGAAATGTCAAACACTGACTTTGAGAGTTGAATTTATTTAAGTTCATTTTGCGTTATCATTCGAAAATGAACCTTTTTCATTCGAATCTCAAAATGCACAAAAATCTTTCGAATGAATAGAGACATTCGAAAGAATTGACTATTCATTCGAACCTCAAAATAAGCATGTTATCGCTATCTTAAAGAATTCAATCCATTTATTTTTGTAACAATCTAAGCCTACGTTTGTCGCAATGATTATAGGTGTATAAAATCTTTTTAAACAGTGATTGATTTTTTTTTAAACTTCACAAGAAACTCAAAAATCAAATATGTAGCCATCAATTCAGAATGTCTATACATTATGCATTCATATGTACATATGTATATCAACATGCATAATTTTTGGAGGCTTTTTCTTCTAAAAATATTTCATATAAAAATAGAAAGCTTGCAAGATTTATTTATCATAAAAAAATATTAGATTTTGCTACCAACGAACGACCTTTATATGTATAAGGCGTGTCTATTTGTACTTAAGTGAGATCTTGAATCAACGATTAGTTCAATTGTGAGAGGTGCGATTTGCTTCAACCGATTATTTTGATTTTATCATTCAATACAGAAAACTTATAGCTACTTATTTACCTAATCACAATTTTGTTCAACTCAGCATCAAAATTGAATACCAGAATTGTTTTCGGGGCCAATTATGCGGCTTTCATTTATTTTAAAAATTATTTTTGAGGCTGAAAAAGCAGAAGAGCATAAGATAAGAAAATGCAAGGAACACAGTTGGTATATCCCTGCTGATGCTATTGATTGGTTGAACTAGATCAGTTGCCAGCTACAATTTCAAGATACAATCTTGAGTAAAAAGTCAGCCAAAAACAAGAGACTCTTGAAGATAATATAAGGAAAAGAGATTTGGAGAACATGCATACACGTATATAATTTCATATTTGACTTTTTGTGTTCTATTTGCCATAGTTAGGGTTGGCATGTAGGCAAATGGAGCTCAGGCGAAATACAAATACAAGAGAAAGTAAGGAACGGCAGAAGAACGCCAGATGATATAGGGATACAACAGTGACCAGTCTTCTTTTTTGTTTTCTTCCTTTATTCAGTGAGGTCATGATCATGACATTCCTTTTTTCGGAGTTCGAAGTTTTTATAGTTTCGTACCTTTGTACACGATAATACCAACCAAATTAGTTTCTTTCATTTGAAGACTTTTCATATCTTTGAACTTCTACCCTCATACTACATCGACCAGCATTGTGAACCCTATGTGTAGAGCCTCCCTTTCAACTTAAGGGTAATTTTTAATCACGGAAGACAGTTGAGTTTGCCCACTACTTCATCTTCCCTACGCTTATGCGATGATTAATGACAAAATCATATAATGCTTTGCTATTAATCGTAGATCTCAAATGTTTCAATTTTTCATACTCGAGAAGCACTTTTCCATTCACAACAAAAAAAATCTGGTCTAAAATAGACCATGTAGATCAGAGAACGGGCAGAACACATATTCTTACCCAAGACATCCAGGAATACATGGCGATCTCCGCTTATGATAGCTTCATTGTCAGCAAGGAATAACTAATGAGCTCATCAGTTTTCCAATTTTTCTTCTAGCTTGTATATTAGGACTGCAATAAACAGCAGAGGACTTAAGACAATGCCCTGGTGGATACCACCTTTAACTGAGAACTGTTCGCCGATTACGGCGAGTCATCCTAATTTTGTCTTCACTCCTACATACATATCCATATTACCTATAAGAATCTGTAACTCTCCGATGTCTAACCACAACCAATATCAAATCTTTTAGTTGTCTGTGAAACTTTTTTTCTTATTAAATCAACAAATACCTTGTGCAATTTCTTTTAAAAAATCACTAAGATCCTTTTAGTTTGGATTGCATCTGTGGTGGTGACAACCCCGCGGTTAATGCGCACTGATTATCAGATAGCCTTATTACTTTCTGATACCCGCTCAACAAAACTCATATCATCTTAATAGAACTGTAATTATCATAGTTTCTTATATCAACTTTTGTTTGTGCACAGCTTCCTGGAAGATATTTTTTTCTTGCACAGATACACAGTATAGGGCAAGTTTTGGATTCGTGAAAATTTTCGATCTCGGGATTTTGATAAATTCTGATATTACCTTTTTAGAGAAGTCGAAAAGGGTCTGAAAATTTTGTCTGTCTGTATGTCAGCGAGGCTACAGCCCAAACGGGTAAACGGATTTTGATCAAACTTTATATCTAGAACTAGAACTAATATTAACGGTACTTTATTATTTTTAAATTTAATGTTTCGGCTATTTTGTCAAAGTTGTATAAGATGGCATACCACATTTTTGGCCAAAAGGGTTAATAACGGTAGTTTACTTATAGCCAAATTGGTAAAAAACTGATTTGCTGGAAAACGGCTATACCGATTTTATTTAAACTTTATGCTGAATCGAGCTTAAATACATGCTTTTAAATGGCTTACAACATTTTGGCTAACATTTTTCCTAACGGCACTTAACGCCAATTTGGTTAAAAGCCGGTTTGTTAAAAAACGGGTCAACTTATTATAGCCAACTTAACAAAAAATCAGTTTACTCGAAAACGGCTCTAAGGATTTTAACTAAATTTCATATTTAAGCTAGTCTATACAAAAGCCACAAAATGGCGTACTTGACTTATTATCTGGTTTTAGAAATATGGCCATTTCTCGGTTAATATTCAATGGATTTTGGTCAAAATCAAAACGTAAGCAAAATTTAATGAATACAAAAATATGGCTTTAATTCTATCATGAATTTAAAAAAAAAAATATTTTTTCATATAATTTTATTTTTTAAAATTCATTCATTTCCAACTTACAGCACAAAGGTGCAAGTACGTACGACCCAGTCATGCACTTTATTTTTACTGTTTAGGCATTGGATCGCCTCCCATTCGTTTTGACAAGGCAATCATGAGCATTTCGGACCCGATGTCATATTTACCAAACTCCGAAGACAGACGGACGGACGGACAGACAGACAGCGTATCAAACCCATAAGTGTTCCGTCTTTCCTTTTAAGGTCCGGAACACCAATAACGAAATTTGTTGTTATTTTATTTTAAACTTCCCTAAAGTACGTAGCTAACCCAATGCTTAAGACCAGGAATCGCCACTGCTCCGAAGATAACTCTACCGACGTGATGCTATTTCTCAAACCTGAGACCTGCCTGCTTCCTTTCAGTTTTTTTTTACTTGACTTGAAGCCGGAAATTCAAAATGTCTGGTTCATACCGTAAAACACAGTGGGGTCAGTGTTATGGTTTTGGGGTTGTATGACGTCCATCATCTCTTTGTTGAGAACGGATGAACTCAGAGACCTGTATTTAGGCCCTGGGGCAAACTCTGAAGCGATCAATTACAAAATTATTTGGGCTGGAAAAAAATCAAACAATATCCCAACAAGACAATTCTCCGTGTCACACTGCGAGCAAAAGCAAGGCTTGGATTCAGCAAAATGGTGTTAAAGACCTTAATTGGCGTCCTTAGAGCCCCGAGCTTAAACCACTTCAACACCTGTTGGCTGCATTTATAAACCTGTGAGACATTCTCCGAGAACCCGATCCAACGTTGAATTCAGCTGATTTCTATAGTTTTTTTTTTAGCTGAGTTACAAACTCAAACCTACTGCTCATAATGTTTTTATCTAGCTATTTTCAATATTGTGTACATGTTACGAAGGCAAAGTTCAAGCTTGGCTATACTGGGAAGAATGTTCTGTGCTGAAAGACATCACTATTCCGCTTTAAAATGAAGCAAAATATTTGGGAGTGATCCGGGATAAGAAACTTCATTGTTCTTAAACTTCTCAAGTCAAGGACATCAAAGACAAACCAAAAACAAAACGGCCGGGTCGTTTAGACTTCAGTCCCATGAACGATGGGTAAACGGCCAATGAGACAGAATTTCCAGATCTATTTTAGTAAAATTAATATCCATCAATACCTCAAGGTCCAGTTTACTAATTAAACCTCTTGTCATTCACCTTTCGCTGCATTAATTTACGTTTTAGCCTCTGCGTGCCGCGTGTGTTAAATTTAGTCCAACTTCATATCCATAGTATCTTCTGTAAGTGAAGTATAATAATAGAGTGTTACGTGTAGGGTATCGGACTAACCCGACTTTAATGATTGCTCTTGTTCAACTTTGGAATCTTAGCCCTTAAAGCCCTGCCATCAAAAACCTTGCTGCTCTGTTTCATCCGAATTCCAGGATTATTTTATCAAAAGCAAAAAGAAACAAATATTGTTATTCTAAATATTCCAGTTTTGGAGGCGTTTGCGTAGGTTTTGTTTGTAATGAGTACTCGTGCATATGATACATATAGATTTCGAAATAAACCTGTTGTCCTGACACATATAGAACCTGAGCGATTACTAAAATTAGAATATTTTTTATTGCAATGCTTTTGATTACTTTGAACTTTATATTTAATTGAAAATCAGTGATTATTAAAATGTTACCCGTTGCCGTAAATTTAATGAATCAATTTCTTGTTTACTGGTCGTTATGAAGGTAATTCCGTTAGCAGCAATTCAGGTATAATTCCATTATAGAATACACAAAAGAGTTCATGCCATGGGCAATTAAGCCAAGCTTAATTAGCATCTACTTCTGTCAAGCTAGAAGAAATATTGGCTAATAAATAATCAAAAACCCCGAGATCTCTAGAGTGGTATGGCATGCATGAATGCTGCGATACAAAACTATAAATATAATCAATAAATCGAAAAAACGCGTGTGACATCTCCTTTCTGCTATTCCATCCAACTTACTATCAGTTTCAAACATGTTACTTACTATACCTGTATATGGTACGAAGAATTTCTGGTTTTCTTTTTCCATCTCCATAGTTTTCATTATCACTTCTCAAGGTCGTGGACTGTAGTTTTGTGTGTTTTCGGTTTTTTATTCAAATTAATTTTGATGGACAGGTACAAAACTGTATGATGGTGCCTTTCTTATTTTTTTTTTTTTTTTTTTTGTACGTTTTCTAAAACATGTATATCGATATGGGCAGATATGAAACATTTATCTCCATCGAGGTTCCATAAGGAAATTAATCAGTCACAAGCTGAAACTTGTCTGCCAGTTCACCTCGGTAAGATCTCGCAATTATCCAACGCTAATAGCGATATTGTTGTGTTGCTCTATTAGTGTCTAAACTATAAAATAGAGGCTCATCGATAAAAAGCCATTCTTGGCATATATTTCCGTTCACTGTGTCGCTTGGAATGACCTACTTCATTCCAAATTCTGGGAAAGAAATTAATTTTTAATTAATGATTCAGTGCATATGAATAAGACGTTAATGTGAAAAGCCATACTTTTATTTACATATTTAATTCATAAATAAAGAGATAGTTGCAGGGCGTGTGGAATAGATACGTTATTTGATGATTTTGTGAAGAAGTAGAAAATTGTACTAAGCGTTTACTTGGTACATCTAAATGTTCTAACTGCTAGGTGTCGTTATTCATAAAGGTTTTGTATTTTAATACAAATTTACTTTGTCAATGGCAAAACTTCAGTCAGGGTTTAATTAAATCAAGACCAAATTAGTTCAAGAGCTCTATATCGTTTGTAGCACCGAAACTTCTTCGAGTGGGCAAAAGTTTGAAAAAATTAAGTAAAACATTTAAACATTTACGAATATTTCTGGAAATATTTTTTTTATTATTTTCCTTACAAATCATAATTATCATTTTCGAAAGTCTATACATTGTTAAAGATTGAACTTAAATCTATAAAGTATTTAATTAGTTTATTTTAATAGATTTTCTAAAAATGTTTTTTTATATTGTTTGACTTATAAACTTTTTTTGTCATAGATAACACCATCGTATCCGGTCTGGGCCAGTACTAAAAACTTGTTTTAGTCTACATTTCTACACCTACATATATACATACAGATATCCTTCTCGCGTGACTAGGCATAAATCGATTTTTTAAATAACATTTACACATGGATATTATTTGAAATCACTAACTAGAACATAGTCGAAATTAATTTTCTGATGAATATACACATTCAGGCATTTTACTTGTTATAACTGCTATTGGGTTACCATAACTAGAAATCGAAAGGATTATCAGATTTGAAAACTTTAGTTTACAGATTGTTATATAATATTTGTTATCAATGACTGGTTCATGGAAACGTGCACATATATCTATACGTTTTGTGTAAGTTGGCTAAAATAAAATACCGGTATAACCAGTTAAAACGTAGTTTGTCTTCAGAAAATTAGCTCAAATATTAAATTTAACCATTAACCGTTTATAAGAAAAAGCCATTTTGTTATGTTGTTAAATTTTTCAAAACTAAAGATTGTAACTCTTGGAAATTAAGCTTAAAAAATTGTTTAGAAATCCATATGTTCAAAACCCATAAAAATCCTCAGGAATAAAGAGCTCCCAATAGCATTTACACAACCATATCAGTGCTAAAATCGCGTTTCATTTCGCAGGTATTCGTTTCGCTATTCTAGTCGTGAATTATCTAAGTTTCCAAATTCGCAATTTTCTCTCGTCGTTAGCAAAAATCAATCAGAATCAAACTACGACATTTTAAGTAGTTTCTAGGCTGACTGTTGAAAAACGCTTCAATCCTTCAGTCTACATTGGCGTTCAGTAAAACGAAATGGTTGAAGACGTTTATGAAAAAAATGACATTGTGTTAAGTTGGCTACAAGCAAAGTACCGTTAGTAACAATTTTGGTCAAAAAGTAGTATGTCATTTGAAGGAATTTATTAAACAGTCTATGTGTGCAATTTAAAGAAAATCGTCGGAGCCGTTTTTGAGCAAATTGACCGAAGCCCATTAATCCTTAAAAAATACCTTAATACGCAATTTAGGCAAAAAAAAACCTGTAAGCCATTTTATAGCATTTTAAGTTTATAATTAAATGTAAAAAATTTAATAAAATCAGTTCATCAAATCAAGCAAATCACGTTTTCGCCAAATGGGCCTTAAATACCGTTACAAAAACTTATGTCCAAAATGTGGTAAGTCGTCTTATAACTCTGAGTATATAATTCTTGAAGCCATTTTCACTCAAATCGGCTTTTGCCAACATTTTTTGGAATTTTGTTTTGATTTGCTTTTTTTTAATCCCTTTTTATACACTTTTCTATTAAAAATCTCCTTTTGTACGTTTGTCTGTCACCAGTTTCTAGGCCTAAATTTTTGAGGTAAGACAATGAAGTCTTTTGATATCGGGAGAGAACAAGTGTACAAATTTTCAAAATCCGTCCACTGACACACTCACTTCAAATATTTTCTTCTTGAACAGATTATAGTTTTTTTAAACGTTTGGGTCTTAGTAAACGAATTTTAAAAATTGTTCAACTTATACTGTATTTCACTTTTAAGTTCGTGGCACACTTATGTATATGTATGTATATTATGTATATTTAAAGGGCTTTGCTGTCAGGAACACGAGGAATACTCTCCGTCTGTCTGTCCGTTTGTCCGTCTGTCCGTCTGTCCGTCTGTCCGTCGGTCCGTCTGTCCGTTTGTCCGTCTGTCCGTTTGTCCGTCTGTCCGTTTGTCCGTCTGTCCGTCTGTCCGTCTGTCCGTCTGTCCGTCTGTCCGTCTGTCCGTCTGTCCGTCTGTCCGTCTGTCCGTCTGTCCGTCTGTCCGTCTGTCCGTCTGTCCGTCTGTCCGTCTGTCCGTCTGTCCGTCTGTCCGTCTGTCCGTCTGTCCGTCTGTCCGTCTGTCCGTCTGTGCGTCTGTCCGTCTGTCCGTCTGTCCGTCTGTCCGTCTGTCCGTCTGTCCGTCTGTCCGTCTGTCCGTCTGTCCGTCCAGGCGGATTGTAGCATTTTTCACTGGGTTTCGAAAGGAATCGCTTTTTAAACCCAAAAATGTCTAAGCGTCGAAGGCATAGTAGCACCTATAGTGATATATGTGAAGAATCCTTTTGTTGCATCTTAGGAAATTCACCCTGTATAAAAATGTTTTTGACTTATTACAATTTTTCATCTAAAATGTTTCCAAGTGAGATACACATGAACATCTCTGAGTTATTTTCAATTCTTGTCTAATAAAATTAAATGAGATTTTATGTTTAAAAAAAATACCGAATAAAACAAACAATAAAACAAACAATAAAACATTTTTCTTATCGCGAACTAAACCGGCGATGAACACTTTTTCTGTTTATTCATTTTGCCCTTTGATAATATCAGTTTAAGGACTTAAATAGTTATGAGAATCAGTTATTTCTTCCAACCTGAAAAATAAACGGTGAAACTTTTTTTTTGTATTTGTAAATAGCAAATACATTTTCCCTTAATTTTTTAACACATTTGTTGGAATAATGCTTGTAGTTTAACAGAAAATTAGTAAAAAATGTTAAATGCAATCCACAAATACAAATTTGTAATTAAAATTGTAATTTTATGATATAAGCCACTGATCGTCCAAATAAGATATTCCCATTTTTCTACGGTGCCAGACTATTGTCGGATCAGAATCGAATTATATCATTTCATAGGTTTTCAGCGTTACAACCCTTAAAAGAAATATTAAAACGGATTGTTTAAATGTAGTCAATAAAATCTCAAGTAAAATAAGCAATTTATTTAGCGAAAATAAATCCTATTTGTGCTTAGCTAATCGTAATAATTATTGTTAAAGATGTGCGTCTTTTAGATTATATGTACATCTATGCTATTTAAATAAATCTCCATTGCCTCAGAAACTATCAACATCGAGTTAAAAATTAAATTAAAGTGTCAAACCATTGTAATTAAATTCATATGGATAAAAAATGCATAACTTCTTTCGATATAATCAATAATATACATATAATAAATCCGAACGAATCCACTCCTGTTAAATATAAGCCACATTAACAATTTGTCAAACACTTTACGACTGTAATCTGCACACCCACTTTTTCACTATCAAATGGTTTAACTAAGTGTAAATTAAAAATATAAATATTACGTATACGCCACCGAGCTAATAATGTATGCCAATGTTGGAAGCAACATGCTGTGCAATCTCAGAGATTTGCACATCACTCATTTCGCTATATACATATATGTATGCGTATGTATAAAGGCTTTTTTAATTTGCTTTGCTGAAGGAAGATGGACATTCTGTGTGAACGCACCACATGTTTGCATCTGACTATTGAGTCGGCTTCGGTGGTGTTTATAGGTATATAATTAACCTAAATTGAATTCATTCACACAGCTACCATCACGCAGTTAAAGTCAATGCTAATCCCGTACATCACATCAAGGGGAAAAGGTTAAAATCTAATACATACCATTTCCGGTAACAACTTTGAATAAAGTCGTAAAATAAGATCGTTAATACCTCTATGTTACACGCAAGAGACTAGTCAACGCGTGTTTTAACTTTAAGCACTATAAATAGTCAATATATTGCAATCGAATTAATGATTTTAATTATTATAAAATTATTCAATGCTTGTAAATCCTGGTCGCTGAGTTTGATGATAGAAGGTCATTTCCATTTCACCCTTTTTCGCAATACGACAGTGTGTGTGGAATGCTATATTTTTGTATAATGTGGAGGTGATGGTGTTAATTGATTTCTTTACCTTTGCAATTATAACACAAATGGAAGAATTTTCTGTTTTTCTTTATATGATGCAACTAATCGAATTTAATTTCTAGTGATTTGTTGATGTATTTCATTGAGTAATTACTAAAATTCAAATTGGGAAGCTTAAGAAAGCTCACTAACTTTCTGATACTGTCACCTTATATTGTAAGTTAAGAATTAATTTATACAAATAAGTATTGATTAGTGGGCTGGATTATCGAACTCCCGTGACATTTTCCCAGTGTTTGTGTTTCGGATCATTAACCAGCTCATTGGTTCTGCTTTGATTAGTGTATTTCGACTTTAGGAATATTATTCAATTAGCATTGTATAGGAAAGGATTTGTAACATTTATTGGAAACGAGTATCACAGAGGCTAAAGCGCACTCAAACCCACTTGCCAAACATTTCAAATTCCAACCCTTAACTCTTGGTAAGATGACGAGTTACTCGCGCAACACTATTTTTGTAGTTATAAGGAATTAGTAAATTCAAGAGTTTTTAGAAAATAAAATATTAATGTTGTATGGCTTCCAGGAAATCCATTGCACAGATGAGTCAAATTCATTCAAAGGAATTTATAGCATCTACACAATTACCATTGAATTCGTTTAACTAAGAGTCATACAATGGCCTGTTCGCGAATTATGACATAGAAATGTAGAAATATAGGATAAACGATAATAACGAAGTTATTCAGTGGGAAGATTCAGAATACCGTGTTTATAATTGAAACAGACATCTATTTCATCCCCCATCCTAGGTGGAATTTTTCCAAACTTTGTTAGTGATGGATCCTGCCAAAATCTGCAAACTATGGAAGGAATTATTAACTCCACTGAAAAAAAGTTTCCGCAAGGAATATAGCCCGGGCTGGAGTACGAAAAGTGAATAACTCTATAAATAATTTGAGAGAAGTGGATACGAAGAACTGGGAATAATATTCTGAAATCTATTTGATTAGAAATAAAATGATATGAAATTTATACATTCGGGTAGAAAGGCTTCTGGAATGCTACGCAAGTTAGGAAGGTCCAATTCATTGTCAATAAAAACATCAAAAGTCGATCTTGAACTCGTGGTACAAATAAATAATTGTTGTAAAGACTGTATCGTACGTATGTACATATGTACTTGCACTTTAATGTTGTAGGTGAAAATGAACAACTAAATATTTCCACTCCAAATAATTGTGATATTCGATTTAATACCTTCATATATGTACATATGTACATAAATAATTTGTTTGGTAAAACATCCAGTTCGTATCGTATTTGTTCTATGAGTATTTTATACTGTAAGATTGTCCTATTCTTTCGTTAAAATTCAACCTTCGCAAGGGTGAAGTATCTCATAAACGTGAACTGTGTTAGTTTTTTATTATTTCACGTCATCAATAGTCTACTGTATAATTAATAAGAAAAGTACCGTTGTACGTATTTATAACCAAAGTTTAACTTGATTCAGCTTGTAAATGAGCCAACATGTATACCGGACATTGTAAGTCACTCCGCCAACACGCCTGATAATGAACCATTGATCTATTAGCGCCTCTAGGCCGATCTGACCATAACATCATATCAGCTAAATTGTCGTACTCCCACCACGCACTTAAAGAACAAACTCCTAAAGGAAAAGTATGGCGTTACGAGAAAGCCTTAATAACTTTTTATGAGTTTTAACCGGTCACTATGCTTCCTCGATAATGACGTGGATGCCGCCACTGATATGATCACCAACACGATTCTCTTAGGTATGAGTGACTTTATTCCTAACAGAATAAAAAGCATTAAATCTAAGGCAAACTCTTGGTTTGATCAGAGCTGTAAAGAGGATATCAGGTTAAAAGAAGTAATTTTTCGAGCTTATAAAGCCAACAAATCTGAGGAAAACCGAAAGAAGTTTAAACAACATAGAAAAGACTGCAATGTCCACATTCTACGTGTAAAATTCCTATACGACCAAAAATTGAGGCAAAACACTCTACAGTGTCCCAAAGGTAGTAAAAATATTTGGTCATTCGTCAAAGACATCAAAAACTCTGCCTCATCTGCCATCCCAACGCTCATTTACTATGTTGTATCTGCTAATCTGATAGCTGCACAATTCGCAACTAATTCCACACTGCATGATAGTGCTTGTACTTGAGAGCGTAGATTCTTCTGTGGGACAAGTCCACTTTCGCACTTGCACAGTTGCAGGAGTTCTTAAAGGTCTTAACATACAGAAATCCGTTGGTCCAGATGGTATTCCCGCTATAGTTCTGAAGAGATGTTCTTTCACGCTGATAAAACCACTGCGTAAGCTTTTCTGTCTGTCTTACTATTCTGGGCTCTTTTCGAGTAGATCGAAAACAGCATTTGTCCAGGCTGTACTTAAGAAAGACGAATCTTCCTCTCCAACCAATTATCGACCCATTGCACTTACGTCCCTTCTTTCCAAGGTCATGGAAACCCTAATAAATTTAAAAGAGTTTGGCATCAGGCTCTTTTGTCGAAAATGTGAACATATGATATCGGCGAGTCTCTTCTTCAATGGATTAGAAATTATCTTTCGGGGCGTTCAAGTTGTAGTGGATGGGTTCAAATGAGATATCAACCACATAAATGCTGGTGTTCCCCAGGGCTCAGTTCTCACGACCCTACTCTTCGGCCGTAGAAGAGAAACGGCAACGTATGTTAAACTAATTAAATTCCGATCTTGACAGCACAATCAAATGGGATTCAACCAACAGAGTGAAAATTTAATCCATCCAAAACGCAATGCTGTCTCCTGTCAGGCAAGCGAAACCAAGACCCCCAACCATTATCCATGAATGGTACTTGCATTGCGGAAACCGAAAGACTTGCTGTTCTCGATATGTGTATCAATTAGCATCTCCGATGGAACGATCACATATTCGAGGTCGCCAAAATTGCAGCCAATTGTCTAGGATTCCTTAAGGGGTGCAAGAAATACACTACCCCGTCTGATTTGGCCACAATTTACAAGGCGTATATCCGCCCAGAGCTGGAATATAACACTCACATCTGGTCTGGTGCACCTAAGACGTTTTGTACCCTTCAAAATTTCACCCGCAATACACGTCACGCTTTGAATGCACATCAGTTTAGCCTTAAGCTCAACTTCGGACGTACTCTCAAGAACAGAGATTCATTTATTGGACGAACGACACGCATGTGGAATAAACTCCCAGGCTCTGTGTTCCCGATCTATATAAAGGTCAATATTTTGATGTAATGAGTACATTATTGACCGTGTAAAATCTGCTATTGCTTGCCGCCTATACTATCAAAAATATTCAAACAAAAGAATGTATAAACAATGCTATGTTTTTTTTTTACACAAATTTGTCAAGCCCATATAAAGGTGTATTAAAAGCTTTTTTATATTGGCAAGGTCTATCAATGCCATTGTACTACTTCCAAGAATCAATGTGATGTTAACAAATTCGAACAGACAAATCTGGTTTGGTTTTAATCTCTGTTCGGCGTGAAAAGGATTGGTGAAAAACTTGATATTAGTGTACAACAAACATTAGCATATTTTAGTTGGGGTACAAAATTAATATTTTAAATATATTGGCACTAAACATGTTTGCAGTCGGCTCGAAAAGAAATACCTGTAAAACAGGTAGCTTTAGTTTGTTCAAATACATAAATTGATGAAATTTTGAATATTTGTAGTTATTTCAAATAAACTTGCTTGCGATTTAAAAATAAATTTCGTGTTTTACTTCATAATAGTTTGTGTATATGGGGATTTTGTATAAACAAAATATTCGTAATACAAATGATTTTACCAGTCTTTTTTTATTGAATGCTGTTGGTTTTAACGGGACATATTTCTGCTATATAAAAATATATACATATATGTAGGAAATTAACATATATCAACCTTAAAAACTCAGGAAATTAAAAGGTTAAATGAAGAGCACTGTGGGAAGATATAAATTTCTTAAGTTGTGTCTACAAGTAAAGTAATTCTATTTAACTGGTTATCTCTCTCTTAAATTGTTCTTTTTCAACTTGTTTATAAATAGAAAAGTAATAAACAATAAATATAATTAACTGATTAGGTTAATTAGTTATAGGTTATTTTTTTCAAATTGATTTACCTCGTACACACAAGAATTTGCAACCGAAAGACATGGAAAATGTATAGAAATTCATATACCATGTATTTGTACTATGAAGAAAATATGTGCAAAGTGCTGTATCAATTACCTTTTTCTGAGTACTTGATAGTACATTTTCAAGTAAATTTTCGGGCACTTCTTGAGAACTACTCTTTTTAAGACTTTGTGAGGCGAATCAAATGCGTTTATGATATATTTTATTTTGATTTTGATGAGTTTATTTTTTAAAATACAGTATAATTTACTGCGAAGAGCGTGTGAAAATTAGACCTCCAGTCATAGCTGAAATCATATTCAGACATTATTCAATGGCTTTTCATTTTTCTGTTTTATTTCAATTTAAAGTTATTTGCCTTTGTAGTGGCGACCAATGCTGTCGCTTTATAATTTGTAAGAGTATCCCAAATTCACATTTTTGGGTATCATTTTCAAGCATTTCACATTTTCAACAGAAGCAGACTTTATTTGTATTATTTAGGATGACATTTATATTCACTGGAGTCTGGATAGACTTAACACTGCAAAAATGCAGGAATTTTTTTTTAAATTCTAGCTCCATTCGACAAGGAAATACTCGTACATTTATGCTTTTCGAACGAATGGTCGTAAACGAAAATAATATTAAGCAGACTTCAAAAAAGGTATTACTTACTTGGCGGTTAGTGTTTTGAACTATCGCGCGACAGATCTGAGGTTAAATACCGAGAAATATTGTCTATTTTTATGGGAAGGTTATAGCTCCTGTAACTTACATAAGAGAACTCATTGTAGCTTCTATTGCACTTTTATGCTGCAAGTCGGTCAGTGAAAAAAAAATCTTTTTGATAATGTTTTTTTACAAATCAATTCCATATTATTCACAATCACAATTTTTAAAGTTGATTGTAGTGTAAGTATTTAGGCTTATTCGGACAAATCTGTTATTCTGTTATGAATTTCCTGATATGAATTATAAAAGACTTTGCTTATAAAAGATCTTTTAAAATTGGTATTCTGTGTTTCGAACTTTTATGCCAAACTGTCAAAACAAATAGCTGTTTGCCGGTACCTACTTAATTTGTACCATAAACATTTAAATTCAGACTTAAAAAGTAAGCTTTCAATAAAAATACACTTAATAATTGTGTTATAACTCTTTAAAATATTTGTTAGGTGTGAATTAAGCTTGGACAGCCGGAAGACGTAGTCGGACTTGATTGGCCAGCAATCGCCCTTGGCAGAGACTTCCCAAATGACGAAAGAGTCAGAAGATCTACACTCAATGCTGGAAACTAAAATCCCTCTGAGCTAGCTACATATGCAAATTCGTTGATGATTTCGGCAACATTTCTCACTTAGACGAATCATGGGATTACAAAGAATGATAAAGCTGTCTTGGAGGTTTTGAGTCATAGATTCAATAAGAGCAAACAAAATGTGCGTACATATTTATGCCGCCAAAGACTAGCAAAGCAATGCTCAATTTATTCACTGAATTGAAACTGAATGCTATTTGGGTATAATTTTCGAGTTTTTGGTATCCCAGTATCACTAGCTCTGAAATAGTATCCAAAAGATACTATGGTATCCACTTTGACAGCACTGGTGGCCACATAATTTTAAAATTCTTTTTTTTTTTCTTTATTTTTTGTCAATAAATATTTCTCTTCAAAGTCTATATACAGCATTTTGTTCCTCTTGGTTAATCAATAATAATAATGATGTTGAAAATGTGGAATGTTCACTGTGAAGCTGTGTTTCTTCGTAAATTTGTGGATTCTTGATTAATGTGCCTGCTTCTACTTTCAATTATTTCATTGTATGACTGAATGCAAGAATGGAATCGATTATTTTTTTAGCAGGTGGCAAGTTTGATGTTTCTAGTATTTGAAGGAAGCCGCGTGCTTTCCGTTTGAGTGTTCAAAACGACTCTGGTGACTGTTTCCATCCCTTTTTTGTTCCCTTGTTCACTAAGTCGTAGTTTCCTTTCATTTAAGTAGTGATTTGACTTCCTGAGATACATAACTTTGCCATTCATATAAGGAGGGCAGCAAGCCAAAATTCCAGGCCTTAAGAATGTAATATTAAGCACTTTGAGATTGAAAAGTTATTTGAATTGAACTTTTGAATTTTTGATGTACCTATACATATGCTTTGAGTTAGTACTTTCATACACATTATGCTTTATATTTTAGACTTTTTTTTTTAAAAAAAAAAAGGTGGAATACACCCTCTTGTATAAAGCTAAAGTCATGTTGCCATGGATGTAGAACATAATATAAGTAAGACAATACTCAAGCGTTTCGCTCCCATAATATCGATATTAAAACACCAATAGTCAATCAACTTAAAAGCCACTCGTAATAAGAGTGAATATGCAAGTTATTTTTGCTTTTTAAATCCGCGCACCCAGTTTTCGAAAAAAAAAACTTTCTTTAGTAATTTTATAAGAAAGTTGATATTATCTAGTTGAAGTGTAGTATTTCCATATGTATACTATCCATATATGTAATAATATTAAAGTAAAAGTAACAATAGCTTTTTAATGCTTCGGAATTGACAGGTTAACGGTTGGGATTCCCGTCCTTTTGATGCGAAACCTGAATTCTCCAAGATTGTGTAATGGCACATGCTTCTAAGTTATATCTGGGCCGAGATATTGTTAGTGCTATTATAATTAGTGGCACAGCTAAAGGAAAACATTTTTCGATCCTACGAATCATATCGGATTTACCTTTTCAATTAGAAAGATTGTAATTCTCATTATAAAGTATTCTTAAACAAGACTTAAACAAAACCCAAAGAAACTGAAAGTGGCCTGTGTTCAGTTTGAAAATTCGTGCGTCCAAACCAGTGTTGCCGCAAGAGTTTGGAAAAAAGTATCTCCGCAGACAGAAGAAAAGTATCAAAAGGTATCATAATAGGAATTATGAGAAAAACTGCCATTATTATTATTTTGTTAATATTAAAAAAATGAAGTCAAGCTATAATGCCTAAAATAACATGAATATCCTCAAGTCTTTTACAAAAAATATATCCATCCAAACAGGCGCCAAGTCGACTACAAGAATATTTTGGTAAATTATCAAAAAAATGACGGAAAGATAACATACAGTTCAGTGAATAAGAGTATTGCCTGGCATATTATAGTATTTTGTTGTCGGAATTAAAAAGTATCAAAATAGGCATTTTAGAGAATTCGAAGTATCACGTCGAAATTAAGATTAAAAAGTATCACTTTTGATACTTTGGTATCATTATGGCAACACTGGTCCAAACTATAAATCTTAGCTCAGCTGCGATCAATCGAAGGCAGATGGACCTGCGAAAAAAAAAATAACAAATTACAAATCGACGTGGCACTTCTGATACATTGTAGCTATACTTTTCTTGGCAGACAATTTGACAATTTCTCTTTTAATCTTATTAATTAAGTGAATTCTACTTAAATTTGTAATCAAAATATTTCTTTGTTCATCCTAACAGTTAGATGGTATGTCCCTATAATTTTTTTAAAATTTTTTTGTACGAATAACAGTGTTGCATTTGGAGAATTTTACAGTTTTTTAAACGCACATATATCCAAAACGAGGACAAAATTTAAAATTCTATCTCAAACAGAACTTCGATTCGTTCATTACCTTTTCATTAACACCAAAAAAATCTCAAATTTATACTGTTTACTGGCTAAAGTTTTATTTTGAAAATTGGTATTTTTCGTAAAAAACACGAAAGTTGTCTGAGTATATTTTAAATAAAACAACAACAAAGCAATTTTTCAAAATTTGGGCTGGAACAAAAGATTAAATCCCATTCTTTAATATGCCATAATAAACAATGCAATCGGTTCACTATTGGCTGAATAGCGTTGTTTTGAAAATACACAATTTTTGCCTTTTGCCCAAATTCTGGGTGGAGGCCTCTTAAACTATAAATTGTATTTACTTACTGTACCACTTCTTCATCACGACGAATGTATCATACCAATTCCATGAGAAAGATTTTGCCAGCAATATTTATTTGTATAGCATATGTATGTATGTCATAATTTACTTTGAGTTTTAGCCTTTGGTATATTTACTTAAATCTATAATGCTACTTTCAGTATGTTTTGAGAAATTTTTATCGCAATTGCATCTACCATTTATTCATATGGATCCCAAATTCAGTAGTATGATCTAAACATAAAGTAATGATTGAAATAACAGAAAACTTATAAAATGTCAAAGACTAATCTCCATATGACTTCGAAGGGAAAAATTAAAAATATGTGTATAGGTAAATGCAAATAATGTACTGCATTTCGTTAAATGAGATGCGGAATACTTTCTTCATTAACCTGATGCTTGGTACGGTTAGATGAGACGGAGTTTAGCCATTACTGTTGCCTGGAATAATTGCAACACTGCTGGGGACTGATTCAGCATTAAAATTGCCTTTCGATATGAACACATTTGTAACTTCTCTTTGCATCATACGTGAGCAAAGATATGGCTCAGATGATTTGAGAATGCAAGCTCATAGTTTGGCAAGAGAGCCCTAAGTCACACAAAGAAACAATCAAGTAACTGGATACGAAGTAAAAGCTTGCTATAGGGCTACAACTTAATTGATTTATTCACATTTTAAACTTTAAAAAGTAACCTTAGACTCGAAATTGGGTTTCCTTATTTGTTTGTTTTTAAGAATATGTATCATATATATGTAGATGCCATGATAAACATTGACATCTGTTTGTTCATATTATACTATACTATTCGAACACGGGCGGATTAACTATTTTTTTTTTTTTGTATACATATGTATACATACATACCCATGTATATATCGTACAAATGAAACCGGCTTAATCCATGGAGCATAAAAGTAAATCAATGTCACATTTTGATGCAGTGGCGCAAGCGTTAAACTAAAGAGTTAATCATTGGTGGTATTTCATACCTAAACACACCCACGCATCACTAGCCGCATCAGCAGAAATTTTCCGGCAAACTATACATAAACATTTAAACATTTGCATGACTACAGTATTATTTTGAACAAAGCAAAAAAAAAAAAAAAATAGAAAAATATATGGTATAGAAATATCTTATAGAATAAAGAGAAAAGGATGAACTACTACTTTATTCTTCGTATGAGGTCCTCTTTAGTTGTATCTACGATAACTGTTTAACTACTTATTTAGTCAGCCAAATTCTAAATTTCAGTTTCACTTGAAATGAAATTAAAATCGATCTAGAGTGAAATGTTGCATTCTAGATTTTGCTTTTATCTACATATATCGATTAATTTTTTTTCAAATTAAAACAAACCCAAATTGGCATGGCACTCGATTTTATCGATTTAGGTTGGATTTCAAAGCGACAATTCTATTTAGTGTGAAATGGTGCAAAACGACCGTATTAAAAATGTAAATTAATGAAAATTGCATGTTAAGGTTCATTTTTTAATATATGTATTTATGTAAAATAATGTATTTAAACTTCATTAAACATTCAACTTCTGGATCTGGATCCTCATCGTAAGATGTTGGTCCTCTTCATTCTGTTGTGGACCCGCATGGCAGTTTATCGGGAAACTATTGACTGCCCATGACATGGATTGGGCCAGTAGTGCAACAATCAAGTTCGAAATATAGCGTTTGCTTTACCTCCTCGAGTGTGACACGGTGGTTTATAATATTTATTTATTTTTTTACCTCTGCATAGTGTTCCCTAGCCAGCTAAAAAAAACGTAAGTGCGAGATTGTCTAGGGTTTTATGCCTAAACTAGGTAACCTGGGCTAGTAATCCGCGCTACGGAAACCGACGCATTGCCTTGGATAACGACTGAAAACACGTTGACAATTTTTCAAGAGATGGTAGGAGTATTATTCGCCAGCAATATGCACCCAAGTTATACTGTAGTGTGCGTAGTAAAAAATTTCCGAGTTCGCACTATAATCCCCAGTAAGGAACACATTATTCCCGCGCTAAATCAATAAGCTGGTAGAACTTGACGGCATACCGTAGCATAGCTGAGGTACATTTCCAGAAACCGCACACAATTTCTCATAGGCGTTGTAGAGGCCATAGGTCCCATTGAATTTTCTGCAAATGTTGTGAATCAAGCAAATAAACTTTAATTATTTGTTCAACGTCTCAGTGACAGAAGTTTTTAATTTCACAGAGAGTGATTTCGAAAAAAAATATTCGATATTAGTAAATCGGTTGAAATGTAGAACATTGAAATCCAATTCACTCGATTTGCAATTTAGATTTCAATTTAATTTCACTTGAATTCTGGTGACGTATACAAACAAAGAAGAGAATAGGACCTAACATAGAGCCCTGGAGCACATCGAAATTAAATTAAATTCGTTATTCGTACAAACATTTTGAAAAGAGGGAAGTTTTATTTAAGCTAAATATTTAATTTAGTTGTTAGTAAGGCCCAATGCACTTACCAAAGCTACTTTTATATAGCTAATTGTAAATATTACACGCTGACTGGTATTTTTGCCAGACTTTTAGATTCTTATAAACGACGAATGACTTATTACTTTTTATATTTTTCCAAAATCCACACAAGTCACTCAAAATCTGCAGGGACCACACGCTTTGCAATAATTTATTCCTGAAGTAACAAATGAAAATAATATTCCATACCATTATGAAACTACCTTTTCTATACTAATAGATTTTGCAAACTTATTACTAAAACTGCATCTTCTCCATTTTCTTCCTTCTCCTACTGCCGTTAAGTTTCATTAACGTTAAATTGCATGTAATGATCATGACCTTCTTCAGCTAACTTAACGCATACCTACATACATATGTATGCTAGTTTGTGAGCAATACAAATATATTTTTGCTTCATTTTTGAGATACAATCTTAGTGCACATTGGATTATAAACAAATTTATAAATGCTGATATAAATATGGATACCAATAATCCAGTCGCCTTCCCGCCGGTTATTGCCTTTTAATTTCTACTATGTGGTAAATTTATTCACGTTGAACTTGGTGCGTATCGTACGAAATAAATTTCACACAAATTCCTGTTTTTTAAGGGTTAATACACCACACCCAGTGACTATGCAGTTGAAACAGCGCCGCTTCAGACAGCCGCAATAATTTAGGAAGTTTTCTTTTGAATTGTTACAGAGGTAGTTCGTTGCAAAGGTCAGAGCTTAAGTTAACAGCACTTAATATATTTTTTTAGACTATGTCGAAGAGTTGGCCTTTTATGAAGGAAGATTAATTTCATGGCAGTGTAGCCTCTCAAGGTCATACCTTATGTAAGTTTTATGAAATTCGCTGCCGTCGCACTCTTGTATACCATGATCAGTATGATGCACGGAGAAATTGATTCCCTGAAAGAAGAAAACAAGATTATTATCCAACCAAACTTGTTGTACGCGTAAAATTTGCAATTTCAAAACAAAAAACAATTCGTATTTGCGGATTTTTTAGGTTAGTCTTAAATGACTAGCCGCAGGTGTTATATATTATATCATCGGACCAATATAAATAGCAAAAAGTCTGCTCTGTACTTAATTCAGTTCTTGCTTTGAATTAGTAATTCCAGACGGAAACAAATCTTGACAAATAGAAATTAGCATTGAGTTCGCAAACTGCAAACACAAATCAAATCGAACGAGACAAATATGCAGAATATTTTAGTCTAACCAAATAAACAGTAAAAGTCTGTGAGAATTGACAACCACAAACCGGTTGAAATACTATTAATGACGTCAGGTGGATGGATGTGGAGCACATTTTATGCATATTGCACGAATAAAAAGATTTTGGCGCCTACCAACATCGTTGCAATGCCGATTTTTTATAGTATAAGCAAACTGCAATTTGTTGTTGTACGACTTAAAAATATTTGTTTCCGCTTTTGATTTTATTTGCATATCATGGTCGTTCTTCGTGAGAATCTATCTACGAGTTGGTCAAAATTTGTATTTTGAAATGTTTGCGTTTATAGTTTGGAGATACCACCCTTTTAACCAAATGTCTTTATGCGGGTACTTACTACAAACTTTGTGCAAAGGATGATTCATTAAAAGGTACTTTTTTGTCTATAAATTTTGTCAACACCTAAGGCTGCGGCCTCGCAGTGAGTGAAGAGCAGTTGAGCAATTGAGCGACGCAAAAAAATTAAAACACATACATGAAATTGTATTGCGGCGGTCAGGTGCTGTGTGATTTAAGTGATAGAGCGACGTCGCTCTACAATCAAATCTGTTTCATTTTTTATTCTATCGCTAAGCGACGAAGTAAGTCAATAGAGAAAATGAGAGAGGAAAGTTTGATATGGCAGGACAGCCATAAATACATATTACCTACCGAAAATGATATAAGTGATGAATTTCACCATAATTTTCCGTTTTTCGATTTATGGGATATATATTATACACTAAATCTTAATTTGCTTGGTCTCCTAAAAGCTCTCTTATTATGAACGCCACTTTGAACTTAAAGGAACTGCACTTGACGATAGCATTTTCGCAACTAATCGTTCAGCGTGGCCGAAACCTAACGCGTAAGTCGTGTTAGCCTGTTATATGTACTAGGTATTTTTGTTCGTTGTTTTCATCATGAAACTTTTAAGCTGTATTACAAAAATCGGCGTTCTGCGAGGAATCTGATTCGTACACTGAGATCAACTTACGGATTACAATTAATTTCGAACTTAGTGCTATATAGAGTCCGAGGTATACGTGGATAAGCCAGATACGATTGAGGAATTGGTAGACAGTTCCCCTGGCGTTATTCGCCAAAAACTACTCGAAATGCTAGAACGAGCCATCACAAAATGAAAATCAAAATACACTTTAATCGTAGTTATGACAAACATTAGAGATAATAAATAATACATATATATATGTTATCCGTAATCCCCACAGGTGGACCAGATGCAGTAAAGTGGGAGAGCTCTAATCCTGTTACTGTGTATAATGATCTTGCGGTAAAGAAAGGACCAATGGTGGAAATATGTAAGTCTTAATATGAATATCTCATTATTTAAATTTATTTTTAAACGAATTAGGTAAACTGCTTCAAACACTTCTTTACATATTTATATCTACCAACTGAAAAGTTTGTGCACATGCATAAAGAAGTAAACATTAAATTCAAAGTGGAATTACAAACATACGAGGCGGGTTCAAAAAGTATCGCGAATTTTGAATTTTCGCGGGTTAATCGAATTTCGATTTTTTTGTGGCGTTATGTTGGTACTCATGTCTCTCACTCATGCCTACAAGCTCGGCCATTTTGAATGTTCACTAAATTGTTGACAGCTACTTTGCTTGCACGTGTTTTGGATCGTCTTCGATTTTTACCTATTCAAAAAAATGGATGAAAGTTTTGCTGACAGTTTTCTTCGATTACAGGGGCGTGGTGCATCATGAGTTCTTGCCACAGGGTAGAACGGTCAAAAAGGAATATTACCTGCAAGTTATGCGCAATTTGCGCGAAGCAATCCGCCAGAAACGCCCGGATTTGTGGAAGAACAAAAATTGGCTTTTGCACCACGATAACGCCCCTGCTCACACATCGTTACTTGTGCGCGACTTTTTGGCCAAAAACAACACACTAATGATGCCGCAGCCACCGTATTCCCCAGATCTGGCCCCCTGTGACTTTTTCTTGTTCCCTAAACTGAAGAGGCCCATGAAAGGACGACGTTACGCTACGCTTGACGAGATAAAGACGGCATCGAAAGAGGAGCTGAACAAGATAAAAAAAAATGATTTTTTGAAGTGCTTCGACGATTGGAAAAACCGTTGGCACAAGTGTATAATATCTCATGGGGATTACTTTGAAGGGGACAAAATAGATATTCATGAATAAATAAATAATTTTTGAAAAAACACAAAATTCGCGATACTTTTTGAACAGACCTCGTAGACACTTTTGAAGCCCGCCTCTAGACAAGACAATTTTTAAAAAATATATTTTTAGGAATTTTACAAGAGACATGGATGTAGGTATTCACCTATGTATCTTGCAGATTTGATACAGAATAAGCCTTAAATATGAGTGCAGTCAGTTAATTGTACGTTTTCTTTTAAAATTTAACTCATACTTACAGTGTTTTTTACAAAAAGAGAAAATTACCTCGCACCATTTATTTGTTATGTAAAAATATTAAATTACAACGATTAGCAAACAGTTTAGAAGGAAGGATAATATCATTAAACTACGATTTGTTTTCTGGCCATTCATATAACTTTATATACTTTACCTCAGTCCGCACACCGTTAAAAAAAAACAGCAAATTTTTTGAATTCTTTTGAAAATTGTTCGAATACGAAGACTTTCGGTAATGCTTATCCTGTGACTTTTAGTGCAAGAAATTTCCTTGGTCTAATTTGTGAAAACTATCAAACAAAACTTTTTTTTTTTATTTTCTTGTTGATTACTTTTTTGTAACATCAGCTTTCTCTGAGAAAATGTTGCCCCCACTCCGTAAAAATTTTGAATCTATGAATTTTAGTGCACAATATTATAATATATTTAAGGAACGCTATTGCTTAACTACGCAATTGCTATATTTTTTTGCCAAATGGCATTGCAAATTGCAAAGCAAGGCAATGTATTTCGCATTTAACTTTTTCCAAAATAGCTGAATCTAAGGTTAAGTGAACTAACAGTACAAATAGTATTGAAATATTTGTTGTTTAATGACATATCGACATTTTAAATTGGAACCATAAAACGCTTATGTTAATTGTTATGAAATATCAATTGCAATTACCATTAAAAAAGATTTTAAGCACATGTTTTATTGTATTTATTCAATCCGCTATCGCACAGAAGAAAGTCATAATTTCTCACCGCAATTTTATAGAACGTACGTCTGCCAATACCATTTTAAAACATTTTATAAAATTAAAAGGCATTTTAAATCTCTGCTCTTAAGGTCTTAAATTCGAAGTGAAATTGAACTCGTACTATTATTAAGGGTACAAACTTTATTTAAGACTATATTTTAAAATGATCTGTTTGTCAAATTCACACATCACTAGAAGCCGCAGTTTCGCAACAACATGCATACATATGCAGGTGAAATTCATAAAGTAAAATAAGAATATAAACCACCGAAACACTCAAAACTCGTATAGACTATAGATTTACCTATAGAATTGGCTAGATCATTGGCAGGTAGATTTTCAACGGCGAATTGGGAGTATTGGGGTTACCCTGATCTCCGCAATCGACACATGCGGTTGCAGTTAGACCTGCAGTCGTTACAACTTCACATTCATCCTAACGATGACGTAGAGTACATTTGACAAAAATCTCATCATGGGCACAATAGGCACTCGAATGGCCAAATCGTTGCCAACGGAAACATTGTAAGGATGGCAAAACAGTTTGTCCTGTCACTTTTGAGAATGTTTTTAAGTGTATCTGGATCATTGCCCAGATTGTCTTTTAAGTCTTTTTCTGTCTTTTTGTTTGTTTTTTTTGCACATTCGTCTTCACTGCTGCGCTAGCGCCAGAGTAAGATGGAGATATAGACGTTTGTTTAGGCACACTGTTACCGTACACCGAAGCGACACCGCCACGCCGCGGCCGACATGATTTGCGGCGGTAGCCGAATAACTGTTAATCACTGAATTTGTTTCGCCAAATTCTGCTCCGATAAAGTGTTGCATATTTCTCGTTTTGTCTACAGATCTTTCAATGTTTAAAAGATCCTCCTCCTTTAATAAATCCGATGGAAATTCGAAGGAACTTGGCCTACTCGCGTCGAGGCGCCATTGTTGGCACATAAACCGTGAGATTTTTCTTACTAATTGAATGAGGTTTATTGGGTTTGTTTCACTACCGATTCAATTAAATATGTCGGACCACGTCTCGACACAATTAAACAAAAAAATCTCTATCAGCTTTATAACTGTTCATAAGGACCATTTTACAAGAGTTCTGTAAAAAACGTTGACAACTAGTCTTAGAGAAGAGAAAATTCCCTCTCAGGAACCAGAATAATTGAGTTTTGAATTTAATTGCTACATTTCGGTTTAAAATTCTTCGGTGGAGCGGAATAGTTGTTACAATATGTTATAATTTAGTACAAACCGTCTTCATATGTACTTATATGTAGAAGTAGTAGTAGTAGTAGTAGGAGTGGTAGTAGTAGTAGTATTATTATCCTGTGATATCTATGATAACTGTATCTATATGCGGGTGGCCACACTAACCTTACGCAAAATAACGCAAAAACAAAAATCTTAACTTTAGGTTATAACTATAATTTTGTCCAAACATGGGTTATAAGTAGATTTACTAGTGAACCGGAACCTGTCAGCTTGCGATTGTAACACATACCTACATATGTACATACTCCTAGGAATGAGCGATAATCATTTATCAAGAATTCTAGAGCATGTTAACAATCTTGTACACATCATTCATTATTAATCAATGATTCCAAAAATAGAATTCACCAAAACGGAAATAAGCAAAAAAACAAATTTTATACTTGAGTTCAATGCTTTAATTTAAGTCGACGATCGTAAATGTCCGTCAGAGTGACGAATAGCCGAAAGCACATGCGTGTACACCACAAACGTCTATATTTTAATAGAAAAATATTCGTTTCAAAGATCACTCAGTGACAATGAACCCTAGCTATGCAGCAGATGCAATTAAGAGATGACAATAAACTTTTGAATAACGATAATAAACTCTCATCTTCAAATACATTTAAAATACGCACACCTTTAAAAATAAAGTCAAAAGCTTTTCAGCGACATTCCAACGAATTCTCGGTGAATGCGGAAGATTTTTTATGTTAGAATTTTTGAATAGAAAATTTTATCCAACCCAAGGTCACTACGATCAGATTGACGCTATGAAATGTCTAAAAAGATTAAGTTTTCAATACATTTGGGAAAAAAAAGGTTGACATCTCTACATCAAGCTTCTCTTCGATGTGAGAAAATTTATTGCTCAATATTTTTTTTCTTATTAGCAGCAGGTTTGGTAAAACAAGTTGTTCATTCGTAAGCCAATGAAAATCGAAGCTCTTCAATGAATATATTTACACGAATAAAACATTAATCAAAGCTACCGAGAGTAAAGTCATCCAAAAGCGTTCACATGCACTTCAACTACTTGACATGAGAAGGTGCTACAGTTGAATATCTAAGTAGATGCTTTATAGTTTTATAATTATGAGATAATTTAAATTTCAAGAGATTTATAGTATGGTAAATTTGTATTTTTAACGGTTCGTTATTTTTTATTCGTCATTTTAGTTGAGAGATCAGTTTGTCTCAAGCGTTAAATACGGATGAACACATTAAAAAGTAAAACAAAATAACTTTTTTCTGATGTTTGATTTTTTCTGGAAAATAAATTACTACAACAAATTGATAGCAATGTCTAAAAGTTAGAAATTCCTTGACTTTTACGGTTGGTAGCACATGGCCGATTTTGGCACATTTTATTTTGCTTTGCCAACAACTGTGTAGAAGGTGAAGGTAGAATAGCTTCACGCAGAAATATAAATATAGTAAAAACAGTTCAAATTTACTTTAAAAAAAACTTAGAGTCCGCAATATGAATAGGGTGTAGTAACGATCGCATTTATTATGCAAGTGTGCAAGTGCAATAAGAACTTGTGGTTGGGTGAGTTTGAGGTGTTCAAGATATTTGACTAAGAATAGCAGATTTACATATATAAAGTTTGTATCTTTTTGTTACAGCACATATAGCTTTTTCCAAAATCTGTCTATGTATGTATTAATTTGTATCTGAAGGAGAATCTTAGTATATATAGCGAATAAATTACTAAATGCAGATACACTCAGAAAACCTTGTTAATAATAAACAGAACTAATGATAAGCTTATACTTTACTGGTGCAGATCAAGTATTCATATATGTACGTGTTTGAATTTCAAAACCGATAGCAAATAAATAAAATATAATGGTCCTTATGTAATTATCTTAGATGACACCCTTAAAGATTTCAGACTAAAAGTTTGCAAGGGCCAAACTTCGAATCAATTTGTTACATTTTGTGCCTTGTTTTTACGCAGAGCTTCTACAAAGCCGAAACGTCTTCGTATGCGATTTCTGTTTAAGTGCCTCTACTTTCCGGATAGCTATTGACCCTTTTCGAAAATTCCCTGACGATTCCTTCGCTGTTTGGATCTTTTAAACTATTGAGCGGGTCCTCATTATCAATCGGCGTTGAATGAGGGCTGCGGCCACTTGCTAGTTGTTTCGTAATGCTATAAACGGTTCTCCTGTATGCTGAATCTACTCATTACTTCTTATGCGTAGTTTGTTGATCCGTCTATATGTCTTCTTGGAAATCCGGGCATACAAAATGTTGACTTCGATTTTTTAAGCTTTCGTTTACTTTTGCTTCGTATGAAAGTCTAACCGTTTAAAGTCATTTTATAAAGTAAATCAAATCACATTAAAATTTTGAAATAGTTTTTTATGAGTTATAATATTAATTTTCGACGGAACTACTTGATACGGTCTTCCAAACACATACTTTTATTATGGGCAACTTCTGCACTGAAGAAAACTTGACGTAAAATTTTGACATTCGCTTCCGACTGCTCTTATAGTTCAGCCTTCAGGTTTTGTGCCCAAACATAAAGCTATTTACGACATATAGAACTAATATTTTGACATTATCATAACGGTTGCCTAAGCCGTTACTCTCCATAACATGTTTGTCGGTGCCTGCCTTGGTAATCAAGTACCGCATCACCAAAACAATATTGCCGTTTTGCGTTGCATTTTTTTCTTTTATTTGTTTGTTTCTTTAATAAGAAACTTAATCGATTAAGACCATATTAGCATCCAATTTGCATTATATGAAGTATAATGAATTATATTAAAATCAGTATTTATTTTTCAACAAATAACACATCTAGGATTGGAAAAAAACCTTTTTTAAACTTAAATCCATTGCCACTTTCGTCGTTGTATGGTTATGCCTATAAGTTAATGATAAAGCTGTTCGTTAGATATATGGTTTGGCCAGAATATCATTAAGATACCTATTGACAAACGTTTGCAGCTTCCTTGTGATAGGGACGGTCTCTTTCCAGGTATCACATCCATATAGTAGCACGGATCCAATGTTGGAACGGAAAAGTTGTAACTTGCTGTTTAAGCTAATTACATTACTTCCTCAAACTTGGGATAGCATCGCAATCCAAAACGCTTTGCCTATTCGGCTGCCTATATGCAGTTCGGTTCCGCCATCGGTTGAGACCATACTCCCAAGGGACTGGAAACTCTCTACTCTCTCAACCTTAGCAAATTATAATTTCGATTTTTTGCTTGTTTTTGATATCCAGATTCGAATCCACCATTCTGAAGTACTCAATAAAACTAATGGATCGATTGTCTAGAACAACAAATTTGTTTACTTCATTCTTCAGGACTTAATATGTTGAAGACTATTGTTTAAGTAACATACATTCATTCGGAAATTAAATATTTTTTTATTCATTCAAAGAGATAAATGAAGAATAACTGTATATTATTTCTTTATAAAGCTGTTAATCGATAACCAGAAATAACACCTTTTTGAAACTAGTTCTAAGCGTGACATTGCAAGTGTGGTTTGAACAACATATCTTTGCTAATTGAATATTTGATTTAAGTGTGGTTAAGCGTTAACTCTGAAACTAATAAGGTAAAAAGTATTAAGAGTTCACTAAGTTCGCACACCAACTCTTTTGATTAATTGTACCAAGTGAAATAATTTTGAAAATTCTTTCATTATCGTATGGTATGGACAAATTTTCGGATTAAACAGTTAGTTGACTAAAAAGCTCAATGCCCTTAGCTAAAATTCGGTTAATGTTTTAACAAGGACAAGTACATTCCTAAACCTGATAGATGTAGATATAAAAGATGGTTGTATACCAACATAACAGGATGTTTAACGAGTATCGTCAGCGGTTAACAGATGCTGTGGTGAAGATATTAGAATCTATCAAGGAGAATCGTGAATATCTTACACAGCCTCAAAATTGCTATTCGTTTTAATTAAACAAATTTTAACCGGATTTTTTTTTTAATAGAAAGTTACGTAATAGCGATTAAGTTTTCAGTTTTTAGGCATGTATGTATAGGTAACTTCTATCGAAAGTGATGATCTTTAGCATATTAAATATCCACAAGTTTGAGTCGTTTACCTTTTAAAAAGCATAGTTACGCATGTTGGGGATTTATTTTCGGAACCAGATTGTATGAAAATGTATGTTTTTTTTTTTTTTTGTAAATACGTCACCAAACAAGAAAAGAATGTTTGAAAGTTACTGCTTTTGTGCCGTCAAATTTAGTTGATTAATTTGATATAGCATGAGGAGAACGACAAATGAAGTTTAATGTTATCAAATTTGTATAAGAAGTGGGAGTAAACAACGATATTAATTTTACTGTCAAAGTCATATAGCGGATATTGGTTTTGACAAGTTGGTAAATATACATTTTTTTCAATTAAATAACGAAATGAGAAGTGTGTTGATTGGTGATGTCGTCAAAAGTAAACAAAATGTATAATCTGTTTATTATTAGTAGAGATTGCATTATAATGTTACACATTAAGTATGAATAAATGGTCTCAAATGATAAGATACTAGCCACCGAATTCTTTTCCTTTTTTTAAATAAAGAAACCTTTTCTAGGAGATATGAATATTTGTATGGAGAATATGTGCAAGTAGGTACATTGACAATATGCAACTTACAGAGACTTCTTAATTCGAAGTGGAAGAAGTAAATTAAGAAGAGTAAATAAGTATGTAACTCAAGGTAAAAATATACATACAAGTCCAATTCAAATTATGCAACGTATGAAACATTTAAGACTTTGTGGCTATTTGTTAATGAAAATAAAGTTTGTTTGTATTCGATATCATCTTATTCCATTCATATATATTTGCACATATGATTAACCACTGCAACTAGTCATTCGACTAACGAGCAATTAGAAACTAACGCAAGCATTTGTTTTTTTGTAAATTCAAAATAATGCATTAAAATGACCTTCTTTTTTGCTGCAGGAACTTTTAATTATTTGCAGATTCTACTAACTCTTTGTCCAGAACGGGCTTAAAGTACTTGTTTATGAATCGTAAGCTTATTATATGTAGACAAAATGGGCTGCATTCCTATGTGTAAAAGCGTTTTTGGTACTCAAATTAAGCTTCCATTTTTTTCGCTTGCTCCTTCCATTTAGTGGATTTAGCTCCAAGACCATATACAATTTTTTTGCAGATATGCAGCAATGATATTTAATTTCAATATATAATAAAATTAGCATGAACGGTTTTTATTAAGGCCATATAACCATCTAGTACAATTTTCTATGAGCTTAGTCTCTTCTCTAACCAAAATTTCTCTTTTGTCAACTTTCTTTTATGTATATATGCCATTGGGTTCAAGGTGAATTGCAATAATTCAATTTCGCCATTTGGAAATCGTTTGTCAAAAGTTCTGGCTAGTTCTGGCACTTCCGACAGACAGTTGACAGTTTCTAGACATTAGTATTACTGTGCGGATTTTACCTTACCTGCGCAACAATATGTTTATATGAATGTATCAAGACAATGACAATTATGAAGATATAATTTATTAGTTCTTCGGAGTAGGATGCATGTTATTGATTATAAATAGCTTTTATAAACGTGACTACTGAACTATATTCAACCGAGATAAACGAACTTACTAATTGGGCTTTGTTATAAACCATCACTTATCCACACTACAATTGGATATACTTTTCAATTTAAGGCTCTAAGTAAAATTTATTGGACTCACTTATATATGCACATATGTATGTACAAATGTGGTATAGAATAAGCAATAATTCCTTGCATATTGAAACAATAATAATTTTGTGTTTCTTGATTTTGAATTTTATTGTTATACGTAATTTATTCAAATTGTAACTGTCGTTAACTTAACAAAGGCAAACAATATAAAGAACATTTCGATATGACCCTGGACGAAAATATATACCGGAAATAAGATTTAAATGTAAAACAGTGTAGTTTGCAAGGCATGTCCGCAAAACAGCTGGTAACTTTTCTATATATTTGAATTAAATTTGAATAACTTAGCATTTCATACGTTCTTCAAATATTTATTAAGTTTATCTGAATGACGGTGATAAAAAGTATTTATTTTTAGAAATATGAAATATTTATAAAACGAGCATTGTTTGCATTTTAGAAATTAGTGAGACCTGTAAAGTTAAAGTAACTGAGACTAACAATTACCCAGTATATCGTACTTTTAATTGAAAAATTAAAGTACAAAGTACTTGGTACTTGAAAACCACTCACCGAACTAAAATCGAGAGGTTTGTTTGAACTTTTACCGTAACCTCAGTAAGCCATACACACCAAGACGAAATCATTTCGAATGAACCAAATTGACAACTAAATGCACACCAAAATAGTAAACTTTTGATTGAACGAGTTCTCACAGACATTTTATTTAGATTTCACCGATATCTCGAGGTTTCGAAACCTCAAAAATGTATTGCAAAACCTCAAAAGGTTTGGAGAAATTTGAAGAAATGTAATCCTGAGCTCTCCGATATTGATAGCGCTAAAATATTGAGTACAGCTAAAAGCAAAGCAAGACATAATGTTTAGAGGCAGTTCATATCGAGCCATATGACAGAGTACTGACTAAATTTAATATTAGACGCAACCGATTTAAAGTTAAGTTTTCCGACGACTTAGCCAATTGTCACTGCTCCAAAATGCTACAAATGCCATAGTGTGGTATCAGGAAAACAGGGTGCATATATTAGCTAGGATTTATAATTTATAAATTATAATTTCCCAGAAACTTTGATGGTTTGACTCCAGCCGCAAGGCTTTAGAAACCCTGTCCATTAGATTAGTCCATTTGCGGTTAACCATATTGGGCCTATATATTCTGTTGAGGATGTTTCTTCTTCTCTTCCATTCATAATGTTTCCTAATAGAAGTTTAGCATATTTCATTGAATGTCTATCTGCACATTCCTTGTCCTTTATACTAGCGTAGTGCCTTGAGCATTGCGCAACAATCCTTGACTAGCTCAGATTTGATGAGATCTCAAGTAGTTCCGTAGCTTCCTAGCACGGTTGTATGGTGTGTCGAAGTCGAGAAAATGCAAATTTAACGCCCGACTCCCAGTGAGTGTCAGGGAAGGTGATCCTAATAATGGAACTGTTCTATATTGCTACCTTTAAGAATCCCTATATTTCTGAGCCGTACCATAGGCCCAAATAAATCGTAAAACTTCTCGAGTGCGTTATGGGCTTGATGCGCAAATTACCCGTGATGGCAACACTGCCTGTTCTTTGTACCGTTGTTAACGTATCCTCTATTCGAGAGTATGGGCCTGACTATCGTCGTATATAGCCAATGCATTATGAGTGGTTTCAGACTCATCTGTTTTCATACAAATAAACCTTACCTCTGTGCTCAATTTTCAATATACGGTCTAACGTAATGCTAATATATTTATCTCAATCCGAAAGAGATACATAGCTAGCTGGCATAGTTCTTTTAGAACGCCGACAATTCCTACGAACCAGAGAAGCGGGAAGATAAAGCCGTCCAAGAAGATGCCCCTAGTAACATTTTTCCTTATAAAATTGCAAGGGTGGAATTTATTGTGCTATTCGTAACACTATATGTACAATTCCAGAGCCGGTCTAAAAGCTCTCTGTTCAGCAAAATTTTCATGATAAAACATATTGTATGGAAATATAATTAACGCTTATTAAAATATTTCTAAGAAAACTACAAAGCCAGAAGACCCTACTTCTCATTAATCAAAATCATTTTGTCTACCAATATAAAAGATAGACCTAAGTTTCCTTATAACTATTTTAGCATCGAAAACACTAAAACGTTGTAAAAACTACTCGTAAAAATGTTTACCACCAAAAAATAAAAAGTTCGATATCAATTTAGGATAGATTTCGCAAAGACATTACATCTCTTCTTCATCTGTTCCTTGGAGCTCTGCGCAAAGCTAATTTTTATTATATATTATTAGAAGCAATTTATTGATAATTTATTCATGCTAAGACATATGCATTAATTTAAATCTATTCCTAACAAAGACAGCCTGCAGAGAGCCACGCGAATTTATATTTTTATAAATAAAAACATCTAAGTCAGCAGATTTGGAAAAACCCCCGAAACAAGAAGTAAGATTCACTTTTTCATAAATAATAAATTTAAAAATCCGTTTCTTTGCTAAGCAAAAATGCGAACGAGATTCCACCGACATCAAGCAATTATGAAGCACTCAATAATTAACAGCTGAAATCGGTGTGAAAATCAAAAAACCATATCTAAATAATATTGACAAATTGTTAAAATTTATAAAGTAACACATTTAATAGACTCAATGCCAATCATGCAATGACATCGCCTATAGCCCAATAATATGATGCTGTTGCTCTTCATATTTTCTTTTCTTGATTTTTAAAAGCTCTGCCATGAATGGAAAACGCCTGCTAGCCTTAGGTACAGGTGCAATCATCTGTCCGATCATTAAATATAAACTTTTGCAATGTGCATTTTTCCCACACACACACGAATCTACTCCAGAGGTCGTACTCATAGACCCCAGACAACCTACCAAACAGTAACATCCCAATTTGCCATCAAAACAAGTTGCTACCAAAAATTTGTTGACGATCGTTTGTTAACAAGAAAATTAAAAAGCGCTTCGATGCGCGCAAGCCTACCTTAACATTAAACTCTATAACCCGAACTGCGACCACCAATACCAGCATGAAAAATACGTCAAAACATCTTCGGTCGCATCTCCAAAAATACGAGGCAGAATTTAAATGGCTAAATTTACCACCACATGCCGAGAGCTTTTTTTTCCCATCTTATAGTCGTGTCAGCGTGTATCGACCACAAGGTGGCCAGCTGGTAATTGCCAGATAGATAGACCAGATCTTCATTGAAATCTGGTTCCCCACGTTGATGTGGAATTCAACTGAGGGTACCACCATTTGGCAAAACCATACATTATTGCTTCTTCATCTTGATCGTCGTCGGCGTTTTAAAACTTGGCCCGTCTCCGCCGGCGTAGCATCTTCACCGAGTATATATAGAAAATCTATAAGATTTGTTATTTTAGTTGGTACTCCACACTCTGTCTAGCAGTTAACCAACACGGCTTATATCCACCTGTGTCTTTATCTATTGCCATACCGAATATCGGTCAAATTCATCGAGTAACTGAATTGTGACACGATAGGGATATTTTTTCTCAATTTTTCCGGAGAAGGATATCCTTGATAATTTTTATTTTTTTTTTTACTATTTGTGAACTATCGACGATATAGGATACCTCTGTGGATTATTGCCTGCTGATATTTGGAAGTGCTCATCATGGTGAGTAGTTAAGCAAACTTTTTGAAACACAATTTGGGACAATTACCATACTGTGCTGTCGTCGCCATGGTCATCTTGTCACTCGGTCGTCATCGCCGCCACCGCTTAAGGATTGAATGTGTGTAATTTATAGTGAAGTGTCGTTATAAAAAAGAACTCATAATAGCAACTAAGGTTTATTTAAATGTGTGTGCAGTGCAGTGCAGAAGCGATATGAACATTCAAAATATATACACCTATAGGCTATATATTTAGCTGTTGACCGATCTGACGATAACTCTACCGATTGCATAACTAGAATACAATTACAGTGTGTGGACAGAGTGGTCGGTTGCAGTGACATTTAAGCTTAGACATTAACATGATTTATAGATATAATTGTGTGAATTCAAACGACCCATAGATGTTGGTTTCTGCATCTGCAGTTGGAGCAGCTCGCGTAATTATCACTTCGCGAAGGTGTTGCTTCTTCAATCGGTCGTTTGGTTAATCGAGTTAAATGCATTAGACAATAGATGGCTGTAAGAACTAATAAAAAAGAAATATTTATGCATATCGTTGTTATCTATTGACGACATACTGCCTTCGACGTGGTTTTGCTTACCCAATGCAATGACTGTGTTTGCTCAGTAGTGGCTTTCATTGAAGGCATCGTTTACTTGTGAATAATTATGGTTATTCTTGAGCTCTATCAAAGTGTTCTGCACACAATCGGTTTCGGGTCTTGGCATGTGAACTTTAAGAGATATTTGCTGTAGCAGATTCTTGTATTTTGAATTAATTCTGCACTTGTTGGCTAACTAGCAATATTTTTGTAAGAATATTATGATAGCAGCTTAGGAACCAAAATTTAGTTCTAGCTAGCTATTAAATGCATTACTAGTCTACCATCAAGCCAAAGGACACTAGTTACGAAGTCTTATGTTTGAATCCCAGGCTAAAAATAAACGCTTACAGACTTAATACATATGTAAGATAGACTTTTGTATGTAGACTTGATTTTTTATGTTCAGTATTGTCAACAGTTTGAATTCTAGATCTAACTCAGTTGTCCTGAATTCTAGATCTAACTCAGTTGTCCTGAATTCAAAGTGTAAAACTTAATTTCTTATATATACTATTATTCTTTATATCTAAAAAGTCTAAGAAATTGTTTAAAGCACAGTAAGAAAAAGTTGCAACTGACTTCTCAGGCACTCTAGCACACTAATGCTTTTATGTTTTTTTTTTTTTTAGAAAAAACTGAGTGCGAATGGAATCAGATGTAGAAACATGCGCATATGTTTTTAAGGATTACTATATATAGAAGTAAAATAAATTATGAACTAGCACTCATTCACAAACTTGGTGTTAAATGCAGGAAATTTATCACATTTTTTTATAAAGCAGAAGCTAAATACTATTAAAATTTCGTAGGCAGGCCCCTCCAACAGTTATCACATCTCAAAAATATTTTTGTCAGATAGTAAGGAAACAGGGGAAAAAATACGCTAATGGAATATTTAGACAGATTTTTTTATTTATTTTTATGTTGGTCTCAAACACACCATTTCCGAGATTTTACAATTTTTCTCACCATAAATACACAAATACTTGTATTATTTCTCCGATGGAATGCAGGGTACTACAACTAGTTTCCTATAACATAACGCAACTCTAAAATACCGTTAGAATATAAGATCCTACATAATGTTCCCCTTCCATATACATACTTACCGATCTTACCGATCAGATAACTTCATAGTATTGTTACCTTAAAACCAAAAATTTAATCCCAATTATAAATCAATTTCTTACTTTTACTTCATAGTCAATCAAACAAGCAAGCAACTTATAATGACTAACAACAATTTTGAAGTAAACTTATGTATTTAGAGAAATTTAAGATAAAAATGATACATTTTAGAAGTGAATACCTCGTAGGTATGAAAGTTCGGATAAAAGCTTCTATATGACCTTGAATCTGCACATTATTTAACTTGAGTATGCAATAAATAGGTCATCCCGCACTGTTTTTTTTTTTTTTTTTATGAGGTATTTCCATATTCAATGAGATGAGTTATGAAGAAATGGAATTTTGTTAATATTCCAAAATTCCATTAATACCAAGCAGTAATTTCATTTTTATTATGACTTAAGGCATAAAGGCAGTATGTCTAACAATATTCGCTGCTCAAATGAGGTGTCTGAGCCATCGTGTACATCAATTATATGTATCCAGCCTTGGCCGGGTAATCTTTCAACGATATTATTGGGTACCCGAGAAGCGAACAAAATATGATAAGTGGTTGTATCGAAATAGATTTTCGATGTATGTAGGTGAAAGAAAGCACTCCTGCTAATGACTGGTCCAAACTTATTGAATAACAGTGTAGGGTATCTACTTAATCCATATCAGTGTCAACATTTTGTATTCTCTGTCACTGTCACTCATTTCACTTAAGTTCGTATGAAGTAGTTTTTTGTCAGTATTTAAGACTTTTGGAATATTTTCTTATGCTGCGAATTTTTCGTTTAAATTATGTACGAAACACCAAATTGGGATTCATTAAGCATAAAACTATTTTATGTAAGCATATAAACAAGATGAATTATTGCAATGTCGTCACATAAATATTCTCTAAGCGCTGAGTGATTCACTGTGACAGCACGTATTACTCGAACTGTAGTATTTGCCAGATTATGGTAACTGAAAAGATGACAAAGGGCATGGACCCCACGCCAAAAGTAGTAATAGAGTGCAAACACCACATAAGTGGTAACTAAATAGGCAAACTAAAAAAAGTTAAAGAATTGAGTTTAATTCCTTGACAGTCTATCGATCATATTTAGATCAGAATAAAGCGGACATGTAAATGACTATATCGGTATGTGGGTCTGATATTATTTTAAATTCAGTATCCTTTCACCAGTGCAAAGAAGAAGATATTGTCATAAAAGTCAAGCATCAAATTGACGTTAGACTCGTATACGCAAACGTAACACACGTAGCCTACAAACAGTATACACTCCGTTGACAATAAGTTTAAGAATATCGACTTTAAGCCGGTCTATTGCGGCGATTGAAAAAAAAAAAACACTGAGAAATGTCTGACAAAGACATAAAGAAATAAAAATACTTAATTACTGTCTGTAATTATTATTTAATGTTTATATTATCTAATGGTAGTATTGTCTTTAAATAATGTAGCTCCTGCGCCTTTTCCTTCATTATGCAATGGTAAATATTGTCTTTTTTGCTGGAAATTGAAATTTATAAATCAATGCTTATACATATGTACATTTCTGTCAGTTGGCTTGTAATACCACAAAATCAACTCAGTTAAGGATATACATTTAAAAGAAAACTCCGACTGTTAAACACAAGCAAGTTGGTCAAAATTCTTCGAATGATATTAATCTATTATGTAATCCAATAACCTAAACGAGTTCTCTTCATTCGTACTGCCTGCCTGTTGCCATGGGAAGCAGAGTTTATTTTTTCCCTGATTTAAATATAACTACTTACACGTGCATACATATTGTATATGTATTCCATAACTTTTAGGCCGTTTAGAGGTGTAATATCAATGTGGTCTTTGTAGGGCAAAGGGAATATTCTATTTTGCTAAATGGAATTGTGGTGTAGCTAAGGATCATGGCAAGAGAAATGTGGAGTATTAATCATATATTCTTTCTGTTGAATACAATTTGTTTTAAGTAAAAATCCTTTATGTTTTAATTTGACGCAATCATTTATGCAAATGTTTTGGTTATTTTTTTTAGAAATTGAGTCATGCAATATGCAATTCAATATGGTTCATATAAATTTGTTGCCATTTGTTATAGTTGCTAGCTATTTCTTTATGTCTATTAAAGTATCAATGCATTATGCATATATTTATATTCAGCAAAGTATAGATTTGATAGTATCGTTTTCAAACTAGAATTTGCGTTGCGTCATTTTATTCTTATTCAGACCATGAGTCTTAGTAAGTAAGCGATTCAAATTAAGATTTAAAGATTTACTAACATAACAGCACATCTTACATATTTATTATTATTGAAGTAAAAAAAAAAATATACACGTAGCCGATAACCTCAATGATAACCACATGTGTAGGCTGGAAACTTTTGGCTTTTCTGTTTCATGAGGTATACTATGAAAACTATAAACAATTTAGTTTATACCATCTGTTAAGTAATAGCACGATACAAGTGGGTTGCATGTTATTAAATTATTCAGGGGTTCTTGAGAATATTTTATTTATTTGTTTTGCATGGGATTAGTTATCTCGAATGTATACACCCGCTAGCGAATTTATTACCAATTGTAGGTGTAGTTTTCCCTTTTCATTGGAAAATGTATGTTACGGTCAGTACAAATGCCATACATATTACAAATATTAAATGTAGTCCTTATAGCGGCACTAAAGTAGCAGCCTAATACATCATAACCTTCATAAAATCAAGGGCCAGGGTAGACAGTCTATGTAACTCATTAGCAATGTACCATCACAATTGCATTTAAATTAATATATTTTTGATGTTGTCCACATTAGCTATTGTCAATTAAATGTAATTTGGAAAGAAATATATTAATTAGGAATAAATCAGGTAAAAGCCACCATCCGTACAAAATGACTTCTTTAATTTATGATAGTATGTATATTATTAGTATCAAAGTCAAAGAACACAACCGCAGGTATCTATTTCCTTCTTCCTTCTCTAATAGACTAATTCTGCATTCAATTATTGGTGTGGGTATCGTGAGAAAGTGTCTAGAGCGTGGGAGTCGAGGTTTTAATCACTGAAGATACCAAGTTTTTTTTATCGCCCCACCTCATGTCAGAGTTTAACAAACTTGAGAAAACTTTTCTAAACTCATTTGCCCTTAGAACACGTTATTAAAGTGTAGGTATGTACGTTCTATGGACTGCTTATGGCCTGGTATTCACTTATTTTTTTCTAATTTCAAAATCTAAGTAGTTAATTCAGTACAAACTGCTTCTATTCCATCACCCGTAATATTACCTTATTTGGATGCATAAAGTATCACGTTTTATAGCTTGTCATCAAGAATTTATAATCATGGACGATCTTCCTTGTGAATCGGTTTAGAACTATTATTCACTTGTTGCTAGATATTTTTGTGTATTGGTTCATAAGAAACTTTTGCAATTGTATAGTATATATTCGTTTATAAAACCTCCAGTTAAATGCTTACTACTAGAGTGAATTTTAGGTACATACTAAAACTAGTATTAGTAAATGTTAAAGTTTTAAACTTTTCGAAGCTTCTAATAATCAGGGAACTAACCTTCAATAAGTAAATTAATTCCACCTATAAACAAGTTATTCACAAGGTCATTTGATTTGAATGTCAACCACATGTCTTTATTTATTTTTTGTTTATACCTAAACTAAAACATTGTATAAAATTTGCATTATAAAACTAATTTAAACTGACATAAGCCCATTTATTTGTATGTTCACTTTTATAGTTTTCCTATATTATGTTGTAGGTACATATACACACATGTGCACCGGAATCTTCTTACTTTTCCATATCAAAGGAATAGCATTTCTTTAGTAGAACCGCGAACCCAAGTGCGATAAATACTTTCATTCTCTTTATCCAGGCTATACAAGCCTTAATTCTTTGTTTAAAATTTGGCTCATACTGTCAGTAAATTACTCAATTAAGTATAGAATTGAATAATAAGAATTAGTAAAGCTCTGGTACAAATAATAATTATAATTACAATACAAGTAATTGTCTTAACATCACAAACCAACATTCGCTAGATAGTGATCCAGATCATACGGATCAGAAAAGTAACTTTTAAGCCAAGAATATCTAAGAACTCAAAACATAATTTATAGTTAAAAATGTGAAAATATTTCACTCAAAATAAACAGAATTTAAAATCGGTGCGATGCGATGGTGACCAGTCTTGTTTTGCTTTTGTTTGTGTAACGGTATTCAAATAATAAAATTTAATTTTGATTTCGTTGTAATTTACAGCATTCTTTTTGCGTTCATGTTAGGATAGACTTAGTTTATCTTATTAATGGATATAGCTCGAACATGAGCACCGAAACTTTTATTCAATAAGCAAATGAATTGCCATTACACCGTAACCTTTTACGGTCTTTAGAGGTTTCAAAATTATTCATCATAAGTTTAAAATGTTAAATATAGTCTAAGTATTCATTACTTAAGATGGAATTAAATATTTTACTTGTTATTATTCGAAGGAAATATGTTAGTTTAAAAAAGCTGTACAACAACTAGAGACTAATAGGTCGATTGATAATAATGCTAATTATGATTAATTGACTGTTAATGTCTAAATTACACGGTCAAACTAAAGGAAATTCTACTATACAGTAGACCATGACCCAAAGAAGTCAGATGTTCGATTTCACTTAAAGCGATTTCGATGATTTTGGATTTTATACGCAACTTTTCATGGTCAGCAAGTATTAAAATTGTGACAATTTAACACCTTGCTACTAGTAGGCAAGCCCTACTCACCTGCCGTATTGGCGTGTAAATCTCAGATATTTATGATGATTACCCACTTAATGAAGCAGAAAAAGAGCTTAAGTCGAACCCCGTTTTTTGTTTGTATCTTGTCGGTGGCAATAAATAATATTAACTTCAATATACAAAAAAAAAATCAAAATATTTAATTTGGAATAATCTTTGCAATCGTGGTCACAGTAATCCACTCTTTCTGTCCTGGCCATTCGCATACAAATGGATTTAAAATTTAAACTAAATTATAATCAATATACTTAAGCACCCCATAAAATCTGTAAGTAATTTACTACGTTTCGCTGAATTTTGTAAACAGAGCCTTTTCGCCTCATTGGTCAACTGCACTAAATTTATTTTAACGAAGTCATTTTATCCTTGTTTAAAGTAAAATTTTCCACAGACATTACAGCATCCAATTAAACTGTAGGTATAAACAAAGTGGAGGTTCTCCGCGGAGGCTTTATAGCTGCCTTGTCCTCTGTGACCACCAGTCTAAATAACTGAATGAAATCAAGAAAATTGTTGCTGGCTTCTTTTTCCAGCACTCATTGAGTTAAACAGTGATCGTGACACATCTTTGTAAACCACAAGTGGTTATCTCTTCGTATAACCTAGTGTGTCCGTCAGTTTATGTTGCTGTGTATACATAATCAAATTGAACTTTGATGTAATGTAGGTGCCATCGATAATTGTACAATTTTTTCTTGACTTTGTACACACACAGTCTGCGAGTTATACTGCCATTGGTGCAATGTTGTGGCGCGGTAGGTGATAAAAATGCGAAAACTTTTAATGGCTGTGTAAATATGCACATCGTTCATCCAACCGGATGGGGGGTTTGATTAAAAATGCCAAACCAGCTCGTCACGAGAATTTGTCAATAGCGATTAGAAATATATTTCAGAGAAATATGTACACACATGTATGTGTATGCATCTGTAAAAGCTAATTGGATGTAGTGTTGGTATTGGAAACAATTTGATCTTTATAAAGAATGCACAATAACCAGATAAGTAGGTATATAACGGTTTCAGTATTGATAAAACAATTTAGCGTTTATACATACGTCTGTACTGGTTTATTGTGACTTTAGATTTATTAGTATTAGTATCATATGCCCTTTTTAATTAAAGTAATTAATCAGTAATTATTTTTTACAGTTTTTTTTTTTGGATCTCAGACAATTTAAATACAAATGACATAGGTATAAGTAAGGAATTAAATCGCTGATTTTATTAATGTATTCACTACTCTTTTGATAAGGCTTTGTTGTCACTGGAATCTATTTTGCATTCAAAATGCCTTCTACTTGTCTATAGATGGCGCCACTAAGACAGGCCTTGCACTTTTTCTATTTTGCCTTAAGTTTATTTTACATACTTGCTATGCAAAACAGGTGACAAGCATTGCATTCGTTTTCAGTGCAGTTGACTCGTTTTTTTGATCGCATGTTAACAGGCATCTGTAAGTGCGCCTGATATGTTTGAAGTTTGGCTGATTCGTCGGAAACAGTTTTTTACCCTTATTTCTGTAGAAATTTCAAGCACAAGCTAAGTCCACAGAAGTCCAAGAAATATGTGTACACAATTGCTATAGATTAGCTATTCACAGAGAGATAGTACCCCATGTTCGAAAAAGTGGATTTATTACCCACTTAGGGAGGAATAAATAACCCTCGAGTGATTGCGGTGCACCTTTCGAAACTACCATTGTAAAGAAGTGGAAGAAAATTCGGTCTGACAATACTGTCTTTCTGTCTGTCTAATCCTCTTTCCTCGAGATCACAGACTAAACAGATGGACGGATTTCGACCAATCTTTATATTTGAGGTTTGATGATAAGAGTCCCATTTGCTTGAAAAGTTTTATGAGATGACAGATTATGTTTTGCCAAATCTCTACATGGCGGTACTTAAGCTAACTTATCAAGAAGTCGAATTGCTCAAAAACGACTTTAATGGTTTTCTTTCAATTTCAAATTTGGATAAGTGTAAGGAAGTACATAAGTAGATGCATACATATGTACTCAAAATTGGCATACCACATTTTTGGCCAAAGTGCTGTTAACTTTCCTCACCGTGTGGCCAAGTGTATGTGTACAAGGTGGCGCTAGATCAATCACCCTATCGGTATGATATTTTTTTTTTATGTCGTCGTACGTCAATCATATTTGACATTTGTGAACTAGACATCTACATACAAACAGACAAGTTATGGAGCGCTATACTCCGCAAGAGCGTGGAATAATTGCGTCGATGTTTTTGGCCAATCTGTCGGTTATATTACATACCGCTGCCTGAATTGGATGATTAATTCTTATTTATATGTATGTATGTACATATGTCCTCATGCACTTTGTTTGCACTTTTGCGACTATCTTGTAGAAACCCTTTCATTACTCAGGATAAATTTTACCCATCATATAAGCTATTACTGTTTTGATTCTTTTTGGCGATATCCAGTATCACTGTAGCCTGCATTCGATCGTTCTGATAGCTATATTTTTAAATTTCATATGCCTTATAGATTTGTTTTGCTTTGCTACAGTGATATACATACATATGAACTTGATATTCGTAGCTGAAAGATGTTTAAACAAAAACAAGTTTTTATTTCCTAATATCAAAAATATTTCTGTGACTACAAATTTTAGGTATTTAACAACCCGATGCATTCAGTCCTAATTTCATAAAATCTCAATTTATAATTTTGTTCTCAAATTAGTTGTAGATATATAATTCCTTTAAATCTCTTATTTCATATTGGGGATACTATAATTGTATTGAACTCGATGCAAATGAGTTTGTTCGAGTAAAAAAAAATTCAATTTATCAATTTCCATCTTTACTTTTTTTTTTAAATAAAAAAAAAAAGAAAATAGATTAGTGAAGGACATCTTTATTTGTTTTAACTTTTACTCATAATTATTCGTTCACTGGACTCTACTTTTTACGACTAACCGCTCTGAACTCTTTATTCCAATCCAAATTTGAGCGATGTTGGGAAATATTTATATTAATAAAGTCATAATTTCGAAACCGACTTCAAGTCGGAACTAGCTCTACTTCAATAGAAACAAATACAACTAAATAAGGAACTCATCCTGTTATAAATTCGGCGTAAGTGGCAATATTTTGAAGACATTGTCCAAAATGAGAGGCATTAGGCCTGAAGAGTTATAAAATTATTGATGCTAATGTATTGTTAATTTAGTTTTGTCTGCTTATGTTTTTAGAAATAAAATAGTTTTCAATATAATTCGCTCCATAACATTTCAATCTTGAAACAGTTTTAATAAGCAATATATATAATAATAAACAATGAATATTTCAAGAAAATCCGAAAAAGTATATGCATTGAAGCTTATCCTTTACTTATTTTAAGTTTAAGCGTAACGTAAAAACATGAAAATACTCAAAGAAAGTTTGTTGTTTTCAATTTAGATTCGAACCTTGAATATCACACAATGTAGCCCAATTTACCAACCACTGAAACTTAAGTAGGATTACCTTAAATCTCTACTATGCACTTCAGTCTACTTTTAAAATAAATAAATAAATATTAGGCCGTAAGCAGCCCATAGAGGGCTTACTAGCTACCTAGCTTCTCACAGCTGTACGTATTGTGCGTGGTATACATTTCTATACGTACAGAAGGGGCCTACAGTTTTATGCCGTATCCGAAGGGCACGAGGGTTTTTGAGAAGCTTTCTCATGACAGTAAATACACTTGGATGTTTGTCAGACGCTCGAAGAGATGGGGCCGTAAAAAAAACGTTGGTGGTATTTTTCTGGATTCGAACTTGGAACCCCTTGCGCAGTAGTCCAACGCACTAACCACTGAGCCACGGCACCCATTAGTCTTCTTTTAAGAAGGTCTTAATAACATCGATAATCCTTTAAAGTTGAAGCTTCGGAAATATGAAATATAGGTGTCCACTTTATTTTGTCCCAAAATAGTCGCCTGGGACTATAGTAGGATTTACAGCGGTAGGAACAAACAAAAATGAATAACGTATAGTTATATAACATTGGACGCGAAACTTTCATATAATTGGAATCAATTCTTAATTATGTAAATCTTAAACATCAACTATTCTTAATCTATCCACAACCAAAAACATTTAAATTCAAATTAACACGGAACTACAAATTTTTATTAAAAAAATCTGGTTTTCGTTTGCTCCCTCTAGCTAGTATTTTAATTATGTATGAGACAAAGTTGTATGTATTTTGTTCGATAGACAAGAACTAAGAACTGGAACTCTGAGCACTTTTACTTTCAGCGCATTCTAATAGTTCAAATTAAAAGTGTAATAAACAAAACCAACAAGCTTCGTCAGAGCCAGCTTTCGATTTCTACAGTTACTCTATTAAATGTCAAAAGTGTCGCCGCACATATTATGGTACATAAATTGTATCCTGATTAGCTGATGGCGAGTTCAACGTCTTCAAGGTTTTCAACTTATCTTATTTAACCACAAGACATTTCACACACGCGTTTGCAAACAAATATCTAGTCCGCCTTCTTTTTTATTTTCGGAATTAGGAAATCTTCATCTCAAGAGTTATTTTTCGAATTTCGTTATGCGAGTATTTTATTAGCATTAGATACCAGTTTAGTAATATCTACCTATGTATGTAGGTATTTACTGAATTTGTTTTGTGACGTGGTTAGTTATTTTAAAACAGAAAATCTAACAAATGATGCAACCTACCGCGTTCGAACTTGAACTTACACGACCTTCGGGGTGAGATAAACGAAATTTGTTTAACTTAGCACGGGTACGATGTATTAACACATCATACCTTCGAATTGTGATATTAACCAAACGCCGATCTAGTATAATACGCACGTTCAACTCAGAAGAAGACGGTGGTTTAAGCGTATCAATTCATGTTTGCGGATATTGGGGAATTGTTGGTTCAGCTTACAACACACCCGACGCAATTTTGCAATGTAAAATGTTAATGATTAGCTGAATATGGGCGTTTTGATAGTATGCGGGGTAGCTAGAATTATTAGTTTAAGCTCGATATCGAATAGCTTGGCACACACCTAAGAAAATGATTAAGAGTATTTACTGTAGCCGATAGAGCGAAATAAAGTTCAGTGAACCACTGTTGCTAAATTAGTTGCTGATGCATTTAATATAATAAAATTGAAATTCCCTTTGTCATTTAAAAGAATATGTTGTGAGGCTTTACAATAGCACTGCAAAGTATGATGACTGTTTAATGTATTAATTAACATTCAATACGGATTTGATGATTTGGGAAGAATGGCCAAGGTTTCCGGATAAGATGACCTTGGCATTTAAATTTATGGATACCTTTAAATATTCAGAGGCAATATGTAAATATTTTTCTTTTTCTTTTACAGAGGAGCGCTTTGCTGATTTTAGCGCTTTGCGCTGTCGGTTTCTGCGCGGAACTAGAGGTAATTAAATTATTATCTACACATGTGCATTTAATAATAATTGTTTAATTTATTATACATAGATTCTGGAAGATAAAGATTTAGTTCGAAAAGAACGGGCTTTAGATGGATATGACTATCCACCTCCAAAAATACCTTTCACAGAGCCAACAACGCCTAGGACAACTCCAACTACTAGGATAATTACTACCACCCCTCGCCCAACACCTACTCGTCCAACACCCACTCGCCCAATTGTCACCCCTCCCAGGATAACTACAACGCCAAGAGTTCCTAACACACTTAGAACAACACCATACGTTCCAACAGTGCCAACAACAAAGTTAGTGACTGGATATACATATCCAACTCCTGACAGACCCTTTACATACCCACCTAGGCCACAGCCAACACCATCTAGGCCACAACCAACACCACCTAGGCCACAGCCAACACCTAGGCCACAGCCAACACCACCTAAGCCACAGCGAACTACACCTACGCCACAGCCAACACCACCTAAACCACAGCCAACTACATCCCGACCAAGAGTTACGGGTTACACTTACCCAACACCCGTCAACCCATTAACATACCCACCTAAAACCCCTAGACCAATACCAACAACTGTTCGCGTTGTTCCAACGACCAGAAGAGTACCACCTACACCAGTAGTAACTCAAAGAACAACTCCAGCACCAACATATTTGCCACCAACAACAAGACCAACAATTCGCGTTGTTCCATCGACCACAAGAGTACCACCCAGACCAGTAACAACTCCGGCACCAACATATTTGCCACCAACAACTAGATCAACAATTCGCGTTGTTCCATCGACCACAAGAGTACCACCCAGACCCGTAACAACTCCAGTACCAACATATTTGCCACCAACAACTAGACCAACAATTCGCGTTGTTCCATCGACCACAAGAGTACCACCCAGACCAGTAACAACTCCAGCACCAACATATTTGCCACCAACAACTAGAACTCCACCAACAACTGTTCGTGTTGTTCCAACGACCAGAAGAGTACCACCTACACCAGTAGTAACTCAAAGAACTACCCCAGTACCAACATATTTGCCACCAACAACTAGACCAACAATTCGCGTTGTTCCAACGACCACAAGAGTACCACCCAGACCAGTAACAACTCCGGCACCAACATATTTGCCACCAACAACTAGATCAACAATTCGCGTTGTTCCATCGACCACAAGAGTACCACCCAGACCAGTAACAACTCCAGCACCAACATATTTGCCACCAACAACTAGAACTCCACCAACAACTGTTCGTGTTGTTCCAACGACCAGAAGAGTACCACCTACACCAGTAGTAACTCGAAGAACAACTCCAGTACCAACATATTTGCCTCCGACAACTAGTCGTATTCCTCCAACTAGTCGTATTCCTCCAACTCCATTTGTTACTACTACAAGGGCACGTACAACTATTAGTTCTACTCCAGCTCCAACCTATTTACCACCCACAGTACGCACAACAAGACCTTCAGCTCCACCAATTACTCGCGTTCCTCCAGCTCCTTTTATTACCACTACTACACGTAGACCGATCACAACTCCAAGAATCATTACAATTCCTTCGACTCCAGCTTCAACATATTTACCACCAACTACCCCCAGACCAACTGTGAGAACTCCACCAACAACAACCCCCAGACCGATCACAACTCCAAGAATCATTACTATTCCTTCGACTCCAGCTTCAACATATTTACCACCCACAGTACGCACAAAAAGACCTTCACCTCCCCCAATTACTCGCGTTCCTCCAGCTCCTTTTACTTCCACTACTACACGTAGACCGACTCCGCCTATTACCTATTTACCACCAACAACAACAACAACAACCCGTAGACCGATCACAACTCCAAGAATCATAACTATTCCTTCGACTCCAGCTTCAACATATTTACCGCCAACTACCCCCACACCAACTCCACCTCCAATAACTCGCAGACCCCCATCTCCTGTAACTACACTGAGAACTACCCTACCACCAATAAGAACTCCACCTCCCACTCTACCACCGACAGTGCGTACTTCAACTCCAGCTCCAACCTATTTACCACCCACTTCACCAACAACTACAAGACGTCCACCTACGACTTCTAGAGTTCCTCCACCTCCAATTGTTACTACCCGAGCGACAACTACATATAGGCCGACTACTATACCTTCCACTTACTTACCACCATCAACAACAAGCAGACCTCTAACTACTCCAACCCAACGTACATTGTTTACATCAACTCCAGCTATAACCTATTTGCCACCAGTAACGACCCGCAGACCAACAATTCCTACAACACCAAGGACTACTCGCGTTCCTCCACCTCCAATTGTTACTACCCGACAGACAACTACATATAGACCGATTTCGACTCCAGCTTCCACCTATTTACCACCAGTAACGACCCGCAGACCACCAGCTCCTACCCAACGTACTTTACCACCCACACGTCCACCTACACTACCACCCACACGTCCACCTGCAACACTAAGGACTACTCGCGTTCCTCCACCTCCAATTGTTACTACCCGAGCGACAACTACTTATAGACCGATTTCGACTCCAGCTTCCACCTATTTACCACCAGTAACGACCCGCAGACCACCACCTCCTACCCAACGTACTTTACCACCCACACTACCACCCACACGTCCACCTGCAACACTAAGGACTACTCGCGTTCCTCCACCTCCAATTGTTACTACCCGAGCGACAACTACTTATAGACCGATTTCGACTCCAGCTTCCACCTATTTACCACCAGTAACGACCAGCAGACCAACAATTCCTACAACACCAAGGACTACTCGCGTTCCTCCACCTCCAATTGTTACTACCCGAACGACAACTACAACAAGAAGACCTATTATTACAACTCTACCTTCAACTTATCTGCCACCCACAACAAGGCCACCAATAACAACTCCCAGACCAATAACAACAACAACTCAGAGGCCCACTCCACCTCAGACTCCACCACCCGTAGTGCGTACTTCAACTCCAGGTCCAACCTATCTGCCACCAACCCCATTCCAGGGATATAAATACCCAGTGCCAAATGTTCCCTTCGTTTACTAAGCCAAAAGGATCCGACCCGGACGCTCAGCAGTAGCTGCCAAATCAGTAACACTAAAACCCTTATCTCCCCAGTGGTTAAAGATCTAGCGTAGGTAGATGGAATAACTTGACTAGGGCTAGATTCATCTAGTCATTGCAGTGTATGAAACTTTATTTTTGCCTTCCCTAAAACGAATTGTAGACAGTAAATTATTTAGTTTACACATGTCACATATGTATGTAATTAATTATTGAGATAGATTTTTGTTATTAATAAATTAAGAATTATTGTAAAACTATTCGTCAATTGTTTACCTTTTTATTCTTAGTCAAGTGTTAAATGCGAGGAACTGCTGGTGTTTTTGCATTGAAAAGTTCACGGGTTTATTTTCTTAAGATTTCGATTATATACGCAATCTATTAAACGGTTTTCAAAATCAAAAGCTGCAAAATCATGGAAAATGTACATACATGAACTAGAGTATCTTTCAATAGAAAATCGCAGGTGGTTCCTCGCACTTATTTTAAAACCATTTCAAAGCTCATGATGTGATGGCGCTACTTTTTCACTGCTGAATGCGACATGCTTTTCTCCCCCACTCTAGGTGACATTGTTTTTACCTTATATTTAAGTGTTGTGTTTATATGTTCTGTCAAAAGCTCTAATAAATAAATTAATGTAAAAAAAAACGTAAAGTATAATTAATTTCAAGCGACAGCGCAGCAATTAACATTGAACTAACTATATAATTGAATAAGCTCTTTTTGGCTTGCAGGTCAAGCAAATGTTGGTGATAATAATACCGAACAACTTTCCGGAGTGTATAATATAGACTCTAATACATCATAGCAAGATTAAATTAAATTAATATTACAATTAGAATTGAATATATAGAGTATACACCCAATGGAGTGCAACGAAGATATTTACAACGGTTTTTCAATGGAGGCGCAATGAGTGTATTCTGTAACCGCACTCGGATCTCTTTAAGGCCCTTGTGGTTCGCAGTAAGGATGTTCGAGTCTTCTTTGCACCTGTGCCATTATCTATAGCCAGGGATCGAAAAAACCGGGTATTTGGATTTTTTTGCAAAAAAGGCCAGCAGTAATTAAAGTTGTAAATTGAAAAGAAGTACATCTGGTTGATGCTGATGAAGCTGCCAGTCTTTAAACTTAACCCATTTTGAAAAGGGGGCAAACAAAATTAGTATTTTTAGCCACATAACATAAGTGGCCAAATGAAACAGTTATTTTAACTTTTTATAGTTATTGAGCAGATGGGAACTGGTTGGGTTGCACATTTATTTTTCTAGCGAAAACAAACAAGTTCATTTGACCCAATATTATTTCTGGTCAAAATAAATCGATTTAATGGACCCAATATTTTTTTAGGTCATCGAAAATGGGTAAAACAGGCTTCTAACTTTTTTGGGTGAAATATTAGGTCTCTTATTTTATCTATGACAAACTGCATTTAAAATTGTAAAGATAAAAAATAAAAACGATGATATACATATTTACATTTATATGTGGGCATGTATGCACATATTTGATGAACGAATATTACAACTCGGAGCTTTAAAAGTAAAGGGTTTTTTGTACTAAATTTTATTTACCCAAAAAAAATATTGTGTTGATTGGGTCCAATATTTTAGGCCCAAAAACATATTGGATCAAACTAACCCATTTCCTCCTCAAAAATGTAAATTATATTTTACGTATCAGCTTTCGTTGGCCCAAAACCAAAATTGCGTCGAATGAACCCATTTACTTTGGCCAAAAAAAATAGATTGTAGAGAAAACAAATACCTGTTTTACCCGCCTTTTTAAAAAAATGGGTCAATTGGGTTAGGTCTCTGCCTATAGCCTCTACATACATTTATGCAGCATAATCGCATCTTCCTCGGATAGGCTAGGGTACCAAACGGAACTACCAAACGGATTTGAGTGAAGTTTTCACCTGTAGATTCAGAATTCCTCTGCGAAGTTTTTTCTATACCACATTTTTAATTTATTTCAACAAAACCTTTTAAATAAACGAAAGAAGTATTAAATTTGATTTTTTCCCCATTTTCGGTGGTTTATCTCAATTTTTCTCAACGCTTACCAAACAGAACTAAATTGAATTTACATATCTAGAAAAAGAACTTTTATTAACAAATCCATTGGTATACATATTATCTCTGTACGTTACCTGAGACAAAAATTTATAACATAAAACATATGTATATTATTTGCATTGTATTGCGAATACGATCAGTGAAGACCATTGCCACTATCGGTGCCCAAGTGGCGTTCGTGTTTATGCATACATACGTGTTCATTTTGTAGTTATGCATGTATCTATAATCCCTAACATTTTTAAAAGGCAAAAACATTTCCTGTTAGTGATATCCTAGCCGGAATACCACTCATCCGATTTACTTGATTTTTTTTTTAAATTATAGATATGTTCGGTCTCCTTAAACAATGCTATATTTAATTTTTTAATTTAAGTGGGAAAAAAATATATCACTTACACAGATCTTACTCAATAATGGCTTTTCGGATTTAAAATCAAAAAATAGGTGAAATTAGTAAATCCACCTTGGATTCTTTTAAGATATAAATCGTCCTTCTACGTTGTCCTAAAGCTGAGCAATGATTAAAACAATTATTTAAATCATCGCCCACATTTTTCCTTCAGTGAAGACCTTCAACGGTCCAACGTAATCATGTTTTGAACTTAGGGTTTGTGGTGATTCAATGCAAACATAAAACACGTTTTATAATAAGGATCAGTATAATTAGGACTAGAATTAAAGATTAGGATTAGAAAAACTCTTCCACGTAGCGTATTACACATACGTAGAGTGAAAAAGCTATGCATTATATCTCTCTCTTTAAAATCAAGCAGGTACATGCATATGTACATAGATTGGTTTTTCATTGTGTGAATGGAATTATTTAAGGTCCATAAGATAATTCTGTTCTAATAATATAAGGAAGAAGAGCGGTTTCATACAACCACTTCCAAACCATAATAGCTTCGATTCATTATGTTTTCAGTCACTTTTACTCACTTCCGAAAGTACGAATCATCAATCCATTCGTTCTTTCGTATGAAAAATTGACAATCAGTTGGGGAAAATTCGAATCAATCAGTTATACTATTTCTTTTCTCCAATCATTTGAGATATTTTTGGAAAAACACAAAATCAGGGGTTCGCTGGAAGGGAAAATCATCGAAAGACATTGCAGAGCTAGAACGCGAGGGATGATTCTGCAATAGTGAGGGACTTTAACCCATCTAAAAAACCTCCCTGGGGGACTAACTTTCGTCATCCCGAATGGCATTGCACCTAGTTGTTCAACTAATCAGCAATTTTTTTTGAATTGTTTGAGAATTTAAAAGAGAAATCCGCCGGTTGTCTGATTTCTGAAGTTTTTTGGTAGAAAATATAACCTTATTTCTATTCTTAGCTAATTTTTATAGATCAAGCGGTTTTATCCGCCTTAATCTCCTGATTACATGGTCTGTATTTAATAATTCGGTTATTTCTAAGCTAACGTAGTTGAGAAGCCTACGTCTGTGCATTTCAGCAACTTTTTTAATTTCGTCTTCAACCATTTCGATAGTTAGATCTCGTTACGTATGTACCAAGGTGCATTGACTATGTTCCTTAGTACTTTATTTGGGAAGACCTGAATTTTTTGTAAATTTGTTTGGCATGTGCATGCCCATAACTGGAGACCATAGGTCCATACCGGTTTTAGAATTTCCTTGTATAGCAATAACTTATTGTAGTTGGACAGGGAAGAATATCTCCCAATAAGCCAATACATTTTACTGTATCGCATGTTCAACTTATTACTTGCACCGATACGTACTATAGGGCAAGTTTTGGATTCGTGAAAAAATTCGACCTCGAGATAACAATGAATTCTGACATTACGATGATAGAGAAGCTCGAAAAAGTGGGTCTGCCAATTCTGTCTGTCTGTCTGTCTGTCGGTCTGTCTGTCTGTCTGTCTGTCTGTCTGTCTGTGTGTATGTACGCTGGACTGCAGCCTAAACGGCTGGACCGATTTGCTTCAAACTTCATATCTGAGCTCTGTAGGGTCGCAATTCGAGGCGAAATCGGAATTTTCGTTCTAGCCCCGTTATTAACGGTACTTTACTTAGGGCCAATTTCACAAAAAGACGATTTTCTCGAAAACGGCTCTAACGATTTTGATTAAATTTCATATTCGAGTTTGTCTAGACAAATGCTATAAAATGGCGTACCACGTTTTTGGCTAAAAATACGTATAACGGTACTTTTCTTATTAACTGATTTTAGAAATATGGCTATTTCTCGGGTAAAACTCAATGGATTTCCATGAAAATCGAAATTTGGGCAAAATGTAATATTTAATAAAAAGTGGCATTTAAATTTATACAAAATTTTTAAAAATATTTTTTTTAAATCTAATATTTTTTTTTTATAAAAAAACTTGTTCAGTTTTAACTAACAGCACATAGGTGCAAGTACGTACGACCCAGTCGTGCACATTTTTTTTTCTTTACATGCGCTTTCCAACGCAGTTTAGCGTCTAGGGTCATGCCTAGATATTTGGCTGTGTTTGAATATTCCACTACATTGTTGTTAATGTAGACTGGAATATGTGGTACGTTTTTATACGTAAAATTAATATTCCAAGATTCTAAGTTATCAAAAAAGGGTCGATTTGCGAAAGGTAACGCTGATACGGTACATAAGTAATATCCCAGAAGTATTTTTCGCTCGAAAGTGTCCAATAGAGGAATAAGTGTCCAACAGTCAGACCCATGCAGCAAAACTGGTAAGATTAGCGTTCCATAGAGCTAGATGTTTTGTTTTGCCAAACCGAAGAAGCACCGGTTTGCTTGGTTTATTCTTCGTCGGATCTTTACAAATGTGTCATTTGTAAAATTTATGTTTGTTCCGAGTTAAGTGAACTCCTGAACTACATCGGAATTATAGTCATCAACAGTGACTTTATGCCCGATGTTTCGGACAGATAATTTTTTGTTTGTTAATAACATTTACTTCGTCTTGTATATACATATGAACATATATGGTTTATAAAATAGAGAAATATTAAAAAGACATATCATATAAAGTACTAACGGATAACCGGAAATATTGCAAATAGACCCACAGTGGACAAAACAAGTTGTCACCTTTTTATACCCTATCCTAAGGGTATATTAAGTTTGATACATACACTCAGAGAAAAATCGCAAGCTAAAATCCAGTATGATCAGGCTTGTTTTTAATTTTTTTTATTCTTACGTGCTAAATCTTAATATGACACCCATAATTCTTGTTGTAATATCATTATTCTAAAAACAAATTTTAATTCTTAAATTAAGAACAAAAAACTTGATTTTAGACTACACATCCTCTATATTAATATCTTTAAATCTAATTTCAATCTTATGGTCGTAAATTAAGCTCGCCATAATCTTGAGTTAGGTTTTTGTCTTAAAATAAGCCAAAACAATCTTAAAATTGTACAGTTAAAACAAATTAAGAACAAAACAATCTAATTTCAAGATTGTTCATGATTGGATCAAGCTCGCCAAAATCCTGAGTTAGGTTTTTGTCTTAAAATAAGCCAAAACAATCTTAAAATTGTACAGTTAAAACAAATTAAGAACAAAACTCAGAGAAAAATCGCAAGCTATAATCCAGTATGATTTGATTTCGCCGTAAGTGAATTAAAGTTTCAAAATGTGTGAAAATGAAAACATAGTTAAAACTATTGACTTAGAAGTAAATGGAAATGAACTGGAATTTTTGCTTGGGGATGATAGCGCAACCAGTTTAATTTTCCATAGCGAAAACCAAACTCTTGAAGTCAGCTCCCAGGAACAGAATGATGACCAACATTTAAGGGACCTGCTAAAAAAATTCGACTTGGAAAACATTTTTGATTATTTAAAAGGTAAGTTATTATTCACATACAATGTATAGAAAATGCCCAAAAGAAAATCAGCAAAAGCCTGTGTAAATAGAAGAGGTGTTTCTTGGTACTTGTACCAAGTACCAAGGAATTGTACTTCCACTTTTACTACAGTCCCAATGTACGTGATTACTTTACAGGTCTGGTTACAATCAGAATAGCAAAACATGTGAACTTATTTTGGATTTTTCAACTAATTTTATAATCTTTGTTTTTAGATGCAAATGTTACGTTTAGGAGCTTAAAATATATTCAAAAAAATGATTTAAAAGAAGCAGTGCCACATCTTGGTTTACGTGTTGAATTTCGTGAAAAATTATTTGCCTGGAGAAAATCTGAGGTAAAGGCTGTTACGACTTAATACAAAACGATTGATTCTAACATCTTTTATTAGTTTGGAATCGATGACGAAACATTATCTGTGCCGACAAAAGTCACGGATTGGTTGCAAAACCACGCAAGCCCTTCAACTGATAGTAGTTTTTTAAAGAATTTTTGTATAAAATGTAAATAGTATGTAAGTTAAATTTGAAATAAATGATTAAATAAAAAATTGTTTCTTTTATTGTTGACTGAACTGCATGCCTTTCTTTATTCTTTTAATAGGTGTCTTATAAGATTTGTTGAAAAATTAATGTATTTCTTTCTTAAATTCCAGAAAGACCGAAAATACACATATGAAAAAAATAAAACCCAGAAATTCGTACAGTAATTTAGGGTTTAGATCTTGGATACTTAAAATAAATTTGTTTCAGGCATGATTTAAGAACCACATTCTTAAAATAATCACGAAGTAGTATTAAAACAAGCCGCTTAAGCTTACTAAAAACAATCTTAAAATTAGATTTTTGCTCTTGTTTGAAGAATTTTCTACTCATTTTAAGTCGGATTCATTCTTATTCCCGGCGTTTTCGAGCTTAATTTGAGCGAACAATGGTCCAAAACGTAGCTTTTGTATTCTTAAAATAAATTTGTTTCAGGCTTAATTTAAGAACCACATTCTTAAAATAATCGCAAAACAGTATTAAAGTAGTAGTATTCAGTATTCTGAGTGTAGTTTGTAACATAGAGAAATATTGCAGATAGACCCAATAATGTATATATATAAATGATCAGCATCACTAGCCGAGTCGATTGAGCCATGTCCGTCCGTCCGTCCGTCCGTCTGTGTGTCACCAGTTTTTGGGCCTTAAATTTTGAGCTAGGTTGATGAAATTTTGTATACGAGGTCTTTGGAAAAGTAAGCAATACAAGTGTAAAAATTTTTAAAATCCGCCCACTGACACATCCACTTTTCAAAAAAATCACTTTTTTTCACTATTTTCATATGAATCTCGAAAAAACTTACTTGAGCAAATATGTAGATATCCACTTAATCTACAAATCGTCTATACATTGTATATGGCCACGCCCACTCTTTAGGGGCGTTTACTTCAAAAATTAATTTTCGAGTAAAAATATTAGTTTATAGGGCAAAATAGAAAATTTTGTGAATACATTTTCCACCGCCCACTGAAACGACCAAATAAGATAGGGATAGGGTATCATACGATCCGCTCCAGGCGGATTGTAGAACTTTTTCACTGGTTATTTCATTATTTGTCCTCTGATGCAGATAAACATAATATTTGGAATTTCTTGAAGAAACCTGCTAACCGTACTTTCAGTAAAATGCTGAATTCGTTCGTGTTGTTAGCTAGGAGACCCAAAAAAACTATCCTTAACGTCTGGAATGAAAGCTGCAAGGTTGCGATTTGCCAAAACTTTTCAAAACTAGACCAAAAGTGACTGGAATGCTGTAATCTTCACTAATCACAGTAAATGTTACCTTAAGGCGATGAGACAACTTAAAAAGAGAATGTGGCTTAGCAAGAAACAAATTTCTTCTAAGTTCCATGGTTTGGGGCTGTATTTCGTTCTTCAGCCAAGCCAAATTAGTATTTTGCACCGGTTCAATGAATGAAGACAGCTACATTCCCTATATGTGCTGTTTCCAGTAACAATTAATACCATCTGTCGGGATGATTCTGCGCCGTGTCATAGAGCCAACAAAGTAAGTTCTTATTATAAAGAACCCATTAAGCACTAGAAACGGAATGGTATTTATAAATCATTTTATTAATTTGGTATCTTATGTGGCACTAGGCGAAGAGTGCTTGGAAACAGCTCCAATTTTAATGCGATTGCAAATTGATCGGCTCTTTTAAGTTTAGTTATGGACGATTCAAGCTGTAATCAAGGCTAACGGTGGTCACACAAAGTATAATCCTATTTTATAGAACTCTAAAAAACTAGTTTTAATATGAAATTTCAAGAAAATTGTTAGAGCCGTTTTCGTGCAAATTGGCTAAAACCCCTTAATCCTTAAAAAAGTACTGCTGTACGCACTTTTGGCCATTTTATAAGATTAGCGATTTCAGATCTAATGTGAGCACTTCAATGAAATCGTTTACCCTTCTCAATCGTATTTTAGCCAAATATGCCATAAGCACCGTTACAACAACTTTTGCCCAAAATATGATACGTCATCTTATTACACGTGTCTGTAGTAGTCTCATCTGATTGAAATTTCCCAATCTAAATCAAATATGAGAATTAGTCAAAATCGTAGCAAATCGTTGTTTTGTCAAATTGACTTTAGGTAAAGTACCTATAATATGAGGGCTAAAACAAAAATTTCAACTTCGGCTCTAGGGTTTTCCCACAGACCTCAGGCTTAGGCTGTAGCCTCGCGGACAGAAAGACAGAACTGCCAGACTCACTTTTTTCAACTTCAATATAAAGGTCATGTCAGAGTTTATCAAGACCTCGAGATAGATAATTTTCACAAAATACGTAGATATTGGTGCGAGAAAAACAAATACGATTTGATGCGACGTACGTCGGGAGAGGAAACTATTGCTTTAAGTGTATGAGTACTGGGCAACCGGTATAGATAGTTTAATGACAAACAACTGGAGCAATTCTTCAACCTCTCTGGGTCTAATAATGAAAATTGAATTTTGAACTTACGTTAGGTATATCGATTATACGATCAGAAGTTCCTCGTAGAACGCAGATTTGTGTAATATGGCTGAATAATTTGTAGACCCTGTGCCAAGCCATGATGAAATGTCAAACAATACAAAATAAACAGATTGACACGATTCACGTGTCACTTGTCGAAAAATCCATAGACAAAAAAGTACTCCTACTCCTCCTTTAAGTTTGTAACAGAGAAATATCATAGATAGACCCAATAAAATGCATATTCATACGTACAGATGCTCAGCATCACTAGCCCAATCCATTAAGTCATGTCCATCCCTCTCTCACCAGTTTGTGGTGGTAGATCGATGAAATTTAGTGTACGAGGCCTTTGCAAAAGTAAGCAGTGACATGGGCACTTTTAGAAAATTATTTCTAAAAATCCATATATTTTTTTCTTATTAATACCATTTTATTTAGAAATAACATTCCTTTAGAAGATTGTATAAATAATTAAATAATAGAATACGAATATTATATAACTGCATCATTCGCCTGAAATTGAATTAGATTCTCAACAGGAAATCTAAATGTTGATAACTTATCCCCAGGGTTCACAGAGTCGTTCCTACTTGAGCCTTCATTTAATTTTGACTCGAGTTGGCGTTCAACTTCTCGTCCTGAAGACTTCCTTGATATGTTTGAAGTATCTTTCGTAACTGCGTGATGTGCACTTCCGTAGTCGTTAAGTTCTGAATGATTAACTTCATCATCCAAAAACTTTTCACCCGTCTCACAGTCAATGTATGTCGATTTTAGAGTCTCATTTTTTAGTGATGTACTACTACTGGAGGCGCGCTCGTGAACATCAGCATGAATAACATCATATAAATGATTCTGGGGAACAGCATTTTCTTTTTTGCTCGGAAATACATTTAAGTGAACCATTAATTGATTTGAATTGGTCTTAGATTTTTTCTTCTTAGATTTACTGACGTCCTGCAGATGTGTATCCAATCCGTTTGATGCCAAAGGAAACTTATCCCGCTGATAAGAACTGGGGTAAGTAGGCTGTGATTGAGGGAATCTCCCCTGGTACTGCTGAATACTATTTACGTAGTTTAAGTAACTGGCGCCATTGTCAATTGGCATACCATAAGGTACACCTATTGGAGGAAAGAATGGTTCAAAATTTTGGGCATTTGGTCGAACAGTTGTCACAAATTGAGTTTCTGTCAATGGCAAGACAGGGACCTTTTTTCCACTACGGATCGGATATACCTCAAGTTTTAGAGAGAATGGCTCGTTTTTCAAATTGCGCTGACCCACCAATCTATTTAAGGAGCTATTCGCTCGAAGCGCGTCCAAATAGTAGTCAGCCGATACTGGATTGTGACCACTTTGTTGGAATACTAAGCTCGGAACTACATTATTTTTATTTTTTTTATTTTTACCATTCAAGGCGAGTTGTTTTATAGCCAGTGAGTTTATATCGTTTAATGATTTTGGTTTGTACGGGTAAAAAGGATCAAAGGCAACGCGTTGGTAACTAAACTGATTCGGTGACACTTGTGGCTGTAACTGTACATATTTTCGAAATACATTCGATATTCCGCTATTCTGCAAATTCTTAAAAGATCCAGATATATGAATACCTACTGGCATACGATAATGATTTGCATTGAGAGCTTGCTCCTGCCGTAAGATGTCCTGAATATTGTTAACTCTTTTCGCCTTACTTTGTGCACTTTCCTTTTTTAAATTCTTTGCCTTCTTAAATTCAGATGGTGGTGGTCCTTCAAGCGGAAAATTAAATGGTCGTGGCTGCTCCGATGCTGTTTCTGTGTATCGCCTCCGATTCTCACTCAAAGTGCGTGCTAACCGTGGAGGGCGTGGTATTTGACTGCTAAATGATGATACATCCGTGGGGAGCCGCTCGAAATTATTGTCAGGCGAATGCGGTAAACGCCATAGCGGTAACATTAATTTTCCTTTCGAGTTCAGTGGATAGTAGTAATTAGGTTGTACTTCTAACCGCTCCACTAGGCGAAGCGTTTCATGTTGCCTTGGTGGTATGTTCACTTGTGGCATGTTCATCATTTTGTGGTTTGATGACTTTAGAGGTCTCACATCTCGCTGCGCGAAGCTCATTGGGATGCCTTTGGGGAAAATATTTTGTACAGATTGTGTGTTGTTTAGCTTTGGAATTCTTGAGGCAAATGATGATACACTTAAAATCATCAGTGAAACCTGAAAATAAAATTTATGTTCAATTCAAGTTGATTTATTAGGCAATGTTATAAAATAATGTTTATTAAGCGTCTTGACTGCATTTGTACCCAAAGGTATACTTAATTGGAAGAATTGCAGAAGTTATAACACTGTATTCAAATAGTCATAAGTATTTATTTTATGTATTTAATGTACATAAATCAAACACTCACAGGAGAAGGAATCCTGAAAAAAAAGTTGTTAAGTGTGTTTTCCATTTGGGCGAGTATGTCAATATTTGTATTTGTCAATCAGATAAATTTTGCCCAACTCAGTTTGAAGCAAAATAATGAATGGTATGTACTTAATACTCGTGAGTATTACCAGAATAAACACATTAGCAACTATCCAACTATAATACTGCCTCTTTCTACGAGCTATAGGAGTAATTGCTTGCCCTGTTTTCTGATGCGAAGGAGTAGGTTACTTAACTTCAACACTCATGTAAGACCTGATGCGGCATCTCTTGCTGACCTGACTGTCTAATGTGTCTCAGATGTCTAACAAAAGTCCTCAGAATGAGGATGGAAGGTGGATGAATTCTTTAGATGGAATCAACAGTGGAATACATTTGCAATTTTGGCAGACATCTTTCATAAGCTACTTCTACATATTCGAAGTTCAGGTCTGTAAGGATTTCCAAAATGGGTCAACGGCTGGGTTCGTACCTCCGAAGTGAGGTACTGATGTCGGTTTTTCGAACCGGCCCTCCATCGAAGGGTTTTAAGCCCTTGGAACCGGTCCTCCAGGTTGGTGGTTGTGCGGTTGTTGTAACTGCTTTACCAAGTAAAAATATTCTAGTTATGAGAGAGACACCATCTACTTCCGGTGAGCACAAAAACTTGAGTCTGTCCTCGCGCAGTACAAGGCAGATATTACAGCGATCCAGGAGAAACGATGGATAGGATCAGTGTTGCCACAAGACTTAAGAAAAAAGTATCTCCGCAGACAGAAGAAAAGTATCAAAATGTATCATAGCAGGAGTTATGAGTAAACCTGCCATTATTATTAATTTGTTAATATTAAAAACTTGAAGACAAACGACAATGCTTAAAATAGCATGAATATTCTTAATTCTTTTACAAAAAAATCTATCCATCCAAAACGGCGCCATGTCAACTACAAGAATATTTAAATAAAATATCAAAAAATTACAAAATAATCATTTCTATCGTGGAATCCGTCGGGTTTGAGTTGCACTTCGCCTATTCGACTCACAGTTCAGTGAATATTGAAGTATTGCCTGGTATATTCTAGTAATTTGTTGTTGAAATTAAAAAGTATCAAAATAGGCATTTTACAGAAACCGAAGTATCACGTCCAAATTAAGATTAAAAAGTATCACTTTTGATACTTTGGTATCATTGTGGCAACACTGGATAGGATCAGTTGTGCAGAAAACGCCGACATGCATATACATATTACAGCTGCCATAAAAGACTGCACATGTTAGGATGCGGATTCGACGAGGTAAATCGGCTTCGATAAAGAGTAGTTGATTTTGAACCGAAAAGTTATCCGCTGGCTGTAATCTAATATAGGCAACAGATGAGTTTACGGTAATTCAAGATCAGGCAAGATGAGTTGCTGTTGAAGTAATGAGAGCAAGACGAAGTAAAAACTATCTGTTCGGGTCGGCAAAAATGCTGGATTCAAAACTAAATCGACAGACTAAATATAGGGTGATTCATTTAGACTTGTTTTATTTTTCCATAGGCTTTATTACAGGTCGAGTGTAGTGACCTCATGGATCATGTTATTCTTATTCATTATTGTTTGACAAATCATCATGGAAAGGCTCACATTCCAACAACTTATCAAAATCATTCAACTGTATCTGTATTATGAAAATAAGCGTTCTGTGAAAAATGTTTTTCGTTCGCTTCGAACAACATATTGTGTTCAGCATCGACATTCCGAGTCCGTTATTGCCTTATGCCATTATAGCCACATAGATCATGTCTTTGGGGTTATAGGAAATCAAAAGTCTTCCCCAATAAGCCAGCTACATTACTCGTGTGATTCGGGAAATACCAGTCGCAACGCTGAAAACAGTGAAATTGGACCTTCAGAATGAACAATGCAAGTGGGCAACATTTACATGTTATTATATTAAAAAAGTAAATGTCAGACGCTGTAATAAAGTTTCTACAACCCAAATTAATTTTATGTGTTTTATTTAAAATTAAAAAAAAACCAGTGAAAAATGCTACAATCCGCCTGGAGCGAATCGTATGATACCCTATCCCTATCTTATTTGGTCGTGTCAGTGGGCGGTGGAAAATGTATTCACAAAATTTTCTATTTCGCCTTATAAACTAATATTTTTACTCGAAAATTAATTTTTGAAGTAAACGCCCCTAAAAAGTGGGCGTGGCCATATACAATGTATAGACGATTTGTAGATTAAGTGGATATATACATATTTGCTTAAGTAAGTTTTTTCGAGTTTCATATGAAAATAGTGACAAAATGCGATTTTTTGAAAAGTGGGCGTGTCAGTGGGCGGATTTTAAAAATTTTTACACTTGTATTGCTTACTTTTCCAAAGACCTCGTATACAAAATTTCATCAACCTAGCTCAAAATTTAAGGCCCAAAAACTGGTGACACACAGACGGACGGACGGACGGACGGACAGACGGACGGACAGACGGACGGACAGACGGACGGACAGACGGACGGACGGACATAGCTCAATCGACTCGGCTAGTGATGCTGATCATTTATATATATACTTTATGTGGTCTATCTGTAATATTTCTCTATGTTACAAACTATGTATCAAACTTAATATACCCTTAGGATAGGGTATAAACAGGTATTAAAGAATCACCCTATCATATGCTCTATAGAACGCTTATCTCACTAGTTTCGCTGTATGAAGGCGAGTGCGGGACGATAATTAAGGAAGCTGAGCAAATACTTCCCTGGATATTAGGTTCCTTATGCGAGGAGGGAGAACAGAAAAGGTACAACCACGAACTCTATAAGCTGTCTCAAGTTGTTGATGTAGTTCAAAAAGTCAAAATGGCAAACTACATTGGTTCGGCCACATCGAGCGAATGGACAACAATGCTCCAGACAAGAAGATCTTCGAATCATAGCCCCCACGTTTGAGACGGCGATGAAGATCAAACCTTCGGTAAAATGACCAAGTCATCGCGGATGCCAGAAAACTTGGTCTTCGCGACAGGAAGCAGCGCGCCTGTGACCGCAGAGGATGCAAGGCATTCATGTCTCAGACAAGGACTACTTAATTCTTCCAATTTGTAAACCAGCGGGTTCCTGTTTATCAGTATAAGAGTATTCATATTCACTAATTAATAAAAAATAAATATGCAATACAACTTTTAACTTTAAAATGTGGATAAGGATTATTCAACAATTTAACTTTTATATTAAGCTTGGAAATTATTAACGAAAACTAACGGTGCACCATGTTCATTCTAAACAGGGGAAGGAAGCTATTACACGAAATATTTTAATCAAATCACAAATAGTTTTTGAAGGTGAGGCATCATATAATAATATAGTTTCACTTATGTATCTATATTGAACTTACTGCGAGTAAAGACATTAAGAACATTCCGACAATCCACACAAATAGAATTAAGCAAAATTTCTTTGATTTGTAGAAATTGCGATTATTAATGTTATCTAAATTCGTATAAGGTAAAGGTTCCGAACAAAGCATTGTCTTTTGCAAACTACAGGCGACTTGTTCTTATGTTCGCCATTAGAATTAATTTAATATGACTGTCTTCTTTCAATACCTGAACACTACTACGTAAAATTGAGCACTTAAAGCACCCAACCTGATGAAGAAAAGAAAGTGTATTTGCTGAATATCGTGCAAATGCACAACCATCTCAAGATCAGAAAAGCGTGAAAAACGGAGTAATTGTGCGTGCACTTAAAACTATATAAAGATAAGTGTTAAACAAAATTAGTATAGACGGTATAAAATTGCAGGTAAGTCTGCTCAATCCATGCATACTATTTCGTGCACATTTATGTCGTAAAGAACATTCTTTTTAAATTGTAACAAACGCAGAGTTTGAAAACTTAAATTAACTGTTCAACTAATTTTAAATAAGCAAAAAGGTACAAAAATACATAATATGAAATTAAGACTTTGAATGCCATGTAATGACACTTTATTCGTTTAAATAGGGATAGGAGCAGATTACTCCCTTTCTTGAATAATTTGTTGTTTGTTACGTTACTGAATCACCGGGTTATAATAAGGACGTTATAATGACTACTGAAATAAAATAAAATGCCGAAGTTAGGGATTTGTTGAGCCTTAATTTGAAAAAGAGGGTAGGTAGTTATACAAGAAAGAGCAATACAAGAGAACATCGATAAAGTAGGGGAAATGATGAGATATAAATAACTGCCAAGTGAACATGCCAGTGTTGCCACAACGATAGAAGATTGTTGGAAGTAAAACAATATCACACGTCATACTTCGTTTCCTTTAATCCAAGATCCTTGTAGTGGGTACTGATTGCGCAGGATATTTAAAAAAAAAAAAAAACAAATTTAAACGTATTTTTTGTTCTATACATGTCAATGAGATTCGACTTTTTAACTTGCACCTACATATCCATACAACATATATAAAATAAGTAGGGCAAGTATTAGATTTGTTGTTCGAAAACGAGATTTGAATCAATTAAAGTAGGTCTGGCAATTCTGATTGTGGCTCTGTGTGTTCATGAGGCTAAAGCCTGAACGGGTAGATGGATTTGAATCAAGCTTCATATCTAAGGTCTGTCTGGAGAAGGAGGAATGCTCCTTTTATTTTACTTTGGAGCCAATTTTAAAACAAGACGACTTTCTGGAAAACAGCTCCAAAGATTTTGACTAAATCATATGTTTAATTTAAAGTCGGAAGTTCCAAATAGATTACATTATTATATTAGTTTATTAGTTAACTTTTTACAATGGTACTTTTCTTGTACTGAATTTGGAAAAACATTTTAAATTTTACATTAAGACAATATAGAGACTAAAAATTAAATGCATAAAAACATTTTGGCCCAAAAGTCGTTACAAATAATGTTGCTTGCTATTGGCTTATTTGGCTAAAAAGCGATTTCTTGAAAATTGATTAATCGAATTTATTAAATACTAGCTGGGCCGGCAGGCGTTGTTCTGCCCTTTTCTTGCTCAGGGCAAAAATCAATAGGTATTACTAATAAGAAACGTTGCGAACTAAAATATCGATCAACTGTAACAAAACTGAAAGGTGGTCGTATAACTACACATTCACTTGTGTAGGCTTTTTCAATTTAATTTAAAATTACTTAAAAAAATGAAGTAAAATGGCAAGCGACTCAATAATAGGCCTAAAAAACTATTATTGAATTCAAAAATAATTCTCTAACTAAATACGTTACGGCCTACTCCCTTTGGAAGGCTGCTAAATATTTAAAGAGACCTCAAGCGCAAGATGGTAAATGGATCGGCAATATTATATTATATTATTAGAAGGCAATATTATTCATATCCTGCATAAGCACACCTAATACTGGTTTTGATATGAACAATGTAATGTCTAGTACGTAATTATGTCATAGTAATACTGTGCTGAAATTCCAGTCCATTTTAACTTGCACTTTTGATATAAAACATGTAATTCTGAAATTACGTTGATAGAGAAGCTTGTATAGTGTATCTGCCGATTTTGTTTCTCTGTCCGTATGACGAGTGAATCAATTTACTTCAAATTTCATGTTAGGGAGCTATTGCATGGCCCCTAAAGGGGACATTGATTACTTTAGCGGTATCAAGCTTTTGGATAAAAATGCATGAAACGGTGTTTTGATTGTTAATTGGTTTAAGTATAGTAAAACACGAGCAATACTTGACAACGGAAAGAATATAGCATTCAGAGTTTTAAAAATTTAAGAAAATAAATATTTTTTGTTTTTTTAAGAGCCAAATTTAAAAACCATTTAAAGGTTTTTACATTTATTTAATTTTCAATAACAGCATAGAGCTAACATATACTATCCATTCGTGCAAATGACTTAGTTTTTAGGGAAGTCCATGCGCTCTTCTGTAATCTGTAAATCTGTAAGTCGGAAACTACTTGGCGGATTTGGATGAAACTTAAAATTTGAGCCAATCCTAGTATCAAAATGACCTACTGTAAGAGATATTTGGATAACATGAAAACTTGAGGAGAGACAGTGCGGTAACTAAATACAACGTATAATTTCTTTTTTTACTTGTTTTTCCACGATCTACACAAAAGTCTACGTATCTCCAATTTTTCCATGTTTTTAACACTTATGGTCTGGCTGCTGGGGGGTGGAGGGAGGGACAACATTTTCAAATGATTAGCAAGCATTTTTGTTCAACACATTTTGGGGGAAAAAAAATTTCTTACATTTATTGAGCCCTTTCAAAATTTTCTTTAATTTGATATGCCACATGATGGGGAACAAAATAATTTTTTTTCCTTCATACAAGGTGCCCAAAAAAGGGCCCCATCCATCCAGACGGACATACAGATACCGTATCAAACCCATAAGTGTTCCGTCTTTCCCTTTAAGGTGCGGAATACTAAAAATGTAAGAAATAAATAACTTAACAGAAAAATATTTAATTATCATTCAGTCTCATACAACAAATTTGTATTAAAAATAACTTATATGTATGTACTTACCTATGGTATGGACAATAAAAATAGCAAAATGTTGTAGTTATTCATCAAAAGAACGAACGTTTTTTTTTATTTTTTATATGCAAATGTTGTTGTTTCTACAATTCGAGTTGACTTCAACAAAATTACGTTTTTTGTAGACAACTGTATTCCTTGAAAGATATTGAGCTAATTTAAAATCGTAGTATGATTTTTGGTGCTAGCAGATTTATCTGACGTATCAGGTTTTGGAAGCATAATTTTTGGATAAAGTTTAGATTGCAATTTGTATTTCATATTCATATCCCCAAATATTGTATATCTCTCGGTGCATACAGCAACTTTTATTAAGTGTACATATCTATATATTTTTTAAGAATACGGGAGAACAATTTAACTCAAAATTTGCTAATTATTATTTAAGCCGTATTATGTAAGCTCCTATATTAAAATTAACTAGCTAATTGCCCGCAGCTCCACTCGTGTGGACTACAAAGTTATTATTATACACTATTCTAAGGGTAGGTATATTAAGTTTGATACATAGTTTGTAACATGATCAGCAACATTAGCCGAGTCGATTGAGCCATGTCCGTGTGTCACCAGTTTTCGGTCCTTAAATTTTGTATACGAGGTCATTGAAAAAAAAAGCTACAAGTGTAAACATTTTTAAAAACCGCCCATTAAATATTGTTCCTAGGAAGTGATATTTTTCCAACGAAAACGCTGAAAAACTGTGGCGTGGTCATATACAATGTATGGAAGATTTGAAGAGCAAGAAAATCTCTATGTATTTGCTTGCGTAAGTTTTTCCGAGTTTCATACAAAAATACTTTTTTTTTTTTTTGTATGGGGGTTCGCTGGAAGGGAAAATCATCGAAAGACATTGCAGAGAAAAGAAGCGAAATTCGGGATCACCCAACCCGGGTACCGAAAAAATGGATTTTCCACCCAAAAACCCAAAATTCATCGTAGAAAACTTTAAACTTGATTTCCCGCTAAACTAAGCGTCTGATTGAGAAAAGAAGCGAAATTCGGGATCACCCACCCCGGGTACCGAAAAAAAGGATTTTCCACCCAAAAATCCAAAATTCATCGTAGAAAACATTAAACTTGATTTCCCGCTAAACTAAGCGTCTGAATGAGAAAAGAAGCGAAATTCGGGATCACCCACCCCGGGTGCCGAAAAAATGGATTTTCCACCCAAAAACCCAAAATTCATCATTGAAAACTTTAAACTTGATTTCCCGCTAAGCTAAGCGTCTGATTGAGAAAAGAAGCGAAATTCGGGATCACCCACCCCGGGTACCGAAAAAATGGATTTTCCACCCAAAAACCCAAAATTCATCGTAGAAAACTTTAAACTTGATTTCCCGCTAAACTAAGCGTCTGATTGAGAAAAGAAGCAAAATTCGGGATCACCCACCCCGGGTACGGAAAAAAAGGATTTTCCACTCAAAAATCCAAAATTCATCGTAGAAAACTTTAAACTTGATTTCCCGCTAAACTAAGCGTCTGAATGAGAAAAGAAGCGAAATTCGGGATCACCCACCCCGGGTACCGAAAAAATGGATTTTCCACCCAAAAACCCAAAATTCATCGTAGAAAACTTCAAACTTGATATCCCGCTAAACTAAGCGTCTGATTGAGAAAAGAAGCGAAATTCGGGATCACCCACCCCGGGTACCGAAAAAATGGATTTTCCACCCAAAAACCCAAAATTCATCGTAGAAAACTTTAAACTTGATTTCCGGCTAAACTACGCGTCTGATTGAGAAAAGAAGCGAAATTCGGGATCACCCACCCCGGGTACCGAAAAAATGGATTTTCCACCCAAAAACCCAAAATTCATCATAGAAAACTTTAAACTTGATTTCCCGCTTAACTACGCGTCTGATTGAGAAAGGAAGCGAAATTCGGGATCACCCACCCCGGGTGCCGAAAAAATGGATTTTCCACCCAAAAACCCAAAATTCATCATTGAAAACTTTAAACTTGATTTCCCGCTAAACTAAGCGTCTGATTGAGAAAAGAAGCGAAATTCGGGATCACCCACCCCGGGTACCGAAAAAATGGATTTTCCACCCAAAAACCCAAAATTCATCGTAGAAAACTTTAAACTTGATTTCCCGCTAAACTAAGCGTCTTATTGAGAAAAGAAGCAAAATTCGGGATCACCCACCCCGGGTACGGAAAAAAAGGATTTTCCACCCAAAAACCCAAAATTCATCATTGAAAACTTTAAACTTGATTTCCCGCTAAGCTAAGCGTCTGATTGAGAAAAGAAGCGAAATTCGGGATCACCCACCCCGGGTACCGAAAAAATGGATTTTCCACCCAAAAACAGTAAATTCATCGTAGAAAACTTTAAACTTGATTTCCCGCTAAACTAAGCGTCTGATTGAGAAAAGAAGCGAAAGGGTACCGAAAAAATGGATTTTCCACCCAAAAACCCAAAATTCATCGTCGAAAACTTCAAACTTAATTTCCCGCTAAACTAAGCGTCTGGTTGAGAAAAGAAGCGAAATTCGGGATCACCCACCCCGGGTACCGAAAAAATGGATTTTCCACCCAAAAACCCAAAATTCATCGTAGAAAACTTTAAACTTGATTTCCCGCTAAACTAAGCGTCTTATTGAGAAAAGAAGCAAAATTCGGGATCACCCACCCCGGGTACGGAAAAAAAGGATTTTCCACCCAAAAACCCAAAATTCATCGTAGAAAACTTTAAACTTGATTTCCCGCTAAACTAAGCGTCTGATTGAGAAAAGAAGCAAAATTCGGGATCACCCACCCCGGGTACGGAAAAAAAGGATTTTTCACCCAAAAATCCAAAATTCATCGTAGAAAACTTTAAACTTGATTTCCCGCTAAACTAAGCGTCTGAATGAGAAAAGAAGCGAAATTCGGGATCACCCACCCCGGGTGCCGAAAAAATGGATTTTCCACCCAAAAACCCAAAATTCATCATTGAAAACTTTAAACTTGATTTCCCGCTAAGCTAAGCGTCTGATTGAGAAAAGAAGCGAAATTCGGGATCACCCACCCCGGGTACCGAAAAAATGGATTTTCCACCCAAAAACCCAAAATTCATCGTAGAAAACTTCAAACTTGATATCCCGCTAAACTAAGCGTCTGATTGAGAAAAGAAGCGAAATTCGGGATCACCCACCCCGGGTACCGAAAAAATGGATTTTCCACCCAAAAACCCTAAATTCGTCGTAGAAAACTTCAAACTTGATTTCCCGCTAAACTAAGCGTCTGATTGAGAAAAGAAGCGAAATTCGGGATCACCCACCCCGGGTACCGAAAAAATGGATTTTCCAACCAAAAACCCTAAATTCGTCGTAGAAAACTTTAAACTTGATTTCCCGCTAAACTACGCGTCTGATTGAGAAAAGAAGCGAAATTCGGGATCACCCACCCCGGGTACCGAAAAAATGGATTTTCCAACCAAAAACCCTAAATTCGTCGTAGAAAACTTTAAACTTGATTTCCCGCTAAACTAAGCGTCTGATTGAGAAAAGAAGCAAAATTCGGGATCACCCACCCCGGGTACGGAAAAAAAGGATTTTCCACCCAAAAATCCAAAATTCATCGTAGAAAACTTTAAACTTGATTTCCCCCTAAACTAAGCGTCTGATTGAGAAAAGAAGCGAAATTCGGGATCACCCACCCCGGGTACGGAAAAAAAGGATTTTCCACCCAAAAATCCAAAATTCATCGTAGAAAACTTTAAACTTGATTTCCCGCTAAACTAAGCGTCTGATTGGGAAAAGAAGCGAAATTCGGGATCACCCACCCCGGGTACGGAAAAAAAGGATTTTCCACCCAAAAATCCAAAATTCATCGTAGAAAACTTTAAACTTGATTTCCCGCTAAACTAAGCGTCTGATTGAGAAAAGAAGCGAAATTCGGGATCACCCACCCCGGGTACCGAAAAAATGGATTTGTCACCCAAAAACCCAAAATGGGTACCGAATGGGTGAATGGATTTTCCACCCAAAAACCCAAAATTCATCGTAGAAAACTTTAAACTTGATTTCCGGCTAAACTACGCGTCTGATTGAGAAAAGAAGCGAAATTCGGGATCACCCACCCCGGGTACCGAAAAAACGGATTTTCCACCCAAAAACCCAAAATTCATCATAGAAAACTTTAAACTTGATTTCCCGCTAAACTACGCGTCTGATTGAGAAAAGAAGCGAAATTCGGGATCACCCACCCCGGGTACCGAAAAAATGGATTTTCCACCCAAAAACCCAAAATTCATCGTAGAAAACTTTAAACTTGATTTCCCGCTAAACTAAGCGTCTGATTGAGAAAAGAAGCGAAATTCGGGATCACCCACCCCGGGTACCGAAAAAATGGATTTTCCACCCAAAAACCCAAAATTTATCATTGAAAACTTTAAACTTGATTTCCGGCTAAACTACGCGTCTGATTGAGAAAAGAAGCGAAATTCGGGATCACCCACCCCGGGTACCGAAAAAATGGATTTTCCACCCAAAAACCCAAAATTCATCATAGAAAACTTTAAACTTGATTTCCCGCTAAACTACGCGTCTGATTGAGAAAAGAAGCGAAATTCGGGATCACCCACCCCGGGTACCGAAAAAATGGATTTTCCACCCAAAAACCCAAAATTCATCGTAGAAAACTTTAAACTTGATTTCCCGCTAAACTAAGCGTCTGATTGAGAAAAGAAGCGAAATTCGGGATCACCCACCCCGGGTACCGAAAAAATGGATTTTCCACTCAAAAACCCAAAATTCATCATAGAAAACTTTAAACTCGATTTCTCGCTAAACTACGCGCCCAATCGAGAAAAGGAGCGAAATTCGGGATCACCCACCCCGGGTACCGAAAAAATGGATTTTCCACCCAAAAACCGGAAATTCATCGTAGAAAACTTCAAGCTTGATTTCCCGCTAAACTAAGCGTCTGATTGAGAAAAGAAGCGAAATTCGGGATCAGATAACCCGGGTACCGAAAAAATGGATTTTCCACCCAAAAACCCAAAATTCATCGTAGAAAACTTCAAACTTGATTTCCCGCTAAACTAAGCGTCTAATTGAGAAAAGAAGCGAAATTCGGGATCACCCACCCCGGGTACCGAAAAAATGGATTTTCCACCCAAAAACCCAAAATTCATCGTAGAAAACTTCAAACTTGATTTCCCGCTAAACTAAGCGTCTAATTGAGAAAAGAAGCGAAATTCGGGATCACCCACCCCGGGTACCGAAAAAATGGATCTCCCACACAAAAACCCTAAATTCGTCGTAGAAAACTTTAAACTTGATTTCCCGCTAAACTAAGCGTCTGATTGAGAAAAGAAGCGAAATTCGGGATCACCCACCCCGGGTACCGAAAAAATGGATTTTCCACCTAAAAACCCAAAATTCATCGTAGAAAACTTCAAACTTGATATCCCGCTAAACTAAGCGTCTGATTGAGAAAAGAAGCGAAATTCGGGATCACCCACCCCGGGTACCGAAAAAATGGATTTTCCACCCAAAAACCCAAAATTCGTCGTAGAAAACTTCAAACTTGATTTCCCGCTAAACTAAGCGTCTAATTGAGAAAAGAAGCGAAATTCGGGATCATCCACCCCGGGTACCGAAAAAATGGATCTCCCACCCAAAAACCCAAAATTCATCATAGAAAACTTTAAACTCGATTTCCCGCTAAACTAAGCGTCTGATTGCGAAAAGAAGCGAAATTCAGGATCACACACCCCGGGTACGGAAAAAAAGGATTTTCCACCCAAAAATCCAAAATTCATCGTAGAAAACTTTAAACTTGACTTCCCGCTAAACTAAGCGTCTGATTGAGAAAAGAAGCGAAATTCGGGATCACCCACCCCGGGTACCGAAAAAATGGATTTTCCACCCAAAAACCCAAAATTCATCGTAGGAAACTTTAAACTTGATTTCCCGCTAAACTAAGCGTCTGATTGAGAAAAGAAGCGAAATTCGGGATCACCCACCCCAGGTACCGAAAAAATGGATTTTCCACCCAAAAACCCTAAATTCGTCGTAGAACACTTTAAACTTGATTTCCCGCTAAACTAAGCGTCTGATTGAGAAAAGAAGCGAAATTCGGGATCACCCACCCCGGGTACCGAAAAAATGGATTTTCCACCCAAAAACCCAAAATTCATCGTAGAAAACTTCAAACTTGATTTCCCGCTAAACTAAGCGTCTGATTGAGAAAAGAAGCGAAATTCGGGATCACCCACCCCGGGTACGGAAAAAAGGATTTTCCACCCAAAAATCCAAAATTCATCGTAGAAAACTTTAAACTTGATTTCCCGCTAAACTAAGCGTCTGATTGAGAAAAGAAGCGAAATTCGGAATCACCCACCTCAGGCACCGAAAAAATGGATTTCCCACCGAAATTCATCGTAGAAAACTTCAAACTTGATTTCCCGCTAAACTAAGCGTCTGATTGAGAAAAGAAGCGAAATTCGGGATCACCCACCCCGGGTACCGAAAAAATGGATTTTCCACCCAAAAACAGTAAATTCATCGTAGAAAACTTTAAACTTGATTTCCCGCTAAACTAAGCGTCTGATTGAGAAAAGAAGCGAAAGGGTACCGAAAAAATGGATTTTCCACCCAAAAACCCAAAATTCATCGTCGAAAACTTCAAACTTAATTTCCCGCTAAACTAAGCGTCTGGTTGAGAAAAGAAGCGAAATTCGGGATCACCCACCCCGGGTACGGAAAAAATGGATTTTCCACCCAAAAATCCAAAATTCATCGTAGAAAACTTTAAACTTTATTTCCCGCTAAACTAAGCGTCTGATTGAGAAAAGAAGCGAAATTCGGGATCACCCACCCCGGGTACCGAAAAAATGGATTTTCCACCCAAAAACCCAAAATTCATCGTAGAAAACTTCAAACTTGATATCCCGCTAAACTAAGCGTCTGATTGAGAAAAGAAGCGAAATTCGGGATGACCCACCCCGGGTACCGAAAAAATGGATTTTCCACCCAAAAACCCAAAATTCATCGTAGAAAACTTTAATCTTGACTTCCCGCTAAACTAAGCGTCTGATTGAGAAAAGAAGCGAAATTCGGGATCACCCACCCCGGGTACCGAAAAAATGGATTTTCCACCCAAAAACCCAAAATTCATCGTAGAAAACTTCAAACTTGATTTCCCGCTAAACTACGCGTCTGATTGAGAAAAGAAGCGAAATTCGGGATCACCCACCCCGGGTACCGAAAAAATGGATTTTCCACCCAAAAACCCTAAATTCGTCGTAGAAAACTTTAAACTTGATTTCCCGCTAAACTAAGCGTCTGATTGAGAAAAGAAGCGAAATTCGGGATCACCCACCCCGGGTACCGAAAAAATGGATTTTCCACCCAAAAACCCAAAATTCGTCGTAGAAAACTTCAAACTTGATTTCCCGCTAAACTAAGCGTCTAATTGAGAAAAGAAGCGAAATTCGGGATCATCCACCCCGGGTACCGAAAAAATGGATCTCCCACCCAAAAACCCAAAATTCATCATAGAAAACTTTAAACTCGATTTCCCGCTAAACTAAGCGTCTGATTGCGAAAAGAAGCGAAATTCAGGATCACACACCCCGGGTACGGAAAAAAAGGATTTTCCACCCAAAAATCCAAAATTCATCGTAGAAAACTTTAAACTTGACTTCCCGCTAAACTAAGCGTCTGATTGAGAAAAGAAGCGAAATTCGGGATCACCCACCCCGGGTACCGAAAAAATGGATTTTCCACCCAAAAACCCAAAATTCATCGTAGGAAACTTTAAACTTGATTTCCCGCTAAACTAAGCGTCTGATTGAGAAAAGAAGCGAAATTCGGGATCACCCACCCCAGGTACCGAAAAAATGGATTTTCCACCCAAAAACCCAAAATTCATCGTAGAAAACTTCAAACTTGATTTCCCGCTAAACTAAGCGTCTGATTGAGAAAAGAAGCGAAATTCGGGATCACCCACCCCGGGTACCGAAAAAATGGATTTTCCACCCAAAATTCATCGTAGAAAACTTTAAACTTGATTTCCCGCTAAACTAAGCGTCTGATTGAGAAAAGAAGCGAAATTCGGGATCACCCACCCCAGGCACCGAAAAAATGGATTTCCCACCGAAATTCATCGTAGAAAACTTCAAACTTGATTTCCCGCTAAACTAAGCGTCTGATTGAGAAAAGAAGCGAAATTCGGGATCACCCACCCCGGGTACCGAAAAAATGGATTTTCCACCCAAAAACAGTAAATTCATCGTAGAAAACTTTAAACTTGATTTCCCGCTAAACTAAGCGTCTGATTGAGAAAAGAAGCGAAAGGGTACCGAAAAAATGGATTTTCCACCCAAAAACCCAAAATTCATCGTCGAAAACTTCAAACTTAATTTCCCGCTAAACTAAGCGTCTGGTTGAGAAAAGAAGCGAAATTCGGGATCACCCACCCCGGGTACGGAAAAAATGGATTTTCCACCCAAAAATCCAAAATTCATCGTAGAAAACTTTAAACTTTATTTCCCGCTAAACTAAGCGTCTGATTGAGAAAAGAAGCGAAATTCGGGATCACCCACCCCGGGTACCGAAAAAATGGATTTTCCACCCAAAAACCCAAAATTCATCGTAGAAAAAAATTAAAATCCGCCCACTACAACATCCACTTATTGAGAAAATTCATGTTTTGGAGTAATGTGATTTCGAGTTTGTATACAGGAAAGGGATAGGGTATCATACGATCCGCTCTAGACGGATTATAGCCTTTTCATATGTTTAACCAAATTATGTATACTGGGGGAAGAAAGAGGTATGTATGTACAGTGGTTCACAGCTTATTTGACCCACCCCTCATTTACAAATTTAAACGAAAATGGGTTTTCAACGAAAAAAGTTACCAACAAAGTACAAACGAAGAAAGGTTAATTTTATTTTAAAACTTCATATCAATGTCTAGGAGCCATACTCGCTTAAAGTTGTAAATATGGGGTGGGTGAAATAAGCTGTGAGCAACTGTATATAGGAAAGGGATAGGGTATCACACGACCCGCTCCAGACAAATTGTAGCATTTTCATATGTTTTCTTTTTTTTCATTTTAATATTTTTTTATGTTATATTTATTTAATTTTAGATTTAAATGTGAACTCAATTCCAAAGACTATTATGCATTTACTAATTACAATTATGAACATCGATAAAGAAATTGAAAATAATTTAAATGCGCCTAGGTTTATATTATATATTTATTCGGCTTTAAGAAATTAATACAACAAAAAATTGTTTTTGTTTTCTTATTCTTATATCTTACTCTCAGCCTCAGGTAAAGCGGCTTTTGTTTTCTTTTTCCATTCAGTTTCTAAACAACTCAAGTTCTATACATACATAAGTTGTATAGGTACATACAGAGAAAACACTGGTCTCTTATTCTATTGTTGTTTCATATTTCAGTGCAACAACTACAGTTTAATTCAAACCTAGCTAGTTTTGCCGGTTGGGTATGAAGATACAGATACGTTTTCATTTCATTTTCGTCAAACTCGGCCATACACATGTGCACTAAGAGGCAGAATAATGTAAGAGTAATACTTTTAGCTGGGTTCCTTACCTTGTCTACCTGTTCTTTTGCAAATCTGAGAAAACGTGAAAGAGACAGAGGGTCAACGTAAATTTTTCAGATGTTGTTTCTATTTTTCGCAGAAAAACCAGTATAATTATCTGGTTTTCGAGTTTCTCGTCCCTTGGTATTGATCGAGGTATCGTAGAGTTGTCTTGTGTAGTTGAGTTCAGATTCATCTTCGTTGAAGTGAGGTCTGGTCCGTCGGTTGTAGTTTTTTCGTCATTTTTTTTATTTATCTTTCTTTTTTTAATTTTTTGTCTAAACTCTGATCAATCTAATGTTCGTTATTGCACTCAATTTGATATATTTTTTTTTAAAAAAAGTAATCAAATATTAAAAATAGATTGATCTTAAAATTAAATTTAACCGACCGCAATTTCACGCGAGTGAAACTCAAATTAATGATCAATGTGGCTGAGTAGTAGAAAATCATAATCGATCATCATGAATCAGTGATTTCTCAAAATTTTAAAACCAAAATGTGAAGTGTCAAAAGCACCACAAAAATTATTGAAAGTAGAAGAAAAAAATATTTGTGAGTGATCGTGTGTTCGTGTATTTAAGTTATAATCGGACAACTCAGCATTCACCACTTATTCAAGGTTGCGATTATTCAGTGTGTTGTTCGACCAATTCATCTATAAAGTGGTACCAATAGAAAATACACAAAGAGTGGTCTTGCGAGGAAGCGTTCCGATTCGATTGGCAACACCGGTGTGCCAATTCTTTGAGTTTAGAGAAAAAGTAAGCCACTATGCGATCATCTCGTGATTCGCATCTGCGACGGCTTGGCCACTTTTTCCGGATAATTGCAATTCTTCATATAGTGCTGAATCCTAGAACGGCGGAATGTCAACTGGTGAATAAGCCACCGTATTTTGTGCCCGGATCCGGGGATATGGCACGATTTAGTCTTTCAGAGAACACACCCGTCGGCAGTCCGGTTTATCAACTTAAAGGTTTGCATTGATCTCTAATTAAATTTATTTTTTTATACAATGTACATATTTTCTTCTGCTTTCATCATCAACTGTAATGGGAAAAGTTAAAGGTTTTTATCATCATTCAAGAGATGATTCAAGAACTATCTTTCTCCCACCTTATCTAAACGAGAAGTTATGCTGAGCATATTTTTGCGTATTTATACGTTGTACAAACGTGCAAATTGAACGAATTGAGCGTTCTAGTTATTTGTTCTGTGGCGATTTTTTTTAATGCCAAAGTCACGAACTAAAAAAGTATGACGGACTTAATAAAATATGTAGATGGCAAAAAGTATGCACTAACACGTAGCACAGACATATAGGTTCTTATGTAGATATGTATGTGCCCGGATGTTTACCTGAATGTTGTTATAGCTGCCTAACAATAGTGGCTTTTAACAAATTAATTAAAATCACTTCTTGTCTAAAGTCGTAATTCGGTTCATGGTAAATATCGGCACGCGGTACATTGTAGATCATTACAATAGATACGTATAGATTTGTTTGATCTAAAATTAATATTTTAATAATATTGTTGTTCAAAGTTTCCAACTTTGATTGAAACAAACGGAGGACACTGATCTTACGAAATAAACCAAAAAAAAAAATGTTTGCATACCGATACGATATATTATATTTAACGTTAAATACATACATTTTATAATACCTATTCGTTATTTTTATGAATATGTTCTAGGCTCCATTTATTTTTTTTTTTTTTTTGGCGAGGTCAGTTCTAAAATCATTATATGTAAATTATGTATACCAATAACTTCTACATACATACATATGTATATGTGAGCTTCTCATTCGGATTATATTCTTAACAACTTCAATAAATATCGTATTTATTTTGAACCAATTTTTATTTCTTTATTTATTAACCGAAAACTTTAAAACTAAAAAAAAAAACTCTTTTTAAATATTGCCTTGTAAAGTAAAAACAAAATAATTATTTTTTATTACTCTTTAACAATTTCTAGGCATTTTTACAACTTGTTTAAGCTTTCATATGATAGTATTGCTTGTACGAAAATGTAGCTTGGATTGTGGACTACTTTAATGAAATGGGTTTTGCACCGAACCAAGTCTAAAAAGTACTAAATTCTGCGCAAAGTTAAGCTCTATTCAGACCTGTGTGTGTTCCTTTATTCTTCTTCTCCAAAGTAAGTCGAAATAATTTTAAAAACTAATTTTGAAATAAGTACTGAAAGTTAAGCGCACTTCTTCAGACTGCGTTAGCGAGTGCAATGCGATATTTCAGTTGTTTCGGTTTTTCGATCTGTAATCTGTGGATATGTCGGAGTTTTTGCGTGTCGCGGATGTTTTTGCTATTGAGACGGCAAATACATCTAAACAACCAGATGGGGGTCACCTTTTTTTGTAAGACAATTCTCAAAACTATGACTGATGACCGTGTGAACAATTTGATTACTATAGTTTTTACTGACATTCAACAAATTATTCAGTATTGCCATACAGTCGAAATGACTTCAAAAATATAGTGAAGTATCAAAGACTTTAAAGAAATTAGTGTGAAGTCTTGAAGTCTTTTGTGAAGTCTTAAGGACTTCAAATGGATGCACATAACTTCAAGTGAATGCTAGTGACTTCAAAAAATGTAGTGCAGTCACAAAGATTTAATTGTCAATCGAATACTTCAAAATGAATGGTGATTTATTTTTTGAAGCCGTCATGAATTTAAGATCTAAATTCATTGATTCTTCAATTCTTAAAACATTTAATTCTTTTACATCTCTACCAATTACCATATTACCGTTTCTGTCAAAAGTTTTTTTTAGAAAACTATCATATGTTTAGACAAATGCCAGCACACTTAACCATCAAGCTGTTTTTAACTTCCACCCAGTCCGGCTTTCGTGTGAAAAGGACTTGTAGAACCGCAGCACTCTTACTGTTTGTAGATGATATTCGCAAGGCTATAAACGACAACTGTCATATTATTTGCGACAAGCTGCTGTATAAGTTTGAATTCTCTCCTCTTGCAGTCAAACTCATTCACATCTGTCTTATAAACCGCGTACAATGTATGGCAGTAGGAATTGGAATATCTTCTTGGATCCCACACGGTTCCGTTCTCCGGCAGTGAACGAGCTCCCTCAAATAGTAAAACATTGCCACGCCCACATGTCCAACATTGCTTTTCCTGTCCGTTACGCAGAATTAATTGTGCTATAAAAAAACGAAGACTTGGGAAGCATTCATCAGTGGGCACAAAAGCACATCTTGTCACTTAATCCAGTGAAATTGATGGTTGTACATAAGAAAGTATGTATTTAAAAGCAGAGATCGGATACATCCAATATTCCATGAAATATGTTCATACGGCAACTTAGGGTGGTATTCAATGACACCTTATCTTCATGTATCCGTCATAATCGGAAAATTTTCTTTTCGTTTTCTGTGGCTCACCCAAAGATCTGTCCCTATTCATACCAAGATGCTAGTTGCTATGATACTGCTCTTGCCCACATTGATGAATGGATGCGAAGTATTCGTTCCACTTGGCACTTAGGAGAGTCACAAGAGCAAACAATTTCGGAATCAATTCTTTGATCTTTGATTCGAATCTTGAACCTCACAATTGAGCCACAGCGACTATATGTATATCTCATCCATATGTATAAATGTACATAAGAGTTTTTCCTTACATTAATTCAAGTTAGCTAAATGTATCCTATTGAATTGATTACCTGTCTGATTGCTATCTGATTGGCATCTAGAAACCGTACCTCGATTAAGCGCTAAATTAGTTTTTCTGTAAAGATCAATGACCAAATACCCACGGAGCATGACATACATACATACATTCTTTCAGAAAGTTTAACTTATTCAGATATTATATATTTATTTATTTATTTTGAATAAACAACGTCAACAGCCAAATTTGTTTTCAGTGACAAAGAAGTACTTCGCAAACTTGTTTCTTTTATGTTGACCATATAACCTACCAATACAAGGTAGTTCACTGTATAAGTAATATGTACAGATACACAACACAGACGGAAAAATTTATCATCAAGCAAGGTTGACTTAAACCAGATTATAACAGTAAAATACAAATTGCAATATGCAACTGCGAAAAACAAAACAAGTTTATATGTATACATATTATAAGAAATATACATTATAATCTATTAAGAGCCGCTCTACTATTGTGGATAAACAAAAGTTTTCTTCTAAGTCACACTCACTCAGCATCATCAAAAGAATATGCAAATAAAATGAACAACATCAGCATAAGGAAACTATTATTAGTAAATAGCATAAAAATACATTGACCATAAAGTGAATTCATTCACGGCCGGTTGTGAGAGAGCGGTTCACCTTGACCACACTGGACAGGTTATTATTCGGATATTTGACACCACTCTTTTTAATACAGACTTAAGTCATAGAACTAGAACAGTTATGCGTGGTGGGAACAACGAAATAGTGAAAGTTTCGTTCAACCACAGATACAGTCAACATTGACCAAGTTGCCAATTTTTCCGAGCCGACAAAGTTTATTTATTTCGGAGAATAAAAAATCAACCCTTCATATGAATAAAATTAATTAACCTGTATTTAAATACATACACACAAGAATTTGATATAAGCTTTTATACAGTTATCGTAACACCACTTTAAAGAAGCAGTAGGTATCTCATAAAAAATATGTTCCCGAAGAGCATTCAATTTGGAAAAAAAATTTGCATCGAAACATGTTCGTATTTTTTTATTACCAGAAAATAATCAAGCAGTTCCTATGCGGTGTTCAATTTTTTTTATATGAAAAAAATAGTATGTATATCTTTTTATAAAGTGAATAAACTTGGCATACACTCAATTTTTCTTACTTACTTATGTCGTGTATCACCTTGTGGATCCTAGGGCCTCTACAACGCCTACGCGCCATCGTGTGCGATTTCTGGAAATATGCCTCAGCTCCCCCCAACTCTTTCCCAGTTGCCGTGCTTCCTTCTCCACTGTTCTGCGCCACGTACTCCGCGTATCCTGTCATCCTGGGTAAACGGGTTCCATTCCATCGCTTGGTTAGCTGTATATCTGTCATCCTTTCGGAGAGTGTGACCAATCCACTGCCGTATGCCGTCGTCGTATTACGGTTGTGCCTATAGGTTCATGGCCCGTTCTCTGATAAATCTGTTTGTTAGGTATACGGTTTGGCCAGAATATCCTTAAGATGTGTCGTAAGCAGTGGTGCCGTGGCGCAGTGGTTAGTGCGTTGGACTACCGCGCAAGGGGTTCCAAGTTCGAATCCAGAAAAATACCATCAACAGGTTTTTCACGGCCCAACCTCTACCGAGTGTCTGACAAACATTCAAGAGTATTACTGTCATGCCCTTCGGATACGGCATAAAACTGTAGGTCCCTTCTGTATGTGCAGAAATGTATACCACGCACAACATGTACAGTCGTGAGAAGCTAGGCCGTGGCCCTCTATGGGCTGATAGGTTTGCAGCTTCATCGTTATCAGTTTCCAGGTACCACACCCATATAGCAGCACATATTCAACGTTTGAACGGAACAGTGGTAGCTTGACGTTTAAGCTAATTACATTACTTCGCCAAACTGTGGATAGCAGCCGAAACGCAATTACCTATTCGGCTGGCTATATCAAGTTCGGTTCCACCATCGGCTGAGACAATACTCCAAAGGTATTGGAAACTCTCTACTCTCCCAACCGTTTGTCCAGCAATGCACTCAATTATTCACGCGTAGCTCAACATTCGGTACTGCTCGAGCAAAGTTAGAGAAATTTCAGCACTTACATACATATATGCGACCGTATGAAGCATCCCTTGTTGACTTAAACCTCTTAATTTATATGCAACGAGATCGCTTATAAGAAGAACGAAAAGCCGATGAATTGTCTAAAAGGAATCAACGGCGGCACAGCCCATAGCCAATTTGGCTACATGAGCTTATTTCAAATGTTCGAAGCCTAGGTCTGCTATGTTTTCCATAACCTTATCCAGGGTTATGGAATAAGCATGGTGACATATTAACCTTAAATAGACAATTGGCAGCGTACCTCCAAAGTCGGACACTGGGAGTAAAATCCAGGTTACTGGTCTTCCAGGTTGAGAACTATGCTGTCGGAGTAATTTCCTTACTATGTAAACAACTTCAACTTATGAGAGATATCAGCCTTATAAATTAAGAACGACCATCCTCAATGCAAAAAAATGACTCAGAATGTCAACAGACATACATATATGAAAGGCTTCGACATCGTCATTCCATTGAACGAACGTTGACGTAGAAGTTGACATATTGCTGCCCGGAAAAATTTTATTTGCGTAAGGCTGTATTTCCTCCAGAACTTTTTTCCAATTTTCAAAAAAATGTTTCTGTTGAGCAAAAATAAAATACATTTAGAATTTCGGGGAAAAATCCTTCTCTACGCCTTGGGCCACCGCCTGGTAGAGCTCAAGACGATGAATGCTGTCATAGGCGGCTGTAAAGTTGATGAAAACGTGGTGGATTTCGACTTGAAACTCGTTGGTCTTTTCCATGATTTGACTAAGTCAGAAAATTTGGTCTATTGTCGATCTGCCGGTGTGTGTATTGCAGAAAGGTTTCAGACGTTTTTACAATACGTTGGATATAATCTTGTATGCGACATTTAACAAGGATATGTCTCGGTAGTTCTTACAAGACATAGGTTTCCCTTTTTTGAAAATCGGGCATATAGAGCTGATACTCCAGACGTCGGGCATGTGTTCCTCCAGTCCATCGTTTTTTTTTTTTTTCAATTTTCTGATGGCTCTATTAATTTCTTCATTGACAGGAGGTGGGTTCTCTTCTTGCCCTATGACTCACTCAATTTGCCGCTGGAAGTTTTGCTTAAACACATCAACAATTCCTTGTGCGTCCGTGACTAGGTTGCCTTCGCTATTTTAAAGAGCTTGCGTTCCGTGTTTGAAGCTGCTTGGCTTTCCGAGAAAAGTTCCGGATGTTTTTGCACTCGCGAGACTCATCTATATCTTTGAACTGGGAAACTGAGTGGTTCCTTTTTCTTTTTACTTAGCATTCTCTTCTCTTCATTTGTTCTGGTCTGGTACTCCTCTCTTATGCTATTGCTACGAGTTAAAAATTGTTTTATAACTACATATGTAATGTAGGTTGAATAACAAAACACAATCGGCCTCTGTCGCCCAGTATACTCTGTTTGAATTTAAGTATAAACTTTAGTTTTCGTTGGACATTATTTTCTATGTGTGCACGTGACCTTGTTGTCTTAACCTTATTTCGTACTAAGTGAGTTAACTAGTCTTGCTCATAAGATGTCCCAATAAAAACATGTGCAGTTTACTTAATGAATTGGCTTATAATGTCGCACATTGTTAGCCCCCACACAAAACTGTTACTCAAAGCCCAAAAAAAAAAAACAACATAAATGAAAAACTTCACACGACTAGCTGCAATCATCAAAGTAATGTAGCAAAGTGAAAGTCATTGAACCCAGAAACAACGCTCAGCTACCTACTGTTGTGTTACCTTTATCCAACATTTCCATAAGACCAGAGTGGTACTATATACTTTCGTGTTATCGACACAACAACTTAAGAGCTTATACCAAAGGAAAGGCAAATAGCAGCTTACAATGATTTGCCTTGAATTCCTGCACTCAGTAACATAACCAACTGGCTACGGAAGCAACTTCCCAGTAAATAGTTTTTTTTTTACATTTCTGTTATTTCAATTTAGCACCTTAAATGGACTATGATTTGCCACGTCCAGTGAGAACTGATGTAACATGGTGCGGAAGAAAAGCTTCAAGAAGTCATTGTTATTCTCTTGAGATTGTATTTTTTTTTTAATTTCTTATAACACACTTGTCCACAGTTATTTCAGGCTTAGAAAGAAGTCAATGCCTTTTGTGTGTTTGTTTACGTGGTAAGAATAGTTACATTCAATTTGTTATCAAGAATGTACACTGTTTAGAGATTCAAGACCAGTCTTCAAACGGTATGCAGTCGAACTGCCCTCAAAATGGCATATTAAAACCATAAACAATTTATTATGAAACTGCGGTAATATACCGCATCCACTGCTCGAAGTAATACATCTTTCGCGCAACATACTGACATATGTATAGGTATGTAACTTGAAAATTGAAAGTAAACTAGTTGCAAAGGAAATCCTATACAGTTAAGTCTGACCCACGGCTGGAAATCAGTTAATTTTTTATATTACCCAACCGCTTTGTTGCTTGGCTCTATGTTTGCCTTTTTTTTTTTAATAATTTGCATTGTAATTAAGACAGTTGATCATAGCGTGTGTATAACGAAGTCGGTGTTGTTATTAGAGCAGAATTTAATTGGCTAGTGTGGCAATTTAAGACCATGTACAGGTAAAATGCGGTTGGAATTGTTTCCAAAGACGTTTTGGTTTGTGGGGTGATATTAAGGCTTGATAAACATAACATACTTACATACATATGTATGAAGTTGAATTAAAATTTATTCAACTTTTACGTAAGGATATGAATAAAATCCTAGAGGGTAGATAAATACTTAGAAGCCTTGATGAACCTACTCGATATAAAGGGTCCGCCAAATAACTTTTTTTTTTGAAAATGTTTTAAAGTACAATCCTTCCGGGTAATAATGGAAAATAATTTCATTCAAATGGCTGCCTCGGCTGGCCATGCAGTAGCCTACACGATCGGTCCAATTTTTAAGCACATTATCGATTGTGTGCAGCTGTATTTCACCAATGGCTTCACGAATATTGTCCTTTAAAGCGTCAATTGTCTCTGGCTTGTCGGCGTAACAATTATCTTTTACGGCACCCCACAAATAACAGTCCAACGATGTCAAATCGTAGCTCCGAGGTGGCCAAACGACATCAGCTCTGCGGCTGATAATGCGATCTTCAAAAACAGGGCGCAAAACATCGAGTGTAGCTTCGGCTGTGTGGCACGTAGCGCCGTCCTGTTGAAACTAAATGTTGCCAATATCCTCCTCTTCAATTTTTGTGAACAAAAATTCGTTCAACATGGCCCGATAATGATCGCCATTGACTGTAACGGCCACTCCTTGCTCATTTTCGAAGAAAACTGGCTCAATTATGCCTCTGGATCAAAATCCGCACCAAACAGTGACTCGTTTTGTGTGTATCGGCTTTTCAATGTATGCGTGCGGGTTTTCTGTGCCCCAAATGCCACAATTTTGCTTGTTTACATACCCGCCAAGATCAAAATGAGCTTCATCTGAAAAGATGTTTTTTTTTTGGCAAAATCGGCATCTTCTCTAAGTCGAAAACGCATTGGATGATCAGTTGGCTTCAACTCCTGAACCAATTGGACTTTGTATGGCGTCATACCAAGGTCTTTATGCAAAATTCGTCTCAATGATGTCTCCGAAATGTTCAATTGTTGAGAACGACGTTGAATTGATGTTGATGGCGCTTCACGCACACTTTCTGCCACAGCAGCAATTTTCTCGGGTGTACGCACTGTTTTTGGCTTTTCACGCTTTGGTTTATCGATGAGGATGCCAGTTTCTTTCACTTTTTTCACAAGATAACGAACATACGGAGCTGACGGTGCTTCTCTTCTTCCAAAATCCGTACGCAATTTTCGCACACATTCTGCAACATTACCATGATTTACAAAGTAATGTCGCAATATTTCCCAGCGTTGTTCAAGCGTATACACAACCATATTCGGTCAGCGGAAGGATAAAACTAATTATCTGTCAAATCAGACATGAGCTAAGTATTACCATTCACGAAATAAGCACTAGTTGAAAAAAAAAAAACGTTAGATGGCGGACCCTTTATATAGCTCTTCATGTCCATCAGCGACCCCAAACACCACATTCCTTTATGTACTCGAACTAGTACAAAAAGATCTCCAACTGAACTATCAAAAACTGTATAAACTAGAAGAACGATAGTCAGCTAGCCCCAAACAATTCCTCATCGCAGAAAAAAACCATATCTGAAAGAACTACAGTATTGGATTAAATGCAAGAGTAGGAGTCTCCAAATTACTCTCGAAATAAGCTGTTTATAAATCATAAAGCACACAAATATTTAATATTTAAGTTCATCAAAAACTTATATTATATATCCATCGTCTAATTGTCAAAAGTGAGTTGGCATATCCATAATAGGCAAGTGAATCATAAAGGAGGCTAACATGAAAACTCCTTTGAATTTGAAACATACATAGTTTCAGAAATGTTTCACTCGGTCTGGACGCTTTGTGAAACATTTATTAAATGTTTTTTAAATGTTTCATGTTTTCCATTTTAAATGGGAAAATAATTTTGTTTCTTAAGTTTTACGTGCAGAAAAATAGTGTTAAATTTAAGATTTTTGCATTTCTGAACTCAGGACAAGAAGAGAAATCCAATTCTGATAGTGATTGTGTATCTGTCTGTCCGAGTATAGGGTAATGGCTCTTTACAGGACAGATTTTGCGATTGCCATAGAGAGCCCTTTGTACAACACAACAATTGACTGCATGTGCAACTCGGCTAGTAGCAATGGTGTGGATGAAACATTGGTACTGTTCAAAATGCCAACGCTTATGAATAAAATATTTGTAGTGCTGGCATAGTGTGACCAATATGTGTTGTGTGGTGGAAATAGTGGTGGCCACCATAGGTGGTGGATGATGATAGACTCTCTTTTTTGAATTCAGGACTGGCTACTACCAGTTTCTGAGCCAAGAATGGAGTGTAGTTTTTTTTTGAGCTTGTGTATTTGTGGAGAACGATAACACAAAACTGCATTTTTTCTGCACTTTAAGCTTGAGAAACAAGATTATTTTCCCACTTAAAATGGAAAACGTGAAAAATTTTAAATAAATGTTTCACAAAGCGTCCAGACCGAGTGAAACATTTCTGAAACATTTATTAAATGTTTCAGAAATGTTTAATAAATGTTTCACGAAACAGTGTTTCAGAAATGTTTCACTCGGTCTGGACGCACCTTTACGAAACTGATTTACACTTTTTCAAAACAATTTCTCTTACCGATTTAAATGTTCAGTGACAAATGCATGTATGTACATATGTATAAGTGTGTTGACAGTGTCGCGATAATTTAAGTTTTTTTTTGTAATTGGAATGAAACAGTATACATATTTTAAAAGAGAAAATTAACCACAGATTAGATAGATGTGGGCTAAACATTAACCATTTCCTCAACTGACTCTCTTTGGTAAGGCCTATTTCTTAAAAATGTTTTTTTTTTTTGTTTTTACAATAATCTAGTACAGAAATGGCTAGGATAGGATATGGGTGCCGTGGCGCAATGGTTAGTGCGTTGGACTACCGCGCAAGGGGTTCCAAGTTCGAATCCAGAAAAATACCATCAACAGTTTTTTCACGGCCCAACCTCTACCGAGTGTCTGACAAACATTCAAGAGTATAACTGTCATGAGAAAGTTTCTCAAAAACCCCTCTGCCCTTCGGATACGGCATAAAACTGTAGGTCCCTTATGTACGAGTACATGCCAAATTGTATACCACGCACAACATGTACAGTTGTGAGAAGCTAGGTCTTGGCCCTCTATGGGCTGCTTACGGCCTAATATATATTTATTTATTTATTTTTAGGATATCATACGATCCCTATGATTATTTTATTTTCATATGTTTTCTTTATGTACCTACATACATATGCATATACATATGTATATTCTATTTATTGAGCCAAACGAACTGACCTAATAACCAACATCTCATCTTGAATGTAAGGCCACATTAAAACGACAACAGACCTTGCTGAGTCAAATATTCTAATAACAGCCAGAAGGGCTATTTCAATATTGTTATGGAAATAACCGAATCGACAGAAATCTAAGTCAAGTTCATTGGTCATTTTTCCGCCGACGTAATTCATTATTATTAAAATGCATTTGCATACACAAGTTCGTCATTGTCATCGGTTATCATGTTATGTATACGAATCTTATTATCTACAAAAGAGAATTCAGATTGAATAATATAAACCGGTAATATTAATCATTTTCTTCGATAGTCGGTGATCATCAATGGGTCCCGTTTGACGTTAGTGAGCCTAAGCCTGTGAAAGATGTCATGACGTTCGTATTTCTTTTTGAAAAAAAAAAACTTCCCGTCTCACGCAGTAATCGTCGACTAATAAAAATGGGTCAAGTGAAACCCATAACAGTCATTGATATTTTTTTTTTCTCTGAGCCAAAACAAAACCGGATGCAACTTGGACATTCTTTGGTAAGAAGTTATTAGCGAAGTAGAAACTTGCTTTCGTCATTTCGTATCTCTTCGATTCTCTAGATATGCAAACCTTACTCAACTAGTTATATTACAACTATCGACTCTATTTGCACTTTCTAAAAAAATATGTTAGTTCTGTCGCATGAATCTGTTGACTGATCATATCGATTATAAGTGAATACATGA